>CAWUFW010007049.1:0-600000 GCA_963921515.1 Calotriton arnoldi | reverse complement strand
CAATGCTTCTGGTGCCACTAACTGTGCACCTCAACTCAACGCCACGTGGCTATGGGCCCTTTCTTACCGCTACCTCTGGCCTACACTGCGGTCATCAGGGCTCACAATTAAAATTAAGTCTTGATTCATTAATTACAGAGTCCAGTAGGCAAGTAGCTATCACAGGCCTAAAACCTACATAATATCCTTTTAGTATACTTGCTTCAAGAACTTTTTTTATATCAGTTATAGATTTAGTACAATCACCAAATTCATCTTCAAGTGCAAACGAACACTCAGTCAGTCAGTCAAGAATGCTTTATTCGACAACTTAGGGGGTCATTACGATGGCGGGCAAAAGCACAACCGCCGTGCTGGCGGATGCAAAAACCACCAGTTACCGCCAACACGCAGCAGTCCACACGCCCGCCCAATTACGATGCGAAAAGTAGGCCAAACACCGCCGGCAAGCCAGCAACACCGTCCGCCATCAAAGTGCGTCCGTACACGTAGCGGCGCAGCACAATTGACACACACCGTCCGACGAAATCACGTCCCGCCCGGCGTATAAATTACGATGCCGCAAACAAACGGCTCCCACGGCTAAGAGACACCGTACGACAAACCGAAGCGGTAACACGGACGCCGAGCACGGACAACGAAGAAGCGGCTCCCCGAGCATGAATCCAGCACTGCAGGCCCTCCCCATGCTCTTGCTGATGCACCACCAAGGACACAACGTACCGCGGAGACGCAGGTAGGCACACACACAACAAGTGCACGCAAACAGCGCACACAGTGCAAGGGCGGAAAAAGCGGACAACCCCCCACCCCCGCGTGTACACTACACATCCACCATTGCATCCACATATGACACACATACCAAATCGTAACATCGCGTAACACATGTGTACACACCACCTGGGACTAGGAACCAACGACCCCGTCACGGCCCCCAAAGCGGCGATGACGCCGCCACACATGCGCACAACGCAGAGGCCAACCACAGCGCCATGCATGCGTCGCACACAGACACAGGGACACAACCAAGCAGCACACACATCAGCCCCACCCCGAACGCACATGACACGTGACAGGCCTGCCACAGACATGTCCCCAACGCCCAATTCACGGACAACACCCAACGCCACACAACCGACGCACACATGTCAGTGAAGTCACGCAACAGCAGGACACACCCCAGTGTAACAAACATGGCGTAGCACACAGCGGCGGCAACACCAACTAGGAGAAGCAGGGCCCCTTCGGGAAGAGGAACGCCAGTACCACACTGAAACACCCATACCACCCTGCACATATGAACAAGACATATAAAACGGAACACCAAAGAGCCCGGGGACCGACAACAGGTGGCCCAAGAATAACATTCACACACAAGGCCCAACGCAGAGCGGAAAGGCAGCCTGCCGCCCACACAAGGGAGAGCAGACAGCACTGAATGACCTTCCATTCCAACTCCGAAACCACAGCCCTACGAAAGAAGCCGGTGAATACAGCCATTGTCCAAGAAAAGACCAACACAGGCATGCCGAGGAGACCGACCACAGGGCAGATAGCGCATATCACAGAAGAACACAACGGACGGGAAAGAAAAAAGAAAACACTCCCCCATGTCGGCCACATGCAAGTTAATTGGAAGGAGTCACACATCACTGACCTTGAACTGTCTGAGAAGCATGTGGGATGAGGGCCCATGTCCTCCGCACAAGCCAACAGAACACAAGTCCTGTCTCCCTACGACTACACAGAGCTCACAGCAACCTCGGAGCGTGCACATTGCAGACTGCACACACAGCCGGAGCACGCCACCACAACGCACCGCTGCGAAATGGCAACCGCAACACACCTACCCAACTACGCCGGACAGCTCAAGCTGTACAAAACCAACCTGATACATATATTGGGATGCGATCTCCTGTCCCTGCTGAATGTAAGTTACCGACTGACTTACCGCATCACATTGTTCAGCTGCGACATGCCCGTCTTCTACTGTCGGAGGTGTCCCTACCAGCATCCCGTGGAGATGTGCCTCTCCAACCCGGCATGTCTAAAGGCGGACCTGCTACCACTACTCCTCCCTCTGGACGCACACGACAGGGCCTGCTCTGCCTATGGGGGCATGGCGTATGTGGCCAACATCGCACCCGCACTGAAATGGGACCACTGTGCCTCCACACGACGGATCATCGAGAACAGCTACATCGAATGTCACCCAGCATGCCCCATCATGGTCCTCCAAGGGACAACTTACGAACAACACCTTGACAGCCACCATCCGCTACATTGGCTGGCAAACATGTACACCACCAATGACATGGAAGCCCTGCTGGACGGCATCGCATACCTGACAACCTGTAAATTCGTCGGACCACAACGCAGGTTCCCCGATTGACCTATGATGTCCAACCCCGCACCCATGCTTAGCTTCCGCACGGACTGGCCAGTCACCACCACAACAGCCATACCAAACGACCGGCAACTGTAACCACACCATCAACGACATCGCCATGACATCGGATATGACCGGGACATGCACACTGTTCCCCATCACATCCAGGAACACCGCATGCATCGTGGGAGGCAGTGGCATGGGGTCTGTGTATCGCACCCACATGGACGGAACTGCACGAACAACCAGGACACGACATGGATCCAGCGCCCATGGACACACACACCGCTCAGTGGACATGAATAGGTCGCCTGGAGTCTGTGGGTGCTGCACCCCTCCCACCCCCGCCCCGGGAATCCCATACCAGGACCTTTGCATGGACGACAAGTGCATACAACAACAACACGACCCCAGTGACTGTGACATGTCCAGTAACCACCACATTGCAACAACAAGTGGCACGCCGCTGCATGCACGCAAGCACATGCCCTGATGTCATCTCACATGCACGCGTGCATGAGGAACAACCGCAGCAAACCTGTCACATGGAACTGAGATGGACTGTGCCAATGATGCCAAGCGGTCTGGTAGGCTACATGTATACCGTCTGTGTCAAAGTCCGCAGCTCCGCAGCTATACGTAAATGTACATTAGCACAGCCTTGGCCAAGCAGATGTAACTCTGAAGCCCACATCCCACATGCAACAGCCAATCACATGTAACCCCACACCCTATCCCATTTGCAATCATGCTCAGTATATCCTCAACATGTATTCCGCTGCCAGTAGTGTCCACTATACTGCATCACAGAGGACAGAAGACTCAATATAATGTTTGAAACCAAAACTGTCTCCGCTGACTCATTTCACAAGTACGAATGAGAGAGGATGAGAGTATGTGAAGTACACGGCAGTCGTGACATGACCATGTAGTCCACTGGTATTGGATGTCAACGCAAATGAGTAGCACAACTGTGGAAGACACACATGTGTCGTGTGAAGTCGTATGGACGCAGTGCTCAGGTGGGTGGGTGTGACGGGTAGATGCGCACATGCCAAGTTGGAGCACGCCGTGTAGGGAGGGGTCATGAACAGTACACCACCGCTTCCCTGGGCATTGTGAGAGGACACCTGTCGGGGGGAGTGAACACGTGTGTGCACAGCAGCCGGGCACACGTACAAAGCGGTACCAGGCGCACCTCAGCCCACCCTCTGTGGACAAGCTGGATCCTGTTATGCGCCCGCCATGCCCCTTGACAAGGCACACACAGCCCCAGTCGACCAGGTGTAACCCCAACATAGTCAATCCGCACAGGCGATACAGGGCACGGGATGGCAGTGGAGCATGGTGTGTGAGAGGTCTCCTCGCGCTCCTCCTGGTCATATCACGCAGGCAATAGAACCTCAACGTCTAGCATGGCACAAGTCAGATGGAAGTGTAGGGGGACGCACCACAGCACGAGCAGCACTGACGTCACGGGAGGTGGCTCGCACCATCCCATCCATTGCCCATCATACCAACCACGCCACATGCCATTGCGACTAAGTGCGCCACCACCCCCGAGCCCTCCCCAGAGAGGCCAAAGAGTGAATGTGTGGGCCATCAGTCACAGACGGACGCGGCCTGGCCGCAAGGGCAGCCACAGCCACTGGGTGTCACAGGTGGCGGATCCGGAAGGCGAAGACTATGATGCATAGTCCATGCAGGCCGGGTCTCCATTTGGGGCACCACGCAGGTGGACGGCGTCCCGTAACACATCATACCCTGAGACAGCCCACTCGTGCAACTGGACCCACACATACACTCCTTGCCCTCTCTGGTGTGAGCTTGGGGCTGCCTGTGCAAGCGCTAGCCTCGCAGGTGCACATGCATATTGGGGGAGCGAGGGGAGGACATGAGGGCTGGGGCGAAGATGACTGTATCACTGTCAGTGAGTACAAGGGATGACCCAGATGTGGAAAGGAAGAGACGTGTCCCGTGTGTACTGCAACTAGTCGCCAATCCAACTACCCCCCATGTCCGGAATGTAAGCCCGCACCTAGGCCCGCCCATCCGCCACATCGAATATACCACCAGCACGACAACCTTCCCATTCGAAACACTGACTGGGGGTGGCGACCAGTGAACAATCATGTGTAGCCTACCCACGCGTACATGTGGGCCCTCCATGATCCATGTCACCTGCGGCAAAGTCATGACATGCGCAATGAGGGAAGTGAGGAGAGCTGTCCGCCCCACGCACAGAAGGTGCATCAGCTCCACAGACCCAGCAGCGAGTCCAGCAGGGGTCACATGTGCAGGGGCAGCTGTGCCTGGTGTGAAGGCACATGCATATAGACAGCACATCGACCAATGTGTAGTCTGCCCACATCTACAGTCCATCATCATGCGGACATAGGAATTGAACACAGGGCAACACATCTTAGTGGGTGCACCCACCGTGACCAACAATGCGCAATCATCGACGTACCCGCCCTGTGCATGGCCCCCCACCCAACGGAGGCACATCCAGTGCCACCATCCCACACACACAAGCCTTCCACGGAACATGCTGTGTCCAATGGTCAGTACAGAGTCAGCGCCCATCTGGTGGATCCTGAACAGGAGACACATGCACACACATGCCAGCTCCCACTATGTACGTCTGCCACCTGGCACGTGCAATGTAACCTCTCACCTGTGACGTGTGACTGCAAGCACACAGCCGTCTTGGCATGGGGCTGTCAATGTGGACACCTGTCAATGTTTCGGGAGGTGTGATCCGTACAGTGCTGTACATAGGGTGCAGTGCTGACACCTACTACTGTCTCATATCCCCTCGTGCCACAGGTCCCACTTGTTTTGGCCGCTCAGCCAGTGCCCACATCGTCATCGTCGTGTGCCATACTCATCCAGCCTCGGAAGCAGTTCCATGCTCAGCAGACATTCATGTTGCCGTGGCGTTGCCGCTTGACGAATATGCAGTCAGTCCCCATCAGCACGCCCCGCAAGTCATTGGGGCCTAGATCCCCATGTGCATGCACATGGCAGTGGTTTGTATCACTAGACATTGCCATTGTTGGGAGACCTGTGTAAGTGTATTGTGGCCGTGCCGTCCCAGCTTGACAGCTGGGCTGTGGCTCATGTGCTTGCTCAGTCATGTCAGTGATGTGTATGCGAAATTGCTATGTGTTGTGTTGCTTTGACATGTGTCCACTGCCATTTTCCCTAGGCGGAGACCGAACATTGACCGCCCATACCAATTGCTGGCGGACATGGACGATACAGAGGTCATTAGGAAGTTTCGGCTGGACAGGCCAACCCTGCATCGACTGTGTGCCATGTTGGAACCCCATCTCCGTCCCCGCAGGGTGTATCCGACAGCTGTCACCCCCACGGCTAAGGTGATGGCCGCCATGAATTTCTTCGCCACTGGGTCATTCCAGCACACAGTGGGCAGTGGAGGAGGGATGTCCCAGCCCATGTTCAGCAAGGTGCTGAGGGATGTACTGGCAGCCATGATGCTGTACCGAAACAGGTACATCCGCTTCCCCAGGGCTCGTGAATTGGCGGCAGTGAAGGGTGCATTCTATGCCCTTGGCAGAATCCCACACGTCGTTGGAGCCATTGACTGCACACATGTTGGCCTTGTTCCACCACAGGCCACTGAGCACCTGTACCGCAACAGGAAGCACACGCACTCCCTGAATGTGCAAGTGGTGTGCCTTGCGGACATGGTGATCACCCACGTGTGTGCAAAGTTCCCAGGCTCGGCCCATGACGCACACATAATGCGCAACAGCATCTTGCCACGACTGATGTCCAATCTGCAACAGGATCGTGGCTGTATTGTCGGTGAGTATGTGGAGTGGTGTAGCGTGCTGGTTGTGCGATGCTGTCCCCTGTCCAGTTGGAATAGCAACGGTTCTCTGTGTCCCTCACACCCAGGTGACTCTGCGTACCCGAATGGGGCATGGCTGCTCAGTCCATTGAGGAATCCTCGCACCCCAGCAGACGATCGCTACAATGAGGCACATGGGAGGACCAGACGTGTGGTCGAGCGTACCTTTGGCCTCCTCAAGTCCAGGTTCAGGTGCCTGGACCGCACCGGGGGTGCGCTGGCGTACTCCCCACAGAAGGTGTGCCAGATAGTGGTGGCGTGCTGCATGCTGCACAATCTGGCCATTCGGAAGCAGATCCCCCTCATCGTGGATGACGGAGATCAACCAGGGCCCCAGCCCGCAGACCAGGACAGCTCGAGTGAGGAGGACAGCGGAGAGGAGGAAGCTGGTAATGTGCGGCAGCAGCTCATCGCCCGCTACTTCACTTGACGGTGAGTGTCCATGTACGACGGCTGATGTGGCTGTATCTGTGCAGGTGTGTGTGTGCTGTGTCAGGGTGGCCGTTTGTTCACTGCGTGCTGTGTGTCAACGCTCCATGGCCAGGGTAGTATGCCACTGTTGGTGGCTGTGGCATTGTGCCCTATTGCTCTGTGCGATGTGTGTACATTGCTTGTAGTTGTTGACATGTACTGTGTGATGGGTGTGTGACACACTCATTGAATGTGCTCCTGTTCTGTCTCCCACCCCTAGGTCCCTACAGGCCCTCCGGTTCCATTGCCATGCCACGCATCAGGTGCCTTTCCGCCCAAGGTGGCCGTTGTATTCCGTACAAATAAAACACAGGGCACAAACAGCAGTTTGTGTAAGAGGTGCATTTATTTCAAACTGTGACATGTGATTGTGTGTAAGGTGATGACAAAAGTGGTGGGTGCAGTGACAATGAGCTGTCGGTCATGGCTGCGTGATGTTCAGGGTGTACCCACTGGTTCTATGTCCATGGTCCAACAGACACATGCCATCCAGATGGCTGTGTGGAGTGGGATCGTAGTCCAAGTCAATGCAGTGGGTGGTCAAGGAAGGCTGGCTGGCTGCCTCACTTGCGTCTGGAGCGTGCGAAGTCCTCCCGTGAGATCTGTTTCCACTTCGGACGGCCCCTTCCACGTTTGCGAGGGGGGGTGCCTGCTTGCGACCTGCTGGTGGTTGAGGTGTGCTCACTGGCTGTGGACATAGGGGAACTGGACACAGCTGCACGACCCTGCGCCCCGGCAGGTGGTGGCGGTGGTGGAGCTGCTGTCCCTGGCTGTGACCTCACCACCAGCTGGCCCATGAGGTCCACGAGTTGGCCCATACGGGCGTCCATGGACCTCAGCACCCCCAGCACCTCCCGCGTGTCTGAAGCAGACCTGGCCCATTGTCCTTGGGCCTCTTCATAGGCCCCAAGGACTCTGGCCATTTGAGGCAGGGCATGGCTCCCAGGGGAGACTTGCGTTTCCCTGACCCTGCTCCTCCTACCGGTACTGCTGCCACCGGCCTGCCCACTAGCCACATTGCTCACCACGGTCCTCGCTGTGGCTCCCAGGGTGGATCCAGTCGGCCGGGCCACCACCTGCGCTGGGGCTGGTGCCAGCGAAGACGTGGTGGTGGTGGCGGCGGTGGTGGTCGGTGCGGCGATGGTGGCGGTTGCGGCAGTGGTAGTGGCCGCAATGACCGTGGGTGTGGCCGCAATGACCGTGGGTGTGGCCGCAATGTCCGTGGGTGTGGCCGCAATGACAGTGGCAGCAGGGGGCTGGGAATGTTCAGCAGCCCAGGATGATGGGTTGGTGGGTAGGAGGGGTCCTGGGGAGCGGCTGGGCCCTGCCACACCAGATGGGCCTGCTTGGTGGTCCGTGTCCGAAGAGGAGGACAGATCATCCACATCCGTGTGTCCTCGTTGGGGGCTTGTAGGCTGGCTGTGCTGGCTGCTGTCTCCATCCCCAGCATCCAGCAGTTCGTCACCTGTGGAGAGAATGAGATTTGTTATTGTGTTGCACCTGGCGAAGTATGGATTTGTCGTCTGACATTAACAGTTCGTGCAATCTCGTACATGGGTTTCCCGGAGGCGTGTGTGTGGCTGTACCATTTGTAGTTGTGTGTGCTTGGCAATGGGACTGTGTGCTGTGCACATGTGGCATGGGACGGATTGGCCATGCCGATGGGTGTGTTGCTGTGCCCCTACTTATTGTGACTCTGGTGTATGCGGGCTCCTGGCCCATCCTGGGTCTGGTTTGTACTTTGCTTTTGGTGTTCAAATGGGACGCTTAGGAACGCATATGGCAACATGGGGGCCATGCCCCAGATTCGCATTTGGGAGGGAATATGCTTTTGGGGTACATGCTGTGAGCCATGGGTGCCGAACGTGACATGTGTTGTGGCAGCATGACAGTGCATGGTCTGAGGTGTGTGCATGTCTGACATGGCCTGCATATTTGCTGTCTGTTGTGATTACTGGACATGGCATTGGACGCATCGTTATGAGTGAGTGATGGTTGTGTGCCAGCCAACGTATTGCAGTTGTCCCATCTCCTTGGTGTGCGTGCTGCCCTGTGCCATGTGCATCACTGCAGTGCTCGGGGGGTGTGGCCCATGTTGTGTGTTGTTGCTCACAGTGTGGCGTGCGCTTCATTGACTTCTGGCACATGGTTGGTCATGGGCATGTATCTTAGCGTGACTGCTGTATGTGTGGCAGCTGTGCGGATGACATGCCTTTCATGAGACTGGGGCTGACGGATGGGATGGATGGTATGTTGTATGTGCATGGTGTGTCTGTGTGTTTGATGGGTTCAGTGGTGTTCGTGTGCATTTATGTTGTTCCGCTCTGTTGCGTCTAGTGTTGTTTGTCTTACATAGGCGTAGTTGTGGGGTGTGTGGTTGACAGGCAGTAGGGGCTACATGAACAGGACTTCAATGGTGTTTCGGTTGTGTGTGATGGGTTGCACAGTGGCTGCCGTGTGGTACTATATTCAGTGTGGCTTGTGCATGCAGACGTGGCTCCTTGGGTGTTGCTGTGTCTGTGATGGGTCATGTGAGGTGTGAGTCTGTGGTTCATGTCCGTGTGCACATTGTTCACTTGTTCGTGACGGTGGGCGGTGCTGCGTGTTCGTCTGCTACGTGACATGTCCCATGTGTTGGTCGTGTTACGGTCCTCATGCCTCCAGTAATCCAGCCCTGTCCAGTTTCCCACCTGCAGGTTGTTCGGGCGTGCACTGTACTGGATGCCACATGGTTCTAAGCGGGGGTGCTCCATGTTGCAGGTCTGTGGGGGTGGGGGGGTGTTGTGGGTCGTGGTGGTGGCTGGACACCCACTGACACCGATTGTTGTGGACCGTGATGTCTACCTTTCGGCTGTCGGTGTGCACTGCGGTGGCTGACACGTGGCTGTGGGGTGTGGGGGATGCTCCTCCTTGCTGTGCTGTGGGACTAGGGGCCTGGTGTGTGTTGTACTTGGGCTGTCCACCCTCCCACCCACTGCATTTTGTGTTCCTGCCACTTACCTGTTACTTGTCGGTTAGTGCAGCTATGGCGGACACATGGGTGTGGTGGGTGCTCGTTGTGGCGCTTCTGGCATACTCGGGGACCTGTTGGTGGTTACGTGGCTGGCTGAGTGTACACATGTCCCCACGTATCTTACAGTTGTTCGGTTTGGGCTGTGTGTGGTGGTGTCTGTTGCATGTGTGTGTGATGTGTTGTGTATTGTGTGCTGGACATGGGGGTGTTTGTCCCTGGGAGCTGTGGCATGGTGGTAGTGCATGTGAGTACATAGCGGTGTGCTGGTATACATTAGTTTGTACTTACCAGCCTCCACTCCCCTGCTAATCCGGCGAGGATCTCCGGATGTATGATGACTCGCACCTTCTCCTCCCACGCTTTGAAGGTCTTAAAGAGCGCGGGATTCCCTCCGCCAGTGACGGCTGCCAGCTCTCTGTTCTTGCTCTCCTTCTTCTTGACCAGGCTCTTGACGTCATTCCACCGTTTGTTGATTTCAACTCTGTTCCTGGGCAGGGTCCCGACTGCATTGACCTGGTCTACGATCCGGTTCCACATTCTCTTTCTGGTGGCTAGTGGTGTGTGCTGGACCAGGTTCCCATAGATTTGTGGGTGCACCTTGATGATCTCGTCGACCATGACCGTCAGCTCAATGGGCGTGAACTTGGGCATTCTTTGTGGTGCCATGGTGTTTGTGGTGCTGGTGCGGTGTGTGTTGTGTAATGTGCAGGGGGTTTGTGGTGCCGGTGTTTGGTGGTGGTGGTGGTGGTGGTGGTTGTGATGTGTGCGTTTCTGTGGTGTGCTGCTGTCCTTGCTATGTTACTGTGTCCTCTCCTCTCCTCTCTAGTTTGCAATGTTGCAAGGGGTTGTGGTCTGTGGGAGTGCTGCTTTTGTACTTACCTATGTGGGTGTGTCCTCATGGTCTGTTGTTTTCAGGTGTGTTGTGTCTGGGGTTCTGGCCTTTGTAGTTTTTGTTTGTCCAGGGGGGGTGTTTTCGGGATGTGTTCTGTGCTTGTGTATTTGTGCGTGCCTTGCTGTGTGGACTTGTTGGCCATGTTGTGTGCGATTGGTTTTGTCAGCGGATGGTTTCTGTGCAGGGACGTGGGCGCCATGGCTTCTGCCTTGTAGATTCTCATCGGCGTTGTTTGCGCTGGCGGGCGGTATATTTGTAGTTTTTCCGCGCTCATGGCGGTGCGATCGTAATCTCACGTGCGGTGTGTCGGCCGTGAGGGCGGGCGGTTTTGTGTTGTCGTGCGTGTTTCTGTCCGTGGCGGGCGGTTTGACTCCGACTCGGACGATGGCGGGCGGTATCTTGTGTGATTTTTCCGCCGATGGCGGTTTTCGGTTTGTGTAATCGTAATGGCGTGGTCGGTGTTCAGACGGTGTGTGCGGGCGGATTTTTGCCGCTTCTATGCCTGGCGGATTTTTTTACGCCGGGTATCGTAATGGGCCCCTTAATGTCATAAAAGAAAACATATCATGCAACCATACGTTTCATTAAAACATTTGTAAAAACTCAAAAAAAAAAAAATTTAAATATCAGCCAGGTAACCAAGGCTTAAAATACATACACGACAATAACAATTTATAAAATACATAGTGCAAATAGACAAACAATATTAAGTACAAATAGGCTCCTCTTGTTTTATTCCTGCAAATGACCAGAAAATCTAGCCCTAGGATACATACAGTACAAGAACATTTTATAAAGTGCAAAGTGCAAAAAGGAACAAGCTCAAAATAAAATATTCCGCATTTGTAACATTCCTATTGTCAGTCAGGGGACCAAGACCAGCTAAATTTACAGTACCGAGCTTTCTATAAAGTGCAAAGTGCAATGAAGCGGACTCAATCAGCTAAAATAATCCTCTTTTTTAGTGGGCCTCTGAATAAAAACATATAAAAGGTATAATAACAATTTAAAAGACCAAATTTTTCCTGCGCCTAATGGCTCCCGTTAGAAAACTTGCAACCCCAAAACAGACCATGGGGGAAGCTAACATCTGGAGATATAATAGGGCTGGCCTAGCTTGTACAAAGTGACAATCTCTGAGTAGTGGTAATATAAATTTCTTGCGTAAAGAAACATAATAGTCACAGAAAAAAATAAAATGAAGGGTATCCTGTTCAGAGAAATTATCACAAGGACAGGGTTCTAAGGTGCCAGGTTTAAAAAAGCCCTGAGGAACTGACAGAAACCAGGGAGCCATTTGCAAACGAAATCTTATTAAAACAAAACGATGGAAGGGGTTACCAACAATTAATAGATAAGGTTGGACTTGGTTTTGCATCAATAAAGAAGCATGGCGTCTTACCATCGGTTTTAGCAACTCCTTTTCTTCCCTTAATCCCTGGCGCTTTATCAAAAACTGATATTTAATATTTCTAATTTTAATTTTGTCCATGGGTTTGGGGCTTATAAATAAATCAGGGCAACCTAGCCAACTTGTCAGTTCCCTTAAATACTTTAACCAGGGGATATGTTCAGCTCTATCTAGCGCTACACAATCAGTTATTATTGTTTGGTTTAAATTTGTGATGGGACTTGCCCAAACTCTAAGCCAGCGCATTAATGGAGCCACTGCGATATAATCTGATATATAACCCACCCCTAGTTCTTCATGTATTATATATGCAGGGGTGCATTGTGGAACTGCCAGAATCTTACGTAGGAACTTGTCTTCCTCAAGCTGAATATCCTTTCCTTCTTTGTATCCCCAGAGGTCACTACCGTAGGTTGCCATGGGGATGCATTTTTCCTTATATATCTTCAGCAGGGCCGGAATGGGTTTTGACCCCAATCTTTTTGCAAAATTTAATGTTGTCCCTGTAGCTCTGGCAAGAGTGTTCTTTTTTTGAGAAAGTTGTGGACACCATGAAGCACGCTCATCGAAAAGTACCCCCAAATAAGGGAAAGTTGGAACCTTCGTTAGTTCTGTCCCTTTGCAGTAAAATTTAAACTTTTTTTGAGACTTGCCAGTGCCAATAGACATCGTATGTGATTTCTTAAAATTTGTCGAAAGATCTAGGGAGTCCATAAAAACTGTAAAAGCATCTAAAAGTGATTGGAGTCCCACCGCTGTTCTAGCTAATATGACTGTGTCGTCCGCATATAAAAGTGCGGGGATCATCTTATCACCAAATCTCGGGATGTCTTTGCAACTTACTATTAAAGAATCTCCCAAATTATTTATATATAGTGTAAATAAGAGGGTGGCCAGGATGCAACCTTGGCGTACCCCTCTTTTGGCATCCCAGGCGGTTGTCAGTTCCCGTTACTATTATATCTGACGGCCGCTGTGTTATTCTCATGGATAGCATGTAAAAAATCTACGAGCTCTGGTTCGAGACCCATATCACTTAAGATGGACCATAATTTTGATCTGTTAACACAGTCAAAGGCTTGTGTCAGGTCCATAAATGCTAGATGTATTATACCCTTTTTAGCGATGGTATACTTCCCTACTGCTAGGTGTAAATTTAAGCATTGGTCCAAGGTCCCTTTTCCTGGCCTAAAACCATATTGCAGGTTGGAAATAACATTTCGATCATCTAGCCATTTCGTTAATCGATTGAGTACAGTTTTTCCCATAATTTTAGCTGCAGAATCTAAAAGTGAGATCGGCCTATAACATATAGGTTCATCCCTTGCGCCCTTTTTAAATATTGGAACAATAACTGCCTTCCCCCAAGATGTTGGTTGTCCGTGTGAACATGCGGCATTAAAAACATTTGTCAAAATGCTAGCCCATACATTAGGGTCTGCTTTGTATAGATCGGCCGGTACCCCATCTGGGCCTGGGGCCTTCCCACCAGATGTAGACACAATTGCTTCGTAGACCTCCTCTACACTAAAGTGGAGTAATGTGCTGGTTTGGTCCCCTTCCCTATATTCCTTTGCTTCTCCCAAATTTACATCACTAAAGATGTTTCCAAAATGCGATACCCATTTGTCTGCTGCAATTAGACAGTCAGTGTTAGTGTTAGGGGTTTCAGAAAGAAAGGGACTATTGACTACCGACCAGAAGTTTGAGCTATCTTTCAGTATGCTGGCCTGTTGTAGGGCTACCCATGCTTGTTCCCTTAGCTCCTTTTTCCTGTGGCAAACTGCTGTATTATAGGCCTTTCTTTTCTCCCTAATTTCGGTTTTATCCCTAGGGGTATTTTTTAGTGCCTGTATAAGCTCTCTGTGGGTTATTGAGCATGCTCCATTGAACCATCTTACAGCCTTCTGGCGTCTGGTCCCACCAAAAATTGTGAGGTCAGATTGAATTTGTGTTGTTAATTTCCCGAAGGCTATTAAAGTAGAACTGTCCTGTATAACGGGATCTAAACAGGACTCGATTTCAAGGGCACAAACTGTATACAAGTTATTAAAAAAGTTGTCTGGGACTATTGTTTCCCACTTTAGCCTGCGTCCCTGATCTTTAGTGCTAATATTTGTGTTTGTCAGACAACTGGCCAGATCTCCGGTTTCGATTGCAGAGAGTAATATGGCAACAGTAAGTGGATTATGGTCGCTAAAACCTAACCAAGTAACCAATAAGTCCTCAGTAAACGAGATTAGCGGAGCAGACAATAAAATGTAATCAATAATGCTAGCTTTTCCATTTCCTACATAAGTGGGTACTGGAGCTACATTGTCCATTTGTTGAAGGCAGCATAAATTTTGGTTCGAAAGAATAAATTCAAACAGAATACCTGAGGGTGTGTGCTCAAAGTGGTTTTGTGAAAAAGAAAATTTCCCCTGGTCCTGGCTTATAACACAATTTAAATAACATTGATGAATATTAAAATCCCCTAAAATTATTGCATCATGATAAACTTGTTTGGTCTCTTCATAACATTCCAGAAACTCCTTTAAAACTTGTAGATGTTCCAACTCATGCCCTCTAGAGAAAGAATTATAAAAGTTTATCACTAACACAGTGGCACGATTCTTAAAAGACAGTTCTACAGCCAAAACGTTCTCAGATTTGCAGTCAACCAAACGTGTTTTACAAGAAAGCTTTAGTGAGAACATTAGCAGCAAACCACCTCTAGCTCTACCCATATTCAATGAAGTTGCACATTTATGAAACGAAGTAAAACCATCTAAATAAAAACAATCATTTGCTTCCCAAGTTTCCTGGAGGGCAATAATATGATGCATTGAAAGAAAATTTTCCCAGATTAGGTTTCCTCTTTTAGACCTTAATCCCGCTATGTTCCATGAGAGGACCGTTTCATATTTAGCCACAGTGGGAATTAGGGTGGGGGAAGATTCTGGAATTTTTATAGATATTTCAACAGGATCCAGAACTGGTAGAATTTGTGCAATTGGGGTCATATTACTTGGGGGTATACCCTGACAAGTTTTATCTTCTAACTCTAGTCAGTCATTTTCGTCCAAATTTTGGAGACTTACTAAGGGTTGGAATCTGTTACTCAATAGTAAATTATTTTCTATATTAGTTTTAACAACAGGACTACCTGATTTCCGAACTGTTTGCCATTGCCATTGCATAGGGCATCTGCACTGGCTTGGGGGGTAAAAATATTGTAATGAGACTACCCTGATTTGAGAATTTGAACTGCTCTGGTATGCACAGCGTGTTAACATTTCGGTTTTATCTGGGTCCTTAAAGTTAACAACTATACAGTCTCCTACGCCAAGCTTTTTTGTTTGGTAGCCTATCCACCCCACTTTTCTGGCCATAATAATGTCAGATGATATGTTCTGGCCGTTTATTACATTTTTAGAACACCAATGGGTCACTTTATACATTAGGTCCTGAGTGGTTTCCCTAGTATCTTGTGAGAGAAGAGGGACCTCCAATAAAACTGCTACTAACGGGGCAGAAGCAGGGGGCAAGTCAAGGGTACTTTGGTTCGCAACTTTAAAAGTGCCATGGTTAGGCTGATTACGTATAGGTGAAAGTGCCCTCTCAGGGTTCAGGGGTCTTCTATCCTGGACTACCTCAGGGCTCTTGACTACCCATCTTGTCACCTCAGATGTTATTGACTGGCTAAGTCTACTAACTGTATCATTAGTTCCTACAATATTTAAGCATTGGCCCGGTAGGTCGGGTTGGGATTGGTTCTTACTTCGAAATGGAATTTCTGCCCCTGTCCCCATAGGTTTTTGCACAAAAGTCGTGGCACATTTATTACAGTTAATAGACAAACTGTAAAATAATTCCTCGACATTTTCTATTTTTTGTATTATTGGCGCCAACAGTGTTTTTGTCATTAATTCAAGTTTTATAAATAGAGAATCTAATAATTGCTCATTGTTCAAAACCTGATCTGGAGATGGTTGTGTCCGACTTTGTAGCCGAAGCGATTTCCTTGGAGATTTATTATGGGCAGGTCGTTTTCTCTTGGGCGGTGGTGGTACGTCTGGGGCCGCTTCATTTCCCTCGTCAGTTTTATCAACTGGGATATTAGAAGACATGTTAAGTTCGTCAGGGGTAGATATTTGACTTGGGGGTGCAAAGGCTGCTGGAGCTGCTGGATATTCTGAATGGGCCATAACAGCTGTAAAGTTTCCTTGTTCTCCCTCCTCCCTTGTAGTGTGAGATTGAAGAAATTTTCCAGCCTCTATGGATAGCCTTCGCTCAGTCAGGGCTATCTCATGAGTAATTGCGTGGGCAGCTTTAGTCAAAAATGAATCAATTTTGCCCGCCATGCAAACCCCCGGCGTACCCCCCTGTGCAGCAGGTATTTTCCTTTTACCCATTATAGACGCTAAACCACTAAGGCCCCCTGACTCTATATGAAGGCGCTATAAGAAACTTGGGCGATCTGATTTAAAAGATGATTAGCAATACCTTGAAATATTTGTTATAGTCCATCCAACGCCTCAGTCTCCTTAAGAAATGACTTTCAAACTTAGTGCTGAGACAGCCCAGAGAATTGGCCCAGCCCGGCCTCCTCCGGTCGCTGACGGGCGCGGACGGGCCCGCCCTTGGCCTGGGCTTCGCCCGCGCGCATCCCGCGCTGCGGGAGCCTTGGCGTTGCTTTTAAGCGCCTCCGGGCGCTACAGGCTACAGGCAGTGCTGAGTTGGAGCGGAGGAGCCTGGGGAATGGAGTCCGTCGGACCCGCTGTGCGTGGCTCTCTTCCCCCGTGTAACCCGATTGCTGGATTCTGAAGCGTCGAACACTCATTAGCAGTCTACACTGCGGGCAGCAGAGCTCGCAATTCAAATTTTGGACACGTGGTGCCACTAACCCTGTTCAACACAAGCCGCGACACGTGGTGCCACTAACCCTGTTCAACACAAGCCGGTGACACGTGGTGCCACTAACCCTGTTCAACACAAGCCGATCCCACATGTGGAACTGTGTCCTGAGTCCTGAATGGCAGTGACCCCAAGTCTGTGGCAGCGACCACAGCACCAGACTCCCTTCGATCAGTGAGGCATATTTCCATATGCAAGGCCGGCGACACGTGGTGCCAATAACCCTGTACAACACAAGGCGCGACACGTGGTGCCACTAACCCTGTTCAACACAAGCCGATCCCACATGTGGAACTGTGTCCTGAGTCCTGAATGGCAGTGACCCCAAGTCCGTGGCAGCGACCACAGCACCAGACTCCCTTCGATCAATGAGGCATATTTCCATATGCAAGGCCGGCGACACGTGGTGCCACTAACCCTGTACAACACAAGGTGCGACACGTGGTGCCACTAACCCTGTTCAATACAAGCCGATCCCACATGTGGAACTGTGTCCTGAGTCCTGAATGGCAGTGACCCCAACTTCATGGCAGTGACCACAGCACCAGACTCCCTTCAGTTTTATTTGTTGTTGTTTTGTTTAAATAAAATGTTTTATATGTAAATCTATACATGACTAAGATTCTTGTTTGTCCAACTGCACAGGGACAATTCCGGGCCCAAGAAGGTTGTTGGGGGTATGTTGGTAATGTGGGAAGAGGGTGCGTTACCTGCTGATGTGGGGAGAGGCAGCGTGAAAGGGGTATCTCTCACAGAAAGAACTCCGGTATGTTTTCAGAAATGCCTCGGACAGATGCCAGCTGACGGACTGAATCACAAAATGGCTTTTCAATGCTTATGTAGTGTGACTTATGAACAGTTCGCACCCAGGCTCGCAGAGGGACAACTGCGGCCCGTCCACTCGACTCACAGACGCAGTACTACGAGCCGTCCGCTCCCAAAGGAACAGCAGCGTAGTAGCTCGCAGAGGTACAGGCACAGCAGCGTACTAGCTCGCAAAGGTAGAGAGCTGCGAGCCGACGGACTGGCTTCTAACGGCATAGCTGCGAAGTGGTGATGTTGGGCAGAGGGAGCGTGAAAGGGTTATCTCACACAGACAGAGCTCCGGTATATTAAATTGCCCCCGGGACCTTTCTTTTATATTTTCACTCGATGCGAGAAAGCGTGCTTTCTGGACCAAGTCCTTTCTCCCTACCAAATTTGGCGTAATTCCGTTCAGCAGTTTGACCTGTAGCCTTGTCTAAAGTTTCCTATGGAAAATCCATTGAGAAAACACGTTTTCACACCCCCCACATAGCTACCTATCGCAGGCGTACTCGCTGTTGGTGTGCAGGTCAGTGGTCTAGTTGTCAACATGTCACAGCCACTCCCTGAGGGCAGGTTTGCACACACACCACACCCATCCGGCACATGCGTCAGAGGCCATGTGACCACGCAAATATAATGGATCGACAACGTCACATCCTTTATTGCCGGTGGTGACTGGATGGCGGACGCTCCACGGGTCTCAATAATAAAGAGTCCATGAAAAGTTGCACACAGGGTTAATTGCACCCTGAGCTGCATGGCCGTCAGGGGCCTACTACCACGTGGCGCGGACTTGAGTTGCACAGGGTTAGTGCCACCCGAAGCTGATGTGGCCGTCAGGGGCCTACCACCACGTGGCGCGGACTTGAGTTGCACAGGGTTAGTGCCACCCGAAGATGATGTGGCCGTCAGGGGCCTACTACCACGTGGCGCGGACTTGAGTCGCACAGGGTTAGTGCCACCCGAAGCTGATGTGGCCGTCAGGGGCCTACCACCACGTGGCGCGGACTTGAGTTGCACAGGGTTAGTCGCACCCTAAGTTGTATGGCCGTCAGCGGCCTACCACCACGTGGCGCTGACTTGCGTTGCATAGGGTTAGCGGCACCAAAAGCTGATGTGGTCTCCGCCATTGATGACTCAGGACTCAGCAACATGTGTGGGATCTGCTGGGCCGCGGAGTGGGTCCACATAATGTGCACCAAGCCATGGTGGCGGGACCGGGCCCTGGAGCTTTCACGGGCACGTGGAGTGCCCACTGGTAGACACTCCGGTGGCAGCAGGTAATTATTTGGTCATGGTTGCGCAGGGGCGGCAGTGTCTCTCTCTCTCTCTCACTTCCCTCTCTTCACTCTCTCACTCTCTTCCTTCCTTTCCTTCTATCTCTTTCACTCTCTCTCCCTTCTCCCTTTCTCACTCCCTTTCTTTCCTTCCCTCTGGCTTTTTTTTCCTTCTCTCTTTCTCTGTGTCTCACTCCTTTGATATGCGCATTACACACGTCCTTATTTTGTGCTTTATTTTCCAGGCTGTGTCGTGGACATTGATGGACCCGACAGGAGTCTTCCGCCTTGTTGCTTTGTGTTCAGTTTGTTAAATTTAGTTTATCCTCTATATGTACGTAAACGGAAAAATAAAGTTTGGTTGTTACTTAAGTGCTGTGTGACTCTTTCTCGTTCTTATTACTGTTATTTGGTGGTGTCCACCATGGTGTTAAATTTTGTGGCAGTTATCGCGGGAATACTGGTGATGTCTGCAGTTTGCACCAGCTTCTAAATAGTGTGTTAGATTTATCTCAACTTTAGTTGCATGAAAGTGCTGATAATGAGATGCAGAGTAGGCGTTCCCGTGCAAAAACACACGAGGTGCACCTTTGCGATTTATTCTAAATACTAAAATCCTGTAGTGAATTGCACTGTGGTAGTGGGTGCATTTACAGGGTACACACAAAATCAATGAAGAAATGTCATTGTATTTATATTGATTGGGAATAGTGGGTCAGGTGCTGAATCTTGACGGGATACACTGCCCAGTTCGTTTATTTTTCTGTACACGAAAAAACGACATCACAACTTTCACAACGAAAGGCAAAAACTGCGATGCAAAACAAATTCCGGCGATAAGCCGCGTTAGCACCAGGGATTTTACACCTGCTTTCTGCTGGTGTTAAGCAGGACGACTACCTGCAGCATGAAAGGGAACACAGCCAAGAGCCACACCGGAACACCCACAGGTGCCATAGAGTCAATGAGCATGATACACGGATACCCATGAAGGCCACAACACTCATCGCAACAACCCCAGGACCGCCAAAGCCCCCCGAACCCGCATCTGAGCAAGTGTGTCCGTGTGGTCATTGTGTTAGCATGATGGGCACGGGCCCTGCAACATCACAGTGTGCTGTCTTCAGCGGACGTTACCATGTCACCTCAGCGTTGGCAGTGAGCCTGGACATGTAGCTACCCACGCATCCTCCTGCATGCACAAGCTGTGTGTGCTGGTCCGGCGTACACAGGTCAGCGCAAGGGTGTGCCTATCCGGCAAGGGGAACGGGGTGTCTCGGACATGTCCGTGTGCAAGAAGTGCGGTAAGTGTGTCTCTGTGTTCTGGTGTGGCCGCCACAAGGGCCGCAGCAGTCAATGTTGTAAAGTGGCATGCACCACCTCCAATCGGCAGTGTCACGGTGTGATTGGAATGCCGCAGGACATGCGCGAATAGGCATTACAATGGTGTGCCGTAGGAGTGCACGGGATACAACAGCGCAGCGCACAAAAGTGTGGGGGCTCGTGGGAGGGAGGAGCAGCTGTTTGGCAATGTAACACACAGTGAACCCGCCCATGTGCCACGTGCTGGGCATCTCATCCATGATGACCAGGGTCGCAGACATCCCACAACACCCACGACCGGCCTTTGTACACATCCTGTATGAATGCAGCTGGAGAAGTTACTGTAGGGATGAAAGGATCTTTGTCTGAGCTATCTTGCTCTAACACATCTGCTGCTCCGAGAAGGAACTTGCAAGTGGCCAGCCCCCCCTGACAGATACGATAATATTTGCATCCGTCTCCCACACTACGCACTGCCCGATTTGAGAACAACGAGTACACATCCCACACTCAAAAGTCCTTCATCGTAGTTAGCGTGCGTGAAATGGCCTTCACACGTACTCCCACCACACCCCTGCCCTGCACCCATTGCACACAGACCCGGCTCATTGCACCAAGCTGTGCCATTTCATCCACAAGACTGGCACACGGCAAGCCAATGCAGCTACAAGCAGAGCCACTGACGCAATGGCAGGGCATCCCGAACACATGGTCGACTCCATTCACGGCCACCTATACCTTGCACGTCTGCTGCATGTCCTGGGTGCACTGCCTTTGGCTGTGCTGCGGATCACTTACCGGCTGAGCTTCCGCATTGCGGACGTCACCTGCGTTCAACCTGTATTGCAATGTCGCACGTGCCTTTCCCAGTGGTGCATGGACGTGTGCCTCTCCAACGTGTGCGTAGCTGACATGGATTACGATGGGTGTGTGCGCCCCCTGTTGGCCCACGACCAGGAGTGTCATGGTGATGCCCGTTTATGGCTAACATAGATGTTTGGCATGCATGTTGGGAACTGGGCCTGGGAGATTGCACGTGTCATAGTATGCAGTGAGCAAATTGACCCACTTCCCGATTCTGCTTTGGTGCACATTGGGTACAGTGGTTGGAGTCAGCACATCTGTCCCGGTCAGCTGATGGATTACGTCGACGACATGTCAAATATTGTGGCCAACCATCACTCATTAGAGATAGTGGCTTACGCAGCTGCACTCGCGTTCATGGACGAGTGACAAGGTACCTGCAACCACGACTCGATGTGCCACATTGCACGTGTCCCGCCGCATCATTGCACGTTGTGCATCTGGTCACATGTCCCAAGACGACAGTGGACATGGCTGCATTGGTGTCGACTCATGTACGAGGCGCGGACAACCAACGCTGCTTGACACTAACGTGTGTTGGTGATGGACTACCCCGAGGTGAACATGGACGTTTTCCTACGTTCCTTATTCAGGCATGGTGCTGCATTTGTCTGCATATTGTGGCACTACTCTTGGCCGCACTGACACGCACTTTTTTTTATAAAGTTTCCACATTTTCACTTGTCTCCAAATGTGTTGTGTTTTCATTTGTATGCCAATGTGTGTGTCACGGACTCTCTGGCTGCCTGCCATACGTGAATTGCTACCCCATCCGGACTGTGGGTTTGTGCTTAAGCGTTCTCATGTGCCTGTTTCGTACTCACGCTTTTGGACGTTTATCCGCCACAGGCGAGTGCATTTGTGTCCTGTGTTCGATTGTGCGAATGTTTGTGTTTGGACAACATTGTGTTGGATGTTGGTGTGCTCTGCTTCCTATGTGTGTGTGCTGCATTCTGTGTGAGATGTCCCTTCATGTGAGGTTTTGTTCACCCTTCTCCCTTTCAGGCAGTGTGGTTTTCACTTCTGTGCTTGTTCAGTGGTGTGATGTTGGCGGGTTGTGTGACTTGTGCTCCTTGTTGGTGTGTTTCATTTTAGCCATGGTTTGTCTGTAGTTGTGCTGTACTTAATTGTGAATGTGTTCCATTGTGCCCATCTCCCCCCGTCCCCCCACTCCCTGCTTGTTCCTCTTCCTGGTGCTGTTGTCTCTGTAATTTTGTTACTCCACACATAAATACATGTAAAGAACAAATTAGAATAGTTCCATGATTCTTTTAGATTGCAAAACTTCTCTCTATTGGTTATTTTTGAATTTTCCATATAAACAGTTTTTTTAATATTCAAGGACACATAGAAGTCAGAAGTGCAACGTATTCTATCAACACACTTTCTAGAACATTCTACAACACGTGCAGGTTAAAAGTTCATCAATTTGTTTAAACCTAACGATATTTTTTTGCAACATATTCTCGAACATTTAACGGCACGTGCAGGTTAAAAGTTCACGATTGTTTTAAGTTCGAACAGTGCCTTCCAAATGCAAGTAGCAGGTGTGGTTGAGTTGACCAAATTTTATCCTATCATATGTACTCCACGTTTAAACTGCTTTTTCTTAACCAATCACAAAGATGCTTTTCCCCAAAACGAATGTGCACCCTACTTTTAAAAACAATGCTTTTCATCTCCCAATCAGTTATCGTTTTGAATGAGAAAAAAGTAGTTCCCCACCTTTAAACATATCTCTTATTCTACGAACGGACTGCATGAGCTACAGACATCTATCCATACTTCGCAGCCATACCTTCAAAATGCTAGTGTGGATCGTAGGACATAGCTATGTTTTCTGGTGCAAGAGGTATGCAGAACAGAGACGTATTGACTTAGACCTAGGTTTACAAAATGTGGACATTAAATGGTTTGGACAGAGAGGATTGAAGTGGCACCAATTGTTGCCTTTGGTTAAAACCTGTTTGCATCTCCAACACCCTGACCTCATGATTGTGCACTGTGGTGGAAACGACCTAGGCACATTGACTGGTGTAGGTTTGGAAATGCTAATGAAAGACACCTTTCGACAATTGATGTTGCTTTTGTCCTCAAACTGTCTTTGTATATTCCAATATATGCCAAAGACAGAAGTGGAAATGGTCAAACCAATTTTGTCCTCAGATTGAAAAATCTAGGAAGAATGTCAACAAAGCTGTGTCTGCATACCTCAGAGACCATAGATGGGGTCGATCTACAACAACAACATACGTTTTGTTATGGCTGATATCTACAGAAGTGATGGAGTACACTTCACAGATCAGGGAAATAGAGTTTTTCTGAATAACCTGAAGCTGTGCATCCGCACTTATATGTAGCTCCAACTAATAAACACAATTGCTCTTTCTAGAGCCGCCTTATATTCCCAATATCGGTTCGCAGAGTGACAGCTGCAATCCGGCTAGCACAGGGAGACCTGCGGGCCGTTGGGCAGGCTCGCAGAGGGAGAGCTGCGGCCCGTCGGCTCGGCTCGCACAGGGAGAGCTACGGGCCGTCGGCTCGCAAACGCACACCAGCGTGCTGGCTTGCAGAGGGAGAGCTCGGGTCTAACTCGCAAGGGGACACCAACGGGCCAACGGCCCTGCCAGCAGAGACACACCTATCACCTAACGGACTGGCTCGCACATGTACAGCTAGGGACACGACGGCTCACAGACGCAGACCTGCGAACAGACGGACTGGTACTGTTTTATGCTTTAGGGTAGTACAGTGGTGTTTGTGTACTGTAGGGGGTTCGTCCTGGAGGTAGTATTTTAGGGTTTAGGGTAGTGCAGTGGTGTTTGTGTAGTGTAGGGAGTCATGTTGGAAGTAGTGTTTTAGGGTTTAGGGTAGTCTAGTGGTGTTTGGGTAGTGTAGGGGGTCGTGCTGGGGATAGTGTTTTAGGATTGAGGGTACTGCAGTGGTGTTTGCGTAGTGTAGGGGGTCCTGCTAGGGGTAGTGTTTTAGGGTTTACGACAATGCAGTGGTGTTTGGGTAGTGTAGGGGGTTGTGCTGGGGGTAGTATTTTAGGGTTTAGGGTAGTGCAGTGGTGTTTGGGTAGGGGGTCGTGCTGGGGATAGATTTAGGGTTTCGGGTAGTGCAGTGGTGTTTGGGTAGTATAGGGGATCGTGCTGGGGGTAGTGTTTTAGAGTTTATGACAGTGCAGTGGTGTTTGGGTAGTCTTTGGGTAGTGTAGGGGACTGACTCACAGAGCTCCGAGCCGACGGACGGGCTTCTAAAGGCATAGCCGCGACCTGGTGATATGAAGAGAGGCAGCGTGAAAGGCATATCTCACACAGACACAGATGCCAGTGTTGCCTCGCAGAGGTAAAACTACGAACCCGATGGCTTCTACACAGAGAGATGCGAGCTGACGGAGTAAATCACAAAATGGCTGCCAACACTTCCTGGTTTCAACCATTCACAGCCAATAAGCCGCAAGCTGGTGCTTGTAACCCCTCAGCCAATCACATGTCAGAATTCTCAAATATCGATATCTGTAAAATTTGATATTTCTCAAAAACTACTGAACGGATTTACACCATTTAAACAAAAGCGTGCTTTCTGGACCATCACCTTTCTCCCTGCCAAATTTGGCGTAATTCCGTTCAGCAGTTTCACCTGTAGTCTTCTGTAAAGTTTTGTATGGAAATTGCATGGAGAAAACACGTTTTAGGACCCTCTTTTTCTCAGCCCCTCCTACACCATTCACCCCCAAACTTTCAATATAAGAGCTAATCAAAAAAATAGAAACTTTTGGATAATTTCATAAAGATTCATCAAACGACGCCAAAGTTACAAGCACATAGAAGGCTCCAGAAGGAGGGCCGCGCAACCCCCTCCAAACATGAGTAAAGCCCCGGGCTGCGCGGACCCCAGTGCACCCCCGGAACCTAGCCCACCCAAGGGCCTCATTAAAATGAAACGCGAGAACCCGCGGCCCCAGCGCGAATTTTTGCCGATTTTCTTTTTTTTTTTTCTAAATGATTTTTTGGGCCCTGGGGTCCTTCTGAGACCCCCTGAGCAGGCCTAGGGGGTCAGGGTTTTTCTACCCTGCCCCCTTCTCTTGTTTTATACCTTTGTTTCTCCATTTTTGGGTGACTCGCTTCTACCGAGCCACAAGATGGCTGCCAACACTTCCTGGTTTGGACTACTAGCAGCCAATCACAGTGAAGCTCGCGCACGCGACTTAGGCTCCGCCCAGATATCGAAACTTTATTTTTCTAATTTCTCAGCAACTACTGAACGGATTTACACCATTTTTAAAAAGGTCGCTTTCTGACCCAAGCACTACCTTTCTGCCAAATTTGGAGTAATTCCGTTCAGTAGTTTCAGCTGTAGCCTTGCACAAAGTTTCCTATGGGAAATTGATTTTTTGACTCTTATTTTTGGAATTTCTCAAAACTACTGAACGGATTTACACCATTTAAAAAAAAGGCCGCTTTCTGAACCAAGCTCTACCTTTTTCCCAAATTTGGGGTAAATCCGTTCAGCAGTTCGGGCTGTAGCTAGTCGCAAAATTTCATATATATATTAACATGGAGAAAACGAGTTTTGGGACCCCCTTTTTTCTCAGCCCCCGCTTGACGAATCACCCCCAAACTTTCAGGATAGGAGCTGACCTGGATAGACTTTTGTTTTGGAGAATTTCAGGAAGATTCGTCAAACGACGTCAAAGTTATTAGCAAATCAAAAAATGCTTTTCCTGAGCTAACTATAACTCACGCCCCCGCAATGCACTGCTTATGACCTCACATATTACATCACTCATGACATGGGGCCTGGCCTGTAGTGTGGGTGCCCTAGTCCCAATGCAGGGCACCCACATTTTCCATGTTGGGGACAGCGGGGGGACCCTAAAGGCCCCTGCGGTCCTTGCTGCTGAATATGCAGCTCCCTGGGTCCCAAAGCAATGTCTGTTTCCCTGCTCGCTTCACAGCAAGCAGGGAAACAGGCATGCTCCACTTTCAACAAGCGAGAGCATTTTCTGATTTCGCTTTTTGAAATTGGACTACTGTTTGCTATGGCCATGCCATAGCAAACTGCAATGTCTTGAGGGTGGGCACCCTGGGACATTGCTGGAGCCAGCCCTGGGGGGTTGGCAGTCCCCAGGGCCATCTACGGCTCAATGAGGGGGGCTGCATGGCCCCACTCCAACATTAATTAAGCCCCAGGGAGGTGGTATCCCCGGGGCTGCAGGGCCACTCGGCCCCGGTATATAATTTATTAGCGTTGCCCCGGGAGGTGGCAGTCAATGAGGCCTCATGGGTGGGCTGGAGCCCCCACATGCATTATCATTTAATATAGCCCCATGGAGTTGGTGGTCCCCACGGCTGCGGGGGGGTGGAGTTCCCCCATGCATTATTATACAATATAGCCCTGGGGACGGGGGCAGTCCCTGGGGCTGAAAGCGGCTACATGCGCCCCACATTTGTCTGATTATTTTCATAATGCCCCCAGGACCTGGCCCACCCAGGGGCCTAATTAAATCATTTTTTTCCATTTTTGGTGGGAAGCGCAAATCCAACGTGACTTCCACTGAATTGTTTTTTTGGCCCTGGGGGGTCCATGTGGGACCCCAACAAGAGGCCTAGGCTGTCAGGGTGTTTCTACTCTGCCCCCTTTTCTTTTTTTAAAATATTTTATCAAGTGACTCGGTACAACCGAGTCACAAGATGGCTGCCAACACTTCCTGGTTTGAAGTTTTAGCAGCCAATCAAATCTCAGGCAAGAGATCGGGAGGGGTCGTGGATCCACCACAGCCTCAGTTGTATATCTGAGAAATATTTACATTTCTTAGCTACTACTGAACTTACACCATTTAACAAAAAGAGTGCTTTCTTGACCAAGAGCTACCTATCTGCCAAATTTGGTGTAATTCTGTTCAGCAGTTCGGGCTGTAGCCATGTCTAAAGTTTCCTATGGAAATTAACAGGAAGAAAAAGCGTTTTGGGACCCCCATTTTTCTCAGCCCCCACTTGATGGATCACCATGAAATTTTCAAGCCAGCAGCTAAAGTGCGTGTCAAAGTAGTTTTAAAAATTTCACGAAGATTTGTCAAATGACACCAGAGTTATTGGTAAACCAAAAAGCGCTCTTCCTATGGAACCTACATCCTAACTATAACTACCTACTGGCGACCGCCAGTAGGTAATATGTATATGTATATATATATATATATTCACTAAAAAACCATAGGTTTCAGGGACGTTATAGTTAGAAATTAGCATTTAAAAAACCTTTGATATTCACTGAAAAAACCACAGGTTTCAGGGACGTTATAGTTAGTTGGACATTTCACTCGTACAAAACCAGAGAAATTCGGCCGTTATAGTTAGTTGAGCTAACTATAACTCATGCCCCCGCAATGCACTGCTGATGATGTCACATATTACATCATTCATGACATGGTCAGTGACATCACTGATGACATCACTGATGACATCTCAAATTTAATCACTGATGACATCATCCAGGACTGCGTGTTTCTGTAAAGTTTAAATATGTTTTATATATATATATGCCAAGGTGTATTGAAGAATGAGTGGGTGCATGAGTGTTTGAATGGATGATTTAGTAGGTGCGTGACTGACTGTGTGAGTGATTAAACGTGTCCTACTGAATGCATGGGTTAGTGACTAAACTGTGTGAATATCTGTATCAGTCTGTTAGTTGGTATGTAAGCGGCTGCATGGGTTGGTGAGTAGCTACATGAGTGTCTATATGGGTTATTGATTGGTTGTCTGAGGATCTATATGGGTGCCTGGGTGTCATTGTGGGTGGGTGGGGAGTGTGTGACTCTGTGCATAGATGTGTGAGTGAGTGATTCACTGGGTGTATGGGTTCAAGAGTGCATCTGTGAAGGGCTGTAAGGGTGGGTGAGTGTGTGTATGGATGTGTTGGTGAGTGAATGGTTGTCTCAGTGGTACATGTGTGAGTAACTACAAATGTGAAAGGCAGAATATGTGAGTGTTGGAGTATATAAATTTCTATATGTGAGAGTGAGTGATTGTGAGAGTGGCTGTATGGATGAGTGTGTGCTTGTCTCAGTGATTGTATAAGAGACTAAGTATGTGTTAGTATCTGTGTGAATAAGTGAGGTGGTGTGTGCATAACTGTATAGGTGAGTAAATGGGAGTGTGAATGATTCTTTGCATGACTGACTAGGTGTGTGAGTAACTCTATGGATGAGTGGGGATGTGTGAGTGTCTGTATAGGTGTATGAGTGCATATGATAGTGCTGTATTGATGAGTGACTGCATGTATGAATGACTGTATGGATGAATGAGTGGATGTGTGTGTAGACCTAGGAATCAGTGAGTGGGTATGTAGTAACTGGTATTGGTGTGTCTATGGTTTCGAAAATGGTAGTCTGTATTTTAGAGTGGGTGTATCAAAGGTTATATTAGGGTATGAGGAGGTGCATCAGATTATCACGTGGATGATGTAATCAGTGATGTCATTTGAGATGTCATCAGTGATGCTAATTTCTAACTATAACGTCCCTGAAACCTATGGTTTTTTCAGTGAATTTCAAATGTTTTTTAAATGCTAATTTCTAATTATAACGTCCCTGAACCCTATGTTTTTTTTCAGTGAATTTCAAAGGTTTTTTAAATGCTAATTATTAACTATAACGTCCCTGAAACCTATGTTTTTTTTTGTGAATTTCTAAGGTTTTTTAAATGCTAATTAATAACCATAACATCCCTGAAACCTATGGTTTTTTCAGTGAATTTCTAAGGTTTTTTAAATGCTAATTTCTAACTATGCCTACATAGGTAGGACATATGCAGAAAGAGGAAGAAAGGCGCAGAAAGAAGCAAGAGAAATGCAGAAAGAGGCAACAGAAGACCAGAAAGACAAAGAACGGTGCAGAAAGAAGCAAGAGATATGCAGAAAGAACCAACAGAGGTGCACAAAGAGGCCTTGTTGCAAAGTCATCCTGTGCCCCCAACTTTTTGCTGACTGGTACTGGTGGTAACTGACTCTGACTAACCAGGCACAGAGCCAGTGCTATGCTAAAATACACTTCGCATACAGTGAAAACACCTACATACACTAGGGTACACTATGGGTTGGGGTACCCCTGTGATTGGCATGACCTCCCCTGTAAGGCCCTAGTACACAATAGGGCAGGGGGATTAAAACTACCTCTAAGTCAGAGGTGCAGAAAGAGGCAAGATAATTGCTGAAAGAGGGAAGAGGGGTGCAGAAAGAGGCAAGAGGGGTGCAGAAAGAGGCATGAGGAGTGCAGAAAGAAGCAAGTGAGGTACAGAAAGAAGCAACAGAGGTGCAGAAAGACGCAAGAGAGGTGCAGAAACAAGCAAGAGAAGTGCAGAAAGAGGCAAGAGAATTGCTGAAAGAAGCAACAGAGGTGTAGAAAGAAGCAAGAGAAGTGCAGAAAGAGGCAAGTGAGGTGCAGAAAGAAGCAAGAGTGGCTTGCACACCATTAGTACCAATTTAACACCCACATTTAGCAATAAGTAACAGGTGACCATTCCAGCTTTGCAAAGGGCCTTCCACAACGCTGTAACACTTGTCGCTGCATTTTTGGTAACGTTTGGTCCATTTGAGCTAGAAACAAGGCTTTTTTTGTTCAAATCTGCAGATTAGGCAGCAGATGATGAATTATGTGGCTAATGCAGAAAATGTATAATTGTGCAAAAGTTGGTGCAGCCAAACAGTCGCATAATTCCAGTGGCCCTGCTCATACCTCTAACAAGGTCCAAAAGTGCTCCTCAGTCATTCCTTCCTTTTTTTGTCTTATTGAGTTCATAGTTTTGCTTCTATGGAAACGAGGAAGACTAAACCTGAGGTTACCACTCCACAACACAGACTACTATACCACATAATTACTCTCCATAACACATAATCCCACTCTACATAATTCCTATAAAATAAATACCACATACTTTCTATCCACATAATTTCACTGCACAACTTACCACATAATTCCACTACACACAACGTACATCCACTCCACTCCGAAAAACATTATTAAAAAACGTTTACATTTACATCGCCAATAGCTCTAACTCTGGCAAATGCGAAACCTATTACATTGCAAACACTTCTTTAATTAGTAGTCGCGTTTGCAGAGTGGTGGAGAAAGGGTGCTGGACCTCAGACCAGCGCTCAGGAATTCCGCTGCATAGGACTTACAGGAGGTACCAGAAGGGCTTCTTAGCCCCCAAAGTCCCTCAGGAGTAAATTGGACTTCATCCCCCATCCCGTAGTCTGCCAGGAGGCGTGTTTGCAGAGTGGTGGAGAAAGGGGGGCATGGCCTCCGAAGACGTCTTAGCAATCCCACTATGTGGGACTTACTGGAGGTAACAAGAGGGGTAGTTGGCCTCCAAGGACATCCTTGGGGGCCAACTACTCCTCCTATTACCTCCAGTAAGTCCCACACAGCAGCATTGCTAAGTTGTCATAGCAGGCCACACCCCCTTTCCCCACCACTCTCCAAACGCACTTCCTGGCGCGCTCTTGGATGGGGATTAAAGTCCCCTTCACTGCTGGGGGTTCTTAGGGACCAACTAGCCTACCTGATACCTCCAGTATGTCCCAGATAGTGGGATTGCTGAAAGCTGGACACAGGCCACGCCCCCTTTCTCCACCACTCTGCAAACGCCCCTCCTGGCGCGTTCTAAGTTGGGGGATTAAGTCCCCTTGAATACTGAGGGTCCCTCGGGGCCAACTAGCCCACCAGGTACCTCCAGTAAGTCCCACACAGCTGGATTGCTGAGAGGTGGTCCAAGGCCATGCCCCCTTTTTACACCACTCTGCAAACACGCCTCCTGGCGCACTGCTATTTCAGGGATGAAGTCCACTTTAGTCCTGAGGTCCTCAGGACACAAGAGAACCTCATCGCCCCACCAGCAGTGCGCTAAGAGGCGCATTTGCAGAGTGGTGTAAAAAGGGGTGTGGCCTCGGACCACCTTTCAGCAATCCAGCTGTGTGGCGCTTACTGGAGGTACATGGTGGGCTAGTTGGCCCCCAGGGACCCTCAGTATTCAAGGGGACTTAATTTCCCAACTTATAACGTGCTAGGGGGCGCGTTTGCTGAGTGGTGCAGGGAGGGGGCAGGGCCTCCGGCGAGGTGCTGGCTTTTGTTTTTAAATTTTTTTCTTTGAAGGGGGGCTGTGTGGCCCCCCTTCTTTCAATATGTTTTGGGCCCTGGGGACGCCATCCCCCAGGGCCTGCACATTATCAAAAAAAAAACAGGAAGGGGCCATGTGGCCCCCCTCCCAAGGCCAGTTTCGGCCCCGGGGACCCCATCCCTCGGGGCATGCCCAATGTCGTTTTCTTTTTTTAAGGGAGGGGGGCCAAGTGGCCCCCTTCCCGGGCCATTTTTGGCCTCAGGGACCCCATTCCCCCAGGGCATGGCCTCTCATTGGGGACCTTGGGAGGAGCCCCAATGCCCCCATGGTCCCTGCCGGCCCCCCACCTCCTGCGGGAGCCGGCATTGCTTTTGCACAAGGGGAACTGCTCACATGCAGCTCCCCTTGTGCAAAGCAATGTGCTTTGGTTTTGGAAGCGAGTGCAGGTTTCTGCTCTCGCCTCAAAATCCAAAGCAGAGTTTGCTATGACAGGGCCCTGCAATAGCAAACAGCAATGTCCAGGGGGTGGGCACCCCAGGACATTGCAGGAGCCGGCCCTGGGGGGGTGGTGGTCCCCAGGGCCATCAAGGGCTCAAGGAGGGGGGCCGTGCGGCCCCCTCCCTTCATTTTCAATGCGCTGGGGAGGTGGTGGTCCCCAGGGCTTGGGGGGGCCCGTGAGGCCCCCCACCCAATTTTAAAAAAGCCCTGGGGAAGTGGCGGTCCCCGGGGCTTGGGGGTGCCGCGAGGCCCCCCACCCTTTTTTAATTAAAGCCCCGGGGAGGTGGTGGTCCCTGGGGCTGCGGGGGGCCACATGCCCCCTCACGCACAAATTATGATGCCCCGGGGAGGTGGCAGTCCCTGGGGCTGTGGGGGCCTCCACGGGCCCCCACACCTTAATTTAGAATTGCCCCCGGGACCTGGCCCACCAGGGGCTTTTTAACAAATGATGCGTGGGAGACCGCGCTTCGTTTTTTTCTATAATTTCGTCCCGATTCGCGCACCCAGCACGAATTCGTATGAAATTATAAAAACAAATTGCTTTTTTTGGGCCTGGGGGTCCTTGTGGGAACCACTGAGCAGGCCTAGGGGGTCAGGGTGTTTCTACCCTGCCCCCTTTTCTTATTTTTCAACCTTTTTTCCACTGTTTTCTTGTGACTCGGTTACCGAGTCATAAGATGGCTGCCAACACTTCCTGGTTTGGAGTGTTGGCAGCCAATCAGAAGTCAGCTCGTGCTCAGGAGGAGTCGCGACTCCTCGGTGCTCAGATATCGATATTTTTCTTTTTTTAAATTCTCAGGAACTACTGAACGGATTTACACCATTTAAAAAAAGCACGCTTTCTAGACCAAGACCTACCTTTTTGTCAAATTTGGTGTAATTCCGTTCAGCAGTTCGGGCTGTAACCTGTTTCAAAATTCCTATGGAAATTAACATGGGGAAAACATGTTTTGGGACCCTCTTTTTTCTCGGCCCCCGCTTGACGAATCACCCCGAAACTTCCAAGACAGGAGCTGACCGGTCCGCCCCATTAGTTTTGAAAATTTCATGAAGATTCGTCAAACGGCACCAAAGATATTGGCAAATCAAGAAACGCTTTTCCTATGGAAACTCGGTCCTAACTATAACTACCTACTGGTGACCGCCAGTGGGTTATATATATATTTTATTAAAAACCAATTCTGTATGCGAATGTCCGCTATTAAGTATTTATTTATTTATTTATTAATATTTATATATTTAACAGAGTTATTTATAAATTTATTTAATTATAAAATCAGGTACATGTCGCAACTGAAACTGTTACAAACACGCAAATACGTAAAATGTATGCCATAAAATTGAAAAACCATTCAAGCGCTACCATTTCTATGTCTATGCCTAACCTTGTTGTTACAATGCACTGGTCACTTTAAGTAAATCACGCTGCAAAAAGTGAAAAAAATGGTATTTAAATAACTGATTCCTCTAAGAGCGCGTCATGTGATCAAGTCCCCTGCGAGGGACGAAACGCGTCATGGCTACTGCGGTCTGTTGAGAGCAGTAATTAAATAACAAAGGAACGAATTCTGGTGGTCCGTGCTCTTTCTTTCGCGCAGAGAAGGCAAAACGAGAAGGAGTGTTTTTGGATAATTAGAAGCTGGTTTTGACTCCTCCAGCTTCAAACACGGACCCCTCTGACAACTGGGCTTACCTGCCACAAAGGAGCCACGGCTTGGTAACAAGCTTCAAAAGGAAATCCGGAAGGGTTATCGGCAAACCAGCCCCCCAGCGGAGAATTGAACTACGGGAGCGGAAACCTGCAACTTCAGACACCGTCCAGGTAGGCGAGTGCGGGTCGGAGGACGCGTAAAGCGCCGAACCGGTAGTGGGTTGAATGCAAGTTAGCCTCATTAATAACCTCCGGCTGGGTTCAGAGTCAGTTCCTGTAACACGGATTAAGCGGGCACGAGCTCTTGACTTTAAATCCCTGTTTAACGAAATTGCAAAATAATAACTAGCTCCCAGGACGCAAATGTCAGCCGACGCGCTAAAAGAAAGGGAGGAGGCGGCGGCAGCAATGTTTAACGATGAAATGGCACCGAACAAGGACTCGATTTCCCAGAATGCACCCACAAGCTCACGGAATTCCAGCATGAAAGACAAAACCAAACAGTTGGAGAAATTAATGCGCGCAGAGCAAAAGAAATGGTGGGAGGCTAAGTCATTGCAACGATATATAGACGTTGGGAGAGTACCTCAGGGTCTTAGGATTTTACTTGCCCCGAGTTATGAAACGCCCGATAGAGAAATGATGAAAGAATGGGCGGAAACAAATTTAGAATCTTCACGCAGATTGCTTTTCATTTTGGTGAAATATGCTGAAAAAGACTGTGCCAGATTGTCGGAAGAAATAGAAACAATTAATAAAGAATTGGAAGAAATGGGACACACTGAAGAACTTGAAAAAATTAGGTTGGAAATGAAAAAAGACTAAAAAAAGAAGAAGATGTCATAAGAGAACCTAAGGCCTACAAATTTCATCGTGATCGATGTGATTACGAATGCGGAAGGGTATTTACCTTCGCAAAAAAATGTGACTCATTAAAGGCAAGTAAAACAGGGCTACCACAAGCAAATAAACAAGCAAGAACAGGAGACAATATGCCTCCAGTATTAACTTCAGCATCAGAGGCCAGCTCAGCCATAGAGAGCGAGTCGGAAACTGAGACCGGCAGGAAAATAAGACAGAAACCATTAAGAAACTTCTCATTGACTGAAGAAGTGGATTTTTTATGCCTGGAGCGCCTCCAATTGCTACGCCCAAGGAAACAATCCAACAAACAAGCAACAACAGAACCCGCAAACGCAGGGAGAGACGGAGGGCGAGCAGAAGAAGAAACGAACAGAAGGCAACAAAAGCGCCAACCGAAGAAATATTGGAGGAAATAACACAAAAAGAGCAAACGGCAATTGATTTCAGAACAGTAATAAATCTAACAGACACAGTTTTAAATAAAGCTGAAGAACAATTACTAGCCCTAGGGCTCTCATATTGCCCTGAAAGTGCCTTCAATTATGCAGCTACTCGAGTTGATATTTACAAAAGTGTGAGAAAATTAAAATTACAAAAGTACTTCACACAATTAAATCTTGCAAAACCTAACATCGTGCATAAAAAGAAAGAAAAAAAAGAAAAAAATGAAACAAACATACAAACATCCAATGACGAAGAAATAGAAACGAACATGGATGAAACAGATGGACAGCTTTTAAAGGATTTGCAAGAATTGATAAATGAGGATGCAACAATGAGTCCAAATATTGAAATCACAGGATCACCAAGCGCTATATATAAACCAAGTAGTACATCGTTCAAGCACCTTCCACCTTTAATCCCATAATGTTAAAGGATACGATTGATGCGTCTCCATGAACAAGTTGTGGGCGGTTTAAAAAACCTTAACCGCAAATTGCAAAACACAAGCAGGTACAAAAACAACAAAAGGGAATTACAATATCATCAACTAATGACTAAACTCAAAAACAACAGCGAAATAGTCATTAGAAACGCTGATAAAGGTGGGAATGTAGTACTATGGAAAAGGGATGACTACACTGAGGAGGCTATGCTACAACTAAATGATAATACCTGCTACTGCTGTAGCAACAAACAAGCATTGAACATGGTTTACAGTACCTATAAGATGAAACTGGTGGCCTGGAAAAACGCGGGCCTAATATCAATGGATGAATATAAATATTTAAAGAACGATAACCATGTTATACCAATTTTATATTTCATCCCCAAAATTCATAAAGATGCCAACAAACCTCCAGGAAGGCCGATCATCTCAGCCAGAAATAGTTTCCTGGAGAGAACATCGATCTATATTGACTTTATTCTACAGGAATATGTCCAACAATTAACATCTTACATACGAGACACAGGGGACTTTTTAGCTAAAATGATCGAATTTAAGTGGCAAGATGACTATTATCTTATTGCACTTGATGTTGCCTCATTATATACATCAATTAGACATAAGGATGGCCTAAGGGCATTGCAATTTTATTTATCACGTAGAGGTATCAAACATACAGAACATACCAACATGCTGATTAGTATGGTAGAATTTTGTTTAAAGAATAATATTTTTATGTTTCAAAATTCACTATTCCAACAATCAAGGGGTGTAGCCATGGGAGCCAGCTTCTCCCCCAGTTACGCTTGCCTACATATGGGTTGGTGGGAGGAGCTGGTTCTCATGCAGGAACATACCGAGTGTATGAACAGGAATGTAAAGGTTTGGTGGAGGTTCATCGATGACCTCTTTGTAGTATGGCAAGGTACTCAGATATAGGCTGAGATATTTATTGATGAACTCAACAACAACCAACTCAATTTACATTTTACCGCCACCATCAGCAAGACGACAGTACATTTCTTAGATGTGGAGGTATATGTAAATAAAGATAAACTTGAGACTAAACTCCACAGAAAACCGACAGCTGGCAATGCTATATTGCACGCAAGTAGTGCACACCCAGGGCATTTAATCCAAAGTATACCCTACAGCAAATTGTTGCGACTAAAACGGATTTGCAGCAATGAAAAAGATCTCAAAATTGCACAATCAGAATGTCTAACTAGATTTAAAATGAGAGGTTACAGTAAAAAATGTTTGGACACTGCCCTGATAAAAAGCAATCTAACATCTAGGGAGACTCTCCTCACCAAACAAAAAACTGTAAGGGGAGAGACAGCAAATGATCCTGGACAGTTTAGATTTATTTTGAAATACAATCAACAGGAAGGAGCAGTAAAAAACATAATCAAAAGAAATTGGCATTTAATTCGAAAAGACCCCATAATTGGTAATGCAGTACCCAATAAACCTGCAATAACATACAGCAGGGGTACATCAATGAAAGATGTTTTAGTCAAGAATGATCCAGGTGGCCCACTAACAAAGAGTACATGGCTAAGTCAGAGACTAGGTTCCACAAGTGTAAAACTTGTAAAGCCTGCCAGCATGGAGTTACAGGACTCCATTTGGTGGGAAAGAGATGAATATTGACAAAGTGTTGAACTGTAAAATAGATCATGTAGTCTATGTGCTGGAGTGCCCTTGCAATCTGAAATATATAGGAAGCACGATCCTGCAGGGCCACAAAAGGGTGCTCCAACACATAAGGGCCATCAAAAACAACGACCTGTCATATCCAGTGGCCCGCCACTTTAATGAAACACATGAGGGCAACCCTAGGGACTTAAAATACTTCCTCATAGATTCAATTCCACCAAACAAAAGGGGAGGTGATCGGGAGAAAGCACTTCGTAAACTCGAAATGCTATATATTTTAACTCTCGACACCAAACATCCTAAAGGTTTAAATGCTACAGAGGAGTTACATGCGAGCCTAATCAGTTAGAAAACAAGAATCAATTAGGGCACTATAACGCAACGAGGGAAAACAGTGACTCATTTCATCCATAAGCAAACTTCTTGTTCAAAGAGATGTATAGTCGAATTTTAACCACCAACTCCATCCCTATTTTAACACACTTAGTTTGAATAGTTTGCACATATGGTTTTTATTAATTAGCACACAACACTTTTTGATATATTTGCACATAGGAGCACTTTATTACAAACAGGGTTGGTCATTACAAACCATTATACTCCACAGAAAGTTTGACAACAATATAAAAAGGTATTTGTACCTAGATTGAGTATAACAAATGGAACAGCCAACTGGTGAGCATTAATCAGGCTCTCTGTGTGGTACACCAAGATTTCCAAATACAACATCAGACAAACTGAATGAAAAATGGTACATTGTAATGTTTCCTTGATCTATGGTTTTAATGGCATCTAAAACAGAGGTTTTTAATTGCGATTTTAGGTATCGGTACCGCAATTTTATAAAAAACCAATTCTGTATGCGAATGTCCGCTATTAAGTATTTATTTATTTATTAATATTTATATATTTAACAAACAGAGTTATTTATAAATTTATTTAATTATAAAATCAGGTACATGTCGCAACTGAAACTGTTACAAACACGCAAATACGTAAAATGTATGCCATAAAATTGAAAAACCATTCAAGCGCTATGATTTCTATGTCTATGCCTAACCTTGTTGTTACAATGCACTGGTCACTTTAAGTAAATCACGCGGCAAAAAGTGAAAAAAATGGTATTTAAATAACTGATTCATCTAAGAGCGCGTCATGTGATCAAGTCCCCTGCGAGGGACGAAACGCGTCATGGCTACTGCGGTCTGTTGGGAGCAGTAATTAAATAACAAAGGAACGAATTCTGGTGGTCCGTGCTCTTTCTTTCGCGCGGAGAAGGCGAAATGAGAAGGAGCGTTTTTGGATATATATATATATATATATATATATATATATATAAACACACACACACACACAGACACACATATATACATATATAAATATATACACACACATTTGTATATATACATAGATATATACAATTATACTCACCCACACACATACATGAATAATATACAGAGTCATACTTATATATTTATACATGTATGTATATATATGGGGGTGTGGCTAGCGGCCGAACATGGCAGACGCAAGCTAGAAGAGCTCCAGATACCGAGCCGCTCTGCCCCAAAATCCTGCCAACATCCGCTATAAATTAGGGGGAAGAAAGGTACACCTGGATTCTCCTACCTGATTGGCTCCTCTTGTCTGTGTTTGGCGGCGACCGGGACGTTGGTGACGCAAGGAGACTGAGCGGCCTTTGGTGTTGAGGGGATGCCGGGTCTGATGCCGCTGGAAACACAGAGAGCGGTCTGAGGGGTGTGGGGGCCAGAGCCGAGCGGCCGAGCTTTGGAGGTGCCTTCCTGGTGAGGAAAGAGAGGAGTGTGAGGGGAGACCAGAAAGGCCGCAAGAAAGGAGGTGAGTGGGCTGCGGAGGCGGGGATGCGTTGAGTCCTGGGCGCGCCCAGCAACTGTGCCCTGTTCAGAGGCCATGTGGAGACTGTGGCCGGGGGGGTGGTGGAAACCTGGGGAGCATTAGTGCTCTTGGCCGTGGGCCCCCCAACTGGGAGACACATCCGGAGCATCGGGGCGTGTCCTTGGTGGCGACAGGCTGTGTCGGGCGGTGGAGGGGGGCCCAGGGCTGGCCGTGGTCTCGGGGCAGCATGACCAACACAGAAGCAGGCCTGTGAATGCAACAAGCCCCCGCGGGCCGATAGAAGACGCAGTATTGAGACGGCAGTCCCCCCGCTGCTGAGCCCTTTGAGATGGAGAAAGATGCAGCAGCATGCCTGGCGGTGCACCGGTGGTTGCACTGAAGATCTGGGACCTGGAACCTCCAGCCTGATGACACATGCAGTCTGGGTCCAGCTCGAAAAACCTCCGCGCCGACAGGCCGGGCGATAGGGACCCACAAGTGGAGACGTAGGCCCCCGTACCTACCCTCCTCGCTCTCGGGGTCCCCGTCATGGCAGGCAGCGGTGCAAGAGGTGGCGGAGTGGTTCAGGATGCAGCTGGCAGCTGAAGTGGCCCCAGAGCCCTATTCTCTCAATATGGCAGGGGAAAGGAAGGGGGGAAAAACCCCAACAGAGCAAAATGGAGCGTTATGTCCCTCCCGCACACGCAAGCTGAGAGTGGGACTGGGGGGATCATACACCAGTCGAGCAAGGAGGGCCAGGAACCATCATTGAGACACATCATGGCGGCCATTCAGAGTGTCAAGGGAACTCTGGAGCCAAAACTAGACTCAGTAGTTGCTGAAATGTCATTGATGAGAGCGGAGCTCAATAAAGAGAAAGAGAGGGTCCGCGAGACGCAACAATAGGTCACAGGCATCAATGAGACAACCACCCAACTAAAGAAACAGGACAATGTCACTATGCAGGCTCGATTGGAGGACATGGAAGGTAGATCAATGCACAATAACCTGCGCCAGGTGGGGGTACCCAAAAAAGCGGATGAGCCCTGCACTGATATCTTTGTGGAACACTTTATAACCATGGTGCTTCAGCCAAAGGGCCTCTCAAAGTTCTTCTCGGTCAAGAGGGTGCATAGAGTACCCGCCACCCCCCTAAACCGGGTATACCCCCTTCCACCATTGTGGCTCACATTTTTAATTACAGGGACAGGGATGTAATCCTGTAGGCAGCAAGACATACCCCGGATCTGAAATTTGAAGGAAACTCAGTAGCCCTCTATCCAGATTACACCCTCAAGGTCCAACAACTACGGAGAAGCTTCATGGAAGTAAAGCATGAACTAAGGAGTCGCGAAATCAAATACATGATGCTTTTCCCTGCCAAGCTCCGAGTAATAGCGGAGGGGAAGACTGTTGTATTCCGCTTTAGGGGTCCGTATACAGGTTTTCCTGAATTATGTCCTTATATAGGCACAATTCGCCCTGTCCTTATATAGGCACAGAATCCCTGTCCTTATTTAGGCATTAACCGTGCACTCCAAATACAGGCATGGTCACTGACATCCGTCCACCCTAACGTCACAACGAGTTCTTAGAAACCAGACCCTTAAGTTTCGGGAGTTCCCCTAGCACAGGACTATTGATTTCTCCAAGAACTCATCTATTATGTATGAACCGTTATACCTTAAGGGTTCATTCCTGACGTCTTCCTATGTCCGACTTCACGTCAATGCTAACATTCCTCGACACCTACCAGGTATAAATATACCTTCCCTTGCCCAAGCAAGTTAGAGGAGACCTCGACTTCAGAGGAGCCCGTATCCCGGCCTGACGCACTGAGAAGACGCTGTCATTCCTGCACGCAGACGAATCCAGCTTCCAGTGTTCTGACTCCCTTCGCGGGGTGTTAGAGTTCCAAGATCCGGCAGGAGATTCCCACCTCTCTCATTCTCAAGGTATGGAGCTGACTAGATCCTAGAGGGACTCTTGGCATACTAGACTTAACACACTCTTAGTCTACCATACTAGAGAATACTCCACCTACTTCTACTCTTCCCTACACCTAGTCTAGGTTAGGTACACTGGGGTAGAACTAGCTTAGAGACGCATCGTATGAGTACTCGCATTTTTAGCTCATGTTATTTATGTACGTGAATATATGCTAAAAGATAATGCTAGAGCAGTATTATTTATTTCTACTGCTTACGCTGTACATTATTTATCTTGCATACTGTCTTGTGATCATAACAGCACATATCTCTTACACGAGAAACAAGACTGTTCAATAAAACCCTTTTTATTGAAACGCCCGTCTTTCCTTTCTGTGTAACTCTGCAGAAACTAAGCATGCACGATTGAATGAGTGAAACTGTTATCTATTGTTTCCACGATTCTGAGATATGTTCCGCTTCTAAAGGGAAACAAAGTTGTCATGTTTTTCGGTTGCCAGAAACTACTCCCTTCTTGTTCTCAAGGAGTTTCTAGTGGCCTCTGAGCTAGCTGGCACAGGTAATTAAGTTTAATATAATCGATAGGGACATACCGACCTTAGTCCTATGTCAAACCTATAGGTTATATTATTCCAATGCGCAGAGCCTATTAGGGAAATAGGAACTACACTACATGGCGCCCAACGGTTTGGTAAGGCAGTAATTTAACGCTAGATACTGAGTAACTCATTCGTGCTTTTCTCAGAGACCCCTACTCACATACTCCATAAGACGTCCGGAGTGGGTAGGGTTAAATATCCGCCATAACTAAATAGGGAAGCACCCTATATATTAGTTGTTTGGTTTGTTCAACGTTGAAGGATACAGTGTTCCAAAATATTGTGCACCTTATCTTTTGTTTCCTTGAAACTTGTTCTACATTTTTCAAAAAACAAAAATGTCCATACACGGGGACAATAACACCGGAAACGGTGGAGCTGCGGCTGACCCAGTCGTACCAGCTTTTAACTTTACAGGTTTAAATGAAACCGAGGAGGGTGTTATAGACATCCATCCAAACTTAAGAAGAGCCATCACTCTAAAACTTATAAAACATGGCCTACCACCAAGAGGAGGTAGAGCAGTTTTCGTGATAGAGGCACACGAATCCTTTCAGACAGAGGTATTCTATTCATGGGTCATATTTCCTGAATCAAATTCAGTAACAAAACTGTTTCACTTCTACAAAGAAGATGATCCACCAGAGGAATATATTCCTTTCGAGGATATTGAAATTCCACTAACATACCAGGAGCATCAGCTCTGGTTTAAAGGCGCCCTAAAACATCACAGAAACATTACCAGGCTCGGTCCACTAGGTAGACCAGGAGCAACATGGCCGATTCTAGCCGGCTACACTCCTCATCCTGACCTCGATATAATGTCAGATGAGGAACTACTTACTCAACTTACAGAGTTAATAAAAATCTACAGACAACTAGTCCAATATGTCATGCGGACTTTCACAGTCCAACCACCATTGACACTTCCAAATCAAACTCCTCAACAGGGGAATACATTAAAAATTACACCACAGACTCTATACGCAGTCATGGGGAAAATGCCCACAAAACGTGAGCAAATTCCATTCTGGATAGCTCAAAAAATTACTCAAATCGAAGCAGTATTTCCAAATACTAGCCCGTATGAGAAACACAGAATCCTAACCATCTGTTTACCGATGGGGATCACACCACAACTGGAAGACTGCACCACTTGGGGCTCAGTCTTTGCTGCCATCTATACTAAAACACATGGTGTTCCGTCAATTGCGGTAATACCTGATGTCCTGAAACAAATTCAAAACGAATACGGGGCAGAGCCTGCTCTAAATTTAGGTATGAAATTACTGAAAAATTTCGACCAGGTCTCAACAATAATATTATCTAATATTAAAGGGGAGGCAGCAGCAGTGGCGATCCGCCAACGATTAAGGGAATTCGATGTTACAGAACATCAAACAGAACTACCCAGAATAATAGAACAATCTTATGCAGAATTAGGCAGAGATAGTTTGGGTGGAAGACCAATGAAGCCAAAACTATCTGAAAGTCCTGAGAAGGACTCTAATAAACAAACTCCTACATCTTCTAAAAAGAAGTGGGAAACTAATAAACAAAATTCAAGCGAGAAACGTTCTCAATCCCGAGGTAGGTCTCCTCAAAAGGAGCCCTCTGAAAGGAGGTATAACCTCAGGAATAGGGATAATTTGAAAAAGCCTGACAGGTATCAAGATACTGATACACGTTCCTCTCGTACCTTTCAGATCTCGTCACAGACATCGGAAAGAAGAGGACGGTCAGAACATAGAGAAGAACGCGTGAAATCGAAAGACGACAAACACGTTCCGAAAAACAAATCAAAACCTCAATTCTCAAAGAAGAAGGTAGCAGGTCTGAAAGTCAGACATGCCGAGGATACTGAGAACACAACTCAAGAACGGAGAATGGGCTCAGACAATGCTGGACAGTGCTGCAGAAGTCACAATAGCTCGCCAGAACCTGAAGGAACTTCTGGAGATAGTGGACTTGAATGAGTACATTACAGTTGAGACTGTAGACACCAGGGTTAGTACTCCACAAAAGTTATATGAAATAACACTCCGGATGGAGGGAGACATACCCAGACAGGTGAAAGCACTCTTTTGGGAAAAACTTTCAAAGGGTTATGATATACTTCTAGCGGAAAAAGACTGGCCACCACAATTTGTCAGGGAGTGCCCACATGGCGAGGACATTATTATGCCAGCCTTCTCTAACCATATTCCAATTCATCTAAAATATACTTATGCCAGGAAATGGGCAGTTGCCCAGGCCCCAGCATTATACAAAAATCATGTAGGATGGGATGAGGATTCACCTCACCATAAAATACATCTGAAAAATGAGCCTACTGCACAAAGGCAGTACCCAATAAAGCAAGAAGCTAAAAAACAGGTCAGGGAGATCTTAGATCAACTTGAATACCAGGGGGTGATTGAAACATGCACCTCTTCAATGAACAATCCTTTGTTTCCTGTCTCCAAACCAGACAATACCTATCGTCTAGTTTTGGATTACAGACACTTAAACACTTGTTCTAAAACATTTGCAGTACAAAATGCACATAGTACAGCATTAATGAATAACATTGTGCGTAAAAAATATAAAACCACATTAGATATCTCAAATGGTTTCTTTTGTCAAAACATAGCACCTGAAAGCAGGTACTTGACAGCTTTCTCAATAATGGGGACCCAGCGTCAATTTTGTCGACTCCCACAAGGGTTCAAAAACAGCCCGGGGTTATTCTCAGCGAGGGTAACGGAGTTACTACAAATTTATGACAATGAGGCATTGTCCTATGTCGATGATATCTATCTGACAGACGATGACCTGGATAAACACTTGAACAGGGTGAGCACCATTATACTGGGCTTCGCCTCTGAGGGCTACAAATTCAACTTTAGAAAATCCAGAATTGCCCATCTCAATGTCCTGTTTCTAGGATACGAGCTTTCAAGTGAAGGCAAGAGCTTGGCAGCCAACTTTTTAGAAAGGTGTGCGCTGCTCCAACCTCCAAAGACGCTGAAAAATTTACAATCCATCCTGGGTTTCCTCAATTTTGGAAGAACTTACATTCTAAATTACGCAGAAAGGGTTAAACCTCTCTACGCATTAATCAAACCTGATTTTTCAATCAAAAATTGGACACAAGAACACACAGAAATCTTGCGTTCACTCCAAGCTAACATGTTAGCAACAAATCACTTACAAACACGCGTAAGTCAACGCAACTTAGTGATCCGAATAATTTCGGGTCAATGCGGATTCACCTACTTAACATTTAATGAGGGTGAGAAAGTACCAATTGCATACAAATCACATTTGTATACACAAGCAGAAATGCGCTTCACTTCAACAGAAAAGATACTGACAGCAGTTCAAACCGCTGTAGCAAAAGAAAGAGCTCTAGCCCAAGGGAAACGAATTATTGTCGTAACCCCAGTTCCGGCCTTAGAGGCGGTAACAAAAGCAAGCATTCCAAATGCTAAAGCATTACATCCTAGATGGATACAATGGGTTAATTCTCTTGCTGCAACAGATGTTGAATATGTTTTTGATCCCGATTTAAAAACACAAGCATTCCTGCAATATGAACATGAATGTCCTCTGCCCACTGAGATTCTGCCTCTCGATCAGTACGAATTCATAATTTACACTGACGGATCCGCACAGCCCGCAACAGGGAGTAAGCAAGCTTACAGTGCAGCGTGCGCAATCGTTAAAGGTCGCATGCGCGATGGCAAATTCAGACCTATGGTCACAAAAACCCAATCTCTAGGAGATTGCACAGCTCAGCGAGCTGAACTACAAGCATTCAAACTGGCACTTGAAAGTACAGATCGAGAATTCCCCACACTAATAGTGTGCGATTCTTTCTACTGTGTGCAGTCGTATAATGAATATATACAAACTTGGCTTGAAAACGGGTTCAAAGATGCAAAAGGTGGCACAATAAAGCATAAAACGCTTTGGGAACAAGTAGTTCAGTTAAAAAGCGAACTACCAGAGGCTCACGTGATCCATACACTGAGTCATCAACGTGATGGCGTTCACGTTGCAGGGAATTCATTGGCTGACGAAGCCGCAAAGGGGGCAGTTCAGACAGCTTCCGTAGCTGCGATCACTCGTTCAAAAACGAAAATAGACAGTGAGATAATGTTGGCTGTCAATGCTACGAGCAAAGGCAGTGGTGCAGCGTTACCAAAAAAGTTTCCACTCAAGTACTCTTATGTAATTGATGCGAACAACGTTCCTTTTGCTCGAATCCCTGGAGTGGGGGATAGGGTAATTCCAAACATGGAACGTAGAGCAGCTTTGATTTATGAAACACATCTGGGGGAGGGTCTGTCACATCAAGGGATCTCTAAAACAATATTGACATTAAAAGAGATGTACTGGTGGCCTGGGATGAATACAGAAATACACATATTCATCAATAACTGCATAGACTGTAAATTACAGCGAGAAAGCCACCAGACACCATGCTACGAATGTAGCTGCCCAGTACAGACACCATTGTTAGACAGCATTAGACTATCTATGCACAGGCGTCCTCATGGACAAGTGCAATCCCACAAATACTAAGTCAAGGTTCCTATGGATATGGCCTCAGCGCTCGGCTGACGCTCGAACTGTTATAAAAGATTTGCGAGTCTTTATCGGCACATACGCAATAGGCACGCTACATTCTGACCAGGGCCCTGCGTTTAGCTCTCGAGCTTACAAAGACGCCATGGCCAGTCTGGGCGTTGCATTGCGGTACTCCTCTCCGTTTCATCCTGAGGGAAATTCTGTTGTGGAAAGGAAAAACCGGGACATAAAGCAGTCTATAACAGCTAGGGTATTAGGTTCGGGTGATGGGTGGGTCAAACATCTTTATGGGGTCCAACGCTCATTAAACAATTTGCCAAGAAGTTCTCTAGGGGGGTCACTCCATATGAGGTCCTATTTGGGACAAGAATGTGGGTGCCTGATCTGGAATGCAGTGGCACAGTGGTGGAAAATAAACCCTTTGATATCAAAGATCGTTTGGCTGTTTTACAGGACTTAAACAAATTAAGAACGCAACAAAGCAACGTGTTCCTGCAGCCAACCACCACTGGGGAAAAACCGGCGGTCCCAGCAAGGCCTGTCTGGATTCCAAAAGTTGGGGATCTGGTCAGAGAAAAGATTGCGGACAAGAAGGAATTTGGACCTTCTTACAGACAACCAGTACCTGTCCTAGCCGTACACGGAACAAGAACAGTACTTCTGCCGCCCCTTGCTGGAAAAAAGGAGAAAAGATTTGTGTCCATCGACCTCATCAAACCACAGTATGTGGCCAATACTAAATAGTAGGCCTCGTGGACTCCGACCTAGTAGCAGACACACTCCTCTCGCTACTATCCAAGAGGTTCAGACTGAAAGACTGATAACCATCGAGAATTCAGCAGTAACAGATGAAGGACTGAGCAACAATGCTATGGAACTCATCCCTCTTGAAACACAAGTAACAGTTCGTCCAAATACACCTGTCTACACCAATGTAACAAGTGATCAACTGGTACCATCGATTTCTACAAATCCTGATGCAATTCCAACAATTGACAGAACTGCTTCTGGCTACTTCATTAACTTTGATACGTTTTCCGAGGATCCGAGTGAGCCTGAGACGTCGCCAGCATCAAAAACTTTTAAACAGCAAGTACAAGACTTTTTACATTTTTTGAAAAAGACTTATCTAGTTTCACCATGGATTGAACTTTGGGTTATTTCTGGAATATTTTTCTTCCTGCTTTGGCTAGCTTTGGTTATGACTATGAGCGTGCTTATAAATGGGAGATACATTCATTTGGACATTGAAAGAAAAGAAGTGAACTTACTTTTGAAACCTCACAAATCATCCCATCGTGAAACAAGAGACTTGTCTGCAGTGAACATCACAGCCGTTCCTATACAGGATGGTATAGTGTGGGACAAAACTGATTTTGATATCTTTGGCCCGACGGAACATTTGAACATTCCACATTTATTTAAAATTTCACTAGGTGATTTTGTTTCATCCAGTACCTTTTCTGATGATTGGGACTTTGAAACTGTGAATAATATAATGTTTGACCTAGAAAAATCTGCTGCATTTTCTAATAATGAATATTTAGAGGGTTCATCAGACTATGAACAGCTGTATTGCTATAACCACTATGGTCATCATTTTTTGCATAAATCAGCAACACCTAGAAATGTATTTGTGTTTAACCAATGGGAGCATTGTCCTACACCACCAAAAGGTAGTTCAAAAACATTTGCTAAAAAGTTTCCATATTTTTCAGGATACAATACATCTGATCCAGAAACGTTTTACTATAAAAATGTAAACAAAACAGGACTGAAAATTATGTTAACTAATACAAAACAGATTTACTCTGCAACATTTATTGACCAACTGTCTAGACAGGGTTTCGACTTATGGAAAGACACAATAGACACAAAATCTGTCTGGGGTACTAAAGATTGGCAAGTGCAGGGGATAGAAGCTTTGTTTAGAGCCTGTATCGTCCCTCAGCAAATAATGTTTTTGAATGACACGGTCCAACAAACGTCTTGCCTTGGGTTAGCCAAGATTAAAGACATGAAAAATCCTTCTGTACCAACACCTGCAAGTGATAACAATACACAGGCAGCGGTTACAGTTGACACCATACTACAACTCAACAGAACAAATCCTGATTGGAGAAAATGGTTGATCTGGCCCACAGACACAAGCAACTGTCAAGCGAGATTCCTGAATAAAACACAGGGGTTTACTATTCATAGGCCAGACCCAAGATACGTCCAAAGACAGCATCTGGGGGTAGTAACAACATACAGTGTAGGAAAAGTATGCCTCGATTGACTGCAGAAATCTACACTTCAGGATGTGAAACAACACTTATCTTTACTTAAAGAAGACGCAGACCTTAGGGAATTCTTGCTTGGACCAAGAAAACCGCGTCAAAAACGTTTAATATATGCCGGCATTTATGCTGCTTATAATGAAGCATGGAAGGTGTCACAGATGGAGGCCGCAGAACGAATACGTGAACTTGATCGTATTAACTTACAGAAAACTCTCTCTGTGGTCGACAATGGGTTAACAACTTTGTCCTCCAGAATTTATTCATTGGACAGTATTGTATCCTCTGCTATCGACATACTGGAACAAGATTTAGCCATGTTACAACAAGGCCAATCTCAGTTACGTTCTATTATGTTATTAAGCTGGACGCTGCAATCTTTGCGTGCTGGCTATGTGCCTTGGCGTTTTATCAACACGACGGCTCTGTTTGCAGAATACAATCTAACAGATAAACAGATCGAACTGGCACAAAGGGGAGCTAAGTATACAGTACTGAGCATTGAAAAACTTGAAAAGTTACCGTTCACAGTGGCAGAAAAACCAGCTACGGAATGGCTTATTCACGGCAAAATTAGTCTACCTGTGACTACTTTCCAGTTTCAGTATTGCCTTAAACAGATGCAAGCAGGCAAATATGAAAGGTTGGGTAAAGAATACATTAAGACATCCTGGAATTTACCTTACACCTATAGATGTTGGAGTGGGGATCGTGAAGTGTTTCTAAGCGGTACACACTGTGAAAATGCACTAAGCGGTTCACTGATTTGTCAGGACATTTCTTTACACGGGGCTTGTAATGGTTCTGTGGCAAATTTGTCCTGCCACCAGCAGGGTACACCAGCTGCTGTGATTAATCCAACGTTTGGACAACTTTCTAATGGGAGTTACCTCATGTTGAATGATCAGAGTTGCTGTGGCATGTTGCCAGGCATCCCATATCTAGTAACGGTCAACTCCAGGGTCACTTGCTGTATGCAAGTATTGTTTGCCCCAATAGACACAGTCAGGGAGTCGCCGTTATGGCCTTCGCTGAATGTCTCTTTTATTCGATTTGATACTTTAAGCAGAATGAAAGCCATGCTTATACAACAATCAGTGCCTTTAACCTCGGCCAAAGAAACCTATGATCTGCAAGTTGCAAGGACTTCGGCTGAGATACAAGCTTTAATTCGTACAAACTGCCCTATACATTTCGTAGAAATGATAGGACGTATCTTTAACATGTCAGATACAAGCGGAATTGTACATGTATTTAAGACCATCTGTTCCGGACTATTAGCACCTTTCCAGGCTGTCCTCGGAATCATCCCAAACTTCGCACATTCGGTGTTTGGTGGTGTGCCGTTAATTCTAGCACTTGTTGCAGGAATACTGTTTCTATTCCTCCTAATACGCTATGGCAAGCCTCTTCGCCAACATCACTCCGAGCGATGTGGAGAGAGCCCTCCTTGAACGGAAATGCCGTGAGCGAATAGTACAGCTTTTGGGCATGCCTCGTCTACGGGAACTGAATACAACGTGGTTCCTGTCATTCAGACCAATCTGGCAAGATTGCATCTTACCTGTTCTACGCTGCCTGTTTTGCGGTGAAGAATGCGTGCTAGACATCTGTCTAACACTCCCATCAGTCATGCCAACGGATATCGATACTCTGCTGGACCCGATAACGGCCCATGCTGTGTGTTGTCCCCAAAGGCTTCCAATCCTGATGGCGGCATTCATTGAGATCTCACAGACGCTTCCGGCTGCTGCTGAGGTACGAGATGGATCAACGGGCACACAGGTAACAACGGACGTGAACATTGCATCTTCTGCTGAAGGCGATGTTTCTCATCTCTGTGCAATTAACATTCTGAACGAGGTGTTCCAACTGTCACCGACTTCGGTGGATGATATTTTGGCTACGGACATAGATGATCTAATGTTTACGCCAGACCCCTACACTGACTTTGATTCGGCTCACAGTGTACCAGGGCAACAATGAAATTTGGCCTTCATATTTTTCAAACTTGGAACTTTTCCCAGAATTGAACTTTTTTCTTTTTTAAATTTCTGAAAGACATGGCAAATGAACAATCTGCTTACAGTAGAACTAGTCTTATAAAACGGACTTCTTTGAATACTTCCAGGGACACATTGTCACCTTACTTGTCTAACATTTCATTTAATTCCATGATATACAATGGCTTGATTTTAAGAACTTATCGACCATTTCGTCTAATGTATATATTACTGTTTCATTCTCGTTGCATTTTTACTTCCGTTACATGCTTAGAATGGAATCATTGCTTTAAATGTACAGTACCTATTGCATTTCAACAGTTTTGAGCTTCTTTTAAAATGCTTTTAGAAATGTTTTTAGCGATATGTGGTACTCAATTTTATGTTTAGTATTTCAAAACGTTTAGCATTTTGTCTTATCGTTCAATAGAAGATGGAGTGGGTTTTGTATTCCGCTTTAGGGGTCCGTATATAGGTTTTCCTGAATCATGTCCTTATATAGGCACAATTCGCCCTGTCCTTATATAGGCATAGAATCCCTGTCCTTATTTAGGCATTAACCATGCACTCCAAATACAGGCATGGTCACCGACATACGTCCACCCTAACGTCACAACGAGTTCTTAGAAACCAGACCCTTAAGCTTCGGGAGTTCCCCTAGCACAGGACTATTGATTTCTCCAAGAACTCATCTATTATGTATGAACCGTTATACCTTGAGGGTTCATTCCTGATGTCATCCTATGTCCGACTTCACGTCAATGCTAACATTCCTCGACACCTACCAGGTATAAATATACCTTCCCTTGCCCAAGCAAGTTAGAGGAGACCTCGACTTCAGAGGAGCCCGTATCCCGGCCTGACGCACTGAGAAGACGCTGTCATTCCTGCACGCAGACGAATCCAGCTTCCAGTGTTCTGACTCCCTTCGCGGGGTGTTAGAGTTCCAAGATCCGGCAGGAGATTCCCACCTCTCTCATTCTCAAGGTATGGAGCTGACTAGATCCTAGAGGGACTCTTGGCATACTAGACTTAACACACTCTTAGTCTACCATACTAGAGAATACTCCACCTACTTCTACTCTTCCCTACACCTAGTCTAGGTTAGGTACACTGGGGTAGAACTAGCTTAGAGACGCATCGTATGAGTACTCGCATTTTTAGCTCATGTTATTTATGTACGTGAATATATGCTAAAAGATAATGCTAGAGCAGTATTATTTATTTCTACTGCTTACGCTGTACATTATTTATCTTGCATACTGTCTTGTGATCATAACAGCACATATCTCTTACACGAGAAACAAGACTGTTCAATAAAACCCTTTTATTGAAACACCCGTCTTTCCTTTCTGTGTAACTCTGCAGAAACTAAGCATGCACGATTGAATGAGTGAAACTGTTATCTATTGTTTCCACGATTCTGAGATATGTTCCGCTTCTAAAGGGAAACAAAGTTGTCATGTTTTTCGGTTGCCAGAAACTACTCCCTTCTTGTTCTCAAGGAGTTTCTAGTGGCCTCTGAGCTAGCTGGCACAGGTAATTAAGTTTAATATAATCAATAGGGACATACCGACCTTAGTCCTATGTCAAACCTATAGGTTATATTATTCCAATGCGCAGAGCCTATTAGGGATAAAGGGGCACATGCATCAAGCCTAAAAAAAAATCGCAAAATTAGCGAATCGCTAAATTATGGCGTTTGCGACCGCAAAATACCGTTTCGCAATGCATCAACTGCAAAATAGCGAAAACTCAACAATTCGCTAATTTAAAGAATCGCAAAACATTCTGCGAATAGTATTAGCGAATCGCTATTTGCGCCCCCAAATAGCAATTCGCAAATAAGGAATCGCAAAATAGATGCATGAAAATTCGCAAATTGCGAATTACCTGAAATTCGCAATTTTGCGAGTGCAAAATAAGAAGGATCACAACCAGGTGGTAATCATGAGTGCAAATCAGATACAGCTGAAATTCTACTTAAACCCATTGAAACACACCCAGAATTAGCTACCACATCTCACAATGGCAGGGATGTACCTGATGGCGAGGAGGATGAGGCTGCTGGACACAGACGGAGGCGAATTAATGAGCGCATCTTCAGAGTCCGCATAACTTTGCTAGGACAGCAAGAGGATGAGATATACGATAAGTATAGGCTCAATGCAGCAATGATCCATGACCTGATCAATGAATTGGATCCCATACTGCAACGACAGAGACGTAGGACCAATGCTATCCCAACGCATGTGCAGGTCCTATGTTGCCTACACCTACTGGCGTCAGGCAGCTTCCAGGGGGTCATTGCAGTAGCTGGAGGTGTGTCGCAAAGCGCACTTTCAAGAATATTCAAAGCATTCCTTGATGCCATGATGGCCAGGATCGGCTCACACATCAATTTCCCCACCACCGCGCATGACCTTGCGAAAACAAAACAGGAGTTTTACCAGATAGCTCGCTTCCCACATGTTATAGGTTGCATCGATTGCACACATGTGGCAATATGTCCCCCTGCAGCACAGGAATACATATACAGAAATAGAAAATGCTATCACTCCCTTAATATTCAGGTTGTTTGTAATGCCAAATACATAATCACTGATATAGTGGCTCAATTTCCTGGGAGTGCACATGATTCATATATTTTCAGGCAAAGTGGCATTCACACCCGTCTGGTCAGGGGAGAATTTGGAGAGGCACATCTGCTTGGTAAATATGTGTAGGTGATACTCACAGTCATTGTACGTATGCCAATGTCAAACTGCCACTGACCCTTTGCTTACCCACATGCAGGTGACAGCGCATACGCCTTGCGTAATTACCTTCTGACGCCTTACCTCAATCCCACAACTGCCAACCAACAGAGGTACAATGCTGCACATATATCAACAAGGAACATCATAGAGCGCACATTTGGGCTGCTGAAGAGCCGATTCAGATGCCTCCATAAGACTGGTGGAGCACTCCAATACAACCCTGAACAATGCTGCAAGCTAGTAGCAGCATGTGCCATGCTGCACAATATAGCAACGAGGGGTGGAATGGAGATCGAGGTGTCTGACAGCGACTCCGAGGATGAGGACCAGCAAGTGCCACAGCGCCGTGCAGCACAAGGGGCAAGCGCAGCAGAAGGGCGCAGGAGAAGATTGGACATCACACAAAACTATTTCTGAGGTGAGTAATGATGACACAAACAGTGTATATTACAATCACAGAACGGTTTATTCAAAGGAAATATGGCATGAGTGTCGGAGCACACTTTCAATGTGGCCAGTGGCACAGGATTCTTAAGTAATGGACATAAGTGTATTAAAAATAAATAATGACTTGTCAATCAGTCAAAAGGTCCGATCACATCCATGGTTACGTCACCATATCGGTATGCAATTGTATATAGCAGGCTAGCGCTTTCTCCCACGAACACCCAGACGCCTGTCAGAGACAGCATCCTCATCCCTCATGTTGGAAGCTGAGGGGGTACTGCTGCGTGTGTTGCGTCTTCCTGCAGTGGCAACTGGCATAGCTATGCTACTCAAGCTTGAGGCCCCCTCGCTACCCTCTTCCTGCGTGGACATGTTGGCCCCAATTGTGGTAGCATTCAGCAGTTCCACTGCATTGGTTACCTGGTCCAGTGCCTTCGCCACATCCCCGCTCCAATGGCACATTTCTGTTTGCATGGTCACAGACCTACGTGCCAGCAGTGCAGTTGATGTGGCCAGCCTATTGTTGGATTTGGCATAGCTTTTGAGGTGCTGCATTAGTTGCCGATGGTTTCTTCTCTGTGATGCATGTCCCTCCTGCATAACCTTGGACATTTGCTGCACACTATCGCACAGTACTGCAATGTTGTCTGCCATCTTCCCAATTTGTAACTGCACTAAACGTGTGTTCTTGGTCTGCAGGCGCTGCATGCGGAGCATCTGTCCCTCAAGACCACCCCAGACATCATTTGGTTGCTCCTCCTGCTGTGTTCTGCGTGATCTGGCTCTTCTACGGCGGACACTGACATTACTTCTGCGGACCTGTGTTTGTGGATTTGGGATGGATGTGGCTGGGCCATGCCTGGACTCATGTGGTGCATTTGTCTCATCGTCAGACTCCATGGTGACCAGTGGTGGGACAGTTGCCCTGCGTGTGTTTGGGGCACTGGATGGATTTGTTGGCAACACCGGTGTGTCCATATCCTCAACTGTGCTGATGTCCTGTATGTCCTGGTTGTCACTATCCTCAGCTTCTACACGTTCTGCATCTGTGAGATTTAACAGTGCAAAACCAGCATTAATTTAAGTATGGGATGTCATGTCACAGTGATCATATTTTTACTTTGGCATTAAATTTGGAATATGTTCACTGTTCTGAGTTGTTCTTAGCCTATTTGTGTGTTTGACATTGTATATGCTTGACCTGCCTACATCTCCCATAATGCACTTCCCTTCATGGATACATTGTGTACTGGATGTTCTGAGTGTGCACTTGTGCTGTACTGGGGTGGTGTACTACCTTTATAATTTAGGTCAATGGTAACATGCAGTCATCTTACCTTCAGATGTGTTTGCTGCTCCTGACGTGTCTAGCTGTGTCACACCGACAACAGCTTCAGGCTGGATAGTGGATTCAACCATTTCCTCCATGGTAGTGTTCCCAGTGTCTATCGGTGTTCCCCCTCCTGTCTTCCTTGCTTCCTTCAGACGGGCAGCTATGCGCTCCTTGGCCCGACTGCGCATGTCGTACCATCTTTTCTTCAGGTCATCGATGGTGCGGTGTGTCACCCCACTGGCATTCACCCGGTTCTGGATCCGGATACATATTTTCCTTTTCTCCTGCTCTGCCACTTTCAATTATTGTTTCCCAAACAGCTTATCATGGCTGTGGACAACTCCCTCAATGAGTGTGTCACTTTCTTTTTCTGAGAATTTCATTTTCCGCTTCCTGCCTGATTGGCTGTCCTCTGCTGTTTGTGTGCTTTCCATTTTCTTGCAGTTACCAGCTTTTTCCAATTGCTCAATGCCACTGCTAGTTAGCTCCCAGAGCCAGCTCCCTCCTCTCCCTCTGACTGTGCACTGGGAATGGGGCTTGTGCTGCTCACTTCCTGGTTCTGATGTCATCAAGATGCATCACAAATGCGACTTCGCTATTTGCGAATTCGCTAATTGCGACTCGCAAATAGCGAATTCGCTATTTGCGAAATCGCTATTAGCGAACTCGCAAATTTCGGATTCGCAGTAGCGTTTGCGAATTTTAGCGATTCTTTATTTTTTCGCAATTTTTTTGTTGCATCTGTTTTTGCGATTCGTTATTTGCGAATCGTTAAAATTCGCAATTAAGGATTCGCAAAATTTTACATTGATGCATGTGCCCCATAGGAACTACACTACAAGACATGGTTCTTTGACTCCCCTAACCTAGCAATGGACTGGCTGGAGGGCTGGCGGGTGGCGGGAGATGGAAAGCGACACCGTATGTCACGCCCTAAGTGTACAGAGGGGGGGCATGGACAGGCCGGAGACAGTCAGCCACGAGATGACACTGATAAGGCTGCAAATAGGGGGAGAGGCTCCGAGGAGAGTCGGGATCGACCGGATCCCTGAACGGGGTTAAAAGTCACTCTCCACTCCACTACTAGTACAAATTGTGATGCAGTCATTATGTCCACTGGCTATGTTTCACGAGCCACAAGGGGGTCCCTATTGTTCAAGCTAAGAGGGGAACACAGAATGGTATATAAAGAGCTGGAAAATTGATAATGAGACAACAACAAATATTCCATGTCAGCTCCACCTTTGAATAGAGACCACTTCCCTCTTGAAATCTAGTCCTCTGTTAGGGCAGAGCAGAGAGGAACAGCTTGGTCGCAGCCTTCTCTCTACCCCCCAGTTGCTAATTATCTAAAAAAAAAAATCTTTTTAGGGGCGACAGGCACCTTGCCAGTTGGGGATGGGTGGGTAGTTTAGTTATCACCAGGCAGGGTAGCAGGGTGGGGAGAGTTCTTGATTATATGGGGTTAGTTGAAAGAGCAAATACAGACACTTGGAGATCAAGGTTAGGAATATCACATTGGGACACCATCCACATTGGGGCGGCACTCACCCTCCTGTTTACCTTACGATATGCCCCCCCTTTAAACCAGGTCTCGTTTGCCAGATCTCTCATGGATGTGAACGGACTTGGCAACAAGATCAAACGAAGTATCGTCCATCAGTTTATCCGTAAGCATACCCCTGACATTGTGTTATTGCAAGAAACTCACTTACTAGGCAATACCTGTAAAGCAATGACTAGGGGAGGCTATACAATGGTGGCACATTCAGGATACACCACTAACTCTAGGGGGGTGGGCATTCTCTTCAAAAACTCCACCCCTTTTATTCTTCATAAAAACTGGTTCGTCCCACAGGGAACCTATGTGGCACAAACTGGCTGCTGGGAGGGAATCCTGATTAACTTATGCTCTGCCTATCTTCCTCCGCGATTGCACCGTATCACACTCCCAGGGTTGAGCGAGGCGCTGCTTCAATTGCCCGAGGGGGGTTTTATTCTCGGGGAGACTTTAATGCACTACTTTCGCCTGACTTAGACAGACATGCTAAATCTCACCTTACCCACTGGGACCCAACACTGTCCCATTTTGTCACGGCCCTTGGCCTAGCAGATACCTGGCGCACACAACATCCGAAAGATCGTCAAAACACCTTCCTCTCCGGAGCTCATCTAAGCCTCTCTAGACTGGACTATATTTTTACTCAGGTTGCTCACCTTGCTAAGGTGGCTGAGGTATGACACTTGGCCAGCGGAATCTCAGACCATTCCCCGGTGTGGTTAGAACTATGGGTCGTGCCAATGCAACTCGTGGACCGCGGCCCATTAACGCTTGGTTTCTTCAAGATACCAAATTGTTGAAAAGTTAGACCAAGATATGACCAATTCTTTCAAACTAAATGAGGGGTCGGTGGCCTCCAACTTAACACTCTGGGAAGCCTATAAGGCATTTATACGAGGAATGGGTTTCACACAAATAGTGGGGCAACAAAGGTAAAGGGAAAAATCACTTTTCGCACTAGAGAACGAAATACAGTCATTAGAAAGGGAGGGAGGTAACACCCTAAATGAAGACCATGTCCATACCCTTCGTCTCCGACAAAAAGAATATAGAGACTTAAGGAAAATAGGGTGAAAAAATTCACACACTCTGTCCCAACGGCATCTATATGAGGTGGGTAACAAAATGGGGAAACTGCTCATGTGGCTTGAGGAAAGAGACCACGCGAAAGTATGGGTACCCCAAATAGTGACAGAGCTAGGAGAAACTATCTCCGACCCTGAGGGGATATCGGCAGCATTTGCGCAATACTGTGAGCAACTCTACTCCCCCACTACACAATGGTCCATTGCAGAGATCCATGACTTTCTCAGAGACATTAAGCTCCCGACCCTCTTGGAGGAGCACCGGGACTATTTAGAGGAAGACATTGAGTCGTGTGAAATAGAACAGGCAATACGAGCACTGAACTTGGGCAAGGTGATGGGGCCTAATAGCCTTCCTATTGAGCTGTACAAATGCCTAGCATCGAGGATAGCGCCCCACTTGCTCCACATGAGGAAGGAAGCGGGAGACGAGCATATATTCCCACCAGATCAGCGTCTAGCAATGATAGTTGTCATTCATAAGGCCGGGAAACCGCCGGAGAGATGCACCTCATATCGCCCCGTCTCCCTTCTTAATGTGGAGGTTAAGGTCCTTGCCAAGCTCCTGGCGACTAGGTTACACAGGGTCATAACTACCCTAGTTCATCCAGACCAGTTGGGCTTTATGCCTAACAGAGGAAGCATCTCAACTTGCCTAGATTGTATGGAGTGATGGCGGGCTCCAGAAATGACAAAGTATCCACCATGGTTCTGTCAATGGATGCCGCAATGGCATTCAATACTCTCGAATGGACGTATATGTTTGGAACACTTGAATGTATGGGCTTCGGACCAAACCTTTTAGGTTGGATGCGATTACTGTATATGGCCCCAACTGCCCAGGTTAAGGTAAATGGCATAACATCTCTTAGCTTCCCTCTAGGTAGAGGGACCAGGCAGGGATACCCTCTCTCCCTCCTAATATTCACGCTAGCCCTGGAACCATTAGCGACATGGGTTAGACAGGATCCGATTGTAAGGGGAGTCACATGGAAGGAATCATGGGAAGAACGCATATCCTTGTATGCGGATGGTATCCTTTTCTATGTGTCCAACCCACCTGCCATGATTACCCACCTCACACATATCCTCCGCACCTTTGGCCAGTACTCCGGCTACAGGGTTAACTGGGGCAAATCCCTCATGCACCTAATAACAGGTCCCATGCCCACACTGCCTAGAAATGTGGAACTACCTTTGTCGGCTGGACATTTTAAATACTTAGGAATTCATGTCACCATGGACCCTACCCTTTTTTATCATCTGAATTTAGCCCCCCTCCTGAACGTTTTAAGGCAGATGTGGAACATTGGAAAACTTTGCTGCTCTCATTATTGGGGCAGGCAGCGATGTTTAAAATGATGACACTACCCCGAATACTTTACATTTTGCAAAACACCCCTCATCAGGTGGCAGATAAATTCTTTCAATCCATCGAATCCCTTCTCCGTTCGCTGTTGTGGAACGCGGCCCTACCACGGATTGCTCTTTCCAAGTTAGTGCATGCAGTTTATGATGGAGGCATTGGCCTTCCAGACATAATAAAGTATTACTGGGAGGCACACCTAGCGATAGTGAACAATTGGATGTTTGCCCCCTGGGACGACCCGAACTATAGATTAGAGCGACTCTCCATGGGGCCTGGGGGATTTCAAGCCATTCTTTACGGTTCACCTAAGGGTAAAAACGTATTTCCCCAAACACACACAATAGCTCAGATATAGTGCACCGCTACGTCCTTTTTGGGATGAAGGGGACGCTTGATAACATGACTCCACTATGGCATAGTGATGTACTTTCCCAGGTGCGTGACCTCCAGGGTTTTAAAGCATGGGACTTATTAGGAATTTCTGCGTTGGTGGATGTTTGGAGGGATGGTAATATGCTCACTTGGGAAGAGTTACAGACCCAGTATGAACTGACTGGCACTGAAGTCTTTAGATACCTCCAACTTTGACATGCCCTCAGGTCACAAATCTCCGGGGAGACCCCCCTGCCAGAATCCTCCCCCATAGAGGACAGAGTCCTAACTGAAGCATTACCTAAAAAGACAGTCTCACTGATATATAAAAAATTACCGAACAAGTCTCCCAACATCCTCACCGTGCTGAGATCCAAATGGAAGGCTGACATTGGAGACTGTGACAACAAAGAATAGGAGGAGGCATTGGGGACCTTTCAGGAGGTTGCTATGCACACAGGGTTTAGATTGATTTTCTTGCGCATACTGCCTCTATCTTACTATGCAAGGACAACTCTCAGACGCATGGGGCGCGCCTCAACAGACCTATGTCTGAGGGGCTGCAGGACCGAGGGCACCTTCTTCACACATTGTGGATGTGCTCAGTGATCCAAATTTTCTGGACCGACCTGCATAAAATAATGGGGGAAGTGACCAGGGAACCCCCTCGGACAACAGCAAAGAAGTGCATTCTGCATATCTGGGGAGAGGAGCCATCATCAAAATATGCCAGGATCTGGCTTTCACTGCTCCTTATAGTAGCTAAGCGTAACATAGCACGACTGTGGGGAGGGGCTGAGGCTCTGCGGGTGGGAGACTGGGAGCGGGATTTAGACTGGTGTATGATCAATGAGAAGCCAATATATCAGGGAAGGGCTGCCCATGCAAGTGGGAGAAAGTTTGGGCAGGGTGGCGATCCTATAGGGGCCTAGATTTAGGGCCCACCCCAGGGCGGGAAGATGGTGAACATGACACACTTTGTGCCTAGACAGGATGAGATGACAAAATATGTAGACTGCTTTTATTCAGTTTATTTCCCATATGTGATTTCTGGAGGTCTTCTCTACTAATATGATGCATCAAAAGTCGTTACCTAATGGTCTCTGTATGCTGCTTTTTGGTTTGTATACTTGTATGTACTGTCTGTATCAAATCAATAAAAATATTTTTTTGTTTAAATATATGTATATATATATATATGTGTGTGTGTGTGTGTACCTATGTGTGTGTGTATACATACATACACATTCATATATATATATATATATTCCTAATAAGAACATCCCAGTCATATGACAGAGCATCTATCTATCTATCTATCTATCTATCTATCTATCTATCTATCTATCTATCTATCTTATAAAATATCTGTATGTATATCTATGTACATAATATCATTCAGGGCACTCCACATGCAACAATAAAATTAGGCTACCATGTTTGTTCCAGCTTCCAGAAAAGAAATGTCCTCCCACAGAAGGTGTTTCTGCAAAGTGCAAATTTTATTGTAATGGTGACTGGCTTTTTTATGTAAAAAAACAAATTTCATTGTTTTGCTGGCTCACTGAATTTCAGCCTGCATGAGCTTGTTTAGAAATAGCTGCTTTGTTGGATACTATAATAATAAATAACTTGTTTCCCAGGGATGACCACATGATTAAATGAACATAGAAGACATACTAATGGGTGAGTAGCAAATTCATACAGTGTATGTAATCATTAAACTAAGAAACAATATATTGTCCTATGCATGAAAATATTCTGCTTGTGTCAGCACATAGCTAATGTTGTCCTGATCAATTCAGCCACGGACCAGGAATTAACCCTTTACACACAGTACACTCCTCTTTTTTTCCTACACCCTTACTTGATTCCACTCATGTGGGAAGATTCCTGCATGTTGGGTGATGACCCCACCTTCCCTGTGAGGAGTATCTGTATGTCTACTAAGGCATTCTCCAGTGAATCAAGGAAGATATTTTCGAATATGACACTTTACAACGCACGCGTTACACCGCGTGTCATTACAACAAATTTTTTACATCGCAAAATCCAATACAACGCATGTCGTTACAACGCATGTCGTTACAACGCATAATCCATTACAACGCAATTTCTATTCTAACTCCGCCGGGGCGTTACTTTGGGGAATGTGTTGTAATGGATTATGCGATGTACTGACATGCGTTGTAATGGATTTCGCGTTGTAAAACATTCGTTGTAATGACACGCGTTGTAACGCGTGCATTGTAAACGATGTTTCCCGATATTTTCACCTTCACCTGGAATTGAGTCTCTTCATTTCAACACCAGTAGGTAGTGAAGAGTGATTGGGAAACATCATAACATCAGGGACTGTTAAATTTCCTCTTTCAAAGAGGAGCGTTAACACATCCCATTTCAGTCTGGAATGTTTCCCAGCCAGCACTAGTCAGGTCAGTACCACAGTAACTCTGGAGAAGAATTCTTTATTCAGTATGATAGGGAAGCTGATAAATAAGTCTAGTCACTTTGAGAGGATGACCATTTTAATAATATCTGCTCGCCCTAGTCTTGGCCATCTGTCTATCTGCAACTTCAGTTTTCAAAATAGCCATCCCATAACTGTCTCTCACTATAGTTTCACTGTCTCAGTGCACCAACGAAGGGGAACTCTGTCTCCCAGGCTAGCCTTCCCAGTGAATTGAAGCATTTCAGATTTTCCCCAGTTTATCTTAACTCCTGATATGGTGCTAATGTGAGAATGTCTCTGATTACAGGGTATAGAATGGAATCCAGGTTCTTGATAAAGAGAAGAATATCATATCAAAGAATATCAATAGCATTTTCCCAGTTGGCTTCAATCTCTCCATGTTAAAACGGCACTCTCATAAGACACAGGCTAGGGCTCTATTGATCTATGGCTCTATTAAGAGGAAAATAGTTTGAGAGACAACCGTTGATGTACATTCCATCTGTTGCTTGAGTGTGTAGCAATTTAATGACAGAACTAAAATACCTATCAACACCCAGCTGTTCCAACACTTTTATCAGAAATGACCACTCGAATTAATCAAAAGCCTTCTCAACATCCAATAGCACTAAAACAGCCAGGGTGATAAGATGAGTTTGGGCTATAAACACATATAAGGGACCAGAAGTATTACTGTAATGGTTTCAAAAAGCTGTCACAATTTGTTACCAATATTTATGTAACCAGAACCTTATTATGCAAGCTGAACTATCTCCTAATAGACTTGTTTCTAAAAAAAAAGGATTGGGAGCGAGTCACAATCTGACCTATCTAATTTACTACTTTATTTCAGCATACATGCCTTAAAGGTTTTCCATACAAATGATTAAAAGATAGGGGAATTCAGATAAATAGTAAGAGACTTCAAGTGGTCATGATTATGCCATATAAAATGATCGAAATTTTATAAAGGTTATAATTCAATGCAAAATAAGAAGTTCATATATACAGAAGAATAAAATTACAAAAATCTCAATGGTACTATTAACATATTAAAACCCCATACTAAAATACCAGTATTTAAAAATTAATTCTTCTACAATATACAATCAGATGATTGAATAACATCTCTAAAATATATTACATCTAACACATATATGATCATATTTCCATGGCAGCAATATACTTAAAACCTATGGGCAATTTGGTAGAAGAAGCAGGCCCGCTTCATTCTAACCTGCTATCTTGCACCTTTTTCCTAATGCCCCACATGTGACTGAGGAACTTGGCAACTGCACAGGCAAAGAAAGGTCTGGTGTCTGATTTTAGAATTCACAAGGCATCCCGGTAGTTCCGCGTGCCCATTTGCTGGCAGATTGGTTTAATCCATTTTGTTCTTGGGCACACATACGCAGGACAAGCGAACAACACATGTGCTACGGACTCCACGGGAGCCTTGCATCCAAGGCAGTTGCTTGGGCTTAGAACTTTAGTTTGCCACAAGGCTCTCAACTCGGGAGGGTTCCAAGTCTAAACTGGATATAGAGTTTCCTATCATGGGCTACTTGGATTAGATCGAGGTAGGGTTCCAGGAAGCTAATCTGTTTGTGTAGTAGGAATTCTGTGGTAATTTTCCCCCGATCAGTCCTGCTGGAATCTGTTTGTATGACCCATTCCCAGTAGTGACTCTTCACTGCATCTTTTTGGAGCTGTGGGGAATCAGATTTTACCCAAGCTTCCCGGAGCCCTATATCTGACACAAGCCTCCTTAAGGTGCTTAGCCACCTGACCTTGTTGGAGGTATCCAAGCAGATAACCTCCACCAAGGCTTCAGCCTAAGGCGCTAGCTCAGGGGTCCTCTTGAATCTAGCCCAGAATAACAAAGGGCGGAGCTTTGCTGTGTCGCTGATGGAGCGGCGACCCATATCTAGCATTAGAGGGTGTAGTGGGGTGCATCACTGGGTTCCTTAAGAATTTATGCTCCGATCTAGTGAGCTCGGTTATTTTATCGAAGCCCCGCAACGCAGACCCATATAGAGCAGAGCTGGCAGCTTTTAGATCGTAGACCTGTAGGGCAGCTGCAACTGGTCTACGACTGTATGAGGAACAGTGTTCTTTCCCCAGTGCCCCTGTTATGCGCTTATGGTTCAATACCATTTTCGTTACGTGGGGCTTCCAGGTCATATTCTCTGACAGTTTGACCCCTAAGTAATCGAAGGTGCTTGCCCTTTCCAGGGGAGTCCCTCCTAGAGTTGGCCTGCCTTTATATGATTTATGAGGATTAAAAGACATGAATTTAGTTTTTGAGGTATTTATTTCAAGACCCCGACTGTCGCAGAAAAGTTTGAATCTATTTAGTAATAACTGTAGCCCAGCCGGGGTTTTAGACACCAGCAGAGTGACGTCTGCAAACAGAAGGGTCACTACCTTTTCCCCGCCTATGGACGGAGCATCGACGGGCTCTTGAGATAGAAAGGTTACCACTTCAGTCATGTAAAGGGAAAAAAGCGTGGGAGCCAGAACGCAACCCTGTCTGACTTCTCTGTTGATCGGGATGCGATCTGTGAGTTGCCCCTGCGTGCCCCATCTTATCCTGGCAAAGTTGTGTTCATGTAATCGAATGACCAGATTGAGCATTGGGGGTGGGATTCCCATGTCTTTAAGCATTTGCCATAGCTTCTGTCTGGGGACTAAAACAAAGGCATTCTTCAGGTCGATAAAAGCTAAGTACAGGCTACCCTGGCCAATAGCTACGACTTTACAGTAGAGAAGCAAAAGCCGGAATACCTGGCCAATAGTCCCTGTCTTTTCTCTAAAGCCTGCTTGATAAGATGATAGAATAGCGTTTTCGTCAGCCCATGCTGGGATCTTATGTGCTAGGGCTCGACTAAAGACTTTTGAAGCACATCTATCAGGCTAATGGGCCTATAATTACAGGGATGGCCTCTGTCCCCATGTTTATATATTGGGACCACCTCCGCCCCCTTCCAGGACCCTGGGACAGGTGCCCCGCTGGCTATGGCATTTGAAGGAAGTAATATATAACTAGTCCAGTTAGGAATGTCGGATAAAAAAAGATCCCCCGGAATGCCATCTGGCCCTGGTGCTTTGGCCTGCACTATTCGTCCAACTGACTCCTTAATCTCACTAGCAGAGAACAAATCTTTGCCCAGGGGCTGGGGGGGCATGGGGTGTCCCTTATGATGGGCAGAGTATCGACGTCTGAGTAAAGCTTGTTGAAATGGTCATACCATGCTTCGGCTGCAATGTGGGTAGGGAGAGGATAAGCCCCTGCTTCATTACCCCAGACAAATAAAGACCAGAATGTTTTGGAGTCTTTGGCGGCACAAGCTTCCTTAAGTAGCTGCCAGCGAGATACGTCCCACTCCTTCTTGGCATGTTGGATGGCTGCCTTGTAGCTCCTTCTGGAGTCTCTAATTTGGCTTCTGTCTTTCATTTTTATAGCCTGTGCGAGTTTTGAACGCTGGGTTTTGCATTCCTTGTTATACCAGGAATCATGGCCCCCTGTTGGTTTATTCACCCTTGGGTTGTGGCCTGGTGCAGTAAAGTAAGAACCACATTTCTCAAAGAAACGCGAGTGGGTGGTACCAACTTCGGCTACCCCTCCTGGGCTTTTGATTAGTGACTGTAGTTCTTGTGTGCCTACCTTCAAATCCCGCTGCATGCCACAGAGCTTGTCTTCATGTAAAATTACCTTCCGCCATTTTACTCTGAGTCTATCTTTAGATGGAAGAACTTTGTTCAGGTTAGTCGGGATTGGTATCTCTTTGGTCAGGACTCAACACACTGGTTTCATGCTTAGACAGAGTGGATTGTGGTCACTGTCAGTTGTGTCACCCACAAGCATATCAATGACACTCCTCCAGAGTCTCAAATCTAGTAAGATATAATAAATACGAGTTGGGCTGTTAGCCCTATTAAAAGTGTTTGCACTGAGTCTATCTGATTTAGTTCTGCCATTCGCTGCCCTTAATCCATGCTCAATGTTTAGGCCGTTTACTTGGAGCACCAGTTGTGACCAGTTCTTGACTGGGGGCAGATCTAAAGGAGGAACTGACCACTTCAGATCTTCTTCGTATGTCTCCATTACATCAACCATATCTAAGGGTTCAAATGTATTTTTAAAATCACCTGCTATTATTAGACTAGATTGGTGTGGACTCATGTCCAGTAACCCCTCCAGTTGCGAAAGTGTAGCAGATGATCTGCCACTCTTGTGCCTCTCGCGTATATATTATATAACTCAATAGGTTTTCCTGAGGGGCCCTCGATACGGATCCCCAGGATATCTGGGCTCTCAATATTGAGGAGTGTGATCTTACAGCCCAGAGCAATCTTGACCCAAATTATTAGTCCCCCTGCCGGATGTCCTATCCCCTTTGTAAATGCTGGAGAGCAGTAATGATCACACTTGTATAAGGGGACCAGGCTCCAGGATTCCTGGAAGATGCATATATCAAAGCCCTCTATGAAGTTATTCAAATGGGGAAGGGACATTTTACTACTTAACCCTGCCACATTCCAGGATACTAGTGTGAGCTGAGGGTTGGGGCTTGTGCTAGCACACGCTATATTAATTGGGCTGCCTTGACAACTGTTAATGGGAACTAGCGTCGTGCTCTTTTCTCCTGAGCTCACGCTAGGGTAAAGCCCCCTGGTATTATTGGCCATTTGACAGTCTCTAGATCCGCTATCACTACACGCTTTCCTGCTAGAGTGGAGTAGGTGGATACCCTCTAAGGTAGATCAGGGTGAAGGTTTTGTTGGATTAGTGGAAGAGTGCCTATTTAGCCGGTAATCCAACCCCGTGAGCCAATCAACTGGTACTCCCGCCGCCTGCCTCCCGCTGCTGCCCGCTGTAGCCTCGGCCTTTAACTCTTTCCTCGCCGCCCTTGCCCTGCTCTGACGCTGTTCCCGCCACTGACCCCCACGAGGCCCTGCCCCCTGCTCCTGATTCGCCGGCCTCCTCCGGCCCCCCCCCCGCCCCCCAGCTGTGCCGCCCACCACACACCCGAATTTATGGCGGCCGCGCGCAGCGGGCGCGCCGCTGGCGCGCCAAAGGCGCGCCTAAGGCAAGCCCGTCTGCGCCCGTCCGCGCCTGGACCGCGCCCCGCGCCACGACCCCTGGACCACGCAGCATCCAGGCACCCCGTGTCTAATACGACGGCAACACCCTCATCGCACTCAACTCCGGACGACCCTCCAGCTGCCACAAGACCACCCCAAAGCGCACCCACAGCCCCTTCACCTGCCGGAACTGCCGCTTCACCTGCACTGTAGCCGCCGAGACACCCACCTCCAAGGTTCCCAACCAACTCCGATGCATCCTGCTCAACACCCGCTCCGCACGCAAACATGCCATCGAGCTCTGGGACCTGCTCGACTCCACATCACCAGACATCGCCTTCCTGACCGAGACCTGGATGAACGAAACCTCCGCCCCAGACATCGCAGTGGCCATCCCCGACGGATACAAGATCACCCGCAGGGACCGCACCAACGGCATCGGCGGAGGAATCGCCATCATCCACAAAGACACCATCAGGATCTCCACCACCATCACCAACACCCTCAACACCGCCGAACACATGCACTTCCAAATCCACACGGACCCGAAAACCACCCTCAGAGGCACCCTCGTCTACCGACCACCAGGACCCCGTCCCCAATTCTGCAACTCCATCGCCGACTTCATCAGCGCGCACGCTCTGACCTCCACCGACTACATCCTCCTCGGCGACCTGAACTACCACCTGGAAAACAACAACGACAGCAACTCCTCCACCCTGATCGACAACCTCTCCACCCTAGGACTGACGCAGATCGTCACGACGCCCACCCACATCGCCGGCCACACGCTCGATGCTATCTTCTCCTCCAGTCCCCACGTTGTCTTCAGCCACGCCTCCGAACTCACCTGGACTGACCACCGCTGCGTCCACTTCACCTTCCAGAAACCCGTCTCACACCACCGCACCCTACAAACCCCCGGACGCCACTGGAGCAAAATCACCAAGGAATCACTGCAAACACACCTCGCACTCAACCCCCGACCAACCCCTCCGACCCAGAGGAAGGAGCCCACACCCTCAGACTCTGGATGGAAGACTGCGCCAACGCCATCGCCCCAACTAGACAGACCGCCCACAGAGACGCCAGCCAGAGAGCCAGCTGGTTCACCCCGGAGCTCCTAACCTCCAAGCGCACCTGTCGGAGACTGGAAAACACCTGGCACAAGGAAAAAACACCCGACAGCCACGCTGCCCTCAAAGACGCCATCCGGAACCACCACCACCTCATCAGGACCACCAAGAAAGCCGCCTTCAAGAACCGCCTAGACAACAACGCTCACAATAGCAAGGAACTCTTCAACATCGTGAAGGAACTCTCCAACCCCAGCTCCTGCACCAACGACATCCCCCCGTCACAAGCCCTCTGTGACGCCCTCGCTGACTTCTTCCACCGCAAGATCACCGACATTCACGACAGCTTCAATCCACGCCCAGACCCCGCCAACCTCACCACCCCCGCCCCCCCCACACCCACCCACCACGAGCACCTCACAGTATGGACCAGCACCACCACCCAGGACACCAGCAAGACTATGAACTCCATCCACTCAGGCGCCCCGTCCGACCCTCTTCCCCACCACGTCATCAACAAGGCCAACAGCTCCATCGCACCCCACCTATGCAACATCATCAACCTCTCCTTCAAGACCACAACCTTCCCTGAGTGCTGGAAACACGCCGAGATCAACGCCCTACTGAAGAAACCCAAGGCGGACCCGAGCGACCTTAAGAACTTCCGGCCCATCTCCCTCCTTCCGTTCCCAGCCAAGGTCATCAAAAAGATAGTCAACACCCAGCTCACCCGCTACCTAGAAGACAACAACATCCTCGACCCCTCCCAGTCAGGCTTCCGCAAGAACCACAGCACCGAGACCGCCCTCATCGCCGCCACAGACGACATCAGGCTCCTGCTCGACAACGGGGAGACAGCAGCCCTCATCCTCCTCGACCTCTCCGCTGCCTTCGACACCGTATGCCACCACACGCTACGTACACGCCTCTACAACGCAGGGATCCGCGACAAGGCCCTGGACTGGATCACCTCCTTCCTCTCCGACAGAACCCAAAGAGTCCGCCTCCCCCATTCCACTCCGGAGTCACCAAAACGATCTGCGGTGTCCCACAAGGATCATCCCTCAGCCCGACGCTCTTCAACGTCTACATGGCCCCGCTCGCACGCATCGCCAGACTCCACGACCTCAACATCATCTCCTACGCCGACGACACCCAACTGATCCTCTCCCTCACCAACGAACCCCACACCGCTAAAGCCAACCTCCACCGCGGCATGAAGGCTGTCGCCGACTGGATGGAAGAAAGCCGACTCAAACTCAACACAGACAAGACAGAGATCCTCATTCTCGGACCCAACCCTTCAGCCTGGGACGACTCATGGTGTCCCACCTCACTAGGCACCGCTCCTACACCAACCAACCACGCACGCAATCTGGGAGTCATCCTCGACTCGAAACTCTCCATGACCAACCAGATCAACGCCGTCTCATCAACCTGCTTCTACACCCTCCGCATGCTCCGCAAGATCTACAAATGGATCCCCACCAACACACGAAAGACCGTCACACACGCCCTCATCAGCAGTAGACTCGACTACGGCAACGCCCTCTACGCCGGAGCCCCGGCCAAACTCATCGGCAGACTCCAAAGAATCCAGAACGCCTCCGCCCGCCTGATCACCAACGTCCCCGCCAAGACCACATCACCCCACACCTGAGAAACCTGCACTGGCTTCCCATCGACAGAAGAATCACCTTCAAGCTCCTCACCCACGCACACAAGGCACTCCACAACGCCGGCCCGGCCTACCTCAACAACCGACTGTCATTCTACGCACCCAACAGGAGTCTCCGCTCCGCCGACCTCTCCCCTGGCCGCCGTCCCACGCATACACAGATCCACCTCCGGAGGCAGATCCTTCTCCTACCGCGCCGCCAAGACCTGGAACTCCCTCCCCTCCACCTTCGGCAGACAGAGGACCCTCAGACCTTCAGGAGACTACTCAAGACCTGGCTCTTCGACCTCTAGCTGCGGCACCCCCCACCCCTCCCCCACAGTGCCTTGGGACCCTCACGGGTATGTAGCGCGCTTTATAAATGCCTGATTGATTGATTTATTGATTGATTGAATCAACGGCCCCCAGGGTTGAATTACGGCCTGGCTGGTCAGAGATAGAGGGAGGTGTTAAGTTTGTTTAAACTAAAGGAATATGTTGTTTGAATTGAATGTGGGATGAATCGGGGGGACAGCTCCTAAGTTCTAAAGCTAGTATATTTTCAACTAATTCTTCCCCTATAAGGGTTAATTCTATACAGTCAGTATGCTGATCTGGAGCTGTACATCTTCTGGCCCTTACTGTGTCATCACGAATCACGGAGCGGCAACCTCTGACATGGCGAATCTAATGGATTGCTTTGTTTGTCAGTGACTCTTCCCTCTCCTATCCCCTCCTATCGCCCAGTTTGGGAACTTTTACCATGAAAATTTTATGGGCATGCGGTAGAATTGGAGGGCATAAGGGTAATGGCTGCATCCTGTCAGATGGCACCGGGGCTACCTCCTAGTGAGTGTTGTTTCTTATTACACTGTGTTGGCTAAGATGTCCACTCCCTGAGATCAGTTTCGGGCGTAAATCGTCTATAGAGGGGATTACATCCGATGCTCCTCGATCGCAAGAGTTAATAGTTGAATTGGAACGGTTTTCTATAGGGTGAGCATGTCTGTGCTTACAGGGCGAGGCTGGAATAGGAGGCGCATATATTGGTTGGCAGGATGGTCTTGGTACAGACTCATTCAAGGAAGAAGATCTTAAACTAATCTCCAGTAATTGTGTTAAAAGGCCTGTGAGACCACCTATCATTGATCTCAATGCCCCTACTTCTACCCTTAGATCGCTAATAAGTCAGTGAGTGTTCTGATTCAGATCACAATGGTGGGTGTCTAGGGCTAATTCACTGGTCACAACTGGTGTTAATTGAATGTTATCATCCTTAGGACCATTGATTGGGTCTAGAAGGGGGGTAAATCTATTACTGCAATGGATCACTGATTCAAACTGGGTCTGGGGGCAGGTATCGGTTGGTAGGGAATGGACTCCCACGGTATGATTTTCGCCTCCCTGGTCACTAGAGCTGTAGTTCTTACTAATCACTCTACTAAACATTTTTAGGATAACCGGGATGCTACTAGAACTGATTTTGGTAGCAGGAGTCTGGCTAGCCAAAGCACATGGGGAAGTCACCACCTGGGTGTCTAGAATGCCTTTGCATTCATCTATCAGACTGTCAATACGGTCTAATACACAAATACTACCAGCATTTTTGGCCGCTTTGGCCACTTTCTTAGCTTTTTTCCCCTTCAGCGCTACTCCACCTCCCATGCCCTCCACCGCTTTCCTTTTCCCCATCCCTCAACGGTGATCTCACTGGTTCAGCTGGTCGTTTGTTGTGAGGCAGATGGTCTAAACCCTACTGCCAAGACCCAGACTAAGAGGATCAGTAAAGTTTTAGCAATACCTTGATATTGGTGGTCTCACCGCGGGGCCCAGCCCAGCGGAAGGCCACAATTGGATGGCGGTGTGTATGCGGTGTGTGCACTACTGACCTCGGGTAATGGCTCACACTGCAGGAGCACGCTGGAGCTAACGAGACACTGGGGGAATGCAGGAAGATAGCAGTGAGGGGCAACAGAAAGGCAACAAGTAGTGTCCCACAGTGACAGCAACGCTAAGTAACTGCCACTGCCAACAACTGGTGAAACAAGTTGGCAAAGATTAACCCCCGCAGTTCAAGCAAGCTTAGCAGTCCATACGCCACACAGCTTACAGTTCAAGGGAGGGATAAAAATATTGGTGTCCGGCTGCAGGTATAGCTTCGGTATATCACAACAGGCGAGGGCGAATCACCACACTCCCCAGCGTGAGGAATAGTTTTAAAAATGCAATACATTACGTGGCGGCAGCTGGTCCCCTGCGGACTCCTGGATAGAAACACAAGAGGGGTGGCCCTGCCCTGCCTCTTCCATGCTCGTCGGCCCTCCCTCAGGACAGCAAGGAATCCTGGGACATGGAGACCCCACCAGGCCACAGCAGTCACAGGCTCCCGCGCAGCAGGAAAGGAGCAGCGCTTAAGAGTGCATCCTTGCTCGTCTGCCCTTCCTCAGGACAGCAAGGAGTCCTGGGACATGGAGGCCTCACCAGGCCACAGCTGTCATGGTCTCCCGCGCAGCAGGAAAAGAGCAGCGCTTAAGAGCTAGTCCTTGCTCGTCGGCTGTCCCTCAGGGCAGCAAGGAATCCTGCAACATGGAGTCCTCACCAGGCCACAGCTGTCACGGTCTCCCGCGCAGCGGGAAAAGAGCAGTGCTTAAGAGCGCATCCTTGCTTGTCGGCCCTTCCTCAGGGCAGCAAGGAATCCTGGGACATAGAGTCCCCACCAGGCCACAGCAGTCATGGTCTCCCGCGCAGTGGGAAAAGAGCAGCGCTTTAGAGCTAGTCCTTGCTCGTCGGCCCTCCCTCAGGGCAGCAAGGAATCCTGGGACATGGAGTCCCCACCAGGCCACAGCAGTCACGGTCTCTAATTAATATTCATTATTTAGGCTGAAAATTGCGACTCACTGTGAGTGGGCAAAATCACAGGGGTAGTGGCTTGCAGGGTTAGCAGATCAGCATGTTTGTGACTGACTTTAAATAAAATAAACTTTATTTTACAGCAGCCTGAGTTCTTTAAGGGAATATAGCAACTTCAAAAAAAAGATTTTGTTTTTTTAAAAGGTATCAGAAAAAGTTAGCAGTGGTCCAGGGGACGCCACTGCCTACTCCCCTTGAAACTTTTATCCCAATCAACAAATAGAAAGGGGCCACTGCCTTTTGCTTAGAGGCTAGCACCACAATTTGGAAGTCTGCAACTTTTCACTGGTTTACTATTGGTATTGATACATATGGTACTGATTTCCAATTTGGAAGGGATGCCCAAAATACACCCTTTTCAATTTGCGAGACCATTTGGAAACTCTTTCACCGACTTTCACTGACCCTTTCACTGACAAATGAGTTTGTACATAAAAAAATACTTATTTTATTGTCACAAATACTTCTATTTTGTGAATCAGAGTGTTTGTAAACACAAAATAGATAGACCAATTTGTTCATCAAGGGTGTGACTCTATTAGTAATTAGTTTCGGATCTCAAAAGTGTGTTAATAATGACTGCAAGGGTTGAAATTAGGATGGACCCATTTCCAATATTTGTACATTTCCAATATTTACAGGTCAAGTAAACCTTTACAGGCTTTATACAATTTTTCTTCTAGGCCAGTGATACTCAGAGTATGGGACGGGGCTTCATGCGGCCCTCCTGACCTTTCCATGCGGCCCTCTGGTCAGCAGCAGCAGTGGACTGCTGTTTATTCGACTCAGCACTAACATTAAAAACATGTTAGATAAAAAGGCAGGTATTTACTTAAAGGTTAATTGAAGTTAAAGAAAGGACTTAAATAGAGTATCCTGCAGTGCTGAACTTTAGGAACACCTTCATTTTTAAAGGCATCTTGCAGAAAAAGTGTAAAAATATGACAAAGTCTCTTCCAAATTCAAAACAAATTTGATTAACATGCAGAACTGTTTCACCTTAGTGCATCATAGTATATCAGTGCATTGAGAAGTATTTTTTTTAAGTGATAGTGTCCAAACATTAATTTAGAAACATTAGTATTCCCCCAACCCTGTCAACAATGCCAATAGTGAACTAAGAAGCAAGCCAGTTGTTATGTGTACTCTTTGGGTGGCCTGGGTTCCTATTATACATGAACATTATAGTTTACTAAAGTAAACATAAGGGAAAGGCTTAGTACAGCGCACATCCTGAAGTCATGTATTTCAAGGTCCACTTATATGTGATAATGAAGAAAATGAGGGAGAGTAAAATAAAGGAATTGCCTAGGATCACGCAATTTGGTAAAGTGGGGAACCATAGATTAAACCCAGGTTTTCTAGTTTCACATTGCGCAATTAAGCCACTAGATGTACATGTTTCGCTTCCCCTACACCCACCGTACTTCCATCCCCCCTCCTGTAAATCCCTGACTGCCACGATGCTGGCATTAATGTGGCCCTCGGTAACATCACAGAACAAACTTTTTGGCCCTTGGGAAAATGCTTGCAAGTACACATGTTCTAGGCCATCCAAGCAGGGGCCTTTACTCCTTATGAGGCCCCAATGAGGCTGTCAATAGCCATCTGAATTTCAATGCTTGTGATGTCCTCCATTAGGGGGAGTGGATTAGTGTCCTCTATCCATGTAAATGCTACATCATAAGGTAGGATTTGGCAGTTTTTGATGATGGTGCCCATAAAAATGCAGACAGGGCAGTGTAAAAGTGAACACATGAGGTACGGATTTCATCCTGGGTATGTTGGTAAACATTTTGCCTGTTATGTATGGAAGTAATGCTTATAGTTTTCTCTTGAATGGTTCTTAGTACCCACAATAGTGTCCTGCTACACCTTTTACCCTCGCCATATCTTGCAGCATGAGTGGTTGCTTAGATATTTGACTTCCCAATCTGCAAGGTCTTTATACATGACTACGTTTTTGTTAATCTCTGTGAGAGTGTTGGGAGAGAGGGACGTCGTAAATAGTTTCTCAAGGTTTAGGAGCTTGGTATCTCGGGTCCACATGTATATAACTATTTTCATGTCGCAAACGGCCCGATTTGCAGAATCGGGCCTTTTGCAATCAGAAAACAGCATTTTCTCATGTACCAAACCCCATTTTGCAATTCGGTAACCTATTGCCGGATTACAAAATGGGGATAGCGATTCGGCATTAGGAAGGGGACTCTTACGGGCATCCCTTCCTAATAGTGACTTGCAGTGTTATGTGTGAATGTTTTGCGACCAAAATGTGGTTGCAAAGCATTCGCATTTTACCGCCTACTTCAAGTAGGTGGTAACCCATTCGCAAACAGGAAAGGGCCTCAAGGGACTCTTTTCCCTTTGTAAATGTATGCAAAAACATTTTTTAAGATCAGGCTGCGGCCCACAGACCACTGCCTATCCTTAAATAATTAAAAGAAATCTTTTAATTTTTATTTTTGATGTGCATCCTGTTTTTCTTTAAGAAAAACGGACTGCATTTTAAAAAAAAAGTTGCTTTATTACAAAGCAAACACAGACATGGTGGTCTGCTGGCCCCAGCAGGCCATCAGCCGTGTGGTTTTAGCGATTCCCAATGGGTCGCAAATTGCGACCTACCTCATGAATATTAATGATGTTGGTCAATTCACGACCCACTAGGAATTGCATCCAGTGTAAAACACACTGTTGTACATAACTGTTTGCGAATACCTAATAGCGAATCGCAAAATTTGCTATTAGGTCATCGCAAATCTGAGTCTATGTACATATGGTCCTATATGTTGTAGTTGCATTCTGATGAATCTGAGTACCCCTGGATATTTTGAAATTGTCATCCCTGTGATGCAGGCATAGAAAGTTTCACATATTGTTTGATAGTTTGAGACTGAACTAGAGTTCGTAGGAAAGAACCATTAGATATTAGTGCACAGCTCTGCCCTAAAAACCGTATCCAGTAGGGCACTGGAAGCGAACCTCCAGTCTCTGCGTTACGGTATTTTGAAGGGCTTAGTTAGCATTAAGGTGATTGGAGAATGATCAGGAAGGGATCCTGGTAAGTAGCATATATGGGTAGCCCAGTGGGATATATGTTTGTGAAGTAGCCAGTAGTCAATTCAGGAGTAAGCATCATGTACAGGGGAATAAAAAGAGTAAACACGCTCTGGCTGGGGTCTCCAGTTGTCTACCAGGTACATTAATTCAATATTTCGTGATAGGTCCACGGTAGCTTACGGAGATTGTGAGGAATGTGCTTTTTGGCTGATTTATGATTAAATTGCAAGTTCTGCCCCAAATCAAGAGTGTGATGTTATGTTTACTACATAATGAGAAGCTATCATCTAAAAAGTTTGGTCCCTTCATATTTTGAGCGTAGATACTAATTGTTGTACCTGTAGTGTTGTAAAGCATGCCAGTTACTAACAGCAGTCAACATTCAAGGTCATTGTGGATGAGACTTGGAGTAAAACATACTTTTTCACATATTATTATCATAAATCCTCTGCATAAGATTTATGTAAGGTAATAAAGCTATTTCGACAACACAAGGTAGGGAATCGTAACTGAGAGTTTGGGAATAACAGTGTTTGCTGTACAAATGTGACATCAATCTATAATAGCCTATTAAGGGCCAGACGTACGTCACACCAATTTGCGACTCGCAAATTGCGTTGCATTTGCGACTCACAAATTGGGATGTACAAACAGTGTCTCAGACACTGTTTGCGATTCCTAATGGGGTCACAAATTGCAGGCCTCATTAATATTTATGAGGCAGGCCCAATTTGCTACCCCATTAGGAATAGCTAGCACTCACAGGGATGGTGGCCTGCTGGGGTCAGCAAACCACCATGTCTGTGACTGCTTTTAAATAGAGCAGTTTTTTTTTTAAATGCAGCCCGTTTTCCTTAAAGGAAAACAGGAGGCATTTACAAAAAAGAAAAATGAAATGTTTCAGTTTCATTTTTTAAGGGCAGGCAGTGGTTCCTGGGACCACTCAAGAAACAAATTTGAAAGCAACCCTTTAGCTACAAAGGGAACTGGGTTAAGAAAACCAATCACAAAATATTGTTCCCACTGTCGTTATTATTCTTAATTCACTGCCTTCCTCTCAGGATGTTCACACACTCACATACAATGTATCCAAACTATGAGCCTTATCTTTAGCAGAGATTTCTTATTCTTTAGTTAAAAAATCCTTTTTGTATAATACATTAAAAATGTATTAAAGAGCATCACAATTCATACACAATTTTAAAAGATTTTTACAAAAGATATTTTCAAAAGAGACCTCAAACAGTGTTATGTTGAATTGAAAGTAAACATGTATAACAGTCCTTTATCTACACTCCAATCATGGCTTGCTATACTTCTAACATTCCTTTATAGTCACAATGACCACATTTACGATTATTTATACTGCAGTATGCGGGGAGCTTTCAACCGTTAAGGACGCACTGAAATAAGCGCCATATCTCAAGGTTGAGGATCACTAAAAGTACCAAGTGGCCTTTGAGACCGAATACCCAAAAAGGTCAAGAAATCAAAGAAGAATATTAGAAGTATAGCAAACCATGATTGGAGTGTAAATAAAGGACTGCTATACATGTATATGTCAATTCGACATAACACTGTTTGAGGTCTCTTTGAAAATATCTTTGTAAAGATCTTTTAAAATTGTGTATGAATTGTGATGCTCTTTAATATATATTATATATATTTTTAATGTATTATACAGAAAGGATTTTTTAAATAAAGAATAAGAAATCTCTGCAAAAGATAAGGCTCATAGTTTGGATACATTGTATGTGAGTGTGTGAACATCCTGAGAGGAAGGCAGTGAATTAAGAATAATAACGACAGAGGGAACAATATTTTGTGATTGGTTTCTGGGACCACTGCCTGCCCTTAAAAAATATTTTTGACCCATTCACAAAGTGGAAGGGGTCCCCTGGGGACCCCTTCCCGTTTGCGAATGGTTTACCACCGACTTGAAGTAGGTGGTAATTGCGAGTGTTTTGCGACCGCAATTGCAAAACATTCATGCATACAAATGCGAGTCGCTATAAGGAAGGGACGCCCTTGGCACGCCCCTTCCTAATAGCGAGTCGCAAACCTCATTTTGCGAATCGATAAAATTTACCGATTTGTAAAATGAGGTTTGTACATGGCCATGCCCTAAATTGTGTTCGCAAACGGTCCAATTGCCCGTTTGTGACCGCAATTTAGGGTCGTACATCTGGCCCTTAATCTCCTGCCCATTTTCTGTTTGGTTGTTTCGCTTCTCCATTTTCGTGCTTTCTGCAGGTATGTTCCACTCTTCCTTACCCAGTTTGGTAAGTGGAGCAACCCACTGCTGCTGAAACCTCTCACAGGATCACATTTGTAAAGAGATCTACAGCAGCATACTGGAGCTCCATGCAGCTTGTGTAATCTTTTACCAGTAGTTTTTGGTTTGAATGATCCAGGCTTTTTGGGAGGAATTCACCTTAATTTTGTGGAAATAGTTTCCTGGTACCTCAAGCTAATTCCTAATATGGTGCTCTTTTGCTTGATGTAAGACCTTGATACAGTCTGGAGCATGAGAAATTGATATGAATGCAGCTCCTGGCCAAATGAGAGCCAGTGTCATAGACAGCATCAGTGGAGTTAGTAGGAGAAAAGGAACGCCCAAATGGAGGCCCTGCCATAAGGATCTGAGCAGCAGCATCAGATACTCGGAAGCAAAAGTCAGATATGGGACTCTTAGGGCAGATGAGACCATGACCCAAGAACTGGAGAACAAACCAGTAAGCCCAACCCCAATACGATGGTCCCCATTCCCCTCCATGCTCAGCCTGGAAATTGATTGCTAGGGAAAAAACATTCCCTGGTCCTCTAATGGCCAGGATGCAGTCTGCCAGAATGCAGACAAAAGAGCAGGACTTGGATCATGAAGGGCCTTCATGTGTAGGCCAGAACAAGAGTTTTTTGATCCAGGCTAAATCTTTCAGTGATTTGGGGATATGGAGAGACCTAATTTACATAAGTACTGGGACAGAGAAAGGTTGAGTAAATAAAGACAGGAAATCACTTCTTGCATCCGTCAGCATTGCGTCATTTCTTTGTATATTTGCCCCATATATTCTGAAAGGAGCAAACCCCCAAAAAGGGTGAGGTCTGGCACAAAGAACCCCAGGTGCCACTCACTTGTGATACCCTTTATCCAAAAGCAGATTGACTGTGCTTCAAAGCATGTTTTAGCAGCATCTGCATTGTAACTAAGCCGTTCCCTTATACAGCATATTTTTTCACTAATACAAACATTTATATTTTTAGCTGCATTTTTTAAAATGTATTGATGTGTATTTGTATTGTGCTGTACCATAGAGGTTGCTTCCATCCTGATCAACAGAGTTTATAAAAACACATATGTAATGATTTACCATTCTAATCTGCTTGCCTCTTAGTTCCAATCAAATTAGGGGCTGATTAGGATCGGCTGTCAGCGGTCCTACCATAGGCATTAGGATGCGACCGCCACCACGGCGATCACAATGCCTATATTTTGTATTGTGGCAGGTGCTGCTGGCTGCAGCACAAATGCCGCATTACAAAAAGGGGACACTACACATATACCTGCACTAAGTGGCAGGCACCATGCAGTGCCTGCCACATGGTGCAGGGATATGTAGATGGGCACCATAGGTGCCCCCCAAAACCCACAGCTGAGGGCCAGGGGGGAAGGGGGACTGCTATGGGCCCCCAAAGTCCCTTTCCGCCTGCCTTTTCATGGCAGGTTAAACGCTATGAAATGGCAGGCAGAAAGGGACATTTTTAATCCCTACAGCAGTGCCTGACAGGCACCGCCACCATTGTAGGGAATACAATGCCCTCTCATGGTCCGACGGGCTCCTTGAGCCCGTCGGATCCATGGTGGTTGGTCTCTACGACCGCCACCCATCCGCCTGCCATCCTAATGTGGTGGGTGGAAATCCTCATTGCGATGGCGGTAGTACAGCCACCAACGAGCTGTCGGTGGCGGTGCCACCGTCATCGTAATCAGGCCCTTAGTTCTAAAGATGCCTGTCTGGCTTTCCTCTCAATCAGCCTTTATTTCCTCAACAACTAAGAGTCCCAAAACTGTACAAAAAAGTTGCATAAATATGACATTCATTTAGCATCCCTTTTAACTCTATATTCTATTCACAAAAGCCACGAAATTCTCAAATTTCATCCAGGAACAGATTAATTGAAAAAGCAACTTAAAAATGATGGCATAAAGGAAAATAAAACAAAGTTAAGTAAGATTAAAAACTCTACCTCTAGAGTCTAGACTGAGTTTAATATAAAGTAACAGCAGATTGCAATGCTTTTTAAGAGTCAGTTCTATGGAATATTGATATACTAGCTACAGTTGAATAAATATACACTTTAACAACAAATTGTTATATAGCACAACACTCGATAAATGGTATGCCATGGAAATAATAAATAAGAGGTACATGTACATTACAACTTGGGTTGGAAGTGGTAATCCTAATGACAGTAAGAAACTACTCGATCACTGGGCTCATGGTTTATCGTGTCCTAAGCACCCTTATACCCAAAGGTAGAATTTGATTACGTTTTGTTCGTGATGATCACTAGACAGGATACACCTTCATGCATAAAGGAAACATCAATAAGCTAAGTTATGAGAAGTTAAATGTGCTTGTATCTCACAGGTTTTTCACTTTCAAGCATGCCAGAAAACCCACTAAATATATTTAACGGAGGTGGGTAGGGGTGGATAAGAGGACGGTTAAAAAAAGGGCTGGCCTCTTCAGAGCACTTTTTAGGTCTCGCCTAGGCAGCGCTTGTGTGTTCTCTTCGAGACATGCTGTATTCAGGATATGAGCATTCAACACGCCTAGCGTTTCTGAATGGTTAGTTGGCCTGCCTTTCTAAATTCCTTTACTTTGCTTAGCCAATACTATCCATCTTTCCCACCTTTGTGAGCTTAGTTTCCTCATAGCAGACATCACCAATTGTTTTTTTTGTTGGCCATCTCTGGCCATCTATTGCCTTCTCCCTCGCACCCCTTCCCTCCCATCATTGCTGCTGCCCTTCCTGCGCTGCTGCTGACCTGGTGACATAATGCATTGTATGCTGGTAACTTTACCAGACATAACGCATTGTATTTATTGTTCGCTCCGGCACGCCCTACTTCCCTGCATGACACCGCATTGACTTTTGTTGCAATGGCATTGCATTTTTGTAACTTTATCGACCATAACGCATTGTATTTATTGTTTGCTCTGGCACGCCCCACCCGCCTGCACAACACTGCATTGACTTTTGTGGCAATGGCACCACGCCACGCTTTAGCTTTAAACATCGAAAGCTGAAGGCGTGCCGCCATTGTTACAAAAGTCAATAAATAAAAAAAACAAAGACTGGCAGACACTGCATTTCTTTTCTATTTATTTACTTTTATAGCAATGGCGGCACGCCACGCTTTAGCTTTAAACATCTAAAGCTAAAGTGCGGCGTGGCGCCATTGATACAAAAGTCAATAAATAAAAAAACAAAGGCAGGCAAATGCTGCATTTCTTTTCAATTTGCAAAGCCAATAGCTGGATATTTAACTAATGTGAGACCTATTGCATTGCAAATGCTTGTTTCCTATTGTCTTTTGGGAGGGGAAAAATAAGCAACATTGCCAAGAAAAAAATAATTTGATGATGTGTGCATGTCATTGTACTTTTTTTGATATTCAACTCGGACAACGGAGGTAGGGTGGGTGGAGCTAGGGAAACAACACAAGATATGAAATGACAGAGGGTGGGTGGGGAGAAAGTAAACAAAGATCTATGATGGGGGTGTAGCTTGGCCATGCAGCAAAATGGGCGCTCACTAGAGAGGCTCCGCTGGCTGAATGTTCTATCCTACAGCATTCTCAGCCCGTTGGCCCTCAACACTGAAATTGTAGGGTGCCTGAGTGTGTAGACGGATGCTGCACCCACTCTATTCCGGGGGAGCATGCCTGCTCTGAACTGAGGTGGTTACGGAGTACGAGTGCTGAGCATCTGAGAGATGAGAGGTGCCATATTGCAATTACCTTGTACCGTGGCCGCCACTGCGCCTGCTGAGCCGGAAAGATATGCAGCAGGTGTGCGATCTGGACCCTGACATCCTCTACCTTTGGGGCCCCCAAGGGCCTGACTGAGGCCGTGGCGCAGCGGGAGAGTACCTGGAGCCCTGTGGTGAGGGGCGGAAGTCAGAGCCTGAGTGGCTTGATTGCAGCGTTGCTGGGCTGGGAGGTGCCGGGTGGGAGCCTGCCTCCACCAGGAAATTGACAGCCCAGGCGGGCCTGAACTGTAAGGCACCGCGCCCTCTGTGCTGCAGGTTTGGGCCCGACCTTGATCCCCTACCCTGCTGACTGTAAGAAGGCGTGGAGCTGCATCGGACCTCGCCCGTGACGGCTGGGAGAAGCTGCAGCAGCCGAACGGAGGGGACACGCACCAGTGCAGAGGTGAAGAGTACGCAAGTGTGCCGGGCAGGCCGAGCGCTGTGATCCTGACTGCGAGGTGAGAGCGGGCACTTCTGGCGGTGTGCGGCCTGTACGTGCTGTGGGAGGGCCGGCCCGCCTGACAGATACCTAGGGGGGCCTGGACTGAGCTGATCCTGCATTTTCCAGAGCTGGTGCTCGATTCCTCTACTGTTACCCATCTGAAGCCGCTGAACAACACAACGCAAAACCATTGGGCTGCCATTGGGGTAGGTGAACCTGGAATGTCGTTCCGACCCTGCACAAAACAGAAGAACTGGGTTCTCCCTGCTACGGGTCTGGCACTGAACTGAGACTTGGCAATCCTTAATTTCTTCTTGCTACGTATACACCGTGAAGTAAGGTGCAAGATACTCACTGCATCTGCTATTTGAGTGCGAAGCTTGCCCCCGGAAACAAGCGGTTGTGCAGACCAGTACTGGAGTCAAATACCCCACCTCTCCCTTCTCTGCTGCGATCAAGATACAGCTACCTGAATCACTATACTGAGGGGAGAGTGGGGTGGCACAACAGACTACTATTAACTGAGCCCAAACTTGCTGGATAACAGAGAACTGTCTGACGCTCGGCAGGCCCAGGTGCTGCCCCCTGATAGCAACATCAGTGCCACTGCACGCCCGTCTGCTAATAATGGGCAAGCACGATACGAGCCAATCCAAAATCTCATTTGAAAGCAGGAATGTCCACCAAACCGAAGTGGACCAGTCACAGATGCCTCCTCCAGACCCCCACATAGAGGAGCAATACCAGGATCAGGATATCAAGTTGATCCTGGCAGATGTTAAGTCAAGCCTCAAGACAATCAACACCAAGCTAGATCTGATGGCGCAACATCTAGACAAAATCAATGAACGTGTCAATAAGCATGAAGATCATATAGATCAACTGGAAACCAGAGTTAGTTACCGACATAGACGACACCCAGGCAACAACAAAGGAACAGTTGCTGAAGATGTACAGAGGCCTTGCTGTTATTAAGGCCAAGAACGAAGACCTGGAGCCCGTTCGAGGAGTAACAACCTTCGCATCCTGGGCGTACCAGAATCCACCGCCATTGACAATATGGAAAACTACATCACTGTCATGTTGAAAGACCTATTCAGCGAATCTCTGCCTCCAGTGTTTATTGTGGAGAGGGTGCACAGATCCCTGATGCCGTGGCCGCCCCTGGGTGACCCAGACCATCCCATAGTTGCTCGTTTGCGTAACTATAAGGACAGAGACGTTGTATTACGCCAAGCGAGAGAGTGTGGCAAAATACAATATGGGGGCAACATAATTTCTTTCTACCCGGATTTTACCATCGCCGTTCAAGCTGCCCGAAACGACTTTCAACCTGTCAAGATTATTCCACAGAAGGCGGAAGTTAAATACACTCTCCTCTACCCTGCCAAGCTGCGGGTCACCCATGAGGGAAAAACCCATCACTTTACCAATGCCTAGGCGGCGCTTCAACTTGCTGAAAGTATTGCATCAGTTTCCCTCAAAAGCCCTCTGAGAACATCAGAGGACTCGCAAATTATTGAGAACGGCTAGTGACGTCTTCATCTGGAACACTTATAGCATTGATACCACCTGCGAAGCAAAATGAGGGGTTGGACATGATCCTACACTCCTATGAACAGTTTACACATAGATGGAGAAATTGACACACTGTGGCCCCAAGTCACTGGCCAACTGGCCTGGGCGACACCTGCTGCTTCAGCCACCCAGCCTAGATTAGGCTGCGGTGTATGCTGGCTCTTCTCTGCCCTCCGGGATGAGTCCCTTGCAGAGAACAGCACAGTTTTTGGGTTCCAGGGAAGTTGGGGGGTGGATGGGGATTCTCAACCAAGTTTGGGGGTTGGAGTGGGTGGGTTCAAGTGTTGTTATGGGCTATTGTTCTCCCTGTTGGAGCGCATCTACATTGTAAGGCAGGTCCCATTCCCAGTCCCCCCTTCCCCTCCCCTCATCACTAGGCCGATGAGAGCACCGAGCACCACCCCTGTCTCACCGGCTGCCAGAGCACTTGTTCATTGCTGCAAGGTAGTGACACTCTATATCCACACTAAGATCTCCAGGTTTTATCTGCTAGCACAGCACCACCACACGACCCCATGATGACGGGTATTAAATGTTTGACCTGGAATATCCAGGGGCTAAATGATGCGCGAAAGGCCCGTCTTGTACACACCTACCTCACAAGATATCAGATTGATATATGCTTCTTATAGGAACTCCACCTTACTTCCTCAACTGCATTCCGTCGGCGTGCTCGGTGGTGCGCAGAAACACATGCATCCTAACTACGCTCGCAGAACGGCTAAACTCATCCGCAAAAACATACCATGGAAACTTACTAAGGGAAATTGGACCCAGAAGGCCGATTCGTTCTTCTGGCTGGCATCTTACACCAGCATCCAATTATACTTGGGTGCATCTACGGGCCCAACACTGACTGCCCTGAGTTTTTCAGCGAGGTATGGCAACACATTGTTATTCTAGGACCGGGGACGATAATATGGGGGGGCGACTTCAATGTTATTTTGAACCCGGACATGGCCCGGTCTAGTACCTCTTGCCGCCCACACCCCAAGGCTGCGACACAGCTACACACCCTGATACAGGACCAGAGTGTGACTGATGCTTGGCGTCTTTTACACAATACCAGTAGAGAAGATACATGTACCAAATCCACGACGGGGGCCTGGACACACATAGACTACTGGCTCATCACAAAAGAAGTTCTGACGTGGATGATCAGTACCTTGCTACTACCCCGAACATTATCTGACCATTCCCCAGTGCTGCTGGAACTAGCAATGCCCCTTGCCGTCCCGTGCATCTTTTCCTGTCGATTGCCAGCCAGAGCTCTAAGAGACCAAGGATTCCAATCCGAAATATGGGCCGCCATTTTTCAACAAACGAAGGTTCAGTCACGTCCACGTCGGTGCTCTGGGAGGCATTTAAGGTTGCCATAAGAGGTGCCTGTATCTCGAAACAAGCGGGGGTCCTGAAGGCTATACGCACAAGACTTGCAAGCCTCGAGTCAGACGTAAGAGCACAGGAACAAGAATTTTTTCAATCCAACGACCAAGTCACCGTGGCGCGCATACGCGAAGCTCTATCAGAATATAAAAAAGAAGCGGAAACAGAATTACATTATCTGGGACAAGAGGTGACAGCCCACAGATAATGAGAGGGAGAGTGCCCCAGTAGGACGTTGGCCCAAATGATCAGACCACATAAAGTGAATAACTATATTGTAGACCTTGTAAGTGAAAACATGGAACACTACACCAGGCCCACTGATGTACTTAATATGATGAACACCTATTACTCCAAACTATATCAAGCCAAATCCCGAATCCCCAAAGACCAACTTAAAGAATATTTGGAATCTATACAACTATTATGGCTAGATGATGTGCATCGTCAATATCTGGACTCCCCGTTCACAGAGGAGGAAGTCCTGCACGTTATCCGCAGTCTGCCTAACGACAAGGGCCCCGGCCTCAACGGCCTCACGACATCTTTCTGTAAAGAATTTGTCACTATACTGACCCCCCATTTTCTAGCTATGTATCAATCGTCTGAGGAGACGGGGGAACTACCTCCATCACTCCGTGAGGCGGTCATTGTTACCAGACTTAAACCTGGCAAATCAGACACTTCATGCGCCTCCTATAGACCGCTATCCATGATCAACGTGGATAATAACATTTTGGCAAAACTTATCGCCAACCACCTGGCCCCACTTCTTCCTGACATGATCCGACCAGATCAGTCAGGATTTGTGCCTGATCGATCAACCGCACACAACCTTCACACTTTTGATAGAGCGCCATGTTCTCGTTAAATTTGTAGGGGTGCATCATAATCACCGTTAGTTCGCACCCGCATATATCCAGATATATATCCATGAATGGCCAGTAAGATGTAGTTCTAAAGCCGCAGTTATTAGAGTGAATAGAAGCGTAATAGTGCTATTTTAATCATGCAAAATGTAATGCTTAACTGAATCGTGTTTAAAATAATGCATAAATGAATCAGCCCATGTGTAATCGAGATGCAGTAGGTTAAACGTGTACCATATTAAGTTGCACGTGTAGTTTACTTTTCGCATATGAAATGTAATGAACCAATGCTTATAGAAGTGATTAAGGTTTGTGTGTTTAAATTGTGTAAAGGCCTGACTGCATATACGCCAAGGAAAGGCCTGTTTGTTCTTATGTTAGCTTATTTTGCAGGCAGAGATGGTTCTCTTGGAAAGGCTCTCTGGGCACCGACTGTAGATTTAATTAGTACAGTAGAGGGTTTCTGTTGAACGTATCTTCTGTTGCAGGTGCAAGGACACATGCCTCGTTAGCTAAAGACTGGCTCTTTGTTTCACGAGTTAGGGCGATGGGAGACATGAAAATGGGAGTGCAATGGAATTTAGGGATGATACTTTCAACGGAGAAGGTGCCTGGGACTCAAGGTCATCGCAACCGTCCAGGATGAAGTAAGAGTTTCGATGGAAAAGTACAAGAAGGAAGACCTGGCCAAAGAGGCGTGACAAAAGGCGTGTTCAATTGTATTTGGGTTTTGTATTAGGGTCAGTGCCCCGAGGGTGGAGAGTAGAGTAGAGATAGGGGAGACCAGAGAGGAGGACATAGAAGGATTCGGTGAAGGAGCGTCTTGAAATTGAGCTTAAGTACTATGTGAGTGTACTTCTTAGGAAGTCTTCACAACTGACACCTTTTACTTACTCTTGCCTGGGAATTTCGTTAAGTAGGTATGTCATCTTAGAAGTAGTGTAGGGACAGCCAATGGGTTTTATGCTGGCTTAGATAAATGAGGAATAACGTAGAGATTGGAGCTGTTATTGCTTGCCTAATACTTCTGGAGCTAACGATTCTTCTCATCCTGAGTCGGATGAGACTCTTGCGCAGGATGCTATTTGTATTAGTGCCCATTTATTTCTTTAACCTCGTGTTGAGGTGCTTGCACGTGCAGTTATTCTTGGCTATAATAAACCAACGAAACTGAATACGGAGTCAGTGGTCTTTGCAGGTGCACTAGATTCTAAAGAAATGATTGCATAACTGAAAAGATTTTCTTCCCTTCACACTATTCAGCAGGTAAAAAGATCCTGGCGACCTGAGGATCCTTAGAAAAGATAAGATAAGGATCAGCGTTATCAGTTGATAGCAGAGTAGGATGGTTTCCTCTGATAGTAAGGGGAGATCTAGATTAGGATAAGAGATTAGTTGCCCCATAGAACCCCAGTGATGGTGATCCAGTGGATCGTAAGAAGAGGACGTGGGCGGTTGTTGAAAACTGACGGAGAGTGATGGTGCGACGGAAGTAGCAGTTCGTGGTAGAGTGAGTATGAACAGGGTGATGTTTGTTAGATTGCGGTGTTTGATTGTTGTGTAATGTCTTGCGGAGTTGGAATGAGAGTCGTGTGACTGAGGATCGGACCGTGAGCGCGCGCGGGGCTGAGAGATATTGTGGTGTAGAAGACACCCAGAATTGAGAACGTTGACCAGAGATTGTGGGGATCATGAGACGTCATTGATCAAACCACTGAAGATAGGGAGTACATGTGTGAGTGTGTGAATAACCGACGCTGGTCGTAGGTTGTTGTGTGCAGAATATTGCGCGATTGAATCCTATCGATTGTATTAGAGGTGATTGTCCGGTCGTGTCGCGGACAGACAGTTGCCAGATTGAGGTCAACAATTTCGAGAGGCTGATCGGTCATTGGAGGACCGACAGTCAGAGAAGTAATTGTTCGGTAGTACGGACCATTGCTTCAGAGTGTGATTGGGACACGTGTGAACCAGAACGAGAGAATTAGCAAAGAGGGGAACTGCTGCGAGCGGAGGAAGAGTGACGTCAGACAGTGCCGCGCTGCGATAGGCCGGTTGGTGTGAGCCGCGCTGTCATTGGTGGATTGAATCAGGAAGCAGAAACGAAATACTGGGGGTGAACAGATATCTGCTCTACCATGAAATGTTTTAAAGTTTTACGAGAACTGTGCAGAGGTGACAGACATGTGGTTACTCGGGGTGGAGAGGAAGCCCCTCTCGAGGATACGCCGGCACATTACATGGCTACGAATGTAGGATTGCATACTATAATTTGGCTTGAGAACTGGCAGAAAATGACAGAAGGGGAAGGAGAATTGACTTTCCCACGCTATGGCACTTTCAGGTTGGAAGTGTTGTACCAGCTAAAGACTATAATGGCTTCTTTACGACCACTGCCTAGACCCACACAGTTTGAGGCGTTACATGCATGGATTAGGGCAGCGTACGACAGGAAAAGAGACAAAAGCCAGGAAAGGGTGAAGAAATCGATAAGGGCATTTCAAGATGCGAGATGGGACGCACTGGAGAAAAGGTGGAGGGTGGACACGATCGAAGGAGATAGGTTGTACCCACTGCTAATAAAAGATGGGAAAATAACAAGGGTTGAAGAGGACGACAGTGATACAGATGACAGCCTGTTAGATAGGTTGCTAGCAGAGAGACCACCTCCATTTAATCCAGATTCAGAAGAGGGAAAATCAACGTCAGCAGTAGAAACTGGCGAGACGCAGAATCAGACTAATATGAGGGTAGTGGGAAAAATTTCTACAGGAACAGAGGGAGCGGGAACACCGCCTTCCATCGGGAATATCCGGTTACCGGACTCCTTGACGGTACCGGTTACCATTGGTCCTATAGTACCAGTATATGACCCAGACCGAATAAGAGAAGGAAGTTCAAAGCAGACGACAGGGGAAGAGGGAACCAGTGCTGGTGGGAATGGTTTCGGAGTACAAGTGATCCACTTCCCGAAGCCATTAGAAACAAGCACGCCATTACCAGCCATGGCAGACTCCTCTTTTAGGCAGGAGGATGAGAGACCGGTCGGACCAAGATCTTTACGCGAATCTAAGTCAGCTTTGAGGATGTGGACACCAACAGTAAGGAACCAAAGTGATAGAATGCCAGGTGATAGGGAACGAGAAATTTCCGAAACCAGACCAAGCTTCAGGAATACGATAGAAGAGAACAAAGTGGTGACTATGATGAGCAGAATGGCGCAGCTTGTCGAGAAATACTAAAGAGTGCAGTACAGGCAAGGTTGCTGGACGTAGTAAGGTTAAAAGCAGAGGTAGACGAAATGATTAGCGGAAGCCTGCCTTTGGAAAGAATAGAAATTTATGGGTCAGATGAGCTGCTTTTCATAGCAAAAGATGTAACTCGGAAAGCCAGGATAGCACATGAGAAATTGACAGCATTAGCCAGGAGATATGAGGTAGACTTGAATAAAACAAAGACGTTGCAAGGACCGCATAGGTTGCAATATAGTGATCAGGAACTAGAGGAGAAAAGGATCACAGGATTGAGGACGCATACTAAAGATCTGATTGTAGGGATGCATATATGGAACTTGTTGGACAAATGGGAGGAAAGGTGGTCAAAGAAGAAAATAGCAAAGAAAATAGTGGGAGAAACGCCGCCTCCGGGGGGAGGGGCGACGGGCGTTGGAAACTTTCCTTTACGGGAAGTACAGAACGGAGGGTACGTGCATGTGCCATGGAGTAGAGGTGACTTGGCTGCGTTTACAAATGATTTTCCTCGGCTGAGGGAGAAACCCGTAGAGTGGTACAAACAGGTTGAGCGGTTTGTTAAAATCTCGAAGGTGCTGTGGACTGATTTGAACACCTTGTTTGACATAGTGGTGCCGGGAGATTTGTGGACAGCTTGTAAAATCTCCGTTGAGTGGCCAACTTTTGAACCTGAAAGGGATGCTGTCACGAATGGTCCGTTACCCCTCGTTATGAAAAAATTTGAGCAAGTGATTACATGGCTGAAACTGAAGATTTCGCCTCAAGATATAGATTGGGTTAAGAGACAGAACTGTGCATGAACCTAAAGAGACGTTGCACGAATATTATGAAAGACTTCTGCAAGCTTTTAAACAGTATAGCGGATTAGATGTATTAGACCCCAAGGATATGGGACAGTTTGTCTCAAAGTTTGTGCTGGGCCTGAGACCAGAAGTCAGCCTCATGATACAGCACCATTTGATCTTTTGGCAGAACAAGCTGGTAGATGAAATCTTACGGTACGCGAGGTATTGTAGCGATGAAGTGGACTCGAAGCATCGGAAGCTAAAAGACAAATTGATGCTCGTTCAGATGCAGACAGCTCAGGTCCAGCCTAATGGAGGGACCTTAGGAAGAAGACAAGGAAATTACCAAGGGAACCAGAATGGGCAAGGCCAGGGAAAGGGGAAACCCATAGATCCCAAGAAGGGGGTGGATGTGGCGACACTGAAGAAGACCACTGCGTGTCATCTTTGTCACCAGATCGGGCATTGGAAGCGCGAGTGCCCCTTGAACCCAGCCAACCAAGTACAACAGGAGGGAGAAGGGGTTCAGGCACCTGTGCCGGAGGTAGTCAACACGGTGATGAAGCCCAGACCAATGAAAGGGGGGACGTATAATCCACAAGTACAGGTCCCACAGCCACCAAGGATCTCGCTGGGAATACGGACTTACCAGCAGATGCCCCTTTTCGAAGGGTATGATGAGTACAGCCCAGATACTACATCCTGACGGTGCCTGAGGGGGGAGGAAGACTGCACCCTTGGAGCAGTCTTGGAGGTAGACCAGAAAGGACCTTTTGTGGAGGCAGACATTGATGGTCATCCTACCACACTTTTGGTCGACACTGGTGCTACCCGGTCGACTCTAAGATCAGCAGTAGTCCCCAACCTACCCCTCTCGGGACAATCAATCCAAGTTGTTGGAGTAGCGAACAAAAGAATAAACAGCCCACTGACCGAACCAATTCCAGTAAGGATAGGTTCTTTCCAAACTAGACATCAGTTTGTGGTGTGCGATATGAGTCCAGTTTGTCTTCTAGGAAGAGATCTGTTATGTAAATTGAACTGCACAATTTATTGCACACCCAGGGGAGTGGAGGTTCAGACGAGGGTTGATGATGCTACTTTTAAAGTTGCTAATCAGCATCTGTGTATAGACTTGTATCCAATGGTGACCGTGGAGGAACTTCCACCGGATTTGAGAGATACCGTGTCACCCGAGGTGTGGGACTTCACAGGAGAAGAGATAGGGCTAATCAAAGGGGTTGAACCGGTGCAGATCCAGGTGAAACAGAATGTTGAGTTCCCTAGAATGCCCCAGTACAACCTGTCACCTGAAACGATCGCAGGGATTAAGCCTGTAATCGAGTCTTTCATCAACCAAGGTATTCTGAAGGAGATCAGAGGTAGCCCATGTAATTCACCTATTATGGGACTACAGAAACCGAGCAGGAAATTCAGGATAGTGCAAGACCTGCGAAAGGTCAACACGATAGTGGTCCCTTGTTGTCCAGTGGTACCGAATCCATCAGTGATACTGTTTCAGATTCCATGCGAAGCCGAGTGGTTTACCGTCACTGATTTGTGTCAAGCATTCTTTTCGATACCGCTCCATGAGGAAAGCCAATTTCTTTTTGCATTCCGGCTGGAAAATCGGGTGTTAACATGGTGTCGTATCCCTCAAGGGTATACGGAAAGCCCATCGATCTTTAATCAGATCTTGAAAAAGAATCTTGAGAGTCTGGTATTGCCACAGAACTCGGTTCTCGTGCAGTACATAGACGACCTGCTGGTTGCCTCAGAAACGGAAGATGCTTGCAGGATTGACACAGTAGCCTTGTTGAATCATCTAGCGGAGAATGGGCACAAGGTGTCGCCAAACAAGTTACAGTACTGCCTAACCGAGGTGCAGTACTTAGGACACAGATTAGAAAAAGGCAAGAGGAAGGTGTCACCAGATCGAATTGAGGCAATAATGAACATGACAGTGCCCACCACTCAGAGAGAAGTCAGGATGTTTTTGGGAATGGTCGGCTATTGTCGGCAGTGGATACCCAACTTTTCCTTGAGAGCAAAGCCTTTACAGAGGCTTACGCACAAAGATGTGAGTGATCCGGTACCATGGGACGAGGAGTGCTTAGTGTCATTCCTAAAACTGAGAGAGGAGTTGTGTAGAGCCCAGCTTTGGGAATGCCTGATTACAACAAGGCTTTTTCATTGCTCTGTTGTGAGAGAGAAGGATGTGCATTAGCAGTCTTAGCCCAGAACCATGGAGGTGTCCGTAGACCAGTTGCCTACTTTTCAGCTACTCTAGATCCAGTAGCCTCTGCGTTGCCCGGATGTCTAAGATCCGTTGCTGCAACAGGTGTCAGCATTGAAAGATGTGAAAGCATTGTAATGGGTCATCCTTTGACTGTATATGTGCCACACTCGGTTGAATTGTTGATGACCAGGACTAAGACTCAGCACCTAACGAATAACAGGTTAACGAGGTATGAGCAAGTCATACTTGCCGCAGAGAATGTGACTCTGAAAAGGTGCTCCGTCTTAAACCCTGCGACATTAATGCCCATACCGAATGTAGATGATGAAGATTGTGTGGACCATGATTGTCTTGACGTGACTGAACTTTGCACCAAACCAAGACCTGACATTGTCGATGAACCACTGACGGACCCAGATGAAATTTTCTTTGTCGATGGTTCATGTCTAAGAGACAGTGTCGGTCAACTAAGAGCAGCGTTTGCTGTATGTACCATTTCCGGGGTGGTTGAGGCTGCTTGCCTAGAAGGAGTACGCTCCGCGCAGGTAGCTGAGATCATTGCTTTGACTCGTGCCTGTTTGGCCGCTGATCGAAGTCGAATCACGATTTACACGGACAGTCAGTATGGGTTTGGTGTGGTTCATGACTTCGGACAGCTGTGGTCCCAGAGGGGATTTTTGACATCATCTGGCTCACCCATTAGGAATGGAGAACATGTAAGACAACTGTTAGATGCATTGCAATATCCGAAGGAAATCACAGTTGTCAAGTGCACTGCACATGTGAAGGGAGAGGATTTTGTGTCTTTGGGAAATAATTATGCGGACGAAGTCGCCCGCTTCTGTGCTGAACAAGGATGCATATTTACAGAGGGTTACACAGGAGAGAGCCGAGAAAGAACCGAGCTCAACATGATGTTGACCATGGCAGACACTTGGGAGGAGCTCAAGCGACTGCAAGATGAAGTTTCAGATCAGGAACGGAACGGATGGGTCAAAGCAGGGTGTGAAAGAGGGGATGTGGATGTTTGGGTCTCTAGTGATGGGAGAGCTGTGTTGCCAGAAAACCTGCTGAGTCCGATGGCGAGACTAATACATGGACCGGTACACCTTGGTAGAGATGCAATGATGCGTGTGTTTAGACAAACGTGGTATAACCCACGATTTCGTGCAATTGCTGAAGCAGTTTGTCAGAGGTGTGTCACGTGTCAGCAGATGAATGCTGGGAAGAAAACAGTAGTCACATTGAGTCACATTGGGAGGTCAGGAGGGCCCTTCAATAGGATACAGCTAGATTTCGTAGAAATGCCTAAGTGCAATGGGTTGCGATACATCTTGGTGCTGGTATGCGTATTCTCACGGTGGGTGGAGGCTTACCCAACGCGCAGGTGTGACACCCTCACAGTGGCTAAGTTATTGTTGAGGGAGCTCATCCCGAGATTCGGGATTCCAACCTCTTTGGAATCAGATAGAGGAAGGCACTTCCACAGTGAAAATCATGAAGTTGCTTTGTGCCGCATTGAATGTTGATCAGAGACTCCATTGCAGTTACCGACCAGAGGCTTCTGGGATGGTGGAACAGGTCAATGGAACTTTGAAAGCCCGGATGGCTAAAATGTGTTCATCAACGTCCCTGAAATGGCCTGACGCTTTGCCGCTCGTACCGATGAGTATGCGGAGTGTCCCAGATAGGAGGACCGGGTTGTCCCCTCATGAAATATTGATGGGAAGGGCAATGCGGTTGCCAGCAGTACCAGCTACAGCTTTGATAAGCATCACTGATGACTTGATTCTCGATTACTGTAAAGGACTATCTGATGTGGTCCGTTCTGTGTCCCAGCAGGTGCAAGCTGCAGCTGTTACGGCTTCGAGTGATCTGTGCCACGACCTGTGTCCAGGCGACTGGGTGCTTGTCCGAAAGCACGTGAGGAAGAGCTGTTTGGATGTTTGGTGGCGAGGCCCGTACCAGGTGATACTGGTAACGAACACTGCAGTGAAGTGTGGAGGATTGCCAAACTGGGTACATGCCTCCCATACCCGCAGAGTTTCAGCACCCTTGGAAGAAACAGCTCCTCTCGTAAACGAAAATCCAGCTGATGTGGCAGGGCCACATGAGAGGACAAGTCAAGCTGTAAGGGTCGCTGACACAGCTGATGGTGCACCAGAACAAGCTGAAGGGGGTTTCGACAGCCTGAACCTCGACTCTGACTCAGAAGACAGAGGTGGTGCAGTGGGTGGAGTAGAGTCAGATTCAGCAGAAGGAGGAAGTGGTGCACTGGGTATAGCAGGGGAAGGTGGAAGAACGACCAGAATTGAGGAAAGTTGGCCTGAAAGACAGAGGCGACTGAATCTGAGGTTGGTACCCGAAAGAGATCTTGCTCCAGTGTCTGAAACGTCCGAAACAGAAGCAAGCGACGACGAGCAGACTCAAGAGGGTCGGAGAAGGTCGAAGAGAACGAGAGTACCCTGCCGGAGATACTCTACCCCTGAGTGGACTTACACAGTGACTGATGCAGGGGGTAGTGAGTACGGGGAGACTGAGGTCTGTGCAGGTGGTCAGCAAGAGCCCGAATGTGGTAGTGAAGGTGGTGCTATTGTTGCCAGGGCTCGAAGTCGAAGGAATACTGACCCTCACCGTCCCGAATCCCCCGCTCCTGAGTAAAGTTCGAGAATTGGTTTTGCATTGACTCGAATTTCCGTCCTTTGGATTTGAGCCGTATTCACATGAAATGGTAATTCTTCGTCTTGAACTTTTGTATCACGTTTTGGAAGCGCTTGCAGAGGATCTTATGGTGGATGAAATATAACCTGTTGTAAATAAAAAGTCTAAAGAAGAAGATAACCTAGATCCGAGTGGAAGAAGAATAAACTTAGGGACTTTCCACAGAAGAGGAACGAAAACCTAGGGAAGTCTTTTTCTGGACTATGTAAATAAGAGACTGTTGTTGAAAGGGGATTTCCAGAGGTTTCAAGTGCTGCTCGAACTGGTTAAGCAAGTCACGAGTGGAAGAAACAAAGACTTTTGAGTGTTCATTGCTGAAACCGAGAACTTTTCAGAACTTTCGAGACCATGGAGGCTGGAGATCCAAATCGTAGATCTAAGTTGATCGTAGGCATACTTATAGGGGGTGTGATAGTTTCTATAATCATAGTAATTGTAGTTTCATATACAGTTCCACATGAGCTAGCAGTGCAGGGGGTGCCAGGGACTCCTACACCTACTACACCTAGCCAACAAGAGGTAAACATAGGAGCCGACAAAGCTTTGCTGATAGAAGAAAGTCGTAGATTGCATGTAGATTTGTCTAGAAGTGACTTTAAGCTTAATGCATACGCCAAGCTGCTGTATGAGTACGTGGATGCGATGGATGCGAAGGATTGTTATGTGTGTATGCAGTTGCCTGCTTCAGTGGATGAGGGTATTAGATATCACCATCTTCCACTGACATATGGAATTTCATGTAGTCTGTTGCTTAGTATATTCTATGAAAGAGATCAGTTTGAGTATTTCTTTTCCAATTACGATGCAGTGCTTCCTGAAGTCCCCGCTTATAAACATTTGAATAAGTATGATTACTATAAGTCGGAGGATAGACTTAGGAAGTTCTTCATACCGTCTTTGGAACTGGACACAGCATATGCCCACCGACATAACTTGACTTGCTCATTATCAAATGTAGAGAAAAAGTTCGTAGATCAGGTAGAAGATAGATATAGAAAACTAACACAGACCCGGGACACAGGGCATAGTACCGTAGATTGGACTGAGGAGGAAAAATTGCACCGAACAAAGGGAAGTTATGGTCCTATAGCTTTGGACAAAGAGCAGAGGGGAAAGCTGTGTGTGAGACGTTATCAGACCTACTATGAAAAGGTTCCAGTGGGACAGAGTACGTGTGACCATGTTTTCACTATGGCAGATGCAGCAAAGAATTTTCTCCAAGGTCCTGTACAAGTGATACCTACGGTGTATTTTGTGTGTGGAAGGAATGCATTTGTGAGATTGCCTGCGAACTGGTATGGTACATGTTATTTGGGAATAATATTTCCAAAGATTTACCATACTGAGGATTTGGAACTTCTGGAAGTTGGAAAGCATTCGAGGGTGAGGAGAAGTGCGAGTGCAGGGGTAGTAGTGGGAGATATCTTTGGAGCTATGATACCAAGTTTGGGAGTGATCTTGAATGATGTGAAGATCCGGAGACTGGCGACTGTGATAGACGAGCTATCGATGAATACAGCAAAATCGTTGGTACTTGTAGAGGGGAGATGTTGTCGATAAGGACAATGGTTTTACAGAATCGCCTTGCTTTGGATGTCCTATTGGCAAAAGAGGGCGGAGTCTGTAAATTATTGAAGGTTCAAAAGTGCTGTACTTATATACCAGACCACAGCAAGGATCTGGAGAAATATATAAGTAACATCACTACTATCCACACGAAGATAGCGGACTTGACTGAAGAGGGGACATGGGAGAAAGTTGGCAAAGGATTTGGTCAAGTGGGGAGCTGGTTTGCGAATTTGGGGAAGGGATTCCTTGGTTATGTTCTGAGACCTCTCCTTATCGTGGTGGTTTGTGTGGTTTGTCTGTGGGGTCTGATCAAAGCCTACAAATGGTATCGAGCAGGCAGAGTTGAGAGAGCTCTGAGAGAAAATGAGAAGAGAATGGCTAGACTGCAGGACAGTCAATATCAAAGACTCAAGAGATTGGAGAATCACAGACCAGGGAGAATGGCAACGAGTTCTGTTTAGGTTGGTTCTTTCTCCAAGGGAATTGAATAAAATGTGATGACAGGAGTCATCAAAGGGGGGAACTTATAGAGCGCCATGTTCTCGTTAAATTTGTAGGGGTGCATCATAATCACCGTTACTTCGCACCCGCATATATCCAGATATATATCCATGAATGGCCAGTAAGATGTAGTTCTAAAGCCGCAGTTATTAGAGTGAATAGAAGCGTAATAGTGCTATTTTAATCATGCAAAATGTAATGCTTAACTGAATCGTGTTTAAAATAATGCATAAATGAATCAGCCCATGTGTAATCGAGATGCAGTAGGTTAAACGTGTACCATATTAAGTTGCACGTGTAGTTTACTTTTCGCATATGAAATGTAATGAACCAATGCTTATAGAAGTGATTAAGGTTTGTGTGTTTAAATTGTGTAAAGGCCTGACTGCATATACGCCAAGGAAAGGCCTGTTTGTTCTTATGTTAGCTTATTTTGCAGGCAGAGATGGTTCTCTTGGAAAGGCTCTCTGGGCACCGACTGTAGATTTAATTAGTACAGTAGAGGGTTTCTGTTGAACGTATCTTCTTTTGCAGGTGCAAGGACACATGCCTCGTTAGCTAAAGACTGGCTCTTTGCTTCACGAGTTAGGGCGATGGGAGACATGAAAATGGGAGTGCAATGGAATTTAGGGATGATACTTTCAGCGGAGAAGGTGCCTGGGACTCAAGGTCATCGCAACCGTCCAGGATGAAGTAAGAGTTTCGATGGAAAAGTACAAGAAGGAAGACCTGGCCAAAGAGGCGTGACAAAAGGTGTGTTCAATTGTATTTGGGTTTTGTATTAGGGTCAGTGCCCCGAGGGTGGAGAGTAGAGTAGAGATAGGGCAGACCAGAGAGGAGGACATAGAAGGATTCGATGAAGGAGCGTCTTGAAATTGAGCTTAAGTACTATGTGAGTGTACTTCTTAGGAAGTCTTCACAACTGACACCTTTTACTTACTCTTGCCTGGGAATTTCGTTAAGTAGGTATGTCATCTTAGAAGTAGTGTAGGGACAGCCAATGGGTTTTATGCTGGCTTAGATAAATGAGGAATAACGTAGAGATTGGAGCTGTTATTGCTTGCCTAATACTTCTGGAGCTAACGATTCTTCTCATCCTGAGTCGGATGAGACTCTTGCGCAGGATTCTATTTGTATTAGTGCCCATTTATTTCTTTAACCTCGTGTTGAGGTGCTTGCACGTGCAGTTATTCTTGGCTATAATAAACCCACAAAACTGAATACGGAGTCAGTGGTCTTTGCAGGTGCACTAGATTCTAAAGAAATGATTGCATAACTGAAAAGATTTTCTTCCCTTCACACTATTCAGCAGGTAAAAAGATCCTGGCGACCTGAGGATCCTTAGAAAAGATAAGATAAGGATCAGCGTTATCACTTTGTTTGCGGTTATGCATGGTGTGGATCCGAGTGTGGCAGCATTCGCCACCTTACTTGATGCCACAAAGGCATTCAATTCCTTGGAGTGGCCCTTTTTATTCCAGCTCCTACAACACTTTGGATAAACCTGCGTTTTCTAAACCTCATTAAACTATTATACACTTCCCCCTCAGCTAGACTGCGTGTAAATGGCCTACTCTCCAATCCATTCTCAGTCACACGCAGCACACGGCAGGGATGTCCTTCGTCCCCTCTCTTCTTTGCTATAGCCATGGAACCCCTGGCAGCCAGACTGTGCCAACACCATGCCCACAGGGGGTTCAGATTCCGAGAGCGAGGAATCCTGGTGTCCATGTACGCGGATGATATCGCACTGTACATAAGGAACCTCCATGATAATCTAGATTGTATTATCAGGGAGGTCATTAAATTTGGGGGACTTGTCAATCAATCAATCAATCACGGCATTTATAGAGCGCGCTACTCACCCGGGAGGGTCTCAAGGCGCTGGGGGAAGGGGTAAGTTACTGCTCGAACAGCCAGGTCTTGAGCTGCTTCCTGAAGGAGAGATGGTCCTGGGTTCGCCGAAGGTGAGTGGGGAGGGAGTTCCAGGTCTTGGCTGCCAGGTAGGAGAAGGATCTTCCTCCGGCGGTGGCTCTGCGGATGCGTGGTACGGTGGCGAGGGCGTGGCTGGTTGATCGTAGCTGGCGGGTGGGCGTGTAGAAGGTCATGCGGTCGTTGAGGTACTTGGGGCCCAGGTCGTGGAGGGCCTTGTGTGCGTGGGTGAGGAGTCTGAACGTGATTCTCTTGCTGACGGGGAGCCAGTGCAGGTCTTTCAGGTGTCCGGTGATGTGGCTGTGTCGGGGGATGTCCAGGATGAGTCGTGCGGAGGCGTTCTGGATGCGCTGGAGTCTTTTTGAAGTTTGGCTGTGGTTCCGGCGTAGAGGGTGTTCCCATAGTCCAGTCGGCTGGTGACGAGTGCCTGGGTGACGGTCTTCCTGGTTTCAGTGGGGATCCATCTGAAGATCTTGCGGAGCATGCGCAGGGTGTTGAAGCACGAAGATGAGACGGCATTGACTTGTTTGGTCATCGACAGGGAGGAGTCCAGGATGAAGCCCAGGTTGCGTGCGTGGTCCGTTGGCTTGGGTGCGGTGCCCAGGGCCGGGGGCCACCAAGAGTCGTCCCAGGCGGAGGGTGATGAGCCCAGGATGAGGACTTCCGTCTTGCCTGAGTTCAGTTTAAGGCGGCTGTTCCTCATCCAGTCGGCGACGTCTCTCATCCCGTCGTGTAGGTTGGCTCTGGCGGTGGTGGGGTCGTTGGTGAGGGAGAGGATCAGCTGGGTGTCGTCGGCGTAGGAGATGATGTTGAGGTTGTGTTGGCGTGCGATGGCTGCGAGGGGGCTCATGTAGACGTTGAAGAGGGTTGGACTGAGTGAAGATCCTTGTGGAACGCCGCAGATGACTTCGGTGGCCTCGGATCTGAACGGGGGAGAGCGGACTCTCTGGGTTCTTCCGGCGAGGAACGAGATGATCCATTCCAGTGCTTTCTCTCGGATTCCGATGTTGCTGAGGCGCTTCACTAGGGTGCGGTGGCAGACGGTGTCAAACGCCGCGGAGAGGTCCAAGAGGATGAGGGCTGCTGTTTCCCGTTGTCGGTTAGGGTTCTGATGTCGTCGGTGGCTGCGATAAGGGCGGTCTCGGTGCTGTGGTTGGCCCGAAACCCGGACTGCGAGGGGTCGAGGATCCATTCGTCTCGAGGAAGGCGGCAAGCTGTCTGTTGACGGTCTTCTCGATGACTTTGGCCGGAAACGGAAGGAGCGAGATGGGACGGTAGTTCTTGAGGTCGGTGGGGTCCGCCGTTGGTTTCTTCAGGAGGGCGGTAAGCTCGGCGTGCTTCCAGCTCTCCGGGAAGGTGGCGGTGTGGAAGGAGGAGTTGATGATGTCCCGGAGATGGGGTGCGATGGTGGCGTCGGCTTTGTTGAAGACGTGGTGTGGGCAGGGGTCGGTTGGTGATCCGGAGTGGATGGAGTTCATCGTGCGGGTGGTGTCTTCGGTGCTGATCGGGGTCCAGTTGCAGAGGGTGGTGGTGGCGGGTGTTGGTTCGGCGGTAGGGTGCGTGGTCTGTGCGTCGAAGCTGTTATGTATGTCGGTGATCTTGCGGTGGAAGAACGCGGCGAGTGAGTTGCAGAGGTCTTGCGAGGGGGTGATGTCGTTGTTTCCGGCGCTGGGGTTGGAGAACTCTTTGACGATGCTGAAAAGTTCCTTGCTGTCGTGGGCGTTGTTGTCCAGTCGTTCTTTGAGTGCTGACTTGTCGGGCATAACAATAAACTGGACTAAGTCTGTAATATTTCCCTCACTGAAAGCACCGGGCAGTTCGAGTCTGAATGTGAGCTGCAATGGACACCGGAATCAGTGAGATACTTAGGCGTTTGGCTGAGCCGAGACATGGGCGAACTATGGCAGGCCAACTAAGGCAAGGCAATTTCCTGGCTGGAAGAGAGAATTCCAATCAGGAATCGTCTCCCCCTTTCACTAACTGGTCGATTGGAAATCGCCAAGATGGTTGTGCTACCTAAATTTGTATACGTCTTCCTCAATCTCCCCATGCCACTCACCCAGCAGTTTTTAAACACCTGAGATCCAATCTGATATCCTTAGCTTGGGCGGGTAAACAGTAGCATGGGAAATGTTCACGCTGCCTTTTCGTCAGGGTAGCCTAAATGCTCCGGATATGAAGCTGTATGCGTTATGAGCTCAGGCCCAGTACCTACATTTCTGGTTAAACCTGGTCGAATTCAAACCACATACTGTGGTGGAGGCAGACTTGACCCCTCCAGTCCCACTATCCACAGCGCTATACCAACCTTATAGGCCTACTTGGATGCCAGCAGACATGGTGGAATGTGTAAGATGGGCGTGGGACGGACTGCGGCGGCGAGCATCACTTGACTGCATATACGCTCCCTCCATTCCTATAGCATATATCCCTACGTTGCAGGCGCTGATGGATGATGGAATGTTCACCCGGGCCCACAATGAACACCTTTTCACAAACACTGATCTGTACCCGAACGGCCAATTCATGCCTGCACCCGTGCCATCTGATACTCCGCAGCCGACCATTATGGACATTCTCCTTTACACCCAAATCTGTGCCACGTGTCGTACAAACCACGCTACCTTGCCGGCACCCCCATCAACACTACATGCAGTCCAACATATGCTCATACACTCCTCCCACCGTAAACTAGTCACTAGACTCTACAAAGTGCCAGTATGCATCCCTACAGCGCTAGCCCAGTGGCAACTAGATACAGACCGCCCCCATAGCTGCCGACCAATGGTCTTATTGCTGTGTGCAAACTGCGGCTTTATCACCCAACTATAGACTGCGCCTCATACACTTTAGGCTTTTGAACAGATTATATCGCACTCCTTTACAGTTGAAACACATGGGGCTAAGCGAGGAGGCAAGATGTGCGAGGTGTTTGGGGCCTCTAGCCTCGTTCCTACACCTGGCCTGGGAATGCCCCAAGATCATGGATTATTGGCGGGAGATACATTCTACGATCCAGCAAATCATTGGACACCAGATTCCTTTCACCCCGCTAGTTAGTCTCCTTGGCTATGTTAATGACATGCCGGCCTCATCATGTCGTCTCACAGCCATACTACTACTATTAGCCAAACGCCAACTTGATAAAAACTGGGGGAGGAGAGGGGCCCCAAAGGTTATCTCATGGCTGCAAGATGCGTCGCATTGTCAGGAGCAATTGGCCCATTACTGGGAGTTGATGCCCTCACAAAGTCACCCGAAAGATATTTGGGAACCGCTTTTAACATACTTGTGCTTAAGGGCCACAACCCCCCTCCCCCACCCCCACCCCCAAACACAGGTAGCGCTGCATTGTGTTCCCCAGTTTGGTATATAGGAGAAGCTAGATTAGGGGAACCAATCAATTATGCAGCCCCAACCTGCACCTTTGCATGATTACCCGATATGCTCGGGACACTTGAGTCACTTTGCCTTGCATGCTATAGCTGAGTACTGTGTTCGTTATTTGCGAATGTGACGTTAACATGTACTATTCAGTCTTCAACTTGAGGTGATCTGTTCATTATAGCTCCCTTCTCCCCTATCCCTTTCCCCTATCCCACACCTGCTACTTCTTAAGACGCTGTTACTGCAATGTATGATGCTTTGAAATGCTAATAATAATAAAAAATAAAAAAAAATCGCTATGACGCTGCGGTGTCCGTATCATAGCAGTTTTTTGTGATTTGGGCTGTGGGGTCAATACCACAACAGAAGGGAAGGGAAACAAGAAAAACTGATTGGAGGGAACAAGCAAACACAGACACCGAGAGGATTGGAGGGAACAGACGAACAGGGGAAAATTGTTTTCATGTGTCTAAAAAGTAAAACATGCATAAAATAATCTCTGAGAATGGATGCTGTAAATGGAATAGTTGTTGTTTTTACCATTAAGTGGAGCACTCAAAACCACATGCAAACATAGTAGATAAGGGAACCGGCACATGGGAGAGAAAGGCCAGGGCAGGCAAATGAAAGGGCAGAGGAAAAGGCAAGACAGGATGAAATGGAGGAGAGCGACTGAAAGAATGTGAATAAGAAAGCGATAGACAGGTAGGAATGATAGGGACAGATCGGGTATCTGCTTTGGTTGGGCAGAGAAAGAGATAAACAAAAGGAGTAGGTGGGGGGAAGCGAAAAGGAGAACTCTGTAGAGTGCTTCAACAAAAAGAGAAAAAATAGTCCACAAAAGCACGGGCAGTTGAAGGACACAAGTACTTGACCCACATCCTGCAGGGGAGTGACACACACAAGAAGAAGTAGTCGCAACTGCATCTCTCGCCAGCAGGAAGCAAGCAATTGAGAGTGACAAAGAAGCCAACCAATGGTAAGTGATAGGTGGCCTCCATGCCTCCCTTTAGGTATTTTAATTCAACAGTTTTTTTTATATTCGCAGGTACATAGTTAGTGGAATGTGCTGTATAATGAAAGTATCAATTGCGCATGCATCATGATCTTTCTAATAAATCACTAACAACAGCACCAAAACGTTTTTGTGGCTGTTGCCTTCAGTTTGGGGTTCCCCATTAGAATAACCAGTGCATGCATCAGTGGATATAATGTGATTATATATTTATACACATAGAACACAGGGGTCTCTCGGTTACCATTTTCATCAGCCATACCTGCAATCAAACCCAAATAAAAGCAGATGTAAACGGCCAGCAGGGACAGTATGGTCTTAGCTGCTCCCTTATGGGCCTCCAAGCTTGGCCTGCTAAAGCTGGTAGAGTTCTGCTGCATTGTCAGGGTGTGTTTGTAAAGTGAGGCAAGAATCATCGCAGCTGATGTCACTATCATTGCCAAAGGCAAAGAAAATCCCAGGCTGTTCATTACGATCACATAAAAAGAGTTGTTTGAGTATATTCCACCTCCCATGATAAGGGCCGACGTTGTGGAATTTTCCGGATATAGGGGCATATTAGCAAGAACGGCGTTAAAATTATCGCCGCTTTAGCGGCAGGAAACTGCCGCTAAAGCGGCGATAATGGGCTTGATAATATGCCCTTGAGAATTCCAATAGAAGCCCAGGATCACAGCAGAACATGGGCTTCTATTGGTATTCTCAAGGGCATATTATCAAGCCCATTATCGCCGCTTTACCGGCAGTTTCCTGCCGCTAAAGCAGCGATAATTTTAACGCCGTTCTTGCTAATATGCCCCAAAGTTCTTCAAGGAGCCAGATTTCTGGGATACTAACAGCTAAAGCTGCCACCAGAGTGCCCAGAATAAGCCAGGGCACCAAATCAGAGACCATGTGCTTAAGGCGCAGGAAGACAGGGTGGCTAGAGTTGGCAATCTTGAGGCAGTAGAAGACACAATGCCAGGCAGTGATCCAAAAATTAGAGAACACTATCAAGGGGAACATGATGTATAAGAATTTTTGAAACCCTTCAAGAATGTAGATCTCTGTCAAGACAATACGAAACAGGTATTCTAAAGATGAATAAATCTGGATGGCGATATTGGTGAGTGCTTCAGAGAGAAGAATGAGATCACATGGAGGAAGACATTGACTGTGAGACCAGTCCCTAGATAGTACAGTGATTATGAACATGTTTAACGCTATCCCCATCAATAGCACAAGTTCAAAGATTATGAGGGAACAAATATGAATTGGATACATGGACATGATGGATAACCTTGTCTACTCCTTTGTGCTCTGCACACAGGGAAACAATTAAATGTATACCATCAACCAGCTGTACTTTGATTCACAAGATTTGAAGGCTAATCAATCTTTTTGATAAATCTATGGGGTATATGTCTAAAATTCTTATAAAAGATGTTTTGACGAAAAAAGGATATGCAAATTTAACAAACTTTTCTTTTGTATCCCATGACTGCATAAAGAAAGGAAAGTTCGTGAAGGTCTATAAAATCAGTAATGCCTGTTGAGGACTTCTTGCATCTTATCTGGTAAGCAAGCAGGATCTGGCAGTGTCCTCCCTCAGCGAAGTCTGATGTTTCTAGAGGATGGGGCTAGCTTCTTTCCAGGAAGTTCTATTAGGAAAAAAAGACAATACGAGAACTTTTAATTATGATAAAACTCTATAACTCTAATGAGAAACTCACTTGCAATCGGCTATGTTAGAAAGTTTTGTAATCTTGCTATGCAATGAAGACAAGAAACTGATTACACCGTTTTTAATTGGTTAATTAGAGTTAAACTAATAATGTGTGGAACCTATCCTTCAGAAATTGTACCAGACTCTTAAAATTAGGAGTTCAAAAGTCCAGCGAAGTTCTTGACTTTACCTGACTTCATTGTAGGAAAAGTTAAGCCCACACATGGCTGCTTCATACCAGGTCTGTAGTGGCCTTCAACCCTCCCTGTGAAGGTACAAAGTCTGGGGAGGTGAGGTGGTCGTGGACAGCATGGTTGCTGGGCATCGTATAAGGCTCAGGAGACAGCTTGGGTAGAGGGTGGGCGTGGATGGGGCTAGTGGCTGACAGGGAAAGCAGGGATTAGTGGGTTGTTGCCAAGTAGTACCAGTAATCATGGTGAAACAGCTTCCTGCTATTCCAAGTGGCTGTTAAAGCTGACCCTCATTTAAAAAAAAAAGGTTTTGTGTGAGCTTTGCAGTTTATGAAATTTGCAAAAGATCTGTATTGTGAATCTTAATTTTTGCAACTGCACATGCACCTATCTATGACATGCTATGACATGTTATTATGTAATATAGCTACAATATGTACACAGTTCCCAACATTAAATTCATTAATATTTTACATATTTGTAATTTTCTATGTATGGGCATTTGTTATATTTACATTTTGTATAATGTGACATGTTATTACACTTGTACACTTGTACAATGTTAGGTGGAGTTAGTAACAACTAAATGTATTTAAGGTTTTCTACATTCATTTTATTTTATTGTTTAAAATGTATTAACTATTTTCACAATATGATGTATATTAGTGACTTCAAAGCCTAAAGCTATAAGTTCATTTTTTCCTTTAATTGTTTTGGTGTCCGGTTTATCCAAATAATATTATTTCCTTCCTTCATTAATCCTATGTGATTCCCTTACTGTACTTTGTGAGTGAGCAGGTAAGTTGTGTGATGTACTCTAAGGCTTGGCTGAAGCAGATGTGCGATTGTTTGGGCTGTATTGCTATTGGAGTAGATGCAGTTGTAACATTGGTATTTCAAGAGTAAGTCAAATCAAATTCCTTGTGAATCAGGCCCGCTGTCTTCCTTTTCTTTCCCCACCCTAAAGTCCTATGTTCATGGCTAATAAATTAAAGAAAAGGATCTTCTAATCAGAACAAACATTATGATACACAGGAAGCAGCTTTTAAATTTCATAACTCTCATGAATGTTTAAATATAATCCTGAAAAATCACAAACACAATACACTGATTGCTTAACCCAAAGGATTTCATAGGTGCAAATAAAAAAGTGATTTTCTGGTGACAATCAACCTCCCTTTTTGACAACTGACTCATTTGCTCGGACAGACAAATTCATCAACTTTTTCAGCACATCTAACAATTCCAAAATGACTAATGGTGGGAAGCTATCGGTTATGGGAAATGCAAGTATTTATGACAGTAGAAAGTTATGGTGCAGTTTATTTACATCTTTAAAACAATATGTAAATTTCTAATGGTTCTCAATGCCTCTACATTTACATCCATCAACCTAACTCCCATTCTCCCTCTAACCTTACACCTGGTGCTGGCAAAAAGGGTACAAATTTTATCAAAACCCAGAAGATATATTTTAACATCTACCAATATCCTTAATCAAAGCTCTTTTCAGCTTAGTTAAGTCAGTACACCCCATTTACCAGTTAAAGTGTCAGAAGGAATATTCATTGATTCTAAAGACAGATACTCTGCTTGTCACATGACGCACATGCTACCACTAATGGAAATCTGTCAGTAACCACCATTTACAGCCCCTTTATGTCACAACATTGATTAGAGGTGTGCAAAGTTGGGAAGCCTCATGTCTTGCAATTACACATAAATTTGCACAGATATCCATAGAGTTTTAGTCAGGGGTAGTTGAAGGAAAAAGGGAGCAATAATTCTGAGAAACCTACTATTCCATGCGCTGTTTTGAATCCTTCCCCAGCCTGCATTTCAAAAAGACGGAACCCAGTCACAAATGGTCAACCCACCCAATATGGTCCCTGTGCACTGCTCAGTTACCACTAACTTCAGCATACCAAGGCAACCTTGAAACAATTTTCAGAGTGGGGGTTCTGCCATCACTCAAGTCACAGTAATTGTGAAAAATCCAAGCCTCACAAAAAGAACAAGTGTAGCAAATGAGCCACGCCCATTCAGCAGGACATTGGTAAGGAAGTGGTACGTAGCCTGTGGTGGATTTTGGAGCACACTATCACAATTATATTACTAAAGCATCGTGTGGTAGTGCACTGTTATTTACAGACAGCACATTTTCATTGAAATGTGCACAAAATTTGAACAGAAAGGTTTTACTGGAAAAATTATGGTGCACACACGACAATGTCTGGAAATCGGGTTTCAGTGAATAAATTATCATTTGCACATTACTAAGTAAAGTGTCTTGATTTGTTTTCATCCTATTAAAATGTTTGTTTCTAACTCACTTCAGAATTACAAAAAAGTGCTTCATTTGTGCTGTCTTAACTGCGGATATCTTTTGAAATATTTGTACAGTTAATTTACTAGGTATTTAAATGTTGTGTATTAGAAAAAATATAATATCCTACAGCCTTTCCTTTCTTACTTCCTGTACTCCGCAAGATTGTCATAAATTTTATTTTGTAGTCATAGAATGATAAGTAAATACCAATCTCCATGTTAAAGGAATAAGCAAAAATTTGGCAGACAACATAGCCTGACATTTGACTTTTGTCTTTGAATGCACGTGACCTGTTAACAACAAAGTTTAAATGCATCTTTATTGCCCATTAACCTTCTGAACTTAAGCATGGTTATTTCTGTGGTGTTGCAGCACTCTCTGCACCCCTACTTCCATCGCCTATGTATAAAACATACCTAGAGTCTAACATGGCACAATAAATAAGTACTATCCAGCAAGTGACATTTAGTACTCAAATTTTCCTGCAAACCGCTCAAGTATCTTTCCATATCATAGTCTGACAGAGGAGTACAGGATGCCTCCCACTCTTCTAGTCTATCTCTGGCAGCAGTAACCACTGCTCTTAACTCAAGTCTCAAATGGACTCCCGTTATTGAGAGTGCAGTGCCTTAACACCTCTACTAATGTCTACAGTTTCTAGACCTAGATGTACCAAATGCAACCCTGGATGAGTATGTCTAAAAAACCTCACCCAAAACACCATTATGGTACATGCATATTGACATACAAGAGGTGTTCTTCAAAAATGCATATCAGCAGTATCTAAGCCAGCTGTACTGTCAGCTGTAATCCAAGATCAATATATTAAGTAATGATGCTTACTAAAGCCTGTTACATTCCTGCCTTCCAACCTCTTTTTATCTAACACTTCAAAATGACTAAAAATTCCAACATCTACAAACATCCGTAAAAATTGGTTTTTGTATGTCTCTCACTTATAGGCATTCCCCCATATGCAAACTGATTGTATTGTAGAACTTTACAACCTCCCAAAGCTTAACCGTTGATGTAACATCACTCCATAAAAATCATTTAAAGATTCCCACAGTGTACCACGTATGTGGGAAAAACAATTATTGTGACAAATTCTTGGTGTTCAATACTGACAAGCACTTATGCACCTATGACGTATTTCTCTTGGTGATTTTAATCTTCATAGGTAAAAGCACAATGGTGCTCCCACATTTCACTCAAATTACATCCCAATAGACAATAATGCTGTACGTAACCTACACATAATAAAGGAAGCACACTTTATCTGATCATCTCAAGACATGGTTGGCTGCAGAACCATGATTCTTTTAAAGCTTACTGGTCAGAATTCATACACATACCTTCTACATCCACACCACTTGGCCAGCCCCCAAATTTCAACCAGACAAAAAATTATACTGACCATTGACATACAATACACTGATAAGAATGCTTTTGACTCCCTGGGCTGCTCAATTAAACTCCTACAAGAAAAAAACACCAAGGGCCTGATTATGACTACGGCAGTCCATAGGACCACTGTAGTCACGGTGGCGGTCCGACGACCTCCACACTGCGTGACTGCCTGCAGTATTACAACTGCAGGGATCAAGGATCCTGCTGGGCCAGCGGTCCATCCCTAGCAGGAGTATGCTGGCGGTGCCGCAGTCAGCACCGCCAAGCATAATCCGAGTTGCCTCATCGCCAGTTCCGAGTTGCCTCACCGCCATGTGACTAACATGAAAAAGGTGGCGGTGAAGCAACAAAGGGGGTCCAACAGGGCCACCTTGAGCCTCTGGGCCTGGGGGTGCATGCAGGGGGTACATGTAGTGCCACCCTGTAAATATGCACCCCCAGTTCCTGCATGGTGTGGCATGTATATCACACCCTGCAGGAAGGTGCAGGCAGCACTCTGAGAGCGGCAGTCTGCCTGTTAGGCTCTTTTATGATGCTCAGACAGCTGCAGCTCCTCCCACCATACCAGGATTAAACTCCTGATCTGGCGGGCGGTCACACCACAGGTTTTGGCAGTCCCTCATCGTCTGCTGTGGGTCCGTCAAACTTGTAATCAGGCCCTAAGTCATCTACCTGGCTTAAATATTGTGAGGACTCAGAGGGGCAAGAAAACATTCTTAGAAACCATATGCAGTCCACATAGGATAATTCCTCTAAACATCCAACCCACAAATGTCATGACTCCAGGAAAAAATAACTCACCCATTACTCTATAACAATACTTGACATTATACAATGTACAGATGTGATTCCAGGCCCTACTGGTAATGAGAAATTGACCATTCCAAAAAAGGTAATTGTGAGAAATTGGGATGTTAGTTGAGTGAGGTTTTAACCCTGCTCGAGCAACCTCTAAATGAACCTGCCCCAACCCTCTGTTAGCTTGGCACAAAAACAGTCAGGCTTAAAGTAGAGGCAATGTGTAAAGTATTTATGAAGCACACAAACAGCAATAAAGTGAAAACACAACACAAGAAAAATTTCACACTATTTATTTTAAATACATTTTATTGGGGGGCGTGGCCAAGCCGCAGACCAAGATGGCGGCATAGCTGAGGAGCTCCTCCGAACTCCCTCGACAACATCCGTCGCCCTGCGGTAGCGGCGCCCTAGCAACACGGCAGGAGCACGGGCAAGAGTCCTCACGGCCGGCAACACGACGATCTTCCTCCGATCAGAAACTGGAGCCGTGATCCGGAGCTGTGTGCATCAGAAGTAGTGGGCCCAGAAGAGGTGTGGCGGCTGGGAAGCCGGGCGCTCAAGTACTGGGCTGGGCCAGCGCAGAGGTCAGCCGCGCGGCCCCGGACTGTCTTGAGACTGGGCGGCCCTCGCTACAGCAGAAACAAGATGGCCGCACGCAGATGAGCATTTACAGAGTGTTGGAGCGGCTGCGGGCGGCATGCTGATGGATGACCAAGAGGCACTCAACAACAAGTAAGCTGCATATCTATCCCACCGGAGGCCCCGCAGAGATAGGGACAGCGTAGAGCTCGGAGGGCAGCCGTGTGGGCGTAATGGCGGTGGGCTGTCTCCTGGTTGCCCGTTTGGGATCGCATGCAATGCGGAGTTGGAAAGATTAGCCTGGGACCCGGCAGGGAGACCTCGCCTGCATATTGGTGGACACACATAGCGGGGCCACATGCTCGCTCTGTGTTTGCAGCCAAAAGTTGAAGAACAGAACAGACAGCAGTTGGCCTGGTAAAGCACATGAGCAGGGGAGACCCATGTAAAGAGTGGCCATAAGAGGGTCACGCAGCTGGGCCAGAAAACTGCTGGAGAAGCGGCGAGAGGACTGTTGGTGGGGAGACCGGGAAGCACTCGCTAAACACGTAAGCCCCATACTTATCACCCCGTAGCCCCACAGCCATAGGGACGGCGGGTACGCTCGGGGGTCGGCCCATAGGCTGTATTGAATGAGTGGGTTGCCTCCTGGTCGCCAGTCTAATCCTGTGTGGGTGAGCGGCTCAGGAAGATTCGCCGGGGCCCCGGCGAGGACATTGCACTGCTTTTCATGGATGTACATGAACACGGCCACATTAAGCTCTGTCGCTGCGGCAAGAACTGTTGGGGTCCAGAAATAGAAAGGAGCTGAGCTGGTAGAGTGAGTGGGAGGAAGGATCAGCTTCAGTAGGGCGCACAAGCAGATCCGCGCCATGCGGAGCAGTGTTGAGATCCCCGGCTGCGGGAAGAAAAGCTGTTGCAGGGACTGGGCGTGTTAATTATTCGCCGACCCACCAGTGCGTAGGTGATGCAAATATCGACAAAACCAAGAGTGTACCTTCGGCCTCGTGGCAGTACCTGAAAAGCACTGATATGGGCAAAGGGGACCCCAAACAAAGGAAGCTCAACTTTGAGAAGCCTGGTGGAGGGTCGGACACAACTGGAAAATCAATGGGGGAAGGAGGCGACACTGCGGCCCCCCCCACAGACAAACCTTCAGGGTAATGAGGCACTAATGACTGAGTTACAAGCAGGTTTCAAGGCGCTGGACACGCGCTTCGACTCCCTGGACAAACTGCTAGACAAAATGAGGGCCCAGATGGATCAACATGAAGGGAGGCTAGAGACCACTGAAGGCAGGAACTCGGACCTGGAGGACGGCACCACTCAGGCCACCAAAAGGATAGAGAGAATGGAAAGGGTGCTTAAAACCATAGCCATCAAGAATGAAGACTTGGAGACCAGGGGGAGGCGGAACAATATTCTCATTATGAGTGTGCCGGAGACCACGAACACAGGCCGGCTGGATGGTTTTGTGGAAGGGCTACTGGTTGATCTATTCGGTCGAGATTCCTTTACTACCACATTTGTTGTTGAAAGAGAGCACTGCACCCTTGGTCCCTGGCCTAATCCTGGATGTCCACCACGTCAAATAATTGCAGGGTTTCTCAATTTTAGGAACCGAGACACTGCTCTGCGAATGGCCCGTGAAAAGGGGGCACTGGATTGGCAGGGTTCAACTATTGCCTTGTACCCTGACTTCACGGCAATGGTACAGGATGCCCGTAAGAAATATGCCACGGTCAAGCATGCTCTGAGATGGGCAGGTCTGAAATATGGTATGTTGTACCCTGCAAGTCTTAAGGCCCGATTCCGATGTCGGTAGGAAACCGTTCCGACCGACATTCCGACCGACACGGATCAGGAAAGTTTTCCGACTGACACGTACGCGCGCTGTCTGAGCGGCGTAGTATGATCCAACATGAGTCAGATACGACCGACTCGCACGGAGCACTAAAAGCCCGACCGACACGACCTGGGAAAGGCCTCCGACCGACACGTACGTGCGCTGTCCGAGTGGCGTAGTACGATCCAACGCGAGTCAGATACGACCGACTCGCACGGAGCACAATACGGACTAGCCACATTGACGGCAATGAATCCGTGTCTGCAAACTCTCCGGTAAAGAGCCTGACGCGATCGACGCGTACGCGAATGCTGCAACATAGCTAAGCGTGAATGGGACCGACTCGGACCACATCGTAAACACATGAAAAAGCATCCGTTGTGGTCACCGGAACGTGTCCGTCAAGCTCAACATAATACAACAAAAAAAGACAGAAAATGGCCAAACAAGCATTGACAAAGCCCAAAACAAAAACTAGACACACCCACAACACCTCCATTATAAAGTGCCAAATTACCTACCATGATCCTTTGCAAAATCTACAGACCTGCCAGCAGAGACCACCACTACACTGCACTGATACAGACACACAAAACAAACCCACCACCCAACCTCTACAACACCAGCACCTCTCAAATACCACACTCACAAACACACACCTTCACCCATACTCACTCACCCTCAACTTCACCTCACACACACATCCAAATCCACCACCACCCATCACCATGCCCCCAAAGAAGAATCCAAAGTTCACAGACAGTGAGTTGGAAGTCATGGTAGATGAAATTCTCAGAGTAGAGCCACATATCTTTGGCAACTTGGTCCAACAGACCCCCCTGTCTCAGAAAACTAAGATGTGGGAGAGGATCGTCAACAAAGTGAATGCTCAAGCACCTTGCCTGCGCACAACGGACGATATCAAGAACAGGTACTACGATGTACGAAGGAGGGTCAAGAGGTTGATCAACAGAGAGCACGTACTCAGTCAGCGGACTGGCGGTGGCCCTCCTGCAACACCTGTGCACTTCACTACCTGGGAGGAGAAGGTGCGGGCCATCCTTCCACCGGAATATCAGGAGTACCAGAGTCTGGTGAGTACAGACTCAAATAGACAATAGCGATAGAAAATATACAGCTACAGACATCACAGTCAAGGACACAGTGACACAAATCAGTGTACGGAAAGCCAAAACAACATTAAGCAAATGAGCCTATGACGTGTATGCCAGTCAGACTTACAAAATTCATGCAGTCTCAGAGTAATATGTAACTATTTCATGATATGTAACAACTTACTAAAAAACACAGCAAGACTGTGGGCACAAAACAGCAACCACCACTGTCAGCCATCTTGCCAGCACTGTGTCACTCCCTCACAGGGAAGCTGAGTCACAGGAAGGAAGCCTGTGTTGTCTGGGAAGGTGGGTGTAGCTGAAAGCACAATGGGAGTTGTAGTCACAGCCAACAGTCCCACTCCCACATGGCCTAACAATCCCACCTTGAACCAGGCTCATCTCACAGGGAGTGGAAAAGTACTGGCAAGATGGATGACTCTGGGCTCTGGTGTGGGGAGCACAAGGCCCTGTTGGGAATTGTGCTCAAACAAACACCAGGCCACCACTGTAGCCATCTTACCATTGCGGTTACACTCACTCACAGGGAAGCAGAGTCACAGGAAGGAAGGTTGGGTTGGCTGTGAAGGTGGGTGTAGCTGAAAGCACCATGGGAGTTGTAGTCACAGCCAACAGTCCCACTCCCACAAGGCCTAACAATCCCACCTTGAACCAGGCTCATCTCACAGGGAGTGGAAAAGTACTGGCAAGATGGATGACTCTGGGCTCTGATGTGGGGAGCATAAGGCCCTGTTGGGAATTGTGCACAAACAAGCACCAGGCCACCACTGTCAGCCATCTTGCCATTGCTGTTACACTCACTCACAGGGAAGCAGAGTCACAGGAAGGAAGGTTGGGTTGGCTGGGAAGGGGGGTGTAGCTGAAAGCACCATGGGAGTTGTAGTCACAGCCAACAGTTCCACTCCCACATGGCCTAACAATCCCACCTTGAACCTGGCTCAACTCACAGGGAGTGGAAATGTACTGGCACGATGGATGACTCTGGGCTCTGGTGTGGGGAGCACAAGGCCCTTACTGGAGTTGTGCTCAAACAAACACCAAGCCACACTGTCAGACAACTTCCATGTAAAGTCCCATTCACTGTCATGGAAGCATGGATCATGGTGTGCCATTTGGCTGGAGGGGAGGAGGAGTGCTAGCTCTGACTACATCTACCAGCAGGCCCTGTCACACACACACCACTCCCACCAACACCAAACAACACACCTGGGACAAGCTTGAGAGTCAAGTGAATTCCTCACCCAAAATGCCTCACACAGGGTCCTGGGGTGGGGTGCACAAGTCCATGTTGGGAGAAATGTCCAAAAATAGGAAGGAAGGCTGTGTTTTCTGGGAAGGTGGGTGTAGCTGAAAGCACAATGGGAGTTGTAGTCACAGCCAACAGTCCCACTCCCACATGGCCTAACAAGAACACCTTGAACCAGGCTCATCTCACAGGGAGTGGAAAAGAACTGGCAAGATGGATGACTCTGGGCTCTGGTGTGGGGAGCACAAGGCCCTGTTGGGAATTGTGCTCAAACAAACACCAGGCCACCACTGTCAGCCATCTTGCCATTGCTATTACACTCACTCACAGGGAAGCAGATTCACAGGAAGGAAGGTTGGGTTGGCTGGGAAGGTGGGTGTAGCTGAATGCACCATGGGAGTTGTAGTCACAGCCAACAGTCCCACTCCCACATGGCCTAACAATCCCACCTTGAACCAGGCTCATCTCACAGGGAGAGGAAAAGTACTGGCAAGATGGATGACTCTGGGCTCTGGTGTGGGGAGCACAAGGCCCTGTTGGGAATTGTGCTCAAACACACACCAGGCCATCACTGTCAGACATCTTGCCATTGCTGTTACACTCACTCACAGGGAAGCAGAGTCACAGGAAGGAAGGTTGGGTTGGCTGGGAAGGTGGGTGTAGCTGAAAGCACCATGGGAGTTGTAGTCACAGCCAACAGTCCCACTCCCACATGGCCTAACAATCCCACCTTGAACTAGGCTCATCTCACAGGGAGTGGAAAAGTACTGGCAAGATGGATGACTCTAGGCTCTGATGTGGGGTGCATAAGTCCCTGTTGGGAATTGTGCACAAACAAACACCAGGCCACCAATGTCAGCCATCTTGCCATTGCTGTTACACTCACTCACAGGGAAGCAGAGTCACAGGAAGGAAGGTTGGGTTTGCTGGGAAGGGGGGTGTAGCTGAAAGCACCATGGGAGTTGTAGTCACAGCCAACAGTCCCACTCCCACATGGCCTAACAATCCCACCTTGAACCTGGATCAACTCACAGGGAGTGGAAATGTACTGGCAAGATGGATGACTCTGAGCTCTGGTGTGGGGAGCACAAGGCCCTTACTGGCGTTGTGCTCAAACAGACACCAAGCCACACTGTCAGACATCTTCCATGTAAAGTCCCATTCACTGTCATGGAAGCATGGATCATGGTGTGCCATTTGGCTGGAGGGGAGGAGGACTGCTAGCTCTGACTACATCTACCAGCAGGCCCTGTCACACACACACCACTCCCACCAACACCAAACAACACACCTGGGACAAGCTTGAGAGTCAAGTGAATTCCTCACCCAAAATGCCTCACACAGGGTCCTGGGGTGGGATGCACAAGTCCATGCTGGGAGAAATGTCCAAAAATAGATGTTCACTAACAACATACCTGCAATGTAAGTTTGAAGCTCACCATTCACTAAAATGTACTAACTTAGCACCAACCCACAGCAAGGCAATGTGATCCAAACACCAGTCCCAGGCAGCAGCCATCTTGTTTGCACACATTCACTACCAGGAAAGCAGAGTCACAGGAAGGAAGGCTGGGTTGGCTGGGAAGGTGGGAGTAGCTGAAAGCACCATGGGAGTTGTAGTCACAGCCAACAGTCCCACTCCCACATGGCCTAACAATTCCACCTTGAACCATGCTCATCTCACAGGGAGTGGAAATGTACCGGCAAGATGGCTGACACCTGGTCCTAATGTATGAATTAGCCAGTAGTCACACCTAGGCCCTGGCCCTCTCACACCAGTCCCCACTCTCAGCCATCTTCCCTGTACATTCCCACTCACTGTCTGGGGATGCATCGTCCCAGGTGTGCTGCCTGGTCTGGCTGGGAAGGTGTGTGGAGTACAGGACATGGTGTCAGTTGCAGTCATAGCACACATCACTACCCACACCCAAAGCAACATGTCCATCAGTGACAAGGGATACCTGACAGTGAATGGAAGGCCCACAACAAGATGGCTGACACTGTTGCATGGAGTCATGTACAGAAAGCACTGTTGGGACTTGCATTCAAATCCTACATCATGCAGCGTTGTCAGCATCCTTGCCATTACAGTTCCCTCACTGTCATTGATACTTTGTCCACGAGGAGTGAGCTGGACGGGGTGGGAGCAGGGGTACAACTTACAGCAGCATAACACAAGCAACTAAACCCCTGTACCTCACAGATCTGTGCATGAAAAAGCAGGAAAGCAGACTTGGTCAATTCATCTGTCCATGGAGGACAAGGACAATATACATGATGTGATCAGGCACAAATCAAAGCAGTAAAATCAAATGCTAATGACAGCTATTCACATGTGTGCAATAAGAGAAGAACTATGAACCAATTCTAAAAAATAACATCAGCCAAACACAACTTACATTCTGGACTGTGAGTGTGTAGGTCGCAACACCAATCTGACTGCAAACGACATGCACAGATGCTAGCACACATGCACAAATCTTGATACATATCGTAGGTATAGGAGTACGTATATCATTGGTAATGCACAGATGTGGGAAATACAAACACACCGGTGTCATGGACAGGGTGTCACTTGACAGTCAATGCCTATGTACAGTCAAATGTACAAAACATACACATTCTAGCACACAGCTGGCCATGCTTAGCAAAACACTTCTTGGAAAAATCACAAGGTATCGTGAAAACATAGGCCTGGGTATGTGACGATACAGGACTAATTGATGTACCAACACTCATCATAATACACAAGAGCTAATGTAACGTGTATGATACGATGAACTGTGCTGAAACACTACAAACATTGTGTCTCTCATCTTCCCACAGGGCCTGCTGGGGACACTGCAGGAGCAGAACACGAATCCCAGTCCCAGACTCTGGTTGACCCTGAGCTCTCCGGTGTGGACGTCTCTCAGCCCTCAATGGACGACGAGGAACTACCTGGCCCCTCCGGCGTGGGTCAGCATGCAGCACCAGCAGCTGTGCCACCAGCACCACCTGTGGCCACTCCTGCAACTCCTGTCGACACACAGATGACCACTACCCACACGGACACACAGAGGCAACAAGACACCGAGAGCACAGCATCACAGGGCACTCTGGAGTTGGTAGACAACAACACCACTGCCAACAATGAAGGCGGCACAGTGTTGTCTGTGCCCGCAACAACAGGTCCTGCTCGTGTGGATAGGGGTGGTGGGAGGGGTCGTGTGGAGAGGTCACATCAGGCAGCTGGTGCTGATGATCAAGCTGACCCACAGTTGACACACATTCTCCATGCGTACAGAGAATGCACCGGAGACTTTGGCCAGGTAGTTGGGATCCTCAGGGACATGCAACAACAGCAGGCTGCCCATCATGCCAAAATGGAACAACACATGGCACGGATGGAGTAAAAAATGGACCAAATTGATGTTCTGACAGCGGTGCACAGGGACATACTTACCTGCCTCCGCCAGATTGCTACCAACATGACCCCACCTCCCTGTGTGCCCACTACATCTGTTGCTACGACTTCACCAACTGCCACAGAGAGGGATTGGGACTCTGGTGGAGAGTCCCCTGCACCGCGGCAACCTGCACCTGAGGGTCCCCCCACCAAGCGTGGGAGGGGTCGTCCGAAGAAGGGCAAATGAGAGACTGATGGCTACGTATCCCCCCAGGTAGTGACAACCTGCCCCTTGATATCGTCCATTGTGTGCTCAGCATTCACTTTGTTGACTGTCACTGAACTCCCCCACATGGGATGGAGGGTCTTAGTTGGATCAATCACTCAAATGACTGTGGACTTGGCTCTGAGAATTTCATCTACTACCACCAACAACTCCTCTGTGAACTTTGGATTTCTAAACCTTTGTACAGCACTATCACTTTCTTGTCAAATTTCACACATGTACTGCAATAAATCTTCATTCACACAATACTTGCTTCTGTCATGAATTAAACACTGTTTGTACTAAAGAGATGATGTCCTGTAAGAAAAATGTCTGCGATGAAAAACCAGTACAGCAATATACCTACTGTCTTGTGAGTGAATGTAACATGACACATATAAGAGATCCACACAACAAGGTCAACAAAACACAAATAGTACATGGCATACATCATCATCACTTCCACTGTCTAAAACTGAAACCACATTTCAATGCACTAACACTAATCATTGATAGGCAAACTGAATATCAGGGCACATATACAGTCTGTAAAGGAATGTTGGATGTGTATATACCGACAAGGCACACCTCAATGTGGAGCACCGGTTTCTTACACAGGCATAACATGTTGCCTCCACAACAAGGCAAATCCAATCACACTGAGACAATAAGCACAAATTTAACAACACACATGGAAAATGTCTGAATTGAGTGTAAGACACAGATTCCTGATCCCAAGAAAAGCCGCAAACTGAAAGTGCATCATGTGTCTAGGAGGTCACATGTCTCCATACAGCAGCCAAATAAACCTGTGAAGGAGAGACATAGAACAGTATTGAAATTCAAAACATCATGCATACATCTCAAACAGACATCTGAAATTACAAACGTTTAATTTGCGAACACTAGCTAGGACTCATGTCAACACTGCACCGGTGAACATGCTAACTCAATGGATAGCAAACAACTCCACGGATCATGTAAAGTGGCATGCACCCACACATAGACAGAGATAATACAGACCCATATCATGCGAATGAAGTGCTTTGGCTAATCATCATTGCATACTTACAATCATGAGAAAAAGTTGTTGATGAGCAGTCTCCGTACATCCTCCTCCTCCTCCTCATCACTCGCAACATGCCCCAGGCCTGGATCCTCCCCTGCTGGAGGCAGTTGGTCCCCGTCATCTTGAATGAGAGGTAGCTCATTCCTCACTGCCCTATTGTGTAGCATGCAACACACGATGATGATCTTGCACACCTTCGCAGGTGCATATTGGAGGGCTCCTCCTGTATGGTCCAGGCAGCGAAATCTGCTTTTCAGTAGTCCAAATGTCCGCTCAATCACACGCCTGGTCCGCCCATGTGCCTCATTGAAATGAAGTCTGCAGGGGTGACAGGGTTCCTGAGTGGGGTCAGCAACCACAGCATGTTGGGGTATCCAGAGTAGGCCTGGGCGGTGAACTTCGCTCCGTTCGCGGAGTTTGCGGAGTTTTCTGCACTCCGCACTCCGCGGAGCTCGCGGAGCGCAGAAAACTCTGCTTCGCGATGTGCAGTGGAGTTTTTTCCCCGCTCGCGATCGTGAACGGTTAGTTCGCGAGCGCGAACGGTTAGTTCGTGTGCGCGAGCTGCCGCTCGGGTAGAATTTTTACCCGAGCGGCAGGAGTACCAGCACAAACTGCAGTTCCGCGTAGCAAAACTCTGCGAACTATGCCCAGGCCTAATCCAGAGTCTCCTAATTTGAAACAGAAAAGGAGTCATGTTCCTGAAAACACGGTACCACCGGGCATACAAACAACACACAACATAAACAAACAATATTACCCACCAACAAGCCAGGCATGCTGATTTTGCAGCTGAGACATCATCTGTGGGATCTGACTGTTCCTCATAACGTAGGCGTCGTGTGCTGACCCTGGAAAACATGCACAGACATGTGAGATTGTCATGTCAGGCAGACATACCACCAGAGCATTTATAGAGCGGTAGTGCTTGCGATTCCTGTATGTCTGTTCATTAGCATGTGGTGGGACCAAAGCCACATGTGTACCATCAATGGAGCCAATGACATGTGGCACTCTACCCAAAGCATAAAAGTCACTCTTTATGTCGGCAAACTGTCCTGGTGTTGGGAACTTGAAGTACGTGTTCAGGAAATGTAACATGGTGTCCAGAAAATCACTAAGCACACGGCTAAACATTGTCTGTGACATCCCACCAGCAGTAGCCACAGTATACTGAAAAGTACCCGTGGCAAAGAAATGTAGGGCTGCCATCACCTTCACCTTTGGGGTCAGCGCAGTAGGATATGGGCGTCCAGGCTGCAAATGTGGGTCCAACTGCCCTGCCAGTTCCTCAATGAGTGGTCTTGTGAAGCGGTAACGTCTGATGCAGTCACGTTCCACCATGGTCTCTAGGTTGGGGAAGGGTCTGTGGACAGCTGGTCTCCTGCAGTACATAGGTTACAAATAAAAGTGCAGTCAATACATTTTCAAATGTTGAAAGTGACATGCAACTTATCATATGCTACAACAAAGCAAGACTCAATGTAGTCAGGTGAGTAATGTTACGCAGTGACACATAGGCCAGCTATGTCACCCACACACTATTTAGGAAATCATATTGGTATTGGCACAATTGCAAGCCTGTGCTGTGAATGATCACTGGTGTCTGTCACAGTCCATCTATTCTAAGCTAATGCAACAAACACACACTGAACAGACCATCAAAGATAGATGTCTGCAAAAACAGACCCGTGGTGGAAAGGTACACACACAGGGATTACGTAATGCCACCTGGACACTGTCATGATGTAAAGTCTGACATACATGTACCATCACACACATAGTACACACATGATGTCTACAACTTTTTGATGCCAAATCAAACAGGTATGTCTGTGACACAGACACACAACAGCAAATCACATGCCAAATACATAGTGATGTTTCAGGTGAATGTCATCACCACCATGAACAATGGATTGTGTGCGTTGCACAATACTCGGATACTGTGGATGCACACTGAAATACTCCATCCAAAGCACTTTTGAACACACAGTCCAATACAGCTGTGATTCTGGGTGTATGCAACCCAGGATGAGACTAAGGGACCCTGGGACTGATTCCAGGACTAGGAGGGTGAACTGTGATGTTGTCACTCACAGTTGTGATGTGCATCACAAACAATGTACATGGTGCTTGTGAAGTTTGGCTCATCATGGGAGTTTGAGCCATGAGGAGCTATGTCCAATCTAAAGTACCAACCCATGTTCACACACATGTCACAAAGCATAAATGCAAGTACCCAAACTGTCTGACATGCTCATTTATTGGTGTGGGGCACCTGAGCCCCAGCAAAAACAGTGTGGTATGCATCCTTTGGCCATTGAATGCAATGGGGACCGATGAGGGTGAGTATTGACAAGACGCGTCTTGCACATCCGAACTGGGCCGGACGCACAGATTGCCTATTGAATGCAATGGGGACCGACGCAGGTGAGTATTGACAAGATGCATCGTGCACATCCGAACCGGGCCGGACGCACAGATTGCCTATTGAATGCAAAGGGGACCGACGCGGGTGAGTATTGACAAGACACGTCGTGCACATCCGAACCGGGCCGGACTCACAGATTGCCTATTGAATGCAATGGGGACCGACGCGGGTGAGTATTGACAAGACACGTCATGCACATCCGAACCGGGCCGGACTCACAGATTGCCTATTGAATGCAATGGGGACCGATGCGTGTGAGTATTCAAAAGACGCGTCGTGCACATCCAAACCGATCCGGACGCACAGATTGGCTATTCGTCGTCATGGGGACCAACGCGGTTTTGCTTCGTGTACGATTCGCGTGCAAACAGATTCGGTAGGCTCACTACAACATTGTATCATAATCAATGGTGTTATGATGCCTATTTTTTGAACGACGCGGTAGGCGTCTCCGATGCGTGCAATGTAATGGATTGGCCAATTTCATACAATGCGAACGTCTCAGACCTATTTCTTTGGACGCCTGGAACCGATTCTGCCTCTGCAGCACAGATATAAGGCTGTCTGTCCCCCTGAGACTTCACTTGCCTGCACTACATGCTACCTGACGACATCCTGAACTACCACTGCTGCTGTCTCTTCCTCCTCTGGGATCTGCAATGGCTCGTACTGTGGAGAGGGCACCAGCCTTCACTGAGGAGGAGAACCAGGCTCTGCTGGACAGCCTCCTTCACAGTACAGCAAGCTGTATGGAACACCAGGGGAGCAGGTGAGTGTTGCTTGCACTGCATTTTCAATTGACCATGTTTCTAAACAGGCACTACTAGCATTGTGAGCCCCAAGGGCAAGCATGCACACACAGTTATTGTGAGTCTCACAGTGTATAGATTCATGTTCTGGACAGGTACAGTAATGTAAAAGTGTATTTCCTGGATTGGTTTTGCATGTACTTTTCTCATGTGGTTGAGGCAGCCTTGCACACAGGACAGCTGCCCCTGATGATACTTGTACAACCTATGTACCTCATATGCCCTTCTGACAATGAGCAATATGTGCAAGTGTGTGATGAACAAACATGTAGCATGTATGTTAATGGTGTGTCACTATGTCATCTTTACAGGTTGATGCCCATCAGAAACAGGAGATTTCACAGACCATCGTCTGGGCAGTGAGATCTGTGGGGGTCTACAGACGCCGCATCCGCCACTGCCAGAAGAGGTGGCAGGATCTCCGTGGCTGGACCCGGAGGATCGCAAGAGTCCAGCTGAAGCTGTCACCTCCTCACAAAAGGGGCGGACGACGGACCCTGACCCCCCACATGCTCCGGATACTGACGGTGGTCTTCCCTGACCTGGATGGGCAGTTGAAGGCCAGACAGCAGCAAGGAGGGGGTGAGTTTGTGTCATTTATCTTAACTATGTCTGACATGCATGTTGCACTCCCTCAGCCTGGTGACACTCTCACAGGTCGTCTGCCTGCTGGGACAAGACTTATGTGGCAGAATGTAATGATGCCCCATTATCACCTGATGCCCAGGTGTGTCCCTTTCCATCTGTGACATGTGTCACTTGGGTCATGTGTATTTGCTGTGGGCCAAGGTTGATGTGGACAACACCATTTAATAATGGTGCTTAGAGATGACCATCATGAGTGAGGTAATAGTCTGACATGTGTCAGCACAGTGAGTGAAATATGACCTGTACTCTGTGTGGTCCATACATATATGTATGAATTGCTGATCTGTGTCAACACAGGTACATGAGGTATATGCCGCACACCCGTGCAGCAGGTAAGACCAATGTTGATGCCTCCGACAAGTAAAAGGTATAAGCGTTCGAAATGCATAGTCACCTGCCTAGTACTCCGGGTAATCCCATGTTTCACATGGACCAGGGACAGGTATGCCTGCTCAGGCCAAATGAGACACTGTCGCATCCGATTCTTGGGTGTCTGGCAACACTTTAAACATTGTTACTCTCTGAAACATGTGGCTGACTCTGTGTCAGTGGGTGCAGGCAGGACTTACAGGATTACACATGTGGCAAATAGGTAAGTTATGGACAGAGAGCTAATGTATGGCAATCACGTCAGTACACAAGTCAAACCATATGTGTTATCCCCTGACTCTGCATAATGGTGGCTAAAACATATCTGTGTATTCTGCATTGCTTTGTTCTTGGCAGCTTGCAAAATGTCCATGTATACAGATTGTTTCATTCATTTGGTCCAACGTCTCTATAGAACAACGAGAGATTGTCAAAGAGTTTAAATTGTGTGTTGCATTTAGGGAACATGTACACTTGACCACTACAGATGTCGCCTTAACAGTGAATACATGAGTGTTACACGGTGCTGACTGTCAATTCGTGATTCACTGGCCCTGTAACAAGAGTCAGTATGGACTGTTTAGCCAGACCGGCCTGTGGCGTAGTGTTCCACATGTAAAATATTGTGGATGCAGTATTTGGACTTGTCTGGTGCCCTGCATGCACACCATCATTGCATTGACGTTCAAGACATAAACCCATCAAGGTGACTGGGGATGAAAGTATGTTCCTCATGTTAACTTATGCTTTTGTCCATCCCCTTTCCTGTGCTACTTACAGAGTCCCTTGCATGAGATGTGACATGTTTGTGAAAACACATGACACTCAGGAGCATCACAGATCAGACAACAGGCAAAATAGTGCGTTGTTGGCCATGTAAATAGACATGCATCTTGGAGATGGTTCCATTGCCATCATATGTTTGGGAAGCCTGGTTCACTGGCAGACTGACAAGTGCCTGGTACACAAATGTGTAATGAAATTTAAAAGTGCCAATCACATTATGCATGCTCTTGCTCTGTGATGTGTTGTTTATGAACTCATGTGTCAAGTCTATGCAGATGACTGATGTGAACGTCATCCGTGGGTGTGGTTGATGTAAGGGCCTGCACTGTAGGCAAACGCACATTTGACATATTCTGGGTTCCCCGAGTCACATTTGTGTTTCCGACATCAGCTTCTTTTCAATATGTGATCTCTTTTTGTGAGTTTGTCACTTGGATGTGTGTGTGACTGCTCACACTCATCAGATTCTACCCTTCACTGTTGGATGATGGCAATATGTGTTCTTTGTAGGTCTCCTTGGGTGTTTTGTTGTTCTGGGACTGTGATAAAGATCACAATGTGTCTGATACATTTCACGTCATGCACATGTACCTCATAATAAACAGTGGGTAAAAATTCACAATGTTTGATGACTGGCCATGTGTAATGTGTTTGTACACCTTAGATCCCACCACAACCCCTGGTATTGTCATGGGTGCATGTGCAATGTCACCAGTCAATGTGGGCATAGCTGATGCACATTGCTGCAGATCAAGGTGTGTGGTGTTTGGTCTGGCCAAATGTGAGTTGTCTCTTGGCTAGGCCCCTACCTACATTGTGGCCTTACATTACAGGCCATGCCCGGTGAGTTGTGTTTGGGTATGTGTGATGGAAGTTGTTCTGTCAAGACACATGACACAGTGCACACAAGTGAGTGTGTTCCACAGTATGGGCAACATCCTGATTTGTCATCACAGAGGGTCATCAGACAGGATACTGCCACCACAGTGTAGTGTCCTTGAGGGTACTGCGGGAGTGGGTCTGTCTCTTGATGTGTTGGTTGTTGTCCCACCAAGCTTGTTTCACATGTGTCTGTTGTGAACTCGCTCATCTAACAATGCCTGATTGTCCACAAACAGGAACCCAATTCAGGAGATACTTCTGGATTGTACTAAACACGCATATGTCTCAGTGGAGTTCAGCCCCCCATCATGTGTGTTGTTGCAGCCTGGAGACACTTACACACACACACATGCTGTGTTTGTCTTGCAGTATGTGGCTGGCTGGTTGTCTTAGTGCATCTTCACCCATGTATGTGTACTGGCTTTGAGGTGCATTGAGCGCCTGTTGATTATATGTTTCTTATCTACTGGCCCTGGGACTCCTACATCTTAAGTTTGGACATTCATCATGTTTGCAATTTGCCATTGCTGGGACAGTGTGTAACAGGCTCTCGAAAATGCTGCGTTCTCCAAAGGATTCCTTTGTATGTGTGTGTGTATGTGTACAAATGTGTGTTCATGCATTTAGATGATCACTTCTTACATTGGCCAATTGAACATTGGTGGCTGTGTGGGTCCCCGATGGCAATGCTTGCCTGCACATGGCTGGGGTTATTTCTAGAGGCACAACAATGTTTGCCTCAACAGATTGGTGTTTTTTGTTTGGCACACAACCACAAGTTTGTCACTACATTGCTTGTGGTTTGAGTTCCAAGATTCATACATGATTGTTTGCACATGCTGGTATTTTGAACCACACACTCACCTTTTGTATACTACACTGATGGTGAGGTTGTACACCATGTCCCCTATGTGCCTGTCACAGCTGGGGGTCTGAACCCCACACTCACCTTTTGGTCACTGCAGTGGTTGGTGTGTTAGTCCCCATTTCTCCAATGTGCCTGTCAATGCTGGGGGTCTGGACAACACACTCACCTTTGGTTCACTACTTTGATGGTGTTTCCTGTGGATTGATCCTTTATGTGTCACTATTGCAGGCAGTTTACACACAAAACACAATCTTGGCATTACAGTGGTAGGGGAGTGTCTGGACTCCAGCCCCTATGGGGTGGGGGGTGCTGGTGGGGTCCTATGGGGTGGAGGGTGCTGGTGGGGTCCTATGGGGTGGAGGGTGGTGGTGTTGTTGGGCATCCACCCCCTATGGGGTGGAGGGTGCTGGTGGGGTACTATGGGGTGGAGGGTGGTGGTGTTGTTGAACATCCACCCCCTATGGGGTGGAGGGTGCTGGTGGGGTCCTATGGGGTGGAGGGTGCTGGTGTTGTTGAGCATCCACCCCCTATGGGGTGGAGGGTGCTGGTGGGGTCCTATGGGGTGGAGGGTGCTGGTTTTGTTGGGCATCCACCCCCTATGGGGTGGAGGGTGCTGGTGGGGTCCTATGGGGTGGAGGGTGATGGTATTGTTGGGCATCCACCCCCTATGGGGTGGAGGGTGCTGGTGGGGTCCTATGGGGTGGAGGGTGGTGGTGTTGTTGGACATCCACGCCCTATGGGGTGGAGGGTGGTGGTGTTGTTGGGTATCCACCCCCTATGGGGTGGAGGGTGCTGGTGGGGTCCTATGGGGTGGAGGGTGCTGGTGTTGTTGGGCATCCACCCCCTATGGGGTGGAGGGTGCTGGTGGGGTCCTATGGGGTGGAGGGTGCTGGTGTTGTTGGACATCCACCCCCTATGGGGTGGAGGGTGCTGGTGTTGTTGGACATCCACCCCCTATGGGGTGGAGGGCGGTGGTGTTGTTGGGCATCCCCCATATCAGGTGGAGGGTGCTGGTGTTGTTGGACATCCACCCCCTATGGGGTGGAGGGTGGTGGTGTTGTTGGGCATCCCCCCTATGGGGTGGAGGGTGCTGGTGGGGTCCTATGGAGTGGAGGGTGCTGGTGTTGTTGGCCATCCACCCCCTATGGGGTGGAGGGTGCTGGTGGGGTCCTATGGGGTGGAGGGTGCTGGTGTTGTTGGGCATCCACCCCCTATGGGGTGAAGGGTGCTGTTGGGGTCCTATGGGGTGGAGGGTGCTGGTGTTGTTGGGCATCCACACCCTATGGGGTGGAGGGTGCTGGTGGGGTCCTATGGGATGGAGGGTGATGGTGTTGTTGGGCATCCACCCCTATGGGGTGGAGGGTGCTCATGGGGTCCTATGGGGTGGAGGGTGCTGGTGTTGTTGGACATCCACCCCCTATGGGGTGGAGGGTGCTGGTGGGGTCCTATGGGGGAAGGTGCTGGTGTTGTTGGGCATCCACCCCCTATGGGGTGGAGGGTGCTGGTGGGGTCATATGGGGTAGAGGGTGCTGGTGTTGTTGGGCATCCACCCCCTAAGGGGTGGAGGGTGCTGGTGTTGTTGGACATCCACCCCCTATGGGGTGGAGGGTGGTGGTGTTGTTGGGCATCCCCCTATGGGTGGAGGGTGCTGGTGTTGTTGGGCATCCACCCCTATGGGGTGGAGGGTGCCGGTGGGGTTGGGCATCCACCCACTATGGGGTGGAGGCTGCTGCTGGAGTTGGGCATCCACCCCCTATGGGTGTGTTGCCTTTCGCGGTGTCGTGACGTTTATGTGTGTGGTGGGTATCGGACTTACCGTCTGTGATGGACGCGTCGGTTCCGGTTGTTGATTCGACCGTAGGCGTAGAGTATAAGGATGACATGCGGGATCGAATACATGGCTGCTTCGTCTCATACGCGGTGTCCGTGTTGTGGCGCGAATTGGAGCTAAAATACTACTCTTCCGGATGCTGTGACGTGCTGGAGGTGGCGACCTGTTCGGCTCGTAGAAAGTACGCATCGTACTTTGCCGGCCGGAAACTGCATCGGAAAAGGCTCCGTGCGACTCCATTCGGCGTTTACGGAGCCGGCTCCTACAGAAAATGGTGTTGGAATCGGAGCGGTACGTGTCGCACGGAAATCGGAGGCTTTTGCACATCGTACTTCGTAGGTTGGACGGTCCGGCTCCCGGAAAGAGTCGGTCAGAAGGTAACGCTACAGATGACGCTCGGAGGGCCTTCCGAGCGGGTTCGGAATCGACCCCTTAGAGTTGATGTGGATGGTTGGCCTCGTATTTTCGAAACGCCTGCTGCGGTGCAAGAATTCCTCCGAGCACGTGATGCGAATGGTCGCCCAAGAAAATCCCCTACACCGGACCGTTCTCCTGGAATGCCGGACTCTGGTGCCAGTGCAGATTTGTTCTCTGCCAGCTGATGAACTGTTACACATATTGTTGTAAGTATTGCCTGTGCTTCTTACTATACTGGGAATGCTGGGGTGCATGCAGCCGCGGGGGCGGCTGAACTGATAGTTTATCCTTTATTTGATAACAAACAATCGGGGATTAGGCATAGCGTTGTCACCCCCCAGTGCTTAGGCACCCTCACTTGTTTGATTACTTTGAATCTTTAGTATTATGATCATCTCGTTGTTTAGGAGTTGGGGCGTTCTCCTTGAGAAGATTGGGGGGATGGGAGTGGGGTGGGAGGGGAGGGGTGGGCCAAGTTCACAGGTTTGCCTTCACTTTGTAATTGTAGACACATGCTCAGAATGTATATAACGGTTGAGAGTCCAAACAGTGGAGTAGCTACAAAATTGGAGAATGATACATGGTAATAATAAGACTGATAACATGGTACTAATGTCTTGGAATGTACGGGGACTCAACGATGCACGGAAGCGAAAACAAGTCCTGCATTACCTACAGCGTCATAAAGTAGACGTAGCCTTTTTACAGGAAACACACTTGTCACCGCATAACCCCCCCAGTTTTGCCTCCAGTTGGGGCCCTAATCGATATTTTGCGAGCTACAGCACATACTCTAGAGGAGTCTCTATTCTAATACACAAGCGTGTTCCATTACGGGCAGTGAAGGTTTCTTCGGACCAGGCGGGCAGGTATCTGCTGGTAAAGGGATGGCTATTGGGGAACACCATGCTATTTGTTAACGTGTACGCCCCCAACATTGATGATCCGGAGTTCTTCATTGAATTACACGCTAGCATTGACAAGATGGGGCGGATCGGGTATGTATGGGATGGGATTTGAATATTTTATTGAATTCACGGCTGGATGGCACAGCTACGACATCAGACACGAAGCCTAGGGCCAGGCACACATTATTTAGTCTGATCGACACATATCAGATGATTGATGCTTGGCGTCATTTACACGCAGTCACGCCAATGTACACACACTACGCGGCCCCACATAACACCTGGACCAGGCTGGATTACTGGTTGCTAACCCCTAACGTGGCTACGTGGCTGGGCGAGGTGAATTGCCTCCCTCATACTCTGTCAGACCACGCTCTGGTCATGATAGGACTAAGGGTCCCAAGTTCGGGTGATAGAACCGGGCGGTGGAGATTCCCCAAAATGGTGCTCCGTGATCAAGTGTTTGAAACCGAGCTAGGTCAGGCCATAGACGAGTACAATACAGGCACGGTGGACACTAAAGTCATGCTATGGGAGGCATTTAAAGCCTACGTTAGGGGGTGTGTATATTGAAAGGGGCTGGAATTCTCAAAGACTTGCGTATCACCCTTTCCGGGATTGAAACTCAATTGATGGCAATAGACGCAGACCGGGGGACCGCCCAGATGGCTTCGGGTATGAGGCGCCGGGCGGCGCTCCTGGCCAAATTTCATGAGGCCCCGGAGTGGGAATCACACTATTTGGGAAAATATGCGATTGCCACAAGGTATGGGGAGTGAGAACGCCCAGGTCGCACGTTAGCTAGAATGATATAACCCAACAGGGGCCCTACATACATTACCAGCTTGATCGGGGATGACAGTGGGAATATAACAGATTGCGAGGGTATAGAGAACAAGATACTTTCGTATTATACAGAATTATATACTACCAAAGTCTCTCCAGATGCCGCTGCCAGTAATAGCTACCTGGACAAAATAGCTTTGGTTTGGCTGGAGGATGCTCATAGGGAGTTTCTGGCGGAGCCATTCACAGTTGAAGACGTGGTTCAGGCCATAGAGGCAATGGACGGGTCGAAGGCGCCGGGTCTTGATGGCTTCTCCGGCAGCTTTTATAAGGCTTTTAAGAAAACTCTGGCCCCCCACCTTATAGATGTTTATCAGGAGGCAATAGATACCGGTGTGCTTCCCCCGACCTTATGCGAAGCTGTGATTACGCTACTCCCCAAAGCAGGAAAGGACACCATGAGTTGTGGCTCATACAGGCCGCTGTCATTATTGAATTTCGATTATAAGATCCGGGCTAAAATATTAGCTACTAGACTGGCCCTGATTGTCAACCAACTGATATCACCTGCCCAGGCAGGCTTTATCCCACATAGATCCACCGCTCTGAATCTTCGCACCCTGTTTGCCACCTTACACAGGATTTCACCCGCACTTCCAGCAGCAGCGGTACTTTTGGATGCCGAAAAGGCCTTTGATTCGCTGTAGTGGCCCTTCCTTCAGGCTACGCTGATCAGGCTGGGGATGCCGCAGAGGTTTATAGCGGTGGTTTTGTTATTATACATGCGTCCATCTGCACGAATTCAGGTGAATGGTTCACTGACGGCACCCTTTACACTTTCGAGGGGAACGCGTCAGGGGTGTGCACTCTCCCCGCTGTTATTTGTAATAGTGATAGACCCCTTGTTGCGTCACCTTTAGGATAATCATTTTCATAGGGGCATACAATTCAAGACGGGTCCACTGTTGATCACACTGTATGCCGATGATATCATTTTATATGTGAGACACCCTGATGAAAACTTGGGGCCTCTTCTGCGGGAGATCAACCGCTTTAGTGCCCTGTCGGGTTTGCATATTAATTGGGGCAAATCGGAATTTTTTCCGCTGACGGAGCCCCCTTGTAACCGGAACACCGAGTTGTCCTTGAGGTGGTGTAACGACTCAGTGAAATATTTGGGGATATGTGTACACAGGGATCCGGCTCAAATACTTCAACTTAATTATGGTCCAGCAATGGAGAAATTGGGCGATAAAATTGAGAGATGGCTCAAGTTTCCCATAGCCATGGCTGGCAGGATAGCCCTGATCAAAATGGTTGTTTTGCTGCAGTTCTTATACTTATTCCAGAATATCCCAATACCACTATACAAGGCCTTTTTTGCCACACTCCGTTCCAAGTTAATTCGATTGGTGTGGGGTGGCAAACAACCAAGAATCAGTTGGGACACCTTGACACTCCCTCATGAGTGGGGTGGGTTTGGAATTCCCAACTTCTGCGTTTACTATCTGGTTGCACAGTGCAGCTTTTCTAGACACTGGTTTCATTTTGACTCGCAGGTGCCATATCTGCACCCCAAGGCAGACTTATCTCACCCCATCCCCTTGTCGGCGCTGCTACCGGTCGGTTTAAAACGGGACCCACTGGACTTACAAACTCTGACAACGGCTAGCTGGGCCTGGAATGGATGCAACTTGCTAGAGCGACGGGAACACAGCAGCTGTACTCTCCGGCGCTCCCTCTTGCAGGGAACATATGGGTACCCATTACCAGGGAGGTAACGATGCAGCGAACCTTAACCAAATTTAATTTGACTACAATTGTGGATGTGTTTCCAAGTGGACACATATTTTCCCATGATGAGGATGCCCGGTTTCAGGAAGCTACGTTCCTGGATCAGTTCAATTTGTGTAGGTTTCAGAGAGCATTTAGATCACTGGTTCTGAGCTACCCTTTAGAACCACCGGATTTTACCCCACTGACATTTCTCATCAAGGATATAAGCAGTGAACATCTCATGTCTAGGATGTACAGGGCCACAGTGGCCATGCTTCCAGTCAGGGACGATGGGATATGAGCAGCCTGGGAGCGGGACTTGGGTTGCCCCCTCACAGATGCTCAGTGGCGTGCATGTTGCGAGTAAACACGTAAAGTTTCGCTTAATCACAAACACAAGATATTACATTTTACATTTCTATGGCGAGCTTACATTTCCCCTGCCAAGATTCACCGCATGGACCCCTCGCACGCGCACACCTGCCCCAGATGTGGCACCCCGATGGCTGATTTTGCGCATATGGTTTGGACCTGCAACAAAGTGGCACAATATTGGACCCAGGTTTTTAATGAGCTGTTGAAAATGACTGGTTTGGGCCTCTCCCCGACACCTATGCAGGCACTGTTAGAATATGTGCAAGAGATTGCTAAGCCGTACAAGAGTTTTAGTGCAATTGCATTATTGTTAGCCAAAAGAGAGATTGCAGTTCATTGGGGGAGTAAATACTCGCCCACATAGAAAGGTTGGATGTTTAGCATGTCATACTGCAATACCACCAGCGAGCTGTATGCTCAACTGCAACATACGGCATCTAGGCCACTTGATATTTGGCAGCCCTACCAGTCATACTTGTTGGAACAGACATCTGTAAGCTCTCAGACGGAACAGGGCACCAGCCCACAGTGAGACCCGGGTAGCTGAGCTAACCCCTGGGGGTAGGACAAAAGATGTAGATTAATACTGTGTCTCTGTGTATTCATGACTTGGGCATTTAAGTTGTATTACGCAGGATTGCTATGTATTAGTATGGACCAACAAAAGCTGAATATGTCGAGCATGTGTCTTGAAATTTAAGTCTTGTAATTTGTGTAAACTTATAAATAAAGGTTAGAAAAAAAAAAAAAAAATTTTTAATATGAAAATAAAATAGAAGCTGTAAGGAATTGTAACTGAGCATAAATAGTGCACAGGAAATTGATAAAAATGTCAAGCAAGTAAATAAAAATGACAATATAATAAACAGGGTAAAAATGACAAGCGAGCAAATACATATAATAAATAGTATAAAAATGACTAGCCAGCAAATACATATAATAATTAGGTTAAAAAGAAAAGTCAACAAATACATTTAATAAATAGTCAAGTCAAGTCAAGATACGCTTTATTCGATTTAAAATATCAAATCATAAAAGCAGAATACATAACAATAAGCATGAATAAATTAATTCATGTAATCACAATTTGACAGATATATAGTAAAATAACATCATTAAAAGTTAAAAAGAAGACAGCTATTTACAGTTTACAAAAAGAAAAGGCTAAAAACAAGTTTCAATATGGCCTTAACCTAGATAAAACCAAAATCAATTAAACAGAAGATGGACCTTACATAGTTTTCCTTGTTCTTATCACCCCTTTCAAGTATTTTACAATATGGTCATTAAAAATGTCATCATCTAGGAATTGCAGCTTGATGAAAGCAGGTCGACATTGTCTCAGTCCTTGCAGTTTCAAATAAGGAAGGATCCATCTTTTCCTAATTAGGATAAAAAACTTACAGAAAAATAGTGTGTGAATTGTAGACTGTGCAGATATTTCATCACAGGGGCATGGACAAAGAGCGCGTGACCAATCATTTACCTGAGGGAATGTTACCAGGTTATGAAAATTGCCAAGACGTAGACGTGTCAATAGCATCCTGTCATAATTTCTATGTATAGTTAATAAATAAGGCTGGATTCCCGATTGAGTCAAGAGCAATTGATTCACTCTAACTGAGATTTTCATAATATTAGATGACAGTCTAATCGTCTCCAAGTGGATAATACATAGAACCTTAAGGTCCTTCCTTGAAATAAGAGACAAGGTATCGGGATTAGCAAAATATTCTGAGCAATCTAGGTCATGCATAACATTTTTAACATAAGCGAGCCAAGGAATACATTGGGCCCGTTGCAAGTTCAAACAGTCTTTTATCACGTCCCGTTTAAGGCCAGTGGTAACGCCTGTCCAGACCTTATGCCATAATAAAATTGGCTGGATTCTAATAAGGTCGTGCAGGTATGACAGCCCTAGTTCAGTATGACAGATGTACGTGGCCGTGCTGTTTGGGACGGCTAATAAAAATCTTAAAAACCTGTTCTCAACTTGCTGAAGGGACTCTACATTTGCATAACCCCAGATGCCAGCTCCATAAAGTGCAACTGAGATACATTTAGCTTTATATATTGTCAACAGGTCCTCGATAGGGCGCTTTCCTAACTTCCTGGTAAAATTAATCAAGGCGCCTATGGCTTTGGCAAAAAGCAATTTTCTGCAGTTGATAGCTTTTGACCATAAGCCCCTATTTTCGAAGACAATTCCCAGGTAGGAGAAGTGATTAGTGAATTCAAGTTTTTTACTATTTATAAAAATATTGCAGCACTTCACACTGGGCTTGCTACATTTCATTACAAAGGTTTTGCTAATATTTACATGGAGATCAAGGCTTGACATATAAGATGCAAAACTCGTCACGATTTTCTGCAGGCCAATCGGAGTGCCGGCTAACAAGACCGCATCGTCGGCCTATAACAAAGCACCAATTGTCCTTTTACCTAGTCTAGGTAGGTCTTGACATTCCCTTGATAAAGTATCCCCTAGGCTATTTATGTAAAGGGCAAAAAGGAGGGGTGCTAAAATGCACCCCTGCCTAACCCCCTTCCAAACAGGGAAGCTGGGACTGAATTCACCAGTTCTTCCATAACGCACCCTAGCCCGAGCGTCTAAATACAACTGTTTTAGGAAGTTGATTAATGACGTTTCCACCCCCATGTCCTCTAGGATGCGCCACAACTTCTGGTGATTGACGCAGTCAAACGCCGAACTCAAGTCAACAAAACACATAAAAAGGCTCCCTTTTTTTGCCTGTAAATATTTACCCATTATAAGGTTCAGGTTCAAACTCTGTTCCACAGTACCGAGACCTTGACGGAATCCGTACTGTAGCTCAGTGATGACACCCGAACCCTCCACCCACGACTGCAGTCTGTTCAAGACTACACGTCCAGCCACTTTCACAAGGGAATCCAACAAAGAAATGGGTCTATAGCAGGCCGGGTCGTTACGATCGCCTTTCTTGAAAATAGGAACAAGAATGGATTCCGTCCATGTCGGGGTAAACCCTTGTGTGCAACAAGCCCTTAGAACCAGGGTTAGAAGTGGGCCCCAAAGCAACGGGCAGGATTTATATAAGTCAACAGGAATACTGTTGGGTCCCGGAGCTTTTCCCCCTATACTTGCATTAATAGCCAGGATCACCTCATCCACATTGAAGTCAATGCAGATTGGGAGGTGACTTACGGTACCTGGTCCAATATCATCTCTGGTTTCGAGATTTGCGTTGTTACGGTAAAGGCTGGAAAAGTGGGACACCCAAAGGTCCTCCCCAATCGCGTTTTCAAAACTTGGTGAGTTTTTCGGGGCCAAGAATGGAGCATTCACAGCCTTCCAAAAGCCTTTTGTATCCTTTAAAGCAGAGGCTTGCTTAAGGGCCTGCCATAGTTCTAATCTAATAGCCTCTTTTCGCTCTTTGAGTGACGTTTTGTACGCCACCCTGGCCCTTTTTATTGCTTCCTGATCTCTCCTCGACTGATGTAGGGCTGATTTCAAAGCTGCATGTGACTTACTGCACTGGGAATCAAACCAACCTGGCGTACCGTTAATGGATCTTTTGGGGTCAGTTATTAAACTATTGTGAATGGCCTTTGAAATTTTACAGAAAGAATTAAGGATATTAAAATCTAACGCTGTCTCATCGAGGCATGCTAAAAAATCTGTTACAATTAATAAGAAGTGACTTGGTTAAAAGAGAAGTATCTACACCCGCCCATCTGATCTTGTATCCATTGGTTCTATTAATGACAAGTTCCTGTAAACGCCCTTTGGCCGTATGTCCAGTGGATAGCAATTTGGACGGCAGGTCTACAGTAACACTAATTGGAAAATGGTCGCTAAAGGCGACAGAGTGAGCTTTAAAATTATATATTCTATCGGCGTATCTATTAGATATTAAAAGAAAGTCTATGGTTGTGCACGACCCACGACCGTTAAATGTACTGCTAAACGGTATGGGTGGTGAACAAAGGTCGTTAGCAAAGCCCAGATCCAAAGTGTATTTGACCAGGTTTAACGTATCCCCGAGGAGGGAATGAGAGAAATGAGAGGTGTCTATATCATCATCAGGTGATAGACCACAATATCCTCCTGCCATATGAGTACAAAGGTTCGTGTTAAAGTCCCCGCCCCAGATTACACAAAGATCTTTAGTTATGGTCCCATAGATAGAGTCCAAATCCTCCTGTAACTGCCTTAAAACTTCCCTGATTTGCAGGGCGGGTATATTATTGTAAAAGTTTAAAAGAACGGTTCAATGGGATTTGTCAATATGCATTTTTAAGACCTGATAATAAGTATTAGATACTACAAGGGTTATCCTAATTACGTTCAACCTATGTGATACGAAGGTGCATAGGCCACCTTGTTCCTCCCATGACTGGACAAAATAGCTGGGGTAAAAATGTTTTAAACCCATTGATATGGCAAATATCATCTGCCCAGGTTTCTTGAAAACATAAAATATCGAAATCATAAATGAAATTAAACCAATCGAGGTTAACCAATTTAGTAGTTAAACCTGCCACGTTCCCAGAAGAGTATATTCATTAAGCTAGACCTGGGTTCGCCATCAGTAGAACACCTAGTGGGACCACAAACAGCTTTAAAAACATTAGAATGGTGAACAATGTTAGTTAAAGGATAAGGGTAATGAGTGTTTGTGGTTGTCGAATGATGTCCCTGCTTATTGTTACCCAAAGCGGTATTGTCGTTAACCGCTTCGCTGTCTGGGTGGGCTTCGGTTGGTGGCCCCGGGCTTTGCAAGATATAATTATCATTTAAGACTTCGATATTACTATAGTCATTGTAGGAGGCCTCCTTTAAGTCCATGAATGCCCACTCTAAGCTAGGGGGATTGTTTTCAATGGTCCCGCTAAGTTCTGCTTGTCTGGTTGTAAGAGTGAGTCAATCTATGTCTGTCACGATTCACTCCCTGTGCTCTTGTTCCCACCACCAGGGGGCCGAATTGTGGGGCTTTCCAGTATTCTAATATGCTTCCAGACACTCCCCTGTATGCATATCCTGACTTCCAGGCATTTGGACATCATTTAGGAATTGACATCCATTCCCAATCCATGCCGGGTTTGTGGAAGCCAGTCTGCTCATGCTGGAAACTCCATTGCCTATAATCCCCTGCTCACTGCTTTGTCTCCACCCCTGCAGGCCAAGGATGGGTGGAGGAATTCAGTTCACCTGTGGCTGGCTGCTGCTAGCCTGCTCACACCTGATGCGCATGAGTACTGTGAGCTCTTTTAAGCCCCAGCTCCCTTCAGCCCAGGGTTGGTCATTGTAGCTGTATACCGGTGAGGCCGATCCTTGTTTCCAGTGTTTCCTGAGCTTTTGATACCCTTGTTTCCTGAGCTTTTGGTATTCCTTGATTCCTGAGCTATAGTTAATCCTTGTTCCTTGATTCCTGAGCAATAGCTATTCCTTGTGCCTGAATTAGCACTGCCTGCAGTGCTACCTTGTTTCCTGAGTTCCTGAGCTATAGCTATTCCTTGTGCCTGAATTAGCACTGCCTGCAGTGCTACCTTGTTTCCTGAGTTCCTGAGCTATAGTTATTCTTTGTTCCTGTTCCTGGGCTTCAGCTATTTCTTGTTCCTGATTTGCACTGCTTGCAGTGCTCTCTTGACTCCTTGTTTCCTGAGCTGTAGCTATTTCCTGTTTCCTTGAACCAGTACTGCCTGCAGTGCTACCTGACTCCTGAGCCTTAGCATTCCTTGTTCCTGAACTGCAGCAGTTTCCCTCTCTCCTGAACTAGCACTGCCTGCAGTGCTACCTTGACTCCTGAGCCTTAGCATTCCTTGTTCCTGACCTGCAGCAGTTTCCCTTCTCCTGAACTAGCACTACCTGCAGTGCTACTTTGACTCCTGAGCTTTTGCTCAATTCTTGTTCCTGCCCCAGCACTGTCTTCTATGCTACTTTATTTTCTTGATTCCTGAACCCGCACTATTGTAGTATACCCTTGTAGCCTCCCCTTCTGTATATCCTTTTCCAGTCCCTGCCTTTCTTCCCATTTCCTTGGTTCCAGTTCCAGTTTGCTGGCTTTATATTCTGCTGTCTTGCTTCTGTTACCTTGTATGTTTGTTACCTGCTTTCTGCCAAGTGTGCCATTGATTTCCTTCCTTTCCTGTTAAGCACTCCTCCTTGCTAGCTCCTTGTCTATTGTGCTTGTGTTTAGTTCTACCCCTTTGCTGTTACTGCCTTGTGTGTTCCTGTTTGATCGCCAGGATCCTCGGGCACAGCTGACTACCTAGGTGGTGTTTCTTGTTCACTGTGAGTATTGTCTTTGAGTTAGTTATAACATCACCATAGATATAATTTCCACAGACCCTGCCTTTGCACACATATCCTATATGTGGGTATTTTCAGTCAGTATCTGTAACAGCAATTGTGGGTGAGGAACTTACTGAGCTTCAGTCTTACCGTGTGGAGCTCCTGAGTGCTTTACCCCACATTCCCTTTATTGTTAATGTTGTATTATATATATGTCTTGCACGTCCGTCCTGGGTGTAGTTAGTCTGAATGCTAAATTGCCTTGTGAGTGCCCTTCCTTTCTGAGTCTTAGCCATCTTGTACAGGCTTCCCCTTTGGATCCCTTTTTCTCCTCTGACTCCTTGTATGATCCTGGGCAGCGCTGTACTACTCTTTCTGTGCACGGTACGTTTTCTACCCAGTCCCCAGTCCTTGCTCAAGTCCCTGACTGTGCTCCCGACATAGTCCCGGACAGTCCCTGACAATGTCTTCCAGAGATGTAAGTGTTGCAAATCTGTTTTGTAGGGGTAAGCTAAACTGTTGGCAAATAGTAGGGATTATAGGTCTCTGTAATGAGGGCTGATGTACATGGTACCTAGGAGGGTAAAAGTATCCTAGCGGTAGAATACTTATTCCATTTTGTGACACATGGTCACTACCAAGTCTACACAGGATCTCACGTACCAATCTCGGTGACCTAAAGGTGAGAACAATACAGTCACCGGGCAGTGTTTTCTCCCTTCTCCCGACCCAACCTACTCTTCTCACCATTTTGAACTCACCAAACAAGGCCTCTGTGAGCCCGGTTTTAGTCCCGAGCCAACAGAGTGCCTTGTTTCTCAATGCCTCCCATGTTTCAAATACCTGAGTGGTAAGAAGCGGTGCATTCGCTAAGATTATGGTATGTGGGGTGGCTTCGGGGGGCAAATTCAGTCTCACCTCCTCCCTTCCCATAGGGATTGCATGCGAGAAGAGTGGCAGTTGGATTTCACTAGGCTTGGTATGAACTAATATTTAGAGAACAATGGTTCAGGTGTGGCCTTAATGGTCCAAAGCAAGAAGTACCCCAGAGGGGGCACCGTGTTTTTATTAAATTAATTCAGGTAGGAGCAGAAAGAAAGGATCTACAGAGGGTCATGTAGGTCATGGAAATGACAAGCATTTATTTACAAATCTGTATACGATTCAGGTGCTCACATATAAAGTGAAAAAAGCGTGACGTGATGGGTGATAGTGAAGTTTTAAAAGGCATCGCATTGACAAAAGTATTAGGAACTCCACAAATGATTTATGCATAGTGAAAGGAGTTCATGTTGTTGGGTGGTCGACTGCGTTTCAAACCCAATTATTGGGGTTCATCTTCAGGACAAGGTGAGCAAGCTGAATCTAAATATAAAATGGGGAGTACATTTAATGTAATGGTATAGACCCTCAATGTATGCATACATTCATTACAGTAGTTAATTTGGCTCCTCATAGGACAGTTGGGCAACAACATAACATGTATAAGATTATTATAGAGCCAATGGAGGGCAAGCTAAGGTCAGCAGGAAGAGGAAGTGATTTATAATGTAAGGGTAAAATGAATTCGCTAACTTAGATGGAGGTCGGCGCGTGCGGAAGGAAGGCGCGTTTAAGCTATGGCAGGAGAATTTGAAGCAGAGCGCTAGGTGCCAAGGTAATGTGAAGGGTTTTACTTAAGAGAGGAATAAATCTAGTGTCAGCAGAGTAAAGTTATATTAACGGCTGGCTGACTGTGTTAGAGCGTCAAGGATCTAATAGGAGAGAAGGAGGAATGGTAGGCACTAACACGAGTGAATTGGCATTTGCCAGTTAGGTGGTGAAGTAAATAAAATTAATTAAATCAACCTACCAATTGAGGTGCGCTGAGGCATTCAGAAGAAGTATAAAAGCCGGCAGCCGGCGAAAATGAAGATTACAATCGGTGGGCGTGAATGGTGACGGAAGTGCGTCTCAGAAGTTACTAAGGTTAATAATGCAACCTGAAGGGAGAATACTTATTAAATAATGCAAACAATGATAGGCGGGGAGGCGTTGCGTGAAAAAAGTGGGAACTTACTCGTTGGTAATGACTAATCAGCCCAATATGGAGGCAGCTTGGAGGTGCATGATGTCACGGGTGTCGATTTATTCTATGGCAAAGAAATGAAGCAATTAGCAAAATTGCTCATGCTACCCGGGATGTTAGAGCCTAAAGAAGAGCGCCTCTGCAGGGATAGAGGTTCAAGGGACAGTCGCCTCTCAGTCAGTTTGATCTCGTGGGTAAGCATCGATTCGGCCCTGATAACAAAAGCATCCAGGGTGCCCGCAACTCCCTTGTGTTTGCTCATTGCAAATAGCACAAGGGGACGGCATCACGAGGTTAAATTAGGGAGCACAAATAGAAGGAAGGAGGTACCCCAAAAGTCTGGCAAGAGGGCGATAAGACCCTAACCAGAATGCGCAATAAAGTAAGACCTTGCCCGTTAATAATCAATTGAAAGCAAAGTGTCACAGATGATAAACAGTACCTTATGGTTCACAGCCTACGCCCATGTGCTGCACATACTAGAGATGTACGGGGGTGGCCTAGCCCAACCTCTTCCGGGTGATGACGGGCACAGGACGGGCCCGCCCTTGTCCCGGGCTTAGCTCGGGCGCGGCCCGTGCGCGTCCCGCACTGCGGGAGCCCGCGAGCACTTTTAAAGCGCCTCCTGGCGCAGAATGATGATGCTGGTGGCGACGGCTGCTCGGAAGGCTGGGGGCGGTAGTCCTAGCTCCCCTCTCCCCTCCAGTGGCAGACAGGCAGCAAAACAGCAAAACTTGTCGGAACAGGCTTCCCGCACTGCGGGAGCCCGCAAGCACTTTTAAAGCGCCTCCTGGCGCAGAATGATGATGCTGGTGGCGACGGCCGCTCGGGAGGCTGGGGGCGGTAGTCCTAGCTCCCCTCCAGTGGCAGACAGGCAGCAAAACCTGTCGGAACGGGCTTCCCGCACTGCGGGAGCCAGCAAGCACTTTTAAAGCGCCTCCTGGTGCAGAATGATGATGCTGGCGGCGACGGCCGCTCAGGAGGCTGGGGGCGGTAGTCCTAGCACCCCTCTCCCCTCCAGTGGCAGACAGGCAGCAAAACAGCAAAACTTGTCGGAACGGAAATAGTTTTAAAATGTTTTGCATGCAAGTACATACAATAAATACAATCTGAGTGCAAAACATATTGAGACATCCTTTTAGACCCTTGAGGCTTCCAACCAGCCGTCAACAACAACAAACTCCCCCTCCTGTAGTTACCCCTAGTCAAGCTGCCAAATATTGAACACCATAATGGCCACCACAGTGGATCAAAATCCCACTCAAGTCGATCCATGCAAGGTTAGATATTACCACCCTCTAGATCCTCCTGAGAAACCAGAGAGCTATTCGGTATATCAGTGTCTGCGTCTGGGGTCAAGAAGCAGTCAAAAAGGTGTTCCCTGGCTTGCCCCTTTCCGATCATTATCCGCCCTCTCTTTAACTGCCGTAACAACACAGCACTCTTTAGCCCTGCCCATTTAACCATTTACTTTCACCATCTAGTCATTAGAGGGCCCCGGGCTGACTTCCAGTGCATTGTCACTTCAAGCTTTGCCAGAATCCAAGCTATGTCGGTAAATCTAGTAGTAATTTTCCTCTTTTTGTGGTGAAGATGTCCCCCAATGAGCCAGGCCAAGGATGTACAAGGAATTGCCCGTAAAGTTATTGCATTTACACAGTCGATTACTGCTTCCTAGAACCCCACTAAGGACGGCAGGACCATATCATATGGAACAATTCTGTCCCCAATTCCCCACATCTCGGACATTTTGCAGCAGCAGTCACATAGAATCAGTTGATCCTGCCAGGTGTAAGGTAAGCTAAAAATTATTTAATTTGAATCTGGTATTTCGCAAGACAGTGGGCATATGGGCAAAAATCCTCTCCCAGTCCATATCTGAAATTTGGAGTTCTAAGTCCATCTCCCATTTCACTTTCAGTTCAGCGATGGGAGTAAGAACACTAGCCCGTATAGCATGATATAGGCACAAAAACACTTTTACACAGCCCTTCACTGTACAGAACAGCTGACATGCTTGATCTCTTACTGGCTCAGTCACTCCATTCCCTCAATGACTTCTAAACGTGGTGACCACTTCCCTGTGCAACAAGAATTGGCCACAAGGAACACCAAACTCTTCTGCAAATTCTTCAGATAAGAGCAATACTCCATCACGGTATAAATCGCCTGCACGATTAACTCCATAAGCAGCCTGCCTCTCAACTCCCCCCAACACACCTACATGAGTCACTGTCGTCATCCACTTAAGTGGGAGATCAGGCAAATAGGGACACGATACACGATGTGGGGCATGGTACCATACATCGTAAGGTTCAGAATGATACAGTTCTACTGGAGCGTACATGTGCCATGGGATCTGTGAAGAGAAGCTTGATCCAGTGTGTAAACCCAGGACCTAGCCCCATTCTAGCCATTACTTGATACAGGAAGTCCCAACTTAGACTGTCAAAGGTATTCTCGGTGTCTATTGCCATAAAAGCTGCCAACTGTTTATCCCGGAACTCATCATATAGAAGTGAGATGAGTCTCCAGATATTTAACGCCGTATTACGCCCAGGATTAAAACCTGCTTGGTCTATATGAATTAAAGAGGGCATATGAGGCCGAAGTTGACTCACAAGGATTCAACTAAGAATTTTATAGTCTACATTGAGCATGTTCTATGGGCGGTAGTCTCTGACATCTGTGGGAGTGCGTCAACGTTCCAGGAGTGGGATGACCAGGGCCTCGCATGCCGGCGCCCAGTGCAACAATGTTTTCACATGTGATCTATACAGGTAGGCAGTATAGTTGAAGAGTACTTGGTCTGGAGAAGCACAAACAACTCTGAATTTAAAATATACCACAATGGATTGGGGCTCTCTTTAATAACAAGAACTGATTTGTACCCAAATGAACTCTTTTTGCAACATTAGAATAATGAAAGTCTAGGGAAAAAATCCATGCGCTCTAATCTATACCTTGAAGTATACACACAGTTCTTTGATGACAGTTAATAGCTCACTGTAAACTGCAACTAACAAAAGGAATCTCTGCCAAAAGTATTAACCCACTGACCTGTTTACATTATATTCACTTTGTGATCTGCATGGTACATGTTCTTTGCAGCAGGCATATTAACCCTCTGCACTACCTTATCATGAATCAAAACTTCCACGAGTCAAAACTTCTACTAGACAAAACTCCGATCTCACCAGGAAGAACATTAATCACCAGTGTTTTCTTGACATTTTAATTGTTGCCCGAAAATTGCTGGAGGCCAGGAACGTGGCAGCAGGTGCTTTTAAGCACAATATAAGCTAGCAAACAGGCGCCCCCATGAAAAGTCAGCACACGGTGCGGTGGCACCGGTCGCACCGCCCTAGAGCCGGCCCTGCTCGCATGTAGATACCATTAAAGTGAAGGGTATACCCAAAATCACTGGGACCTGGGTGTAAGACGGTATAGAACGTGGTGGTCCCAGTACTATTACATAAATACAGTGTAAAAAATAAAAAATACAATTGTATTCACAACAGTAAATCAAAAAGGAGAATTAAATAGTGCTCAAGTGTTATTTAATCACACTGAACACAAGATGCAGATTAGAGACCACACAGAGGCCTATAGGCTACTAAAATACGAGACACACCCATTACTTGTCTTTGCCACTTCTAAATTTTTGCTTGCGATGTGGTGTATACGTAGAGGCATTATAAAAAAAAAGAGCTCAGGAAGTATCTAAAGGGCCCATTACGATGTCGGGCGGAAGCAGTACCGCCGTGCTGGCGGATGCAAAAACCGCTAGTTACCGTCCGCCAGCAACGGCCCACACGCCCGCCAAATTAGGATGTGAAAAGTCAGGCAAACACCGCCGGCAAGCCTGCTGCGCCGCCCGCCATCAAAGTGCGCCAGTCTACGTAGCGGCGCGAGCCAATGGAGACACACCGTCTGACGAAATGACGTACCGCCCGGCGTACAAATTACGATGCCACAACCAAACAGCCCCACCGGCTAAGAGACACCGCACGAGATACCAAGGCGGAGACTCGACTTTACCTGACGGAGACTAAAAAGGCGGACCACCCAGAGATGAATCCTGCACTCCAGGCCATCCCCTTGCTCTACCTGATGCACCACCTAGGAGTGAACGCACCACGACGACGCAGGTAGGCAGACACACAACAAGGGTACGAAAACAATGCACACAGTGCAAGGGCGGGAAAAGTGCACATGGCCCCCCAGACACCCCTGTGTGGACAGGACACATCCACCACTGTACCCACACACGTCCCACCTGTCAAAACTAAACAACTCGCAACATCCTGGGCACCCACGACCCGGCCCCAGGAAGTGACGTCCCCGTCACGGCACCGCAGCGTAGCGGCGATGACGCAGGTACACATGCGCACAACACAGTGGCCAACGACTGCGCAAGAATCCGGCTGCACACAAACACCACAGGGCCACAACTACACACCCCACACACCAGCCCCACCCGGAAGGTACATGTCACGTGGCCTTCCTGCATCAGTCATGTCCACAACCGACAACTCACAGTTGTCAACTTGACGTCACACAAGTGTCCCGAACAGGGGAGTAATGTGAATGCGAAATAGGACACACCCTTGTATGTAAAACATGGATAATCACACGGCGGCTACCACATAACAGCGCAGAATATCAACAATGTCCGGAAAAGGCACGCCAGTCACAACAAGAAATACCAAAACCATCCTGCCCGCAACAACAACACATGCAATGTACAAAATAAAAAAACACGGCTGCCTGAGAACAGGTGTGCACAATCACAACACCCACACAGAAGCCGAAATGAACAGCGGAAACGCAGTGACCCGCCCACACACGGGAGAGCAGATAGCACTGAATGGCCTTCCATTCCTGCTCCGAAATAACATTGCTGCCAATAATGCCGGAGAATGGAGCCATTGTACCAACAAGAAGCAAAACATAGCCATGCAGAGGAAAACGTCCACTGGCAGATAGCGCACAACATGAAAGATAGATAACACCACAAAATGCAATAATACCACTCCTCCATGTGGACCAAATGAAAGTAATGTGGAAAGAGTCACACACCACTGGCCTTGACTATTCATAGAAGCATGTGGGATGAGGGACTGTGTCCTCCGCACAAGCTATACCACAAGTCCATCCGCCTTACATCCATTCCAGAATTCCCAGCATCGACGGAGGCTGCACTCTGCTGACTGCTCAGGCAGACGGAGCACGCCATCACATCACCCTGTAGCAAAATGGCTGTCGCACCACTGACCCTCAACTACGCCGGACAGATCAAGCTGTACAGTGACAGCATGCTACACATAGTGGGCTGTTCAAATCTGGCAATGCTGAATGTAAGTTACCGACTAACTTACCGCATTGCAATGTTCAGCTGCGTCATCCCCGTATTCTACTGTCGGAGGTGTCCGTTCCACTGGCCTGTGGATTTATGTCTCTCCAACCCGGCATGTCCAAAGGCGGACTTGGTACACTTGTTTGCACCCCTGGACGAACACGACAGGATCTGTTCAGTGTATGGGGGCATGGCGTTTGTGGCTGCAATCGGGGACACACTGCAATGGGACCAGTGTGCCTCCACAGAACGTCTCCTGGATCACAGTTTCATCGAATGTCATCCAACATGTCCCATCAGGATTCTACAAGGGGCAACTTACGACGAACACCTTGCCACCCACCACCCGCTTCATTGGATGACATCCATGTTCACCATCAATGGGATGGATACCCTGCTGGAAGGTGTCGCATACACGTCAACTTGTCAATTCATGGGTCCCCGAATCAACTACCACAATTGAACATAGATGTACAACACCGTACCCATGCTTGGCTTCCGCACGGAGTGTGCAGGTAGCTGTACAAGAACTATACCATATAATCTGCAACTAACACCTTACCATCAACTACACTGCCATGACAACTGACATTTCCGGGACATGCACCCTGTACCCCACCATATCCCGTGTCTCTGCATGAACAGGGGGAGGCAGAGGTATGGGACTTGTGTACAGTAACAACATGGGCAATACAGCACGAACAACTATGCCATAATATGTATCCTGCGCACCTGGACACATGCACCTGTCAGTGCACACACATCTGTCTGCTGTAGTACGTGCGAACTGTCACCTCACCTTTGTCTGTACTTCCGTGCCAGGACATTTGCATGGACAACTACTGCAACCCCCTACAACATGGCACCAGTAACAGTGTCATGTTCAGTAGCCCCCACATTGCAACAACTGGTGAGACGCTGCTGCATGCAGGTGGGCACATGCCCTGATGTCACCTCTGACGCTGGTGTGTCGGAGTCACTATTGTATTAAACCGGTACCATGGAACTGAGATGAACTGTCCCTATGAAGCCAAGCTGTCTGGTAGGCTGAATGAATACTGTCTGTGTCAAAGCCCAGAGACCATCAGTAATCAGCAAATGTACTGTAGCATAGAAAGTGCAAGGCAGCTGTAACCCTGAAGCCTCCATTCCACAGTCAAAAACTAATTACATCTACCTGTACCCCCTTTCGTATGTGTAATCATGCTAAGTATATCCACCACATGCATTTTGCTGCCAGTAGTGTCCACTATACTGCATCACAGAGGAAGTAAGTCCAAATACATGCCTCGAAGCAAATATGTGACTCTGTTGAATAATTTCAAGGAGACAAGTACGAATGAGAGAGGATGAGAGTGTGTGAAGTACACGAGAGCCGTGAGATGACCATGTAGTCCAGTGACATTGGATGTCAATGCATATGAGTTGCCGCCACAGTGGACCTAGTGAAATACTACAGGTCGTGGGCCTTTGATTGTCAGACTCTGACGTGGCACAACAGTTCATCACATGAACACTGACAGGCTGGTCACTTCAAAGCACAGTCCTACATATGTGTATAATTACCTTCACAGTCTGACATCCCACTCATCAAGCAAAAGTTGGACCCACGCAACAAGCATGCTACAGCAATGCATGTCAAAACATACACAGGGAATCAGTGTTGGTGGGCAGGTCCGCACAGTGAGTACGAACAGCTGAAAATCACATGCATGCTTCATTAAACCAGGCACAATCTTGACAGTCACACACCCTGCAGACCCACAATGGCCAAAACATATTAAGTAGGAGCCATCCTGAACTGCAAGGACACACCCACACACTGCACACTGTGCAACATACAGTACACACATGCGCTCACATCCACAGACCTGAACACGGATACAAACACCCACCATGCCCCTGGGTAACACATGTGTGTAATCGACATTGCCAGAGTGCACACACACACACCAACACCACCCCAAAGTCACACACTTCACACCACACATACCTACACTTCCCAAATGCACACTTTGAAAGTAACCCATGTGCCCATGCTCAATGTCCATCCCAAGATCAACATACACCTACACTGCTGGCCACCCAGAAAGTAAGCTCACACATACCCGCACACTATGCACATGCTACCTGTCATCCTGTGGCCAGACTCACACCCCGTGCTTTGCCTGCACGCAAACATGACACGTAGACATTTACCATGGAATTCAAGCAAATACATGCAGACAATCCGTGTCACTAAAAAACTTCTTCATCACACACAAGTGGCAGAGTCTGAAAGAAGTGAAGTCCCAGCCACGTGTAAAACACATTGGAATGTGACACCAGACATTGCAATTGTTGAGGTACCATTCAAGGCATGTGCCTCACTTAACTATGCACACACAGTAACAACTGCAATCAGCAACTACACAGACACAACCGACTACAGGAACAACAGCATCCAGTCACAGATCACATAGACAGGCGGCAAAAGTGTTCAACACCAGGGACAGTGGCCAGTCCGATGTGCAGAGTAGTGACACGAAAAGCTGCGTATGCAATGTGTGTGAGTGTACCCTGACATGGCCACCAACACTGCCATGGCAGGCACAATAGCCATCACAGCCACCACTGTGTCACAGGTAGATGTGTGTGTGTCCCTACCATTCAAACAGGATGGCCCGTTCAACTCCGTGCTGTCTATGTGCTACGGGACAGTTGGAGGTCCGCCCCTGAGAGAGAAGCACAACTGTGGAAGACACACATGTGTCATGTGAAGCGGGAGTTCCGCTTGGGCCAGGTGGGTGGGTGGCACGGGTAGGTGCACACATGCATTGTTGAAACAGACTGTGTGGGGAGGATTACGGAGGGCTATATTTCCACTGTGTTGGGTATTTGGAAAGCACACCTGTCTGGAGATGAATGTGAACTCGTGTGGGCACAACAGGCGGGCACACGATCAATGCTGCATCAGGTGTAGACGTTAGCCCTCCCTCTGGGGACATGCTGGATACTGCTGTGCGTCTGCCAGGCCCTTGCCAAGGCACGCACATCCCCTGTCCACCAGGTGTACCCCCTACATTGTCTGCCTGCACAGGCTACCCAGGGCACGGGATGGCAGTGGAGCTTGGTGGGTGGGAGCTCATGGCGCCCTTCTCCTGGTCACATCTCGCAGGCAACACATTCTCAGTGAGCAGCAGGGCACAAGTCCTAAATATGTAGTGGGGGGACGCAGACGTCACGACAGGAAGTGACGTCACGAAAGGTGGCTTGCACCATCAGACTTTTTGCCTCCCTTCGCCCACCCCTTACATGCGATTGCAACAGAGAAGCCAGCGCGTGCACAAGCAGCACCGAGCTCGCCCCAGAGGGGCCAAAGAGTGAATGTGTGTGTCCATTTGCACCAGTTCCCTGGCTCGCGGTAAAATCAGTGGTGGGACGCCGTCCACCCGCGTGGTACCCTGACTCGAGACCTGGTGTGCAGGCAAAGTGTCCTATTGGCTTTGCGATATGTGTGAGATGCATGACACTCGTTGGCGGGGGATGGCTCGGAGGCGCGTCACCCTGAGGCCCATGTCCCACCACATGGGTCCCTTGTCAATGGCAGCGGTTGTAATGACTATGCGCGCAGGGGTGGGTCAACCTTACGTGTGGGATTGTGTTTGCGGCCTGGCCCGCTAGGGCAGACACAGCCTCAGTGTGTTGCATGTGGTGTATCCGGACTCCGGAGGCTGTCATGCATTGTCACTGTTGCCCAGGTATCGAGTCGGGGTACCACGCGGGTGGACGGCGTCCCACCACTCATATCACCGCGAGACAGATAATTGGGGCAAATGGAGCCACACATTCACTCTTTGGCCTCTCTGGGGCGAGATCGGAGCTGCTTGTGCACGCGCTGGCTTCTACGATGCAATCGCATATAAGGGGTGAGCGAGGGGAGGCAATGAGTCAGACGTTGCAAGCCACCTTCCGTGATGTCACTTCCTGTCGTGACGTCAGCGTCCCCCACCCCTTATTTTAGGACTCGTGCCCTGTTGTTGTCAGATGTGCCACTGCCCAGGGGGGTGGAGAAAGGGTCAGGAATGTCAGCCTGAGATTGGCCCAGTTGAAGGACCACCTTGACTGGGGGGACAACCATTGGACAGTTTGGCGTAGCCCACCCACGCGCACATGTGGGCCCTCCATGTACTGTGTCACCTGCGGCAAAGTGATGTCATGGGCAATGACGTTATTGAGGAGAGCTGTCTGCCCCACGCAGAGATGGCGCATGAGCTCAACAGACCCAGCACTGAGGGCAGCAGGGGTCACATGTGCAGGGGCAGCTGTGCCTGGTGTGAAGGACACTCTATCCTTCATCCTTGTGCCGACACGTGTTGCACCAGTGGAAGTAGATGGGAGGGCGGGCATTGGCCTCCGCGTGGCTGAAGAGGAGCCAGAGTCCACGTCCCCTGTGTTAGCAAACATGGATGCATCACCTCGGTCCTCAGATGACTCAGAAATTGCCGGCTCGGCCTGTAATTCATCCAGCACACGTCTGGCCCCTCCGAGGCGCTGGTCACATCTGACACACTCAGCACCTGTGCAGCTGCTACATCCGATGCCACACCACTGTTGACCGTCCCCTGTCCCTCAGCACCCACGGGAGATGCCACATGAGAGAGAGCGAGGTGGCCTCATCCATCTGGCATCAATTAAACAGACATGTGCAAGGGAAGCAGCACAGAACATCCACCAATCCACATGTTGCACGATACCTGTGCAATTGCATACAGCCACCACAATCAACACGTAATGGCTGGCGTACAGTAACTGAAGCCGCTAATAAGTGGCACATGTGTTGTGCACATAGCACTACACCCGGCCTGTGTCACCCTGCGACCATAGTCCCAAATCGCGGTGTGCACACCCACTGTCCTGATGGGGCAAGGATGACCACTACGTAATTAGGCCAAAGACATACCTGCATGGAGCAGAATGGGAAACCACTCACACAGACTGCAACATGACGGCCCACAATGGCCATGAGCCCATGCCATCCACCTGTCGTTGACACGAGCATAACTGCTGTTGCACAGTGTGCCGGATGTGTAAGCACCAGAGATATGAGCTGAGGCATCGCAAACATATGACCGAACGAAATCAGAGTAGGCACAGTGCCTCAAACATACATGTGAATTGCCAATCCAGGCCACTACAGGTTGTTCCAGAGGGCTACGACTCTGAGTGCATTGAGAATGCAGAGTGCTCAAATTACATCTTGACCCTCAGGAATCGCATATGCATGTCAGGTGCACACAGCACAGAGTACACTTACAACCCACTGCATACACAACATACATCGCATCACCCAGATTATGGTTAGGCTGTGGACACATGCTGCCTCTCACCGCAGAAGAAACCATCCCACATTACTGTACACTTGCTTGCTGCTGATGCCCCTACAAACATGCATCCGGCACAGGCTGTGTGACTGTCAAGATGCAGACCATTACTGGTGAAATGCAGCGCCGTGCTGACCTGACAATACGAGGGGGCATCCCCCGATCCGTTCTCGCCACGTAGCAGCTCATCCGGCAGTTGACGTCACACCCTTTGTGGAATTGGCTGCACTGTCGGTCACACATACACAGAGGCATCAACTTGGATGCAATGGCTCATCACATGCCCTTGGGCTGGAGGACTTCAAACTGCAGGGATGGTACACAAGAGCCTTGGAATGTCACTCATGCACTTCTCAACATCACCCACATCCACCACTCACAGTGGCATGCTGCTGACACATCCCAAATACTCAGAGACGTGCAACAGAGCCAGGAATTAATCGGACATGGCCCAACAGCATGTGTACACCACACGTGAATGCATGCTGCTGGGAGTGTGTACACAGTACCTGTCCATCCCATTCACATGCAGGTTGCCAGCACATTGAGCAATGTGTAGTCTGCCCACATCTACTGTCCATTGTCAGGTGGACCAACAAATAGATCACAAGGCAACACATCTCTGTGGGTGGACTCACTGTGTCCAACACTGCGCAGCCCTCAACGTACTCGCCCTGTGAATGGCTCACCACGCAATGGAGGTCACATTCAGTGCCACTATCTCTCACACACATCCCTATCACAAGGCATGGTGTGTCCAATCGACAGGGCTGAGTCTGTGCATTTCAGGAGAGACCTGAACAGAAGACACATGTGACCCACTGTACAGTCAGTGTTGTCTCCTTCTAGGATTGTGCGGTCAATGTGCAGCCCAGGTCTGCTGCCACTGAGAAGGCCAGCAGGGACCCAGCCAGCCAGTCACACAAGCAATGACTGCCCTGACTCCTGCATTGCCAAGTGGCTGCGTGACTGGATGTCTGACATGGAAATGCCATGTACCACCACTCGTGAGGGACATGCATGGGAAAGCGCCATAGAGCCTACATACCCCTTACACCTGTAGTTAGCATGGTAAGCAGTGCATGTTGGATCCCCACAGGCTCAGAATCATAGTGCTGCGGATCTACGACGTGTGTGTCCCCCACATGCACTCCCATACACACTGTAGTTGTCTTACACACACAACTTCTGCTATGAATAGCCTTGGGCAGTGTGCGTGGAGCTCGGAATCCATGATCTCCAGCTCCTCGCTGGTGAGTGGACCTGGACATATCTTCAGAGTCGTCGACATGTAGGTGGACATGTGGCAGCAGCGGCAGGTGTTGTTGAGGGATGCCAGGCAGCAGTCCCTGTCAGCTGTGGTAATGCCTGTCTCCCTCCCACACTCATATGGCCCCCTGGGGCTGTTCCAGTTGGTCCAAGCTGCTGCAATTGGTGTACCATGTCTGCCTGCTTCAAATGCACACAATGGCCTGCACCGAGCTGTCCATGTACGCTTACCTCTATCGTCGAACACGCAGGATGCAGTCGCGAGGGCCATTGGAGTTGGCCTCAAGGGCCTGGTCCATGGCGGGTACAGTCCGCTGGTGCCATGTGGAATCCACAGTTGAAGGTGCGCCATGCATTTGCAGGTGTGGCCATGATTTGTGTGTGGGAGCATGTCCACACTGGACAGGGCCACTTCATGCTGTGTGCATTGGCATTGACGGCCAGTGCTCAGCCTCCGCATGTCTGTTGGCACATCATCATGTACACATTAGCATGGGTGCATGGGATGTGCATATGCACACACATGCCATTTTCCTCTACGTACATCTCCCACTTGGCACGTGCAACGTTACGTGTCACTTGTGATGTGTGTTTGCATTCACACAGCTGTGTTGTCATGGAGTTGTCGATGTGTACACCTGTCAATGTGTGTTGGAGGTGTGATACGTACAGTGCTGGACATTGGGTGGGCTAGGGACATCATTGACTGTCTCATATCCCATTGTGCAACAGGACCCACTTGTTTTGGCCGCTCAGCCTGTGTACATTGTGTTGTTGGTGTGTGCCATACTCACCCGGCCTCGGAAGCTGTGTCTGGCACAGCAGCTAGGTATATTGCCGTGGTGTTGTCGGCTCCCACCTATGCAGTCTGAAACCATCATGATGCCTTTCAAGCTATTAGGGCCTAACTCCCCATGTGCATGCTCATGTCAATGGTATGTGTCAGTAACCATTGCTATTGGTAAGGGGACCTGTGTAAGAGTATTGTGGCTGTGCTGTCCCTGCTTGTCAGCTGTTCTGTGATTCTATAGCTTTGCCAGTTATTTATGGTATGTGTATGTGTATGTGCCATGTGGTGTGTTGCATTGACATGTGTCCACTTCCATCTGTCCTAGGAGGAGACCAAACATACATCGCCCCTACCAATTGCTGTCAGACATGGAGGATGTGGAGGTCATCCGTAAATTCCGGCTGGACCGACCCACCCTGCATCGCCTATGTGCCATGTTGGTACCCCACCTTCGTCCTCGCAGGGTGTATCCAACAGCATTCACCCCCACGGCTAAGGTGATGGCTGCACTGCATTTTTTCGCTACCGGATCATTCCAACACACGGTAGGCAGTGGAGCTGGAATGTCCCAACCCATGTTCAGCATGGTGCTACGGGATGTCCTGTCAGCCATGATGCTGTACAGGAACCGGTACATCAGATTCCCCAGGGCTCGTGATTTGGCGGCAGTGAAGGGGGCTTTCTATGCACTTGGACGCATCCCCCACGTTGTTGGTGCAATTGATTGCACACATGTTGGCCTTGTTGCACCACAGGCCATGGAGCACATCTTTCGTAACCGTAAACATTTCCACTCCCTGAATGTGCAAGTGGTGTGCCTGGCGGACATGATCATCACGCACGTGTGTGCGAAGTTTCCCGGTTCCACCCATGACTCGCACATCATGCGCCACAGCATCCTCCCACGACTGGTGTCCATTCTTCAACCGGACCGTGCCTGGATTGTTGGTGAGTATGCATACTCGTGTAGCGTGCTGGGTGTGACATGCTGTCTTGTGTCCTGTTGGAATTGCAAGGATTCTCTGTGTTTCTCACACCCAGGTGACTCGGCATATCCTAACGGCCCTTGGCTGCTGGCCCCACTCCGTCATCCCAGGACACCAGCTGATGTCCGATACAATGAGGCACATGGGAGGACCAGACGTGTGGTGGAGCGTACTTTTGGACTCCTGAAGTCCAGATTCAGGTGCCTGGACCGCACCGGGGGTGCACTGGCATACTCCCCACAGAAGGTGTGCCAGATAGTTGTGGCATGCTGCATGCTGCACAACCTCGCTATTCGCAGGCAGATCCCCCTGATAGTGGATGACGGTGATCAGCCAGGACCCCCGCCTGCAGACCAGGCCGTGTCCAGTGACGAGGACAGTGGAGAGGAGGAAGCAGTGAATGAGCGTCAGCAGCTCATCGCCCGCTACTTCACTTGACGGTGAGTGACCATGTACGACGGCTGATGTTGCTGTAGTTGTGTAGGTGTATGTGTGCATTGTCACGGCGGCCTATTGTTCACTGAGTGCTGTGTGGCAATGGTCCATGTCCAGGGTAGTATGCCACTGACAGTGGCTGTGGCATTGTGCCCTGTTGCTCTATGAGATGTGTGTACATTGCTTGAACTTGATGACAAGTACTGTGTGATGAGTGTGTGACACACACATTCAATGGACTCTTGTTCTGTTTTTCCCCCTAGGTCCCTACAGCCTCTCCTGGCCTATCGACATACCACACTACAGATGCATTTCTGATCTTGGGGACGGTTGCACATCTTTGATTAAACACAGAGCAGATAAGACAGAATGTGATCCAGGTGTATTTATTTAAAGCAGTGACATGTGAATGTGGGCAAGGTGATCACACAAGTGGTGCATGCTGGAACAATGAGTTGACGGACATGTCCGCGTGATGGTCAAGGTGTAGCCATGTTGTTCTGGGTCCACAGTCCGACAGACACATGCCATTCACATGGCAGTGTGGGGTAGGATAGTAGTCCAAGTGAATGCAGTAGATGGCCACCGTGGCTGGCTGACTCACTGGCGTTTGGAGCGTGCAAAGTCTTCTCTGGACACCTGTTTCCTCTTCGGACGACCCCTTCCACGTTTGGGAGGGGGGTGTTGTTGTGGGCTGCTTGTGGTGGCTGAGGATTGCCCACTCGCTGTGGACGCAGGGGAACTGGATGTTGCACGACCCTGCGCCCCAGCAGGTGGTGTCGGAGGTGGTGTGGTTGGCCTTGATTGGGCCCTCACCGCCACCACTAGCTGGCCCATGAGGTCCACAAGTTGGCCCATGTGGGCGTCCATGGACCTCAACACCCCAAGGACTTCCCGCGTGTCGGAAGCTGACCTGGCCCATTGTCCCTGGGCCTCTTCATAGGCCCCAAGGACTCTGGCGATTTGCGGCAGGGCTTGGCTCCCAGGCTCGGATGGCGTTGGCCTGACCCTGCTCCTCCCACCTGGACTGCTGCCACCGACCTGCCCACTCGCCACAGTGGTCACCCGGGGCCTCGTTGTCGCTCCCAGGGTCGATGTCGAGGTGAGTACAACACCTTGCGCAGGGTGAGTGGTCAGGGAGGCCCTGGTGGTGGTGGTGGTGGTGGTGGTTGCGGCGGTGGTGGTGGCCGCAATGACCGTGGCAGCAGGGGCCTGGGACTGGTCACCAGCCCTGGGAGATGGGTTGGTGGGTAGGAGGGGTCCTGGGGAGCGGTTGCGCCCTGCCACACCAGATGTGCCTGGTCGGGTGTCCTCGTCCGAAGAGGTGTCCAGGTCTTCCACATCCGTGAGTCCGTGTGGAGGGCTTGTGGACTGGCTGTGATGGCTGCTGTCTCCCTCTCCAGCATCATGCAGTTCGTCACCTGTGGGGCGGAGACGAAAGGTTATTGTGTTGCACCTTGCAAGGTTTGTGTTAGATGTCTGACATTCACAGTTTGTGCACAGTTGTGCAGTGATTTCCCAGATGCGTGTGTATGGCTCTGCAATGTGTGTGCGTGATCAAGGCAATGGAATAGTGTGATGGGTGCATATGGCATGGGACGGATTTGGAATGCCAATCGGTGTGTGTTGCAGTACCCCTACATTTTGTGGCTTTGGTGGAAACGGGGTACAGCCCCATGAACGCTTTTGAGATTAAATATGTTTTTGGGGTTCATTTGAAACGCTTAGAAACGCAGATGGCAAAATGGGTACAGCCCCCTCAACGCTTTTGAGGTGAAATATGGTTTTGGGGTTTCAAATGGGACGCTTAGGAACGCAGATGGCAAAAGGGGTACAGCCCCCTCAACGCTTTTGAGGTGAAATATGGTTTTGGGGTACATACTGTGACATATGGGTGCAGGAGGGGACATGTGTCTTGGCCACACGACACTGCAGAGACAAAGGTGTGTGTATGTCTGACGTACCAAGCATATCTGCTCACTGTTATCATTTAGGGACATTACACTGCAAGCATTGTAGTGAGTGAGTAATGGTTGTGTGCCACACGACGTATTGCAGATGGGACAATTCCTTTGTGTGCGTGCTACCCTCAGCCATGTGCAGCAATGCAGTGCTCTTGGTGTGTTGACTATATTAGGTATGTTGTGAATCACAGTGTGACGTGCGCTTCAGACACTACAGACACATTATTGGTCATCGGCAGGAATCTTTGCTGAACTACTGTATATGGGACAACTGATTAGATGATATACCTTTCATGTCATTGGGGCTGTTAAGATGTGATGGATGAGACATTGAATGTGCATTGTGTAGCTGTGTGGTTCATGGGTCCAGTGGTGTATGTGACATTACTGTGGTTCCACTCAGTTACATTGAGACGAGATAGACTTACATGGGTGATGTTGTACGATGTCAAGGGAACAAGCAGACACGACTACATGGACAATACTTCGATGGTGTTGCTGATGTGTGTGATGACTGGCACAGTGCACGGCATGTGGGTCAGTACTCCAGTGAGACTTGTGCATGCAGACGTGACTCCTTCCGTGTTGGTGTATTTGTGATGGCTCATGTGGGATTTGACTCTGTAATTCATGTCCGTGTGCACATTAGTCACATGATTATGGCAGGGAGCAGTGCTACCTGTTCCTCTGCTACGTGACATGTCCCAAATGTTAGTCGTAGTACAGTCCTCATGCCTACAGACACCCCGCCCTGTACAGTAGTCTACCTACTTGTTGGTTTGTAGGGTGCAATGCCATGGCTGTCACATGGTCATGAGAGGGAGGGGTGCTCCATCTTGCTGGTCTGTGGCAGTGGGGGCCGTGTTGTGAGTTGTGGTGGGGGCTTACCATCCACAGACACCCCTCCATGTAGGGTAACATATCTAGCTGTCGGGTGAAGGTGTGCACTGCAATGGCTGTCACATGGGTGTGGGGAGTGCTCCATCTTGCTGCGCTGTAGGACTAGGGGCCTGGTGGTGGTTGTATTTCTGCAGTCCCCCCTCCGATACTCGGAGTTTGTGGTAAGGCTACTTACCTGTTACTTGTTGGTTAGTGCAGCTATGGCTGACACATGAGTGTGGGTGTGGGGAGTGCTCCTTCCGGCTCATCTGGGGTACAGAGGGACCTGGTGTGAGTTGTGGTGCTGGCTGCCTGTACACATGCCCCCATGGTTTTGTTTGTTGGTACCTTTGGGCTGAGTGTGTGGGAGTGTCTGTTGCATGTGTGAGAGATGTCTTGTGTATTGTGTACTGGACATGGGGGTGTTTGGCCCTCGGTGCTATGGCATTCTGGTAGTGCATGACAGTACATAGCGGTGTGCTGGTATACATTTGTTTGTACTTACCAGCCTCCACTCCCCCTGGTATTCCGGTGAGACTCTCCGGATGCAGAATGCCTCGCACCTTCTCCTCCCACGCCTTGAAGGTCTTGAATAGCGCGGGATTTCCGCCGCCAGTCGTGGCAGCCAGCTCACGGTTCTTGGCCTCCTTCTTCCTGACCACGCTTTTCAGGTCGTGCCACCTCTTTGTGATTTCGCCCCGGTTGCGTGGCACGTTCCCAACTGCATTCACCTGGTCCACTATCCTTCTCCACATCCTGTTTCTGGTGGCTACTGGTGTCTGTTGGACCTGGTTCCCATAGATTTGTGGGTGCACCTTGATGATCTCATCGACCATGACCGTCAACTCGGTGGCAGTGTACTTTGGCATCCTATGGCTTGCCATGGTGTGTGGTCTGCTATTTGTTGTGCTGGTGTGGTTGTTGTGTGGTGTGTGGTGTGTGATGTGTAGGGGGTTCGTGGTGCCGTTGTTTCAGTGGTGATGGTGGTAGTGGTGGTGATGTGTGTGATGTGTGCGTGCGTGTGGTGTGCTGCTTTCCTTTGTGTCTCTCTGTGTTGTCTGATTGCGTCTTCGCTTTGTCCTCGTGCAAGGGATTGTGGTCTGTGAGGAGGCTGCTTTTGTACTAATTTATGTGGGTGTGTCATGATGGTCTGTCGTTTTCAGGTGTGTTGTGTCTGTTGTCCTGGGATTTGTAGTTTTTTATTTTTGGCAGGGGGCATGTGTCATTGGGATGTGTTCTGTGTTTGTGTATTTTGGCGTGGTTTGCCGTGTGGACTTGTTGGCCATGTTGTGTGTATTTCTTTGTCCCGCAAATGGTTTCCGTGCACGGACGTTCCCGCAAGGCCTTCCGCCGTGTCAGTTCTTCGTCGCTGTTGTCAACCGTGGCGGGCGGAGAATATGTGGTTTGTCCGCGCTCATGTCGGGGAGATCATAATTTCACGGTCGTTGTCTCGGTCGTCAGGGCGGACGGAGTTGGGTTTTCGTGCGGTATTGCGTCCGTTGCGGACGGTTAATCTTCTACTCGGACATGGACGGGCGGAATTTTGTGTGTTTTTACCGCCGCGGGCGGAGGTTGCTTCGCGACATCATAATTGCTCGATCGGTATTCCCATGGTGCAGGCGGGTGGTTTTTTAAGGCTATGGTGGGTGGCGGATTTTTTAACGCCGGTTATCGTAATGGACCCCTAAGTGTGCTTATCTATTGACTATGCTGCTAACTTAAAACTGTACATCTTCCTATTTGAAAACTTGTCAGCTATTTTAACAGTTTTATTCCACACCTTTTAAATACAAAACTTATTTATTGTAACGTTTTTAAACGCTTTTTATTGTTTTTAAAATTGTGATGTTAGTTCCCTGGACTTGAGTAATACTGTAGGTTGTTAAACATCGAGTGATGAGTGGCCGCAGGGGTCAGAATACATTGTACAAATTTGTAGTACATTGCCACATACGGGTTTCAAGGACACTCTGCACTTTTTCCTGATTGTATAAATTCCTTTCTACCATAACTTCTTGTATATTATGAATGTTTTAATCAATTGTGCTTTTATGGCTGTACAGCAGAAATAAAGTTTTTTTGATTGATTGAGATTTACAAGAAAACATTGCAAACCATCATTGATGTGCCCGACTGGGTGGGAAGGGAAAGGGCAGTGACTTAAGTGAGATAGTGAGGTAAGTGAAAGACACTACTAGTGGGTATCACAATCAAATTGTTGGACATGCTATTCAATGCCACACATTCTTAACAAAAAGGAAAAAAATTACAATAAATTACATAGCCATGTAACATAGAGAGTCACAGTGCGGCATGCACTGTTGGCGATACTGGCATCAGTAAAGTGTCGATGTTTCGACCCCTGAAAGTATGTAGGTGTTCTTAGAAACCTTACTGGCGGGGTCTTCCTCAGGACAAGTGGTTGAGTGAAAAGGGGGAAGGGCACCTGAAAACATAAATGAAATGGCGAAATGTCAGGTCCAATGCTTAAAAAGGACAAGAGCATGAACAGGGAAGAGTCACTGTAGTTACCGTGTCTGAATTAGAAGAGAGTCCTCATAGACGCAAAAAGCCGTCGAGGACAAAAAGGGCTCAGTGGCTCCAAAGTTCAGAAGGGAGAGAGAAAAGGACACCTGTAGGGATAAGGCGTCAGTCAGTAGAGCCTCAAAGGAATCAGAGGGTCATTGGAAAGTTCACTGTACTAGGTAATAGGAACAACTTACTCAAAAATGGGATGTACTCCAAAATGTAGAGTGCTGCGGTGAAAATCGTGGTAAAACCATCGATCAGAGAGTGGAAGCCATCCACTTTACTTCCGTCGATTGAATCAAGTAATCTAAAGTGACAACAGAGGAGGAAAAACCAATCATTGCAGGGACCCCGATGAGGTGAGCATCTGGAGTCAAAGCTGTAAATTTAAAAATGCCAAGCGCATCGTGAGTTTCTAAAAAGGGAAACTAGTGCACGCCTATTTAACATTGACAATTAAAAGAGAAGGAACATCATGGGAAACTTGCCGATTAGCAGCGCGGTTTAGTAACAAAGAGTTGCACTGTGCGCGCATGATGTTCTACAACGAGATTCCGAGGTTAAAGGAAAATCATCGTGCCTATCGAAATACAGAGTGCACGGTATCGACATCATGTTGAAAAGTATGTCTACAATAGTCTATAGTAGTGATGTTAAATAATTAATAACATTGACAAAGGCGCGGTAACGCATCAGCGAGAGGCCATCAGCCCATCAATGTGAACTGGGAAAGAGGCCGGGGCGTTGTTCCCAAGCAGGTCCGTTTCCAACCGGAGAGCCATGGAGAAATATCAACACGACGCAAGGTGTACAGATGTTAGGAGTAAACAACAACCCAGTGGCAGAAGTTCCAACCGGAGAGCCACGGAGCAATATCAATGCGACACAAGGTGTACAGATGGTAGAAACTAACAGCAATCCAGTGGTAAACATCTGATCTTACACTCTGAAGGACGAGGAACAGAAAATACTCTCCAAAGGCTTGTCCTTTGTACCTACTGCCTACCCCAATACCTTCAATATCAAGACTGAACTGCACAGTTTCTTCCGAAAGATTCGCCTTAGGTATTTCTTCAAAGATTCTGCAACACCCCCATCGAAATCACTGACAGGATTAAGGGTTCCATCTACCTTCGTCCCACCTGCCAATGCCATGACCAACAGGATCTTGGCGTATGAAAACATGGTATTGAATGATGTGACGAAATTACTCTCCACACATAAATATACCATTCCAAATCCCAGTAAGTTGGAGAAAGCTGCCCTCCTGAATCTGAAGAATAACAAGGATATTGTTATCAAATCCGCGGACAAGGGCGGTGCGATTGTGGTACAGGACACAACAGCATACAAAATGGAGATCATGAGACAACTCCAAGATGGTATTAGCTACTCCCCACTAAGATCGGACCCCACAAGGGAGTTGGCTGAGGAAATCCCGTGGCTCATGACGGCGTGGTTCCGTCACAAGCATGGCGGCGCCGCGCTCACCCTCCACCCCCCCAGCGCCGCGGCGGAATTACCGCCGCAGCCAAGGGGTTAAACCAATTGCTGAGAACACCGAAGCATACTTAAGAGACACTATGCAGACAATCACCCTGATAGACCAACAACCTTTCAACCCGAATGACCAACTTCTTGTGATGTGTGATATTGTATCCCTATATACAAGTATCCCACAAGAACCAGCATTAGAAGCAACGAGAGATGCCTTGGATAAACGACCAGCACCTATGGCAGTTCCCACAGAATTTATCATCTCTCTGCTGACCATAGCGATGAAGAAAAACTACTTCTTTTTTCAAAGATGCTATTATGTACAGACAAAGGGTGTAGCAATGGGAGCAGCCTTCGCCCCGGATCTAGCTATCATTTATATGGACAATTTTGAGAGATCATTTATATTCAACAACAATCCCTTTTACCAGCGGTTGAATCTGTGGAAACGGTATATTGATGATATACTGATTATCTGGAATGGAGATACAACTGAGTTGGGCCAATTCCATAATTGGCTCAATCAATGTGACCAGGATATAAAATTCACCATACAATCAGATACCAAAGAGATAGCCTTCCTTGACATAAAAATCTGTTGTGAAGACAATAAGTTGTATACCACATTGTATCGCAAACCGGCGGAACGCAACTCCTGTTGAGGTACAATAGCCACCACCCACGGGGCTTGCGAGACAATCTCCCGGTGGGCCAATTTCTACGGATCCGCAGGAACTGTACAAAGAGGACAGACTACATGGCTGAGTCGGAAGATCTCAGTATCCGTTTGATGACGAGGGGATACCCAAGGAGATTAGTGAAGAGAGCTCAGAAAAGGGCCTGGTTTAACCCACGGAAACCTTGCTAACCCCAGGCAAAAGAATGACATATCGTCACAAAGAATGATCTGCGTCACAACCTTTTCCACAAGAAGCAATGCCATAAAAAAGGTTATCAATAAACATTGGAACCTAGTGTCAGATGACATTGACCAACCGAAACTACCCTTGCACTCTTTCAAAAAAGCGATGAGTGTCAAAGATCATGTGGTCCATTCTTTTTGGAAAATGCTACCGAACCAACAATCCAATCACTTTGGAATCTACCACCGGTCAAAGGGCACCACAAATGTGGACAATGCAAAGCTTGCCATACCACAATTACAACTAAGAACTTTGTCTACAAACAACACACGATTGCTCTGCATTCCTTCACTAATTGTAACACCATGAATGTTATTTATGGCATTATCTGCCCATGTGGGCTACTCTACGTAGGGCAGACACAACAAAAGATCAAGGCAAGAATACTGCAACATCAAAGCAGGATTCGGTGCTCGGTCGCAGGGGCACCCCTAGTTGAACACTTCACATCAATGGGACACAATCCGGAGCAACTGCAGTGGCTGGTGATAGAGAAAGCTGAATTGGGACCAAGAGGGGGCAACATTTCCTTGATCTTAAACATCCGAGAATCTAAATGGATGTTACGTCTGGACACTAATGTCAATGGGCTGAATGAACAGGACCCCAGCAGTGCTCAACTAGCGTGCCTAAATATTTCATGAGGCCATTCCAAACTTTGTGTGACCAACCCCCTGTGCTGCTCATAATGATAGGATTGAGATGTTGACCTCTTTTGTCGCCACCTGAGATACAAAATGGTGCTTCTGGTTCCTTTCAGCTGTATTGTCCAAATGTCTTTTCCAATATGATTGTGAAATATAATTGTATATGACTGTTTAACAGATTGTGGAATCAATATTCAGGCACACTAACCAGTCACATTGCAACAATCAATTCTATGTTTTATACACATGGGCCAATATATATACATAATTGTCTGGATGAGCGTATTTTCCTTCAATGCCCATTTTTTCATCATGCCTTCGCATTTATTATGTTATATAATTGGGCTATGTATCCAAGGTGACATGTTTAACTGTGCCCTTATTGTGCTACATTACGCACTTTGCTGATTTACTTATATGTAATTCCTGCTGAATTTCAGGCTGGCGAACTGTCCATGAATTGTTATTTTTTGATGACATATACACACTCAATACCCATTGATTAGAGAGTCTCTCTTCCCTGCCTGCCTCTTGCGTACACACCGGCATTCAGCGGCTGCACTACACCGGGCGTCACGTGGGCCCTCACGGCACGCCGGCTACGTGTTTACTTAACCTTGCCTTCCGCCCCGGCGGCGCGTTCTTTCCATTCCTTGGAGAGCGAGGTCGACTAACGAGGTGAGTGTTCTCACCTCCCGCCCCTTTCCGCTAAACCTATTCTTTACTTAATCATGCGGCACTGCGGGTGTCCCTCCAAGCCTTTAGATTAGTCACCGTTTGTGCCCTGTAGCGTAGATGCGTTACCGCGCCTTTGTCAATGTTATTAATTATTTAACATCACTACTATAGACTATTGTAGACATACTTTTCAACATGATGTCGATACCGTGCACTCTGTATTTTGATAGGCACGATGATTTTCCTTTTAACCTCGGAATCTCGTTGTAGAACATCACGCACGCACAGTGCAACTTTGTTACTAAACCGCACTGCTAATCGGCAAGTTTCCCATGATGTTCCTTCTCTTTTAATTGTCAATGTTAAATAGGCATGCACTAGTTTCCCTTTTTTAGAAACTCACGATGCGCTTGGCATTTTTTAAATTTACAGCTTTGACTCCAGATGCTCACCTCATCGGGGTCCCTGCAATGATTGGTTTTCCCTCCTCTGTTGTCACTTTAGATTACTTGATTCAATCGACGGAAGTAAAGTGGATGGCTTCCACTCTCTGATCGATGGTTTTACCACGATTTTCACCGCAGCACTCACATTTTGGAGTACATCCCATTTTTTGAGTAAGTTGTTCCTATTACCTAGTACAGCGAACTTTCCAATGACCCTCTGATTCCTTTGAGGCTCTACTGACTGACGCCTTATCCCTACAGGTGTCCTTTTCTCTCTCCCTTCTGAACTTTGGAGCCACTGAGCCCTTTTTGTCCTCGACGACATTTTGCGTCTATGAGGACTCTCTTCTAATTCAGACACGGTAACTACAGTGACTCTTACCTGTTCATGCTCTTGTCCTTTTTAAGCATTGGACCTGACATTTCGCCCTTTCATTTATGTTTCCAGGTGCCCTTCCCTCTTTTCACTCAACCACTTGTCCTGAGGAAGACCCCGCCAGTAAGGTTTCTAAGAACACCTACATACTTTCAGGGGTCGAAACGTCGACACATTACTGATGCCAGTATCGCCAACAGTGCATGCCGCACTGTGACTCTCTATGTTACATAGCTATGTAATTTATTGTAATTTTTTCCTTTTTGTTAAGAATGTGTGGCATTGAATAGCATGCCCAACAATTTGATTGTGATACCCACTAGTAGTGTCTTTCACTTACCTCACTATCTCACTTAAGTCACTGCCCTTTCCCCTTCCCACCCAGTCGGGCACATCAATGATGGTTTGCAATGTTTTCTTGTAAATCTGCATCTTGTGTTCAGTGTGATTAAATAACACTTGAGCACTATTTAATTCTCCTTTTTGATTTACTGTTGTGAATACAAATGTATTTTTTATTTCTTACACTGTATGGATGTAATAGTACTGGGACCACCACGTTCTATACCGCATGTAGATACCGCCAGATGACCAAATTTCTGAGCAGCAGAGTAAAGTTGTACAAGCTTTGAAGCCAGGCTGTCCCTATAAGCTGCAAAAAACTCCACAGGCAGGCTGTCAGCTCCAAGAACCTTCCTGAATGCCATGCTTTTAATTGCAGTTCTCACTTCATGTATAGTGATTTCTCCCCCCAGATCATACGCATCCTTCCGCGAAATTACTGGCAGGTTGCCAAGGGCAAGGAAATCCTCAAAGGCCTGAGAAGGTAACCTGGGTGCAGGGGCATAGAGAGAGAAGTGTAGTACTCCCAAAATCTTGTATTTATGGCAGCTTTGCTATGAAAGGGTTCACCTGTGTCTGAATCAAGCTCCAAAACCCGGGAGTCTCTGACGTTTGGTTTAAGAAGCCACACCAAAAAGGAACCTGTTTTATCATGCTCAACAAGCACCAGGGTCAGATAGTCCATTTAATCAAAATAATGTAGTCTCTCAAATTGGGCTGCCAGTAACTCCCTAGCCTACAGCAACGGATACTTAAGTGCAGGATTACCTGGCCTCCATTGCTCAAGATCCTGGAGTATCCCTTCCTGAGATTCTACCTCACCTACGAGCATTTTACACACCCCAACTACTTCCGTAATACAGTTCCCCCTGACCACTGTCTTAGAAGCATCCCACTCAGTCAAAGGGGATGTAGCAGTTCCAGCATTGTACGCAAAATAAGCATTTATGGACTCTCAAAAATTGTTTTTAAAGACCAGATCATCCAGTGCCTCCACTCGCAGATGCCAAACTGAAATGAGAGTGTCACATGCACTCCCATTACAGAGACACTAATACTAGGTTATGATCTGAAAAGGTTCTTCACAAATATTCAGTACCGTGAACCCCACCATGGACAGTAGGGGAGCACAAAAGTTGTCAAGCCTGAATAAAATGAGAAGTCGGGAGTCACAGGGTGCAGTCGCCTCCAAGAGTTTACCAGACCCCACTGCTGCTGCCATGCAAATAAAATACGAGCTGTGTGAATGATCCAGTGCAGGATCTGCAACACAGTTAAAATCTTCCCCCAATAATATAGTCCAAGTCAGGAAAGTTGCCAAAGACCTGGACAGGTCTGCGAGGAACTAACCCTGGTAGGAGCATAGATTCCGACAATAGTAAGATTGTGACCAGGCAACATCCCAGGGATGACCACCACGTACCACCTACGATCGAATCTACAAGTTCATCTGTTTTCTGGAAGCATACCTCAGATCTTATCTATAACAAAACACCCATGGCAAAGGCTGATTAAGTTGTGGCATACACCTGGCCCTGCCATCTCTTACGCAAAGCAAATCCTTCAGACCTAGTATGATAGCTCTCCTGGAGCAGGGCTATGTGAGTACCCCACCTCTTAAGATAGGAGTACCCCTTGTAACTTTTAGACATGATATTAAGATCCCGGACGTTCCAAGAGCTGAAGTTGTTCATCATGGGGGTCGCCATGCAGGGTGACCAAGGGGGAAACCATTGCAATCCAAACAACGGTGGCCCGTGTTACAGCTCATGCCATCCGGGAGCAGCAGACAGGGGCAACTTAACCTAAAACCCAAAGCTACTAACCCAACTCCCCCTCCCCAGGAACAGAAGCAAATGGATCCCCATCCAAACCAGTTGGATACCATCCAATGCACAGCCACCACGACCTGCCGTCGTTTATAACACCCTTGCAACTGAGATGGAGCAACCTCTTGGACACCCCTTGAACTCTTCTTTTGATGTTTATTCACCTTGAACTCCCCTTTTGCTGTGTGACTTCCTTTTTGCTGTGGAAGATGGTACATCCATTCCCAAATGGACTGCGGAGACTTGAAGAACTGCACCTCCTCACCACTGTCCACCCTCAACCTGCCAGGGTACAACATGGCGTACGAGATGCCCTCTGCTTTTGCACATCACGCATGAAATCTGGGAAAAGCATAATTCTATGATTCACAACCATAATGTCCCTGCAGAGCCTGGCCATGATATGATCATGATCCTTATAATGCAAGAGCTTTTCCACTATTGGACGGAGAGCTGCCCCAGGCAGAGTGGGCCTCGAAGGGACATGATAAGTTCACTCCAAAGCAAAACGCAGAGAGAGGCCCTCCAGGGCCACGTTTTCTTTAATTCAAGCCTCTAGGAAACTGGTCATATCATATTGCAGCAGTGCCTTCAATGCACTCTGGGATCCCAATGATTCTGATGTTATTCTGGTGAACTCTACTTTCTGCATCCTCAGCTCTGGATTCCAAAGATTGTAACTTTTTTCCATTATAGATTTTTCCAGGTGAGAGGTCATCTATTGCATGTTCAGTGGCCTCCAATGATCGTCTCGCAACAGGCCCATTTATGCTACCGTGGAGTCACTCTTTAGCTAGAGTGCCTCCCTCGAGGCAGCAATAGCCTGTAGAACTGTGTCCAAAGTAGGGGCAGTGAGCCCCCCATAAGGGACCCCTCATCTGGGAAAATGTTGTTCTGAACTCGAGAGCCAAACCCCAGAGAGGGACCAGGCTTGAATTACTCCTTCTTCCTACTGACTTTACCCATGGCAATGTCCTCCCAATCGAATTTAAGAACCAAGTTAGGGATCAAACGCCACAGGTTTGCCATGAGTCAGATGGGGTACAACTGAAACGGCTGCCCAAGCTCCAAGCACAACACAGACCACTGCACGCCAACATCTTCATGAACTTACTACAGGACATTTTTTACAGTGTCTGCCACTTTCACATACCACAGACCCCCAGACAGGCGAAGAACTAAACTGCTTTGAAAGTAGGTTGCAGGTTATACAGCAGTGGTCCAGGAGCCAGTTGCAGGCAGCCCATATGCTGCCCACAGTCCCCTAGGCAGGCAAAAAAAACAAGCTATGTTGAAAACAGATTGCAGGGTATACAGCAGCGGCCTCAGGAGCCGATCTCAGGCAGCCCAAGTGATGCTCATCAAAGGCCAGAGCCTCTTGCTATTCGGGCAGCAGGCTGAGTTCAGGCACCTGCCCGCCTCAACAACTTGGGCAGAATCACAGCAAGCATGCTACAATCTGCAAAGCCTGTTTGGCCGTGCAGCCTAAGGGTGAATGACAGGCAACCCACCTCCAAGTCATCCGCCATCTTGTGACAAGTCCTTTCCCAACTGCTAACCTCTCATGAAAGGTGGGTAGCAAATCTAAGTCAGGCGCAGGCAACACTCACAATTAGGGCAGGAGCACAATAACCAGTCTGTGAAGCATACAGGAGGCCTGTAGTGATCAATAAGCAAGTTGAAACCTATGAAGCATACAGGGGGCCCGCTGTGATCAATAAGCAGTTTGAAGTCTGAGAAGCATACAGGGGGCCAGCAGATCGATAAGCTGTGATCACATGCAGCCCGCTTACCAGAGATCTTCCATCTTGTGATTAGGCCCCTCCCAACAGCTAACGACTCATGTAAAGCGGGAAGCAAATACAAATTAGTTGCCGGCCTCCCTCACAACTTGGGCTGAAAAGCTGCTGGCAGGCTGAAGTCAGCACTGCAGCACAGTCCCACATGGCAATTACAGGGGAGCCACTTCAAAACCATCCGCCATCTTGCGACAAGGCCCCGGCTCAGCCGCAAAAGTCACACTGCAGGCAATACGGCCTGCTCATCGTACATCACATGCAAATCCAATCTGATGCCAGCCCCCTACTTCAGCCAACGTGCTTACCCCTCATTTCACGCACACAGCGGGCACTCCTCCAACAGGCCAGGAAAGAACAGGAAAGAACATTTCCTCAGGATGCCATCTTAGTGAAATGCCCAATGGACTACGTGACGCAAACAATTGACTGAAAAGTGCAATTGTACAATTTGTACAACTATACAAGTCCTCTGTTGTGCACGGACCCAAAATAGGTGACAAGAGGTTGCTGATGAGGCAGAAAGCAGTTAGGATATTCCAGATGGTGGCATGCAGACGGGAGCTCTCACACTCCATGTCTGCCTCCATTGGCGCTTGGCCACGCCCCCAAGAATAAATCCACACTAATTTAGAAAAATAGAGTACATTTTAATAAATTATTTTACAGCAAAATTACAAATATCCAATCAGTGGAACTGGAGTTATGAATTTTTAAAGTGTAAGGGAAAAGCTAGCCCTTAAAAGATCAAAGCGCCAACTGTGGATATCTTGTCGCATGAGACCGGGTCAAAGTAAAAAAATGTGGTGGACCGAGATGAAGCATGGGTCAGATACAAGAAGTGGATTGGGCCCGGTCGGCGCTTATTTTCAGACTTAGAAAAAAGTCATAGAAAAATGTCTGAGAGTGTAAAGTTCAGGGGGGCAAGGTGCATATAATGTCCGAGGAGGAGGCCTCATCTGCCAGGGAGCCGATGGACGAAGTTACGATGAAGATTTCTATGTTTGGATTAGTCTCTTTTGTGGAAGTCAAAAATCTCCAGCGAGACAAAGCTGCAAGCTGTAGCACACAAGAGTTCCAGGAGGCCCGATACCGTTTGGCAAAGGACTGCCGAATAGGATTTGCTGCTGCGGAGAAGAATTTGCTACAAAGTCAGGCCGAACGGTGATGCACCTAGGTCAGATTGACAAGCAGGTAGCTCCTGGTCTCCTCTCCTTTCTCAAAGCACTTTTCAGTCAATCATTTTCTGAGTCTAAAGTTTTGAGTATCTGGTCACTTTTAGCACCACTTCCAAGGGTCCAGGACTGGAGAGGCACCACTTGGATGGCTGGGACTCACTCATGCTGGGTCCAGGTGTGGGTTCAAGATAGTTGGAGCCTTTTCTGTCACCTGATGCTCAGAACAGGATGTCAGCCAACTAGCACTTGGAGTCACTCTGGTGGAACAGAGCCCAAGCAGCAGGGCTGGCCTCCAAAGGTTCAAGGCAGGCTTCAGGCAGCAGAGGAGTCCTTTGAGGTGCAGCAAAGTAGTCCTCTGAAATACACTGCAACCCATAGCAGCAGGCAGTCATCTCAGAGGCCTTCCACAGGTCCAGAAAGTGAACTGAAGTGTGGGTCTGAGGGTCCTATTCTTATACCTGGTGCCTTTTCTCTGAATGAGACATTTCAAGAAATTTTCCTTTCAAGTGTTTGGGATTTCCTGCCTCCCCTGGCTCCAGCCTGACTACATGCACAATGAGGTAGAGTGAAGTGCTTTGTGTGAAGGCACGGCACAGCCTAATGATTTGCAAGTGGGGTTGTGCCAGTTCTGCTCCCCCATCCTGCCATTGATGGTCCAGCTTGACACATCTAATCCCTCTATTGCGTGGCTATCTGGTAGAAACAAACAAAGTCCAACTGCCAACTACACCCAGTCATGTTACCCAGGAACATGCTGCAGGCACCAAATAGCCAGGGCAGGAAAATGCCAACTTTGTAAAAGTGCCATTTTCAAAATTGTGACTTAAAGTCTGACTTTACCACTAAAGAGGATTTTAAATTACAACAAGAACTTCCTACCTGCTCCTAATCAAGCGTTAGCACCTATAAAATGTAATAAGGTAACTCAATGTTATCCTATGGGAGAGTTAGGCCTCACAGTAAAGGAAAAACAAAGTTAGAAGATTTTCACTACCAGTGTCGTGTAGTTCCTATAAATCTATAAAGGATCTGCGCATTTAGACAACATAAACTGTGGCATTGGTGTCTAGACTGATTCCATATACCCCCACCGGGCACGTTCGCCTGTATACCAGCTAGCTCACAGTGCCACTGTGAACTTCTCTTACCAAGGAGAGAATAGTTTCTGACAACTATCGAACTTGACAATCGTGTCCCTTCAAGGATCGTGGAAACAGTACAGTACTTTTCGCTCAGTCACTCATGCTCACTTTGTCTCAGACAGATACACAGAATAAATGATGGGGACGTTTTCAATAAGCATTTATTTAACCAGCATCATTCTAGTGTAAAATATGAGTGCTGCAACAACCATAAGACAGAAACAGATATAAATGATGGTGCAGAGAAAGAATATCGAGGAAGAAATATCAAATTGCACAAATATCGTGGTAAAAATATCGTGGGTCAGGAATATCGACATTAAAATCCTTGTGGTCAAGAATGTAGATTTTAGGTAAGTAATATCGATTTAAAAAATATCGAAGTGTTTAATATCGTTTGTAAAAATATAGTTGGTAAAAATATCGACTTTTTATTAGTTTTCTGTATTTTAGTATATATTTTATATGTGTGTGATGTTTGTTTTTGTATAAGAATTGTTTCTATTTGTATTATATGTGTTAAAATTTTAGCAGTTATTATTTTTTTTAAGTTTAATTTTGCGTTTTTAGTTCCATAGCCGGTTGTGAGTTTATAGGGGAATAGGGTGGGAAGTAATTTAATTGTATAAAATGTATCGATTATTTATAATAGTTATTAATTTTTTTTTATTTGAATTTTGCGTATTTAGTTCCGTAGCAGGTTGTGGGTTAATAGGGAATAGGGTGGGAAGTAATTTAATTATATAAAATGTATTGAATATTTATATTAGTTATTAATTTTTTTAATTTGAAATTAGCATTTTTAGTTCTGTAGCGGGTTATGTGTTTATAGGGGTATAGGGTGGGAAGTAATTTAATTATATAAAATGTATTGAATAATTTTTATTTATTAATATTTGTTTAATTGTGATGTTATATTGTTAAATGTGTAAATTAATTTATTAATAATTGTTTAATAATTAGTTGTTTATTAATTTAAATTAATTAATTAGTAATTAATTATGGTAATTGTGTAATTAATTTTAGGTGTGTGTTGTGGTGTTTATAGGTGTAAATGATGGGAAGGGTGGGAAGTATTTTTTTTGATGAATTATTAATTAGTTGTTAATTAATTTAAATTAATTAATTAGTAATTAATTATGGTAATTGTGTAATTAATTTTAGGTGTGTGTTGTGGTGTATATAGGTACAAATGGTGTGAAGGGGAGGTAGTAATTTATTTGTTATTGATGAATTATTAAATATTTCTTAATTAATTTAAATTAATTAATTAGTAATTAATTATGGTAATTGTGTAATTAATTTTAGGTGTGTTGTGGATATTATAGTGTTAAAGAATGTGTACTCAATTAATGTTTATCTTTTTTATTAATACTATATTTTAAATCCATTGTTAATTATGTTAATTATGGAAATAAATTTAAATAAAAATGTTGATGTCTTTTTTATTGGTGTGGTGTTATAGGGTAGGAAATAAAATAAATACATTTATGTTTTATATAATTTGTTTGTTTGTGAATATTTGCTCCTTTTAAATAAATATTGCTTATAAATGTATTTATTAATTTCTTTTATATCATATTTGTACCTGTTTGTTATTTGTAATTAACATTATAATATGTGTTCTTTTTATATGTTTTATATATTTAATTGTATATTTTTATAATATTGTCTATTTATTTTTAAGATTATTATTTTTTTCTTCAATTGTTTAAATGTTATTAGTAATTTTTGTTTCTCTGCTATCCAATACTTTCCCTACTGTTGCACTCACTGGAGTGGGAATAGCAATTTTTACCCCTCTGCTATCCAAAATGTTCCCTACTGTTGCACTCATTGGAGTGGGAATAGTCATTTTTACCCCTCCGCTATCCAATACTTTCCCTACTGTTGCACTCACTGGAGTGGGAATAGTAATTTTTACCCTTCCGCTATCCAGCACTTTCCCTACTGTTGCACTCACTGGAGTGGGAATAGTAATTTTTACCCCTCCGCTATCCAGCACTTTCCCTACTGTTGCACTCACTGGAGTGGGAATAGTAATTGTTACCCATCCGCTATCCAATGCTTTCTCTACTGTTGCACTCACTGGACCGGGAGTAGTAATTTTTAACCCTCCTCTATCCAACACTTTCCCTACTGTTGCACTCTTTGAAGTGGGAATAGTAATTTTTACCCCTTCGCTATCCAGCACTTTCCCTACTGTTGCACTCACTGGAGTGGGAATAGTAATTTCTACCCCTCCGCTATCCAATACTTCCCCTACTGTTGCACTCACTGGAGTGGGAATAGTAATTTTTACCACTCCACTGTCCAACACTTTCCCTACTGTTGCACTCACTGGAGTGGGAATAGTCATTTTTACCCTTCCGCTATCCAGCACTTTCCCTACTGTTGCACTCACTGGAGTGGGAATAGTAATTTTTACCCCTCCGCTATCCAGCACTTTCCCTACTGTTGCACTCACTGGAGTGGGAATAGTAATTGTTACCCCTCCGCTATCCAATACTTTCTCTACTGTTGCACTCACTGGACCGGGAATAGTAATTTTTACCCCTCCTCTATCCAGCACTTTCCCTACTGTTGCACTCACTGGAGTGGGAATAGTAATTGTTACCCCTCCGCTATCCAAAACTTTCACTACTGTTGCACTCACTGGACCGGGAATAGTAATTTTTACCCCTCCTCTATCCAACACTTTCCCTACTGTTGCACTCTTTGAAGTGGGAATAATAATTTTTACCCCTTCACTATCCAGCATTTTCCCTACTGTTGCACTCACTGGAGTGGGAATAGTAATTTCTACCCCTCTGCTATCCAATACTTCCCCTACTGTTGCACTCACTGGAGTGGGAATAGTAATTTTTACCACTCCACTGTCCAACACTTTCCCTACTGTTGCACTCTTTGTAGTAGGAATAGTAATTTTTACCCCTCCGCTATCCATCACTTTCCCTACTGTTGCAATCACTGGAGTGGGAATAGTACATTTAAGTCTTTGACTATCCAACATTTACCCTACTTTTGCTCTCAATGGAGTGGGAATAGTAACTTTTACCCCTCTGCTATCCAGCACTTTCCCTACTGTTGCACTCTTTGGAGTGGGAATAGTAATTTTTACCCCTCCGCTATCCAACACTTTCCCTACTGTTGCACTCATTGCAGTTGGAATAGTAAATTTAATTATTTCGCTATCCAATGTTTTCCCTACTGTTGTATTTATTGTATTGCGAAATGTACATTTTACTTTCGTTTTAATAGTTTAATGTTTTAATTAATTATAGAATGTTTTTTTTATTTTAAATTATTGATATATATATTTTATTTTTATATAATTTAAAAGTTTAAAAATTAAATAAAGATAATAGTTAATAAATTATTTTAAAGTAAATATATGCATATGTATAAATTATTATGTTTGTGTGTTTATATATTTTTAAATTAAGTTAAATTGTTATATTTTGTTAAAATGTATATTAAATTTAATTTCTTTTGTTAAAGGTAATATTAATATTTTATATATTTAATATATATTATTTAATTTAATTTATATTTTTAAATTAATGTTTTTACAGCTATATTTTTAACTTCGATATTTTTTATTTGATATTTTTGTACTTACCTGTTTAAGTATAGGGAGTCAATATTTATACAATCTAGATATTTTTTCGATATTTTTACCATCGATGTTTTTAGCATCGATATTCTATCAGTGAACCATAAATGATTATAAGCACCAACAGAGTAAATGGATGGTAGATTTCTACCATAGTGCTAAGACAATGGAGATATGCAGGTGTATGGATGTATGACAATAATAATGCGTACTTCTACAATGCAACCCTAACTAGATGTACCTAAGTGTACCTAGCATGTATGTAGGTGTATAGCCAAGAATCCCCCTAGGATAAAACCAACCCCATTACCTGGTGTGAGAGAATGGAGGACCCCGTCTTGATCTCGAGATGGACAACCCGCGAGGGATGTCAGACCACTGCGTGCTGGAGTGTCTGCGTGCGAGAACCTCAGCGTCTCGCATCAGTGCGTCAGCATGGAAGTCTTTCTCCTGTGCCCGCCCCAGCAAAGATTTGGGGGTCGATTCCGATTCGGGCCGGAAAAAGCACCGACCGACTCGGAGCCGGAATTTATTCCGACCGACACGTACCTGTGGCGCCCGACACGCCAAGTACGATGCAAAGCGTGCAAAATCCGACCGACACGTACCGAACCCAAGCCGAACGACCGAGCCGCACGGAAAACAGCAATACGGCTGGAAAAACACGCGAATCGAACCGACCGACACGCACCCGGAACAAATCCGACCGAAACGTACACGCGAACTCCAAACCGCAAAGTACGATGCAAGGCGCGAAAACCACGACCGAGTCGGACGAAGGACAAGCCGTACGACCGACATGCATACAAAACCGAGCCGAAGTAACACAAAACACCGCGACCGACGCGTACGCAGCATAGAAAACTGCACAAACACAGCGTGAACGAAACGGAGAACACCGTACGAGACAAATGCAGTGTCCGACTCGGTCACAAGAACGTTTCCAACATGCACAGACAGTACAAGGGAAAAATTACACAAAAAAAGGCCAAACAAGCAATTACAAAGCCAATAAATACTGGGGGGGGGTGGGGACAGAGAACAAAGACACACCCACAACTCCACCCATATAAAGGACACAAATCCCAACCATGATCCTTTGCAAATGCCATTCTACTGCCAGCACCCAACAGACAGCAACCACACACCCACAGCTCATCCCTCACACAAGCCACACACCATCAGCACACCAACAAACACCTACCTCACATACACCCAGCAAAACACACACTCACACACCCTCACCTGCACACCAACACACACATCACTCACCATCACCACCCATCACCATGCCCCCCAAGAAGAATCACAAGTTCCTAGATTGTGAATTGGAAGTCATGGTAGACGAGATCCTCAGGGTAGAGCCACAGCTGTTTGGCACACTGGTCCAACAGACCCCCATCTCCCAGAAAACCAAGATGTGGGAGAGGATCATCAACAGGGTGAACGCACAATCACCATGTCTGCGCACAAAGACCGACATCCAGAACAGGTGGTATGACGTGCGCAGGAGGGTACGGGACCTGCTCAAGAAAGACTACCTCCTGAGCCAATACACCGGCAGTGGCCCTCCTGCCAAGCCAGTATACCTCAGGCCCTGGGAGGAGAAGGTGCGGGCCATCCTTCCGCCAGTGAGCGTATATGGACTAGAGAACATCCCAGAGCCTGGTGAGTACACAACAAATGTACACAATATTCTGCCACAATACACACACACATCACTGTCAAGGGGAGAGTCAAACCATGCACTCATAGCAATTACACAGCAACCAGAACAGAATCATCCCAAAATGTGTATGTCAGTCAGAAAAACACAACACATGCCATCTCAAAGTTACATTCAACCGTGCCATCACATGTACAAACACAACTACAACTACAGCTAGGCAGTGGCACAAATAGAACTAACAAACACATCCAGACATGTAGCCACCACAACAACACCAACACACAGTGAAGACCACTGAAAGGAAGGAATTCTGTGTATGCTGGCCAAGTCAGTGTAGCCAATAGCATCATGGGAGTCGTAGTCACACATATTGCCCCCCACAACTGTCCCATCAACACCACCATGAACCATGCGCACATCACAGGGAGTGGAGAAGGACTCACAAGATGGCTGACACTGGCTACTGCTGTGGGGAGCACAAGGCCCTGCTAGCAACTGTGCACCAACAAACAGCAGGACACCACTGACTGACATCCTGAGAGACAACTTCCACTCCCTGCAATGGAAGCACGTTCCATGGTGGGATATCTGGCTGGCTGGGTGGGAAGGAGGACTCGCACCACTGACCATAGTCACAAGCACCTCCCCTCACACACACCCTCAACACATACTCCACATAACCCACCTGGGAGAATGCAATGCCACACATCCTAACTCAAGATCCCACAAAGAACCTCCACCCTGGGTTATGTCGTGTGAAGCACAGGGACACTCATGGGACTTTCAGCCAAACAACTGCCAGGACAACAATCCCAGCCATCCTGTCAGCACAGCCAGCCCACCCCACAGGGAAGCAGAGTCAAAAGGAAGGAAGCATGGGCATGCTGGGAAGGGGGGTGGAGGCAATAGTATGATGGGAGTCGTAGTCACAGCTCTACATCCCCCACCACATGGCCCAGCAAGCTCACACTCACGCATGCACATCCCACAGAGAGTGGAAAGGCCCATCAAAGATGTCTGACACTGTTGCTGTGTCGTGGGGAGCACAAGGGCATGCTGGGAACTGCACACAAACCAACAGCAGGACACCACTGTCAGCCATCTTGCCATTGCTCTCACACCCACACACACTGAACTCCCCACAAAACCAAGTAAGTATGGGAATGCTGGGAAGTGGGGTGGAGGCAATAGCATGATGGGAGTGGTAGTCACAGACATTGGTCACCCCCACAACTGTCCCATCAACACCACCCTGAACCATGCGCACATCACAGGGAGTGGAAAACAACTGACAAGATGGCTGACACTGTGCACTGCTGTGGGGAGCACAAGGCCCTGCTGGCAACTGTGCAACAACCAACAGCAGGACACCACTGCCAGCCATCTTGCCATTGCTCTCACACTCACACACACTGAACTCCCCACAAAAGCAAGTAAGTATGGGAATGCTGGGAAGTGGGGTGGAGGCAATAGCATGATGGGAGTCACAGTCACAGACATAGCTCACCCCCACAACTGTCCCATCAACACCACCCTGAACCATGCTCACATCACAGGGAGTGGAGAAGGACTCACAAGATGGCTGACACTGGCTACTGCTGTGGGGAGCACAAGGCCCTGCTGGCAACTGTGCACCAACAAACAGCACAACACCACTGACTGACATCCTGAGAGACAACTTCCACTCCCTGCAATGCAAGCACAGTCCATGGTGGGATAACTGACTGGCTGGGTGGGAAGGAGGGCCGGCTGTCAACCAAATACAACCAATGCAGACCATGTTCACACCCCAACAAATACATAGAAATGCCCAAATAATGCAGGACAATGTGCCACACCAATATCAACCCCTGACTGTGACGACTTAGGACAATGCAATGTACAGGCCCGCACCCAGAGGCACAGTCACAACTGTCAGGTGTGTCAACCATTGATGCCTGCAGAAACATAACATACATTGTGTGTGTCTCCCAAAAACAGGTGATGATTGGGACACAGCAGCAGACGCTGAGGAGTCCCAGTCCCAGGCTCAAGAGGATGCGGAGCTCACTGGTGTCGTACAGCCTCTGCCCTCCTCGGACGAAGAAGACCAACCTGGCACATCCGGTGCAAGTCTACATGCAGCACCAGCAGGACCACCAGCTGCAGCACCAGCAGGACCACCAGCTGCACCCCCTGCACCCACCCCTCCAACGACTGTCACCACAAATACCATCCCTGCCGACATGGACAGAACAAGGAGCAACACCAGCACAGGGACCCTGGACCAACCTGGGGCCATGGACACCACCACCAACCCCCAAGGTGGACCAGGGTCATCTGTGCGTGCCACTGCACGCACTGCACATGTCAGCAGGGGTGGTGGGAGGGGTGGGAGACAGAGGTCGCTGCTTGCAGAGGTTGCTGGTGTGCATGATGACCCACAACTGGTACGCATAGCTGATGCGTACCAGTCCAGCACCGGAGATCTCAGCCAGGTAGTGGGGCTCCTCAGAGACATGAAACAGCAGCAGGCTGCCCATCATGCCCGCTTGGACTCTCACATGTCCCACGTGGAGTCACACATGTCCCGCGTGGACTCACACATGTCCCGCGTGGAGTCCAAGTGGGATGCACTGCATGAGATGACGGCGGTGCACAGGGACATTTTACAATGCCTCCGCCAGATGAACAGCAACCAGTCCACACCTCCCTGTGTGCCAACAACATCTGGTGCTGAACAAACTGCAACTGCCACAGGGAGGGAGGATAACTCTGGCGGAGAGTCCCCTGCACCGCAGCAGCCTGTACTTGAGGGCCCCCCCCCAAAGAAGAGGGGTCGTCCGAGGCGGGGCAAGTGAGAGGCCGATGGCCAAGCGCAACTCCCAGGAAGCCTGAACCTGTTCTGGATGTTCACCTTTGTGCACAGACTGTTCACCCTGTTGACGGCAACACTACTCCCACACATTGCATGGGGAGTACAAGTTGGACCAATGTCTCAGACAACTGTGGCCCCGATACTGGGGATTCTGTCTACCAGGACTTTCAATTCACCTAGGAACTTCTGATTGCAAGATTTATGTACAGCACTACCCATCCTATGCACTATTCACACAAATGTATCACAATAAACACACTAATACACAATACTTGCCTCTGTTGTGATTCCAACGTGGGTGCTGTTATGGGGATGATGAACTGCAAAATTACACTGTGTATGCGAACTGCAACAGCAAGTACAACACAGGCATGTGAGTAAAGGCAACGTGACACATATGAGGGAGACACACCACCAGGGCTACACAACACATACACACCTAGGCCATCTGACTCATTGCCTACACTGATGTTGCCAGGGAAGACGGTGCAATGCACAGACACCACACCCATTCCCAGTTGTAGTCAAGTAGCCCACAGGTGCAGTAAGCAAATGGCAGTCAAATGTGTGACCACAGACAACGCACATCACAAAGTGAAGCACAGGTTTATTACACAGTTGCAACATGTCGTAACCACTACAGATGCAAGGTAATCCCACCTGGCAGCGGGCACACAGTCAACAACTGTAGACGGAAGGAAGTCCATGGGTGTGGCGCACATCACCTGTAGGGACACAACAGCTACCACCCTGGAAGTGCAATCACGTCGTCGGTGGACACAGTTGACCAAACGAATCTGGAAGTACCCTGTGAAGGACAGAAATGACACACAGTCAAAAGCAATGGAGAACAGGACAGAACAGCAAAACTCATGCACAATACATGTTACAAGATACCCACCCAGAACCAAGTTAGCATGTCAACACTGTTGGGGAGTACAGCCCACCTGTAAGCACACATCGCAACACACATCCAGTCAAGTAGCCCATGGACACACTCCAACAGCACCAGAGCACCACCTACACATATCATGCCAACTCACATCATTGACATGACACCTCAGGATACTCACATTCAGCTAAAGAAGTTGGTGATGAGCTGTGTGCGGACATCACCCTCATCATCATCATCATCATCACTGGCATCGTGGTCTAGGCCAGGATCCTCCACAGGTGGCGGATGTTGGTCATTGTCATCCTGGATGAGAGGCAACTCCTTCCGCACTGCCAGGTTGTGGAGCATGCAGCAGACGATGATAATCTTGCACACTTTCGCAGGGGCATATGGGAGGGACCCTCCGGTCTTGTCCAGGCAGCGGAAGCGGCTCTTCAGGAGACCAAATGTCCGCTCAATCACTCTCCTGGTCCGACCATGTGCCTCATTGTAGCGCATCTGGGCTGGTGTCACAGGGTTCCTGAGGGTGTCAGCAACCACGGCATGTTGGGGTATCCCGAGTCACCTACGGACAGACAAGTGCACATTAGCTGACTTGGAAAAGTGGGCGGAATACTACAGATCAGATCACACACAATGGCACAAAGTCAGTACACACCGACAAGCCAGGCACGCTGGTTCTGCATCTGTGCCATCATCCTGGGGATGCGACTACTCCTCATCACAAAGGCATCGTGTGCTGAACCAGGGAAACGGGCACACACGTGTGTGATGGTCATATCTGCAAGACACACCACCAGTGCATTGACCGAGTGGTAGTGCTTGCGGTTGCTGTAGGCCTGCTCCTGGGCCTGTGGTGGTACCAAAGCCACATGTGTCCCATCAATGGAGCCAATGACATGCGGCATCCTCCCCAGGGCATAGAAGTCACTCTTCACGTCAGTGAGTCGTCGCAGTTTAGGGAAATAGATGTACCGGTTCAGGAATAGCAACATTGCCGCCAAAACATCACGGAGCACACGGCTCAACATGGTCTGTGACATCCCACCAGCAGTCGCCACAGTATGTTGGAAGGTACCGGTGGCAAAGAAGTGTAGGGCTGCCATCACCTTCACCTTGGGGGTCAGCGCTGTAGGATACGGCCGGCCAGGCTGCAAATGTGGGGCCAACTGCACTGCCAAATCCTCAATCAGCTGCCTGGTGAAGCGGTACCGTCGGATGCTGTCCCGTTCCACCATCGTTGCCAGGTCTGGGAATGGTCGATGGACAGCAGGAGCCCTGCAGTGCAGAGGAGAAGTAAGCAAGATTGTCAGTCAGCCCACATATGCGGCATTGAACACACTCAATATCCCAACATACATCATTATGAGGCACAACTACATGAAGTGTGCAGTTCCGTAAGGACATGTAAGGTACATACATGGCCAACATCTGTCATCACGGTCCAACAAATGGCATCAATAAGTCCCAGGTTGGCCCATTGGATATCATGAGGCCGTGTCACAGTTCCCATCTCCTGCTGCCGTGTCACAATCACCCCCCACAGTGACATGTGAGGACAGATGTGCCCCAGGCATCACAGCTCAACGACAGGTATATTCCCAGGGACCCTGTATTGCCACATGGACACTGGCATTACATGGAGTATCATGTATACACCACAGCAAAACAACTATGACCCCCACAGGTAGTGGTCCCACTTGCCACTGCAGGACAGACATGGACGTCTGTGACACACACACGCACAACATCAAAGTCCATGCACACACAACGTGGATGTGGAGACTGTCTCCCATTGTGCACATGAAATCAGAGACATTGTAAACACTACATGCACACAGACTGTGGAGGACCATCACTATTGTGCCACTGGGACACCCTGACTCAAACATACCGTCCCACATGGGACTCACGGGGTATGTGACATGACATACACATACACCACCGTGAAATGTGACCATGGCACATGCACAGATATGAACAGTTGCACATCACAGTGGTCATGTACACGTAACACCCAGGATCCTGTCCCCATGAACACGTGCACAGCCTGGGGGTGGCTGCCCCCAGGTGACACCCACAGGACAACATGTACACCAACATACACACAATAGGAAATGCAGCCTTACATGCCTTATCATACAGTTTGGACAGGCTGTCGTGTTGTAGGTGTGCCCCTCACTCCCTGGGAGCTATCTGTGGCTGGCATATGTCCATCTGAGACAGGCATGGTGACATATGCCAGTCTCTTGTACAGGGATGCGTTGAACAGCAATGGACCGATCGGTGCACCCGGCCGGCCCATTGCATTCAATGTGTGCAGGTACGCGTTGATCAGCAATGGACCGATCGGTGCCCCGGGCGGCCCATTGCATTCAATGTGTGCAGGTGCAGCGTTGTACCCCTGTACGCGTTGTACTGCAATGGACCGATCAGTGCCCCGGCCGGCCCATTGCATTCAATGTGTGCGGGTACGCGTTGTGCCCCTATGCGCGTTGTACCGCAATGGACCGATCGGTGCCCCGGCCGGCCCATTGCATTCAATGTGCTTGCAGTGCAGCGTTGTACCCTATGCAGCGTTGATCAGCAATGGACTGATCGGTGCCCCGGCCGGCCCATTGCATTCAATGTGCGCGGTGCAGCGTTGTGCCCCTATGCAGCGTTGTACCGCAATGGACCGATCAGTGCCCCGGCCGGTCCATTGCATTCAATGTGTGCGAGTGCAGCGTTGTGCCCCTGTACGCGTTGATCAGCAATGGACCGATCGGTGCCCCGGCCGGCCCATTGCATTCAATGTGTGCGCAGTGCAGCGTTGTACCCCTATGCAGCGTTGTACCGCAATGGACCGATCGGTGCCCCGGCCGGCCCATTGCATTCAATGTGTCGTGGTACGCGTTGTACCCCTATGCGCGTTGTACAGCAATGGACCGATCGGTGCCCCGGCCAGCCAATTGCATTCAATGTGTGCGGGTGCAGCGTTGTGCCCCTGTGCGCGTTGTACGCAATGGACCGATCGGTGCCCCGGCCGGCCCATTGCATTCAATGTGTGCGGTGCGGCGTTGTACCCTGTGCGCATTGATCAGCAATGGACCGATCGGTGCCCCGGCCGGCCCATTGCATTCAATGTGTGTGGGTACGCATTGTACCCCTGTACGCGTTGTACCGCAATGGACCGATCGGTGCCCCGGCCAGCCCATTGCATTCAATGTGTGCGGGTACAGCGTTGTGCCCCTGTACGCGTTGTACCGCAATGGACCGATCGGTGCCCCGGCCGGCCCATTGCATTCAATGTGTGCGGGTACGCGTTGTACCCCTGTACGCGTTGATCAGCAATGGACCGATCGGTGCCCCCGGCGGCCCATTGCATTCAATGTGTGCGGGTACGCGTTGTACCCCTGTGCGCATTGTACCGCAATGGACCGATCGGTGCGCACCCATTGACAATGGCCTTGCCTGGCAACGGATGCGTTTTCGAAATTCGAACGAGTCGGTTGCTGGAAATTCAGTTGGTCACCCACAACAATGTTGCAAAATCATGTATGTCATGAAGTTGAAGATTTGAAGGATGCCGTGGGCGTGTATTGGTGCTGCTATTCCATGGATTGGCCAGATTCAGAAGATGCAAACGACTTGGACCTATCACTTTGGACACAAGGGACAGTATCTGCCTCTCCAGCACATATATATTGCTGGCTGTTCCCCTGAGAGCTCACTTGCCTGCACTACATGCTCCAGGACGACATCTGCCACTGCACTGCTGCTGTCTCTGCCCCTCTGGACCCTGCAATGGCACGTACTGTGGAGAGAGCCCCAGCCTTCAGCCTTGAGGAGAACCAGGCCCTGCTGGACAGCCTACTTCCACAGTACAGCAAGCTGTATGGGACACCAGGGGAGCAGGTGAGTGTTCTGTGCACTGCCTTTCTGAATGTGCATTTTGTCTGACTAGCAAGGCTGAAAGTCTGCACGCCACTGGCTAGCAGGCTCACTGAGTAGTTGTCACCCCCATAGTGTGTAGTGACATGCACTGGACAGGTATGGTGCAGTGACAGTGCATTTGAACAAGGTTTTACTTCCCATGCAATGATACCATGTAGTGACGTCTGGCAAACTGTCCATGGGCAGCGTTGCACTGCCTGTGTACATCATGTGCACCTGTGAATGAGACATGTATATACAACTGTGTCATGCACGGATATGTTGCATGTGTAGTAATGGCCTTTTCACTTTGTCATCCTGACAGGTTAATGCCCATCGGAAGCAGGAGATCTGGAAGGACATCGTCCGGTCTGTCCGGTCCGTGGGGGTCTACAAGCGCCGGATCCGCAACTGCCAGAAGAGGTGGCAGGACCTTCGGGGCTGGACCCGGAGGATTGCACGGGTCCAGCTGAAGCTGTCGCCTCCTCGCAAGAGGGCGGAACACGGACCCTGACCCCCACATGCTCCAGATCCTGGCGGTGGTGTTTCCAGACCTGGATGGGCAGCTGAAGGCCAGACAGCAGCAAGGACGGGGTGAGTCAAAGACTGCACTGTGAACTCTGTATTACATGCTTTGTGCCCTCCTCTGGCCTGGTTCAACTGCCACAGTACAGCAGTCATGTTATCCAGGAGCCATGTCCCTCTATTGTGCACTGCCCACTCCTCATCTGATACCCAGGTGTGGCCCTTACATTCAGGGAATTGTGTCACTTGGGACTGTGTCCTTGCAGTTTGCTTCACTAAAGGTGGGGGACAGCATCTGTTTCCCTAACTCTGTTGTGGGCATCATGGGTGGGTCCATTGTTCACACAACACCTGTGTTCGGACATGTAATCTGCGTGTTGCTTTGATATGCGGTCCACTTGCTGAGCTGAGCCACCACATGTGCCTGGGGTATGTGGCACACACCCATGCAGCGGGTGGGAACAATGTTTGGGCCCCAGGAGTATGCAGATTACGTGTGTCACACATACATAGCCAGCTATCCACTGTCCAGGGCTCATCCCTCATTCATGTGGGGCAGGACAGTCATGCCTACTCCAGGCCATGCAATGCACTCTGTACTCCCACTCCCGTGTATCAGCTGACACATTGTGCGCAGTGATTTGACCCCTCAGGTGTCTGCCTCTGTGTCAGTGTGCTGTGGATTTGTTGCCAGGACTGCTGGGGTGTTTCTTGGTAGGGGCTCAGCATGCCACTGGAGATGTGACCATAGGAGACGATACTTGTGTGTCACATAGGTGTTTGATCAGCTGCCCGTGCAGACTGGGGTATGCGAATGTGAAGTTCAGGCAGCTGTTTCCCATTCACAGCAGATTGTGAGGGGCTCAGGTTCAGAGGGTAGTGTCACAGGTCTCCCATATGTCCAATCGGTATGACCTGGACAGATGAGGGTTAAGATGATGTGTTGTGTGGGGGATGTACATGTGCACTTGTGCAGCTCCAGGACTTGCATTCCCCATGACCTACTATTGTGACACAGTGCAGAGTGTTGTTGTCTGGCTGCCAAGTCATACATCACTGAGACAGTGATGTATGACTTAGCAGTCATGCCTCCGCCATGGCATGTGTCTACTTATTGGTGATCCTGCAGGGGAGTGACATGTGCTACATGCACACCATTGTGGCGATGGCTATCAGGACATGGGTGCATCATGGTGTCTGTCGCTGGTATGCATCACATGCATATCCTATTTGACTCTGGGCATCCCTTTCATCCGGAAACCTGTACTGATTCAGTGGCAAGAGTTGTGATGTGTGCATGTCCACATGCTACACCGTGTCCTCTGCACTGTCCAACTACTGTGTAGTTGGTGCATGTGTCCACACTGGGGTGTTGCTATCCAACAGACACCAGACAGATGGGTGCAAGGCCATGTGGGATGTGAGTGCCATGGTTGGCATCAGACTGACAATTGGCTTCTCCTGTTCAGTTAGGGCACTTTTAGCAATGTACAACTAATGATGCCAGGGCTTGCTCTGTAATGTGCTGTGCTCACAGTGGTGTGTGCGTTTGGTGCAGGTGACTGATGTCTGTCTGTTTCCCCATTGTTTGCAGATACATCCACGGCCACGGAAGGGGACAGCTCCACGGACCAGGAGGAGCCGGACAGCCAGACTGGGTCAGCAGCCGAGGAGTGGTCGGAGGGACCCAGTGGCACGGAGGGCGAGGGAGCCACACCGAGGAGTCCTCAGCACCATCCACCTCAGCTGAGGACCAGAGCAACTCGGACGATGACTCCCTTATGGAGGCGGGTGTCAGCAGCCACCACACCCCAGCTAGTGTTGCTGTCCCCGCCACCACCAGCACCACCACCGCCCTCCCATCGGCTCCCATTCCCCAGGTCCGTGGAGGCTCCCATGTTCGGGAGCGTGTCTCCTTTGGGCCAGGCACCGCACCCCCTGCCCCTGTGTCCCCTGCTGCCCTGAGTGAGGAGTCTGTGTACCTCCTTCGCCAGCTCCATGTAGGGCAGACAGCCATGCTGAGTGTCCTCCATGCGCACACCGCTCTGTTGACTCAGCTGGTGTCGTTCATGGAGGGCATCTCATCGGGCATGTCTGACCTACAGAGGGGCAATAGGTCCATGGACTCCTCCCTGACGGCAGCAGTGTCCCTCCTCAGACAGTCCCTCAACCCTCCTGCCTCTGCTCCATCCACACTCCCCAGCACCTTACCCGTCCCAAGCACACACACACCGGCACAGGCACACACCAGCACACACACATCCAGCACACAGACACACACGCCACAAACAAAACGCACACGCACGCACAGTCAGGGGACTGAAATCAGACTCACAGGGGATGGGGCCCTGGAACACACACACACATCCACGAGCACTGCGCAGTCCTCAGTTGCCTCTCCCTCCAAAACACCCTCCCTTGCCTCACCTGCAACCCCAAAGACCCAGCGGCTCTTCCTCAGTGACCTCGGCCTCTTCCCCTCCGATCCAGCTGATACAGCATTCAGGGGAAGAGGAAGCCCACCCACACGGAGCAGAGTGCCCCTCGCCCCCGGACACCCTCCCCCAGGCGCAGACAGACTGAGGCCCCCACCCGCAAGTCCCCCGGAGTCGTAAGAGCAAGACCCCGCCGCCACCCTGCAGCTCAGGCACCAGGTCTCCTTCCTCCATCCCTCAGGCCCCCACTCCACAGGTGCCCCCACCACACCCTGCCCCAGGTTCCCCCACCCACAGATATACCATCCCCAAGAGGATCCGGCCTTCTCCCCCTGCCACTTGCTCTCCCGGCACCACACCCCCGCTGCGCTTGTCTGTGCCACTGATGTGGTGAGGGTGTCCTCCCCCTCTGTCCAGCCCACCTTGCCTGTTCCCCATTCTCCTCCCCTGGTGGTAGGCACTGCAGTGGAGTCCACTACCACCCTGTCTGACTTGGGCACTGCAGTGGCGGACCTGTCCACTCCATCTGCAGGGTCCACTGCAGTCGTGCCGGCACCCACAACATCTGAGTCATGCCCCCAGTTGTGCCGGCACACACCATGTCAGACACCTCCACTGCAGTTGTCAGTGGCTCTCCAGCACCCACCACCCCTTCCCTGCTTCCTCCTGGTGAGCCCTGATCCTGTCCCTGCGGTGCCTGGCCTGCCCCTCCGGTTGCCCCTCCTAGTGGATTGTTCCTGGTTTTGTGCAGGCATGCGTAGGGTGACATCTGCCACTGTCACCCAGTTTGGACTTTGACAATGGACTGGCCATTGGCCTTTGTGTTTTTCTGGACTTTGTTTTCATTACACACATATGCTGAATAAAGCAACTTTCTGTTCTCTAGTGCTTATGCTTCTGATGTACATGTTGTTGATGATGCTAACCATGCCCTTGCTGCAGTGATGGTGATATTTGGTCTCATGATAAAGAAGTGTTACTGTGCAGGAACCCATGTGGTCCAGGGGAATGTGTCCTATCCTGTGGTGTATCCATGTCATCCATAGCAGCATCTGAGGGTGTCATGTGTTCAGTATTTGGCAATGGGATTTCCTACTTAGATTAGCTATTTCACATCTGTGGCTTCCACCCCTGCACATCTGTTGTGCCTGCCATTGTTCAATTTGTCTACTTCCCTGACCGTGTGGCCATCTCCACTGGACATGCAGGTTTGGGCATCAATGGGGAAGGACTCATCTGTGTTGTCAGTGCAACATTGCTATACAAGTGTGTTGGATCTGTGCTGATGATTACGTTGGCACTTCCATGACCAGGCTGATGTGACGGGAGCCCTCATTTGGTGCTAATTGTTGATTGTGTGACCAAGTGCTCAGCTGACATGATGGGGCCCTACTGAGGCAACATATGGCACAGCTTTCCTCACACAGGAGTGGAGTCCCCTCATGGCAGTGTGTACTCCTGTGACATTGCCTGCGCCCAAGGTGTGTGTTGTATGTGCATGTCTGTGTGTTGACTTCTGTTTAGCTGTGCCTGCTGTGATCCCTAGTGTTGTACCTGTTTGTGATGCTTGCTGAGTTGACCTATGTTCCCCCAAAGTCTTCTCCCTGGGTTCTCTGTGATGTGGGTGCATGGCATATTACTGGTCATCAGGGTGTCACCCATAGGTGTGTTTGCTGTCAGGGCTGAGTTTGTGTGCAGACGCAGATGGGTCACAGTCAGGTTTCCCCTTGGCACTTGTTGTTTGCCCCTGTCATGTGATTTCCAGTTTGTGTTATCTTTCAGTGATTGTGACACATTGTGTGTGTGACTGCTGGCACTCCTCAGGGTCCGGGCTGCAATGTTGGTTGTTGTCTATGTGTGTTCTTTGTGGGTGACCTTGGCTTCTTCATTGGTGTGTGACTGTGGCTGGGATCCCATTGGTTGGTGTGGTATTGCCGTCATGTCCATGTACAGCGTAGTGTGCAGTGTGTCAGACATTCAGGAGTCTTGTTGAGTGGCCATGTGTGATGTGTTTCTGCACCTTGGTTCCCACCCACCACCCTGGAATAGTCATGGGTGCATGTGCAATGTCACCAGTGCATGTGTGCTTCACTGCTGCACATTGTTGGAGGTCGAGGGGTGTGGTGTTGAGTGTGTGCAGATGAGAGTTGTTGCCCGGCTAGGCCCCTGCCTCCATGTTGGCCTTGGCTTACTGGCCATGCTGATTGATTTGTGCTTGTGTAGGTGTGATGGTAGTTTGTTGCTCAGGACCCATGACTGTGGTTCACAGTGTGAACAACATTTAGCTTTGTCATCACAGTGGGATTGTAATGCAGCCCAGGGTCACCACATTGTGGGGGCCCTGGGGGTAGTGCTGTGGTGTGTCTGTGTCTTGCTGTGTCAGTTGCTGTTCCTACGTGCCTGTGTGACATGTGTGATTTGTGCTCCCTCTCATCTGACAATGCCTGCTTGCCCACATAGGGGATTTGGATCCATGAGTTACCTTTGTGTGGCACTGTATGCACATCTGTATGATTGGTATTCAGGTCTCCTTATGTGTTGTGTGGTTGCCTGGGGACACTGGCACCCCCCTCACCTGTTGTGTATGATGTGCAGTGTGGGTCTGCCTGTTTGTGTTTGTGCATCTGCACCACTGCATTGGCATATCTTGGGTGTGCCATTGGCTGTATGTAGTTTGGTGGGTTTCCCCTGCTGTCCCTGGGACTCCTAGGTCATCGGTCAGCACAATGATCATGGTTTGTGTGTCCCATTGCTGCCATGGTATGGTATCTGTTCACCTCACATCTACAGTCTCCACAGGGTATCTGCATTTGTGTGCCCATTGGTGCAAATATGTGGGTCTGCATTCTGATGGTCACTTCTGTCATTGTGTCATTGATGAATGTTGACAGTGTCAGCCCCCATGGGTGTTGTTTGTCTGCACATGGCCAAAGGTATGTCTTATTTGCACTGCAGTATTTGGCTCCCCCAATTTATGTTGCAATGGGACACATGCACTACTTTGCCACTGATGTGTTTTTTGTTCTGTGACCAGGAATCATCCATGCAGTTTGGCAGTTGCAGCTCTTTCTTTGTCAACACTTACCTTTTGGTCACTGTGATGATGGGGGTTTGGACCCCATTGCCACAATGTTCAAAATGTGCTTCAGATATGGACCCCACACTTACCTTTTGGTCACTGTGGTGATGGGGCGTTAGACCCCATTGCCACAATGTTCAATATGTGCTTCAGCCATGGACCCCACACTTACATTTTGGTCACTGTGGTGATGGGGCGTTAGACCCCATTGCCACAATGTTCAGAATGTGCTTCAGCTATGGACCCCACACTTACCTTTTGGTCACTGTGATGATGGGGGTTTGGACCCCATTGCCACAATGGTCATGGCCTGCTTGCATTGTGGGGGCCACACACATATATGTGTGGCACATGTGCTAGGGGGTCACATTGTATGTTCAAAGTCATGTTCAGTGTTGTAGGCATTTGACACAGTCTACACACGCTTGTCATGGTGTTGGGGGATGTCTTTTTCTTGCATTCCCTAGGTTGTGGTGTGCTGGTTGTGTCATGCATTGTCCATCCTATGAGTGGGGGTGGTAGTGGTGGTAGGCATCCAGCCCCCTGGCTAAGGGTGGTAGTAGTGGTAGGCATCCAGCCCCCCTGGGTGAGGGTGGTAGTAGTGGTAGGCATCCAGCCCCCCTGGGTAAGGGTGGTAGTAGTGGTAGGCATCCAGCCCCCCTGGCTAAGGGTGGTAGTAGTGGTAGGCATCCAGCCCCCCTGGGTAAGGGTGGTAGTGGTGGTGGGCATCTGGCACCCCCTGGGTGAGGGTGGTAGTAGTGGTAGGCATCCAGCCCCCCCTGGCTAAGGGTGGTAGTAGTGGTAGGCATCTGGCACCCCCATGGCTAAGGGTGGTAGTGGTGGTGGGCATCTGGCACCACCATGGCTAAGGGTGGTAGTAGTGGTAGGCATCCAGCCCCCCCTGGGTGAGGGTGGTTGTAGTGGTAGGCATCCAGCCCCCCCTGGGTAAGGGTGGTAGTAGTGGTAGGCATCCAGCCCCCCCTGGGTAAGGGTGGTAGTAGTGGTAGGCATCCAGCCCCCATGGCTAAGGGTGGTAGTGGTGGTGGGCATCTGGCACCATCCTGGCTAAGGGTGGTAGTAGTGGTAGGCATCCAGCCCCCTGGGTAAGGGTGGTAGTGGTGGTGGGCATCCAGCCCCCTGGGTGAGGGTGGTAGTAGTGGTAGGCATCTGGCACCCCCTGGCTAAGGGTGGTAGTAGTGGTAGGCATCCAGCCCCCTGGGTAAGGGTGGTAGTAGTGGTAGGCATCCAGCCCCCATGGCTAAGGGTGGTAGTGGTGGTGGGCATCTGGCACCCCCCTGGCTAAGGGTGGTAGTAGTGGTAGGCATCCAGCCCTCCCTGGGTAAGGGTGGTAGTAGTGGTAGGCATCAAGCCCCCATGACTAAGGGTGGTAGTGGTGGTGGGCATCTGGCACCACCCTGGCTAAGGGTGGTAGTAGTGGTAGGCATCCAGCCCCCTGGGTAAGGGTGGTAGTAGTGGTAGGCATCCAGCCCCCCTGGGTGTGGGTGGTAGTAGTGGTAGGCATCCAGCCCCCCTGGGTAAGGGTGGTAGTAGTGGTAGGCATCCAGCCCCCCTGGGTGAGGGTGGTAGTAGTGGTAGGCATCCAGCCCCCCTGGGTAAGGGTGGTAGTAGTGGTAGGCATCTGGCACCCCCTGGCTAAGGGTGGTAGTAGTGGTAGGCATCCAGCCCCCCTGGGTGAGGGTGGTAGTAGTGGTAGGCATCCAGCCCCCTGGGTGAGGGTGGTAGTAGTGGTAGGCATCTGGCACCCCCTGGCTAAGGGTGGTAGTAGTGGTAGGCATCCAGCCCCCTGGGTAAGGGTGGTAGTAGTGGTAGGCATCCAGCCCCCAATGCTAAGGGTGGTAGTGGTGGTGGGCATCTGGCACCACCCTGGCTAAGGGTGGTAGTAGTGGTAGGCATCCAGCCCCCCTGGGTAAGGGTGGTAGTAGTGGTAGGCATCTGGCACCCCCTGGCTAAGGGTGGTAGTAGTGGTAGGCATCCTGCCCCCTGGGTAAGGGTGGTAGTGGTGGTGGGCATCTGGCACCCCCTGGCTAAGGGTGGTTGTGGTGGTTGGCATCCGGCCCCCCTGGGTAGGGGTGGTGGTGCGCATTCAGGCCCCTGTGTGCATATGTGGCATTGGTGATGGGCATCCCGCCCCTATGGTGCTGCTGTTGCTGGTGTAAGTATATTCTGCATCCCTCTGTGTGTGTGTGACGTGTCGTGTACGTGTTGTATGTGTTTTGTGGTTGGTGTCTGACTTACCTTCTGCGCCGTACGCGTCCGTGCCTGTTCCGGTAGTAAATGTAGAATATTGGTATGATCGGGACGAAGGGATTCATGGTTGGTTCGTGTCGTTCGTCCTTCTCGTTGCTTCGCGTCGTCCTCGTCGCTTCGCGTCGTCCTCGTCGCTGGCGTGTTCGTCTCATAGCCGTGGATTGTGTTGTGGCGCGAATCGGAGCTTATGTGCGCCTCTCCCGGATGCTTTGACGTGCCGTGCGTAGCGACGGGTTCGGCGCGTACGGGAAGCGCATCGTACTTGTTCGGCCGGACGGAGCTGCATTTTCCCTTCCGTGCGACTCGATTCTGCGTTTCTGGATTCGCCTCGGTCGGAGAACAGGACCTGGATTGGGTGAGTACGGCTCGGCCGGATTCTGTGCTGTTGTGCGCATCGTACTTACTCGTTCGGTGTGCTGTACGGATCGGTCGGGAAACAGGCATTCGCATGGCTTTTTTCCCGACCGAATGGTATTGGGTGCGCCTTTGACCGAGATCGGAATCGGCCCCATGGTGTTTATATACCCAAAAGGTGCCCTCAGGGGTTCTACCTTGCTGTGTCATGTCGGCCGAGGATGACGAAAGGGATGACACTTATATATATTTATTATGCAGAAGATGGTAATCCTGCTGTGATTCTGAGAATCCTCATGCATACTAAATGAGGCTAGATTTCTGGGAAAACCACACAACATTTTAAGCAGCACCTAACTAGGTAAAAGGTCAATACCAAAAACCGTTATGTAGTACAATGGCAGGGAAAATGTAGGTGAAAGATTAGGTGACTACCCAGGCCTATATTGGGGTGCATTACAAATCATAACACCCACTCCTCATCCGACCGGACGATATACTAAAAAAGGGAAGGTCCTTCTAATCAATCATAAAACATTGTTTAAAAATGTTCCGAATAAAAAATTTCTGAACGTATAAAAAAAGAAAATTCTATAAATCCTTTATATATGTTAAAAGCCCTATAAGTCCTTTAAAATATGTTCATATATATAGTTTGATACCAAAGGGGATGATGGACGGAGCGCTTGAGCTAATCAAACACTCACCCCCAGTCAACTGATCTGGGTTTAATCCATCATCATTCTTTAGCTCACTCCACCACCCCAGTTCAGACATGGCCATATGCAAATCAGTCTGACCCTGTGCGTCATGGGAACAGTCCAGCCCGAACTGCCAAGCCATGTCTTCCCTGGACCGGAAACAAGCATCCTGGGACCGGTTTCTGGCTATTCAGCCGTCATCAGCCAGGCTAGCTTGAATCCAGTGGCAAAGTGAGCAAGGGACACACGTCTGGGCATACCCTGCCAACATAGGGCGAACAAAGCGATACCAAAGGGGATGATGGACGGAGCGCTTGAGCTAATCAAACACTCACCCTCAGTCAACTGATCTGGGTTTAATCCATCATCATTCGGGCTGGACTGCCAAGCCATGTCTTCCCTGGACCGGAAACATCAGACTGAGTTGCATATGACCATGTCTGAACTGGGGTGGTGGAGTGAGCTAAAGAATGATGATGGATTAAACCCAGATCAGTTGACTGGGGGTGAGTGTTTGATTTGCTCAAGCGCTCCGTCGATCATCCCCTTTGGTATCGCTTTGTTCGCCCTAAGTTGGCAGGTTATGCCCAGATGTGGGTCCCTTGCTCACTTTGCCACTGGATTCAAGCTAGCCTGGCTGATGACGGTTGAATAGCCAGAAACCGGTCCCAGGATGCTTGTTTCCGGTCCAGGGAAGACATGGCTTGGCAGTTCGGGCTGGACTGTTCCCATGAGGCACAGGGTCAGACTGATTTGCATATGGCCATGTCTGAACTGGGGTGGTGGAGTGAGCTAAAGGATGATGATGGATTAAACCCAGATCAGTTGACTGGGGGTGAGTGTTTGATTTGCTCAAGCGCTCCGTCCATCATCCCCTTTGGTATGGCTTTGTTCGCCCTAAGTTGGCAGGGTATGCCCAGACGTGGGTCCCTTGCTCACTTTACCACTGGATTCAAGCTAGCCTGGCTGATGATGGCTGAATAGCCAGAAACCGGTCCCAGGATGCTTGTTTCCGGTCCAGGGAAGACATGGCTTGGCAGTTCGGGCTGGACTGTTTCCATGAGGCACAGGGTCATACTGATTTGCATATGGCCATGTCTGAACTGGGGTGGTGGAGTGAGCTAAAGAATGATGATGGATTAAACCCAGATCAGTTGACTGGGGGTGAGTGTTTGATTTGCTCAAGCGCTCCGTCCATCATCCCCTTTGGTATCGCTTTGTTCGCCCTAAGTTGGCAGGGTATGCCCAGACGTGGGTCCCTTGCTCACTTTGCCACTGGATTCAAGCTAGCCTGGCTGATGACGGCTGAATAGTCAGAAACCGGTCCCAGGATGCTTGTTTCCGGTCCAGGGAAGACATGGCTTGGCAGTTCGGGCTGGACTGTTCCCATGAGGCACAGGGTCAGACTGATTTGCATATGGCCATGTCTGAACTGGGGTGGTGGAGTGAGCTAAAGAATGATGATGGGTTAAACCCAGATCAGTTGACTGGGGGTGAGGGTTTGATTTGCTCAAGCGCTCCGTCCATCATCCCCTTTGGTATCGCCATATATATAGTTTGAGCAACTGAAAGCGTCTTAAAACCATGGTGCTCAGTAATAGTATAGAAGGAAAAAAAAATGTGTTTAAAATTCCAATTTCGGTTGTTTTGGAAAAAGGCTGAATTCTTCCCAGCACACGGTGAGCCAAATGTTTATGTGTCCTGTGTGGGAGACGCAACATCACTGCTGCTTGCATTCGCAGACGACGGTCCCTGTAACACCTCATAGATCAGGTCGATCGAGCAAAGATGATCTTCTTTAGTACCCACAGCCGATGCTGGGGAAGCATTTGAAACATCCAAAGCCTGTGTGCCTGTAGTAGAGCCAGTATCCAATCCAAAAGGAGCTGAAGCATTCCGTGGTGGCTCCAAGAATGCCGACATCAACATGGGAATACGCTGAGGACACTGCACTTCGTGGGCCTTTAACAGGTCCAGCGCTACATCCATGTCCGGTGGCGCAACCGATGGAAGTGTTAGACAGAGATCCAACACACATTCTTGTCTGCAGAGCAAGCAGTGGAGAACAGGCAAAACACAGTCAATCCAGACTGGTCGGAATGATAGGAACCAAGACTCGCTTAGTAATCCAGACTGGTCGGAATGATAGGAACCAAGACTCGCTTAGCTCCCGAAGTCGAGGTATGCGCAGATGGAGTACCATGCGATCACGGCAACGTCGCTCCAAGACCGTTTTTTCCATCTCCTTGGTGACTGGGACATCCATTGCGTAGCAGAAACATTAAAATCAGGATTCTCACTACCAGTAGCATGATTAGCTGAAGCCCTCCAAAAATGCTTCCAAATACGGAGTGTATAAAAGCGGGAATCACTCCGATGACTGTCTGAAAGGTGGTTAACAGTCCAGAACCTATGGTCTTAAATAGGTGTACTATACCCTTCATATCAGACATGTTAAAGATACACTGTACCATTTCTCCGAAATGGAAATGGCAGTTGGTTCGTACCAGTGCTGTATCTCAGCTGAGGACCTTGCAACCTGAAGATCAAAAGTCTCCCGTGCCGAGGATAAGGTCACATCTTTCTGTAAAAGCATGGCTTTCATTTGGCTCAGAGTATCAAACCGTATAAAGGAAACATTCAATGAAGGCCATAACGGTGCCTCCATGACTGTGTGGGTCGGTGGAAACAATACTTGCATACAACAAGTAACCCTGGAGCTTACTGTGACTAGATATGCGATGCCTGGAAGCATCCCACAACAACCTTGATCATTCAGCATTAAGTAGCTCCCATTTGAGAGCAGCTTGAATACCAGATTAATCACGGCAGCTGGGAACCCTTTAAATGACAGGACAAGTTTACAATGGAACCGTTGCAAGCCTCGTGAAGCATAATATCCTGGCAAAGTAGAGACCTGCTTAATGAAGCCTCGCAGTCTGTACCACTGAGAAACACTTCAGTGTCCCTATTCCTGCATTTAAATTTATACGGTAATTCCCAAGATTCATGGATGAAGTCCTTACCCATTGCTTCATATCTGCCTATCTGGTGGTGTTCTAGGCAATATTGAAATTGGAAAGTTGTTACTGGAAATGTTATATGGCCGTGAATTAAACATTCTGTGGACAGTGATTCTGCCACGGTGAAAGGTAATTGGTCTAATTTCTCAATGTGCAGCATTGTATACTTTGCATCTCTTTGTGCCATTCTCGTCTGTCTCGCTGATAGATTATATGCAGAGAATAGAGACGCACTGTTAAAATATCGCCAGGGCGCATGACCAGAGCGCAATGATTGTAGAGTCCAGCTTAATAATAGAATGGATCATTACTGTGACTGTCCATTTTGTAAGATGGACAGATCCTGTTCCATTATATCTATAGCAGAAGTTACAATGTTGCCCAGTGAATAAATCCTGGATGTCAGTGTGGTCATACCATTGTCAACCACAGCCAAAGCCTTTTCTAAGTGAACGCTGTCGATTTCACGCAATCTCTCTGCAGCTTCTTGTTAAGAGATTTTCCAAAATTCATTATAAACAGCGTATAGGAAGCGTTTCTGATGTGGCTTTCGGGGACCTAGCAAAAAATTCCTAAGATCCATGACATCTGAGAGTAAGGACAAGTGTTGTTTCACCTGTGAGAGTGTTGAGGTTCTTAGCCAATCAATGGCATAACTTCCTAACACTGTATGATGTCACCACCCCTGGATGTTCTCGTTGTACATAGCCTAAATCAGGCCTATGGATACTAAACCCTTTGGTGGTACCCCTGAATCTTGACTGACACCTATTTGTGTCTATAGGCCAAACCTACTATCCCTTCCAATTGGGTTCTGTTGAATTGTATGAAACGCCATGCATGATGTCATCTAGTGTACCCTCACCATTTTCTGTATAGTTTTGCCATCCCTCCAAGTGTGAAAGTGAGGGAATACGAGGTGTGTTCAAGTCCTTAATCTTGGCTAACCCAAGATAGGAAGTCTGTTGCACAGTGTCGTTCAGGAAAATAATCTGTTGTGGTATGAGGCATGCTCTAAATAGTGCCTAAGTTCCCTGAACCTGCCATTCCTTTGTATCCCAGACTGATTTTATGGCTATAGCGTCTTTCCTTAAGTTGAAACCCTGTTCAGACAGTTGGGCAATAAAGGATGCAGAGTATATCTGTTTCATATTAGTAGGCATATTTTTCTGTGCGGATGAAGGTGCAAGCTCATAATAATAGGATCATGGATCAGATGTATTGAACCCGGAAAAATAAGCAAACTTTTGTGCAAACGTTTGTGAACTACCTTTCGGTGGTGTTGGGCAATGTTCCCATTGGTGGTAGGTGAAAACATTACATTGTGCACTAGTTTTATGCAAAAATCGATTACCATGGTGTTGGTAACGATACATGGTGTCAAAATCAGATGAATCATCAAACATTTCATTTTTCATAAATGCTGAGGACAGTTTTAAACAGACAGCATACTATTTACAGTTTCATAATCCCAATCGTCAGTGTATGTACTGGAGGTGATGATATCATTTAAAGAAATGTTAAATACATGTGGTATTTTCAAAAGTTCTGTGGGACCAAATACATCGTATGAAAATCTGTCCCAAACTATTCCGTCAGGAACTGGAATTGCTGTAATGTTCACATAGGATAGGCCTCTCTGTTCATGATGAGATGATGTATCAGCACCAAGTTCCCATCTGATACTGCAGAGCATTTTGGGAGATAGTGTTCATTCGCGAACAAAAAAAAGACAGTCACTAAACCTATCAGAAGAGTAGGAACAGTATTCCAGTTATTATCCAGAGCTGTAGCCATGGTGAGACTAGGTATGTCTTTATCAGCCAAATGCAGAGACCATGAAGTTTTTTGGGGCGGGAAACTGGAGCTGGCGGTGACTCAGGTTCACTTGGATCCAGAGAAAATGTGTCGAAATTGATGAAGTAGCCAGATGCAGTTCAATCTATCTTTGGTAGCTCAGCAGGTTTTTTTGAACTTCATCCGTCCCAGAAGAGACCTTTAACTTTTCTGGGCTTGTCCCCCTCCATTTGGAGAGTTATTTCATGTAACTGATGTGGGACACTTACCCCTGTATCAGGTGTTTCCACCATGATATGTTCATTCAAATCTGCTGTCACCAGAAATTCCATCAGGTTCTTGCGAGCTATTGTTACTTCTGCGGCTCTGTCTAGCATCGTCAGAGCTCATATCCCGTTCAGAAGTTGAGTCCCCAGTATCCTTGGCATTTCTTACTTTAATGCCAGCTGCCTTCTACTTTTTAAATTGAGGTTTTTATTTTTGTTTATCTTCTTTTTCGATATTATAGTCCAAAGTACGATGTGTATCTCTGGACTTTGTTCGTTCTTCTGATCTTCGTCTGACCGTCCTTCCCTCTCTGAGTTTTTTGATGAACCCTGAAAGGAACGAGAGGAACGTGTATCTGTATCCTGATACGTGTCAGGTTTTTTAATGTTATCATGATTCCTAAGGTTGTACCTCCTTTCGGAGGTCTCCTGCTGAGGAGACCCACCTCTTGATTGTGATCTATTCTCTCTATTCGTTTGTTGTTTATTATCCCATTTCTTCTTAGAAGAATCAGGTGCTTGCTTGGTGTTATCCTTTTCAGGTCCACCCATGAGTTGAGGTTTTGTTGCTCCAGCTCCCAAATTATCTCTACCTAATTCGGCATATGTATCTTCGATAATTTTTGATAATTCACGCTCCTGTTGTACAGGAGTGAAATACCTCAAGCGTTGGCGTATCACCACTGCTGCTGCCTCCCCTTTTATGTTTCCTAACAATTTCATCCCTAAGTTCACAGCAGGTTCTGCTCCATACTCATTCTGTATCTGTCTCAATACATCTGGTATCACTGCTATTGAAGGGATACCATGAGTTCTGGTATAGATGGCAGCGAAAACTGTACTTCAAGAGGTACAATCCTCTATCCGGGGAGCTATCGCCATTGGCAAGCAGATTGTTAGCATTCTGTGTTTTTCTTGAGGGCCTGTGTCTGGGAACACTGCCTCTAACTGTGTGATCTTCTGAGGTATCCAGAAGGGCATTTGCTCGCTTTTAGTGGGCATTCTACCCATAACTGCGTTCAGTGTTTGTGGAGTTATTTTAGTTGCAGTTCCTTGTATGTGTCCTGCTGGTGTAATCCTTGTTGGTGGAAGTGTGAGTGTTCTCATAGCGATCTGTGTCAGGTTTCTGTAAAGTTTTATTACTTCTTTGTGAAGTGGACGTAAGTCTGCTACCGGCATTGTGTTTATGCGGTGTGTAAGCCGCTAGGACCGGGCAGGTCGCTCCATCTCTGCTGAGTGGACCGAGTCTCACTTTATCTGTTGTGTGTGGGAGGGTGCCTTTGAACCAGTTTATGTGCTTCTGGTAGGTGAACGGAACTTCAATGACCTGGTACGGACAATATTCCTCTGGTATTTGCATGCATCTGCTGGTGGGAATTTGACCCATGAATAGAATACCTCTGCCCTGTATGACTTGTGTGCCTCAATCACGAAGGTTACAGTCCACCTCTTGCTGTGACTCCAAATTCTGCTAGTGTTAAAGTGAGTGCATTTCTGACGTTTTCTGAAATGTTTATAGCACCTTCTTGTTCCCCTTCCCCTGCTGCATTCACATGTAATGCTGGCGCAGCGTTGTCTTCTTCAGACATTGTTGAAAGAGTTTGAAGGAAACTGAGATAAGGTTTATGCACAATAGGGAACTATAATCCTTCAAGCTTGAATAAACCTACAGCCAATACATAGGATATGCTTACTCAGCTGCGGCGGATAGTTCCCTTCCCACTTCAGACATCTCTGGGTAGATGTGAGTAGGGCGTCTTTTGAGAAAAGCACAACTGAAAGATTTGACTGTTAAATAAAAACCAAACCAACGTTGGGTGCCTTGTCGTGTAGTTCCTTTAAATCTATATAGGATCTGTGCGTTTAGACAACATAAACTGTGGGATTGGTGTCTAGACTGCTTCCAGACACCCCAACTGGGTATGTTTACCTGTATACCAGCTCGCTCACAGTGCCACTGTAAACTCCTCTTACCAAGGAGAGAATAGTTTCTGGCAACTATCGAACATGACAACCCTGTCCCTTCCGGGATCATGGAAACAATACAGTACTTTTCGCTCAGTCACTCGTGCTCACTTTGTCTCAGAGAGATACACAGAATAAACTATTGGGATGTTTTCAATATGCATTTAATGAGCCAGCGTCATTCTAGTGTAAAATATGTGTGCTGAAACAACCATAAGACAGAAACAGATATAAATGATTATAAGCACCAACAGAGTAAATGGATGATAGATTTCTACCATAGTGCTAAGACAATGGAGATATGCAGGTATATAGATGCATGACATTAATAATGCGTACTCCTATGATGCAACCCTAACTAGATGTACCTAAATGCACGTAGCATGTATGTAGGTGTATAGCCAAGAATACCCCTAGGCTAAAACCAACCCCATTACCTGGTATGAGAGATTGGAGGATCCCGTCTTGGTCTCGAGATGGACACCGCGCGAGGAATGCCAGACCACTGCGTGCTGGAGTGTCTGCATGCAGGAACCTCAGCGTCTCGCGTCAGTGTGTCAGCATGGAAGTCATTCTCCTCTGCCTGCCCCAGCAAAGATATGGGGTTTATATATCCAAAAGGTACCCTCAGGGGTTCTACCTTGCTGTGTCATGTCGGCTGAGGATGACGAAAGGGGTGACCCTTATACATAGTTATTATGCAGAAGATGGTAATCCTGCTGTGATTCTGAGAATCCTCATGCATGCTAAATGAGGCTAGTTTTCTGGGAAAACCACACAACATTTTATGCAGCACCTAACTAGGTAAAAGGTCAATACCAAAAACCGTTATGTAGTACAATGGCAGGGAAATGTAGGTGAAAGGTTAAGTGACTACCCAGGCATATATTGGGGTACATTACAAATCATAACACCAGGACATGTAAAACACATAAGTACTTGTCCTTCCTTTTAATTACTATGCACCCTGACATATGGGCTGTTTAGAGCCAACCTTAGGGTTCACCTATATGTATTAAAAATAGAAATATGGCTTGGCAAGGGAGCTATTTTGCCACATCATATTGGCAGTTTGAAAGTGCTTGCAGGCTGCAATAGCAGGACTGAATCATGTTTTAAGGGGTTATTTCAGAGAGTAGGACAATAAGTGCTTCATGCCCACTTGGTAGCATTTAGTTTACAGGCCCTGGGTATATGGTATACCACTTTACTAAGAGCTTGTAAGTAAATTAAATATGTAAATTAGGTGTAAGACAACTGAACTTTGTTTTAGGGAGTGAGCACAAGCACTTTAGCACTGGTTAGCAGTGGTAAAGAGCACAGAGTCCTGAAGTTGAAAAAGGAAATTCAGAAAAACGGGGGGCGGGGAGGTGAAGGAAAAAAGTTTGGGGGAAGACCACCCTAAGGCTGACAGGTATAACAGTAATCAGCAATTTGGTATTTCTTTACCCTATAATCAATGTTGTTAGAACAGTATTAGTTGCTATCAATAGTCAGCTGTCCTGTTTCTACGTTTCCTTCAAACACTAAGATGGAAGCCATAATTCTTCACTGGTTCCAAATCAACAATGCCTCCCTTCAACAAGGGTTCATTTCAAATCAACTCATTTCTAAAACGGTCGCATTTACATTCTGAACAGACTGAAATCTACAGACCTATTATTAGTCAAGATTCTTGAGCTGTGTAACAAACTAATCAGAAGACTTTAAGGCTAATAATTATATTCCATGTGATTGTCCATGAGGCTTCTTTTTTGACCATAGTACAGAAACCATTCTCTGTAGAATTGTGAATGTCGAAGAACATTTCTGACATGGAAACTTGTGCATCATAGTATCATGTAACCTGTTTCCAGAGTTTGATTCAGTAGATCTTTCTCTATCATTGCTTTCGAATCTTTAATTAATTTCGTGATTTACTGACCAAAACCGCAGCTTAAATTCTCTGATCATCTATCTTAGGGTTCACATGGTAGCACCTTTCCAAATCTGAAAATTCTGACAAAGTCAATCTTAGTTCTCAAGAGCAATTTCTAAAGCAAGAAGACTTCTTAGGAAGAATCAATAGAATGAGGGATATCATTTTGTGCTGGTCAGGTATCATTTCTATCACTGAGAGGAGAGCAACGCCTGTGGCGTAAAAGGCATGAAAGCCTGCTTACGACTGATCAAGCATAGGCTGATGGCTGATAAGTAATGAGAGCTGCTTGCCAACTACTTTCTCCTCAACGTTGGCCAAGAAAAGAAGAATAAATATAGAGTGAAAGTTACTAGGTGTAATGGGTGTCCACTGATACCGTATTCAGTTTTTTACATTTATTATTTATTATTGGTGTTAATGCATGTTCCAAATTGAGTGATTCAATGTCAGTCTTGACACAGGTGTGAATAATAGAGGTGAAAACTGGGGCTACAATTTCAGATGCTAGATAAAATATGTAAGCAGGATAAGGACTTAATGGACAGCTAGATTTAGTAACTGAGATGGTAAGAGGTATAGATTAGCAAAAGGCCAGGACATATAAAAATGACTTTGTCAAAGATGTCTTGACAAATGTTGTATGCATGTCCTCTTTGGCAGTGAGTGGCTGATTAAGAAGACATTTGACATTCATAAATAGATCCAAGCATCAATTACTAAGTATTTCACATGAATAACCCTTACTTTTTGGTACAAAACCTATAAACTCCAGTTGTAGTAGTGTTCTCAGGTTAAAATAAGTTCAATGCATTAGGACTGTTGTTTTCAGAAAGAACACCACGCTTAGTCACGTTTTTTTGAGATAATGTCCCAAAAATGTAGAATGTTGTAAGTAGTTGCCTTAAATATACTAAGTCCTTTATTGCAATTCCAAAATAGTCTCAAAATTGACCTGCTTAAAGGTCACTTTTTGGGACTTTTATATAAGCGCAAACTTGACCCGAAGGTATCAGAGCACTTTACATGACCACCAGTTGGGTTACACAAGGACACATTCATTTTTTTGTTAGGCATAGGCAAATTAAGTGATTTGCCCAGAATCACAGGATGTTGAGCATCATTGCTGAGACTCGAATCCAGTTCCCCAGATTTGAGGTCGACCGCCCTAACCGTTAGGCCACATCCCCTCCCCATTGATTAATTTTGTTGAATCATTGCATTTGTCTATCATGTAAGTCCTTCGGTTGATTGCATGGCAAAAATACCGATAACAAAAATATCACAAAGAAATATCGAGGACACCAATAACGACTTTACATACCAATTTAGAAATATAGAGTAAAATGTAATAAATAAAATAACACCATAACAACAAACATTCAATAAGTAGAATCAGTGCCACTTGTGTTCTGGCCAACCGTAATGGAGCGCAGGTTGGATACAGAGACCGAGTTTGTTCCAGTGAAGAGTTTATCTTCTTGAGTCCAAGTACATGCAAGGAGCTGCAGGTGGAGGTTCGCTTTGGCGGGGGCCACAAGAAATCTGTTGTTGCTACGAGGAGCAGGTTGGGTATTGCAAATGATCGCTGTTAAGTGCAAAGAGCCGGTCGTCGCTGGAGCTTGGCATTGGCAGCTGACTCAGGCTGTTGATGCTGTTGTGGGCTGTCAGGACTGACTTGAAGGGTAGTAATCTCTGGAGAGTTGTGTTGGCGGCAAGTGGTGTTATTGGGTTCAACAGGGCCCGAGCACAAATTGCGATCTTAGTTACACGTTTAAACTTGACATCTTTTTTAAACAGTGACTTTCTACATGCTTTGTGAATGAAAGCATGCTTAGAAATGGTTCTGCAGGCAGTACATTTCTTAGTAGGCACATTATCAAGTTGCCCAGTACACTCCGTCCAAGGGTAGGAATATTGAGCATGATACACCTGTTTTTGATTGTCCTGCTGGAGACAACTCTGAGTAGCAAAGATAAACAGTCACTTCACTTCTAACATAGTGCGATTGCAACAGTGGTTTTATTATATAAACCACCTCTGAACTTTATGCGCCGATGAACACTTCTGTGGCTTATCCTGGATGCTGTGACTGAGATGCAGCCCTGCTGATTGCAGTCTCTATCCTGCAAAGGACAGCAGCCTGTTCTGCACTAGACTGGCTTCATGATACATCATACACAGGAATGGTGAGTTTGGTTGCCCCAAAAGATCTGGGAGAGGGTACTCTCACTATGCTCTCGATAGTGTAGGTAGAGCGATAGGTAGGAGTATCAATATATGCATTATCATATAATCACACAATACTGTCATAGTGGTTGAACTGTTTATCTTCATCATTCTTGCAATGCTTGTAACAATGCTTTTTTCCTCCTGCTAATAATTGCAGCTCATGTTTTTTACACAAGAATACAATTGCTTCAATAAATGTTTGAAAAGCCAATTCATACATTTCTTGAGTCTCTCTCTGGGCGTGCCTAAGTAACAATAAAAGAGTAGATCTGTTCCATGATTTCCTTGGGGAATTAGGGCCAGATGTACGACTACCCAATTTGTGACTCGCAAATTGCAACGAGTCGCAAATTGGGATGTACAACAGTGTCAGAGACACTGTTAGCGATTCCCAATGGGGTCGCAAAATGCGAGGTTCATGAATATTAATGAGCCACTCGTAATTTGCGATCCCATTGGGAATGGCAGGCCCTCCCAGGTATGGTGGTCTGCTGGGCTCAGCAGACCACCATGTCTGGGACTGCTTTTAAATAAAGCATTTTTTTTTTTTTATTGCAGCCCGTTTTCCTTAAAGGAAAACGGGATGCATTTAAAAAAAAATAAACAACGTTTTCGTTTCATTTTTTAAGGGCAGGTAGTGGTCCCTGGGACCACTGCCTGCCCTTAAAAAATATTTTTGGAGCCGGTCACAAAGAGGAAGGGGTCCCCTGGGGACCACTTCCCATTTGCGACTCCATTACCACCCTCTTGAAGAGGGTGGTAATTTGCAAGTGTTTTGCGACCGCAATTGCGGTAGCAAAACATTGGTACATGGCTTTGTGGTTGCTATTAGGAAGGGAACGCCCCTTCCTAATAGCGAGTCACAAATCCTATTTAGCGAGTCGCAAATAAATTGTGATTCGCTAAATAGGTTTTGTACATGGCCCATGAGGTTTTTGCATGCACAAACGGGTCGCAAACCCGTTTGCGCATGCAAAAACGGGTCGTACATCTGGCCCTTAGAGTGGTCATATTCTGAGGTCGCAAATACCATTGAGAACCCTGTCATGGTTAGCGGTCCTGATGGGGCACTGTGAGCTAGCTAGGAATTGGGGAAACATACTCTGATGATATGATTGTATTCAGTCCCCATATTCTGATGTTTATGTTGTCCAGCAACACAGTCCTACTTAATTTGTAGGAAACATATGACAGTGGTAATAGGTAGTGAAATGTATTTATATTTTTTACATATTGTTAAATGAGTTTACGGCCATGTACTGCGGTAGTTTCACAAAATGATGCGAAATTCCGTGAAAGTACAGTGGTGACAGACGTCACTAAGTTTACATGCCTTATAACTTAAAACATACTTGCCTTACCTAACTGCAATTCTCAAAAAGCATCATCTCTGCACCATAATGTATAATCCTGCCAAATTTCATGTAAATCCGTTCAGCTGGCTTTGCGCAATGTCAAATACAATAGTCTATGGAAAATGCATTGGTGGAAAAATGTGGTTTGGGACCCTGCTTTTATCTTTGCACCCCCTTAACGATTCACTACAAAAATGTTCTTCATCTCTAAATATAGAAAATGCTTTAGGTCTGGAAAGTTTTGTGGTGATTTGGCAAATGGGTGGAAAGTTATTAGGGAGCTAAAATCCAAGTAATTCCTTTCTCTGGGAATACTAAGTTTATTTTTTGGACTTTGTTGTTAATTGTAGTAGTATTGTGCTACAAATGAAGCCCAAAGTGAATGAAGCCAATCATTTAGATTCTTATTTTTTCCATAGTGGCCAAATAGCATGTCCATAGCATGTCCTCCAAATAGTAGTTTGTGTAGCTCGTTGCTAGGTCACTTTTTCATTATTTTGCACAGGTGTGCAGAAGGAAGATGGTTTTTGATTGGCTTGTAGGCCACAATTTTATTTTGTGATCCAGAGAGTATGCATAGAAAACCTATGTAGACTAAGATTAATTTGATTTGTTATGTATTTGTTTTTAGGTTTTCATTAGCATGAGACCATAAATGGGTCTTTCAGCTGTTCATATAGAAAATCTGAAACTTTACATATGTAGTCTAGTTTATTTTTTGGGCTTCCATGCTACTTTTAGCACTATTGTGCTACACAGATATCACTGAGGGGCTGATTCCGAGTTTTCCGCAGTTGCGCCGGGTCTCTGCCAGCACAGCTATGCCAAACCTGCGCAAGGACCGCCCGCCATATTACGAGTTGTAATCGTGTACGGAGGATGGTCCTTCGCCTTTCCCATGGAGGTGCCTGAAAAACAGGAACTGCAATGGGAACGGCAAAGAAGTTCCAACACGGCATGGACAGTGACGTCCATGCCATGCTGGAACTTTCGGGGAATACAGACAGGGAGGCGCATGTTGTGCCCCCCTGATTGATTCCCATGGTGGGGGAGAATGGGGGCCCTATGGGGCCCCCTTTGTTCCTCCACCGCAAGCCTTTCAATTGCGGGCTGCCACTAAATGGCTGGCGGTGGCAGAAATTGTAATATGCTCAGCTGGACTGTGCCAGTCCCGCAGGGCATCTTACATTGTGGCGCAGCTGCGCCACCACCAGGGAACAACTGTTCCCTGGTGCAGCCAGTGGTCCTACCCCGTAACGACTTACAAAGTCGTAATGCGGCAGACGGTGGACTGCCACCGCAAGTCTGGCAGTCTTTTGTCAGCCAGACTCGAAATCAGGCCCTAAGTTGTTGGCCCTTATTACTTCATAACCACTTCATAACATCACATGCAATAGCAAAAAGCATCATCTACATAGTCTAATGTAAATTGCTGTGAAATTTCATTACAATCCATTCAGTCTTTTTGCTGCTACGTGAAATGCAAAAGTATAATTAAAATGCATTGGAGTGCAAGTGTGTTTTGAGACCCCCCCTTTTTTCTTTTCACCCCGTAAACCAAACACCTCCAAACTTTCAATATTTCACCAATGTAATGGGTGCAATAGGTCTGCAAAGTTTTGTGAATATTCGTCAAACAGGTGCAAAGTTATTAAGGGGCACAAATCCGAGGAATTCCTATCGACTGTAACACTAATTATAACTACAGAGTGGCTACTGCTACTCTGTAACATATATTTATCATATCTTCAGGATCGCATCTTCCAGGTACACATTTATCAGCATCATTCAAAGTCTTACCCTCTGTCATCTGGGGTGCCTCAGGGCTACACCCTCAGTCTGACCCTTTTCAATCTTTATGTATGGCCATTGGCAGACATTGTAGAAACATGTGTTCTTACACTGTTTTCAAACATGGACGACAACCAGATCATGGTCTCCTTGTCATCTAAGGAGAAATGCAATGCAGAGGCTCTGAACATCTGCCTTACTCAAGTTTCATCTGGGATCAATGGCAGCTCCCTTAAGCTAAATGGGGATAAACCCAGGTTCTGCTGGTGGGTAACCTTCCCCACCGTTGGTGGCCTCCTCTATGGCCAGAGGCCATAGGCAATGTTCTGACTCTTTTACCTGTGGTCAAGAATCTAGGGGTATGAATTGATGATAAGTTGTCAATGAGTCATCAGATCACCAAGGTTGCCACCACCTGTTTTGGTATTCTCAAATGGCTCAGGGAAATTCATGGATGTCTTCCGTTCTCAGCCCAAACAATTGCAATCCAGGCCTTGGTTATCTCCAGGCTGTATTTTGGTAATATTCTCTACCTAGGCATTTCAAAGGCACTTCTTAAGCGGCTTCAGAGAGTGCAAAACGCCACCACATGTCTTCTACTTCACCCCACTAAATTCGGTTCCATAGCCAGCCTGCTCCATGGCTTGCATTGACTGCCAATTGAATGCCGAGTGAAATTTAAAGCTTTATGCTAAATGCATAGATGCTTGTCTAACTCTGGTCCCATCTATCTTAGATTCCTGGGGCCATATTACGAAAGTGCCCCGGGGGCACATCAGATGTTAGCACCCACTTTGCATGTCCTCGGGGCACTTTGGTATTACAGAAAGGGCTGCAGATGCTTGTACGGCCCTTCTGTCATACAGATAGCACGGGTGCACTTATTGCACCAGCACTATCACCATTGGGGTGTGGCCCCATGCAAACAAGGGAATGCCTTTGCCTCTGCGCCCGCACAGTTCCGGGGCAGAGAAGCTGTCAGGAGGTACACTGATGACAGCCCTCTGAAGGGGGGAAAGGGTGTCCTAAGAACCCACCAGACATCCCCTTGCAGGCAGGTGCAGCCACTCACTGAACCACTCACTGCACCTTCCTCCAAGGGGATCTCTCTCTCCTCTTAAAAATGCAGACAGGTTGCAACCTGCACAGTGAAAGACGGAGCAACTGCTTCAAAGCCGCTCCGTTTTTCACTTGAATGTGCTGCCCCCAGGACAGCACGAGTTCGCGGTTACCCTGGGGGCAGTGCATTAAATGTAATAGGGCATATTTACCTTGTTTGCGCCCTGCACACCTGTTTTAAGACGCGCCATGGAGCAAAGAGGAAAAGAGGGAAAGTGGGTCCTATACATAATACTGCCCCAGGTGTCTTCATATTCATCTAATCGGTCTTTGAGCTCAAACAATCTCGGGCTGGCCATAATTGCCAGAGTAAGGAAATGGCGTCAAGGAGGTCAAGCATTTTTCTATTTGGGTCCTAAGCTCTGGAACTCCTTGGCCCTATCCATGGGAGCATGTTGCTCACTTTCAGTCTTCCGCCAACTGTTTAAAATGTGGTTGTTTTAAATCCTCTGGTAGTGAGTAGGTATGAAACATGTGATTGTGAGGTGCTTAGTGCTGGGAAAACCTGTCTGGGTAGCCATGCTACATATTATATAAATCTCATATAATAATTTATATATCTATATATATAATATAGATATATATCTACAGATATATATTATCTCTATATATATTTTCACAGAATATATATATATATAAATATATATCTATGTCTATAGCTATATATATCTATCTATATATATATCTATATATATCTATCTAAATATATCTATCTATCTAAATATATATATATATATATATATATAGATATATATGTATAAGAAATAGTCCCCAACCGTATCTGATTAAGGAGCCAGCACTCGTCATCGTGGGGGTTCTCTCGTTTATTGCACAGGTTCAGGTTGAGAAAGGCAGCTTGACTGCCGAAACACGTTCCTGTTTTGTCCATAGCCTGATGTAACCTGTGCAATAAATGAGAGAACCCCCACGATGATGAGTGCTGGCTCCTTAATCAGATACGGTTGGGGACTATTTCTTGTACATTCTGAGCGCTAGCGCCACCTTTTAAGCACCATCAGCGATCTGGCAGCACGCCAGTATTACCACAATTTGGATCCTAGATATATATATATATATATTGTCGCCAGTATGTAGTTATAGTTAGGGCCATATTCCCATAGAAAAAGTGTTTTTTGACTTGCCTATCATTTTGCCCCCGTTTGAAGAATCTTCACAAAATGTTCACAAAAAAGTGCCCCTGTGATTCTAGATGTACACAGAAAGTTTTGGGGTGATCCGTCAAGCGGGGGACAAGAAAAAGGGGAGGTCAAAAAAGTGCGTTTCCCATGCTAATTCCCCTAGAGTGTTTAGACACGCCTGAACCCCTGGATGGAATTACACAGAATTTGGCAGAACAGTAGCCTTTGGTCCGCACATTGTACTTTTTGTTATTCGATGTAATGGAAACCCACATTTGTATATCTGGGTGGAGCATAAGCACAGATCTAATGGTGTGATCTGATTGACTGTCAGCACTTCAACCAGAAAGTGATCGCAGCCATACTGGGTCTAATATACATGACAGCACCCCATTGAAATGCATTGTAATGAATGGCAGGTTTTGAGGGTCATAAAAAGAAGAACATATTAAGGGTGATGACAGATTTTAGTTACAATATAAATCATTTGTTGTTAATGTGATTCTACCCTGTGAAAAGGCCTTTTGCTGGGATTTCATGAATCATTTTTGAGAGAAAAAGAGTTTTCTCATGATTTTTTCATAGAGGTTATGGAAGAGTTCCAGAAGTTAAAATGAGAGCATATTTTCAGTAAATTCACACTATCTTTCTCAGCCATATGAGAATGAAGTCTCATATTCTCAGTAAAACATGTACTTCCAACAGAAGTAGCCCATCAGTTGATTCCCTTGTGTTCTACTACAGCCTCCCAGACTGTTTTAAAGAACAACTAGAGCGCTAACAGTCTTACTTATGAAAAAAGTATGGCACACCTGAAGCAATCTTGATTGCATCAAACTGATAAAACTTAAAACATTTAATTTAGAAAAGAACAAAATGAGGGGGTACATTTTGTCATAGTAATTAACGTTAGTGCTTTAGAAAGACAAATTAGGGCATGCTTTAAGTGAGTTCTCAAATATCTTCCTCTTCTATTTCATTAAAACATTCTGACATGTAGACTGAAACATGCACTTTCAATACCAGCAATAGATTGCCAGTTAACTCCCTGGTGATCAACAGTTTACTACAGTGTACTAATGAGCAACTAGTGCTAACACTCTGAATTTATGCCAAAAGTGTGGCACATCTGACCGCCATCTTGATGTAATCGAAGTGGAAAACTGAAAGCATTTTCTAATAAAGACACTGCAGTAAATCAGAAGGTTAGGGAGCTTCATAACAAATAAGTCTCCCAAGATGGCCACCAGAGAGAAAAGCACCCAAATGAAGCACAAATATCACCCAAATGTAGCCCAAGGACAGAAGTGTGCAAAACACTTAAATGTTTTTTTTTGCAGTTTTATGTAGCGCAGACAGACGAAGGTATTGGAGTGCTTTATATAAGCATCAGATACTTTACACAAGGCCACATTTCATTCAGGTTTTAGGCATGGGGAGCTTAAGTGATTTGCTCAGAATCACAGGATATTGAGCTGACGCCCAAACTCGAACTGGGTTCCCCAGTTTCAAAGTCTGATTCTCTGGCTGTAACACCACTTCCTCTCCCCTAAGTGCAACATATAATCAAGTGACAACTGGATAAAAAACATCAAGCAAATAATTTAAAAGTGCTTTGTCGCTATTTGAGAATCCAGAAAATATGTCCTCATTTTAGTTTTTAGAGTACTAACCATAATTTATATGGGAATATGATAATCTAATTTTTATAATTTCTAAAGGAAATGCTTTAGGTATCACAGTTTTGATTACATCAAGATGACGTCAGGCGGGCCACACTTTTGTAATAAATATAGAATGTTAGCAATCTAGTTGTTCATTCGAATACTGTGGGGAGGCAGATGTCAGTGGCACAGACTCGGATAATTGAGGGCAGGGAGGAGGATGCAGGGACAACAAGTTGACATGCTGGGCAGGTGGGAGGGACAGTGTCAGCACAATGGACCATGGAGGGCAGGGGAAAGGGGGGTAGGGACAACAAACTGACCATGCAGGATAGGCAAGAGAGGCTGTGACAATATAACAGACTATTGAGGGCAGAAGTAGGAGGCAATGGCAGTACAACCATCCATACCAACAGACCCAATTCAGGCAGGAGACTCCTGATGTGTTTAAGCCCAAAAACAATTTATTTTATATGTCTCCTTCCTAAAATCTCCTCTTTTTCAAAGTAAGTCAATGAGAAAATCAATTCCCCAGGTTTTTTATTCATGGACTGAGATAACAGAGGCAGGAGGGAGATGGGCAGCGGAACCATACTGACCTTACAGGGCATGTGTCAGGGATTGCAGCAGCACAATGCACCACACAGGGTAAGCAGATGGCAGTGCAGTGCAAAGGACCATGGGAAGCAATAAGGAGGGGACAGGGTCATGCACATGGACAACAGAGAGCAGAGGAGAAAGACGCAAGGGCAGCAAGCTGACCATACTGGACAGACAGGAGGGACAGTTGTAGCATAATGGACCATGAAGAGCAGGAGGGATGAGGCAGGGGCACAACAACGGACCAGAGAAGGCAGGAGGGAGGAGATAGGGGTTTGCACATGGAAAACAGAGGACAGGGAGCAAGGGGGCTGGGCTGGAGCAGCGAGCTGACCATGAAGGGCAAGTGGGATGAGCACTGGAAGCACAGCACACCATGGAAGGCAACAGTGAGACTATAATTCATGCACACAGACAACAGAGGGAAGGTGGAAGACTGGGAGGGGGTTAGGGGCATCAAGCTGACCATACACGGCAGGTGGGAGGGGCTGTGGCAGCACAGAAGGCTATACATGGCAAGCAGGAGGGTTAGTGGCAGCCCAACCGCCACATGGGTAAGAAGGAGGGGGTAGGGGCAAGCATAAAGGACCATGGAGGACAGAAGGGAAGGGTAGAGGTTAGACACAGGCAAGAGAGAGCAGGGGAAGGAGCTTCACAACAGACCATGCAGGGTAAGCAGGAGGAGCAGTTGCAGAACAAAAGACCATGGAGGGCAGAAGGGAGTGGCAGCAAAAGGAACCATGGAGGACAGGAGGGCGGGGATAGGGGCATGGAATGTCACCTGGCAGGGTGGAGATGGCAGGGACAAGCGGCAGTCATCTGACCATGCAAGGCAGGTGGGAGGGGCAGTGGCAGCTCAACAGAACACTCAGAGTAGTTTGGAGGGGCAGTGGCAGGTCCATTAAACATGGTGAGCAAAATGGAGGGAGGAGGGTCAAGTACATAGACATTGGAGGGTGGGGAAGAAGGGTAAGTGCAGCAAGTTAAGCATAGATGCTAAGCAGGAGGGCAATGGTGGGTACAGAATTAGCAATGGAGGGCAGGAGGAGTGGGCAGGGACATCAAGCTAAATGGAGGACAGTGACAGCACATTGGACCATGCAGTGCAGAAGGGAGGGGGCTGGTGCATGGACTCAGATGGGAAAGCAAGCTAACTATTCATGAGAGGCGGGAAGGGCAGTGGCAGAACAACAGCCACACAGGGCTGTAATAAGGGAGCCGGGGCCTGGACTTGGACAATGGATGGCAAGGAGGAGGGGGCAGGAGCAGCAAGTTTGGGTGGCGGGCAGCACAATGCCAAGCCAGGCCCTGCATCTAACTCCCACCCAGCACTGTGCATTGCAATGTACATTTTACTTAATGTTAAAAAAAATAGAAATTTACTAAAAAGGTTACAGGGACGTAATAGTTAGGAAATAGAATTACATGCACAAAAGAAAGAAATTCAGCTGTTATAGTTAGAGTTATTTCAAGTAACTATAACTCATTCCCTGAGGTAACTATAACTTCTGCCCTCACCATGTACTGCTTTTTACCCCAGAAAATACCTTATCACCCAAAACCCATTCCCACCCTAAACCCAACAAAATCTCTTACTACCCAAAAACCCATCCCTACCCTAGAATCTAAAAATGTCCTTGCCACCTTAAAACCCATACTCACCCTAACCCCTAAAAAATCCCTTACCACTCAAAAACCCCACATACCCTAAACGATAAAAATCCCCTACCACTAAAAAACCTACACAGACCCTAATCCCACCCAAAAACACCCAAAACGCATTCCCACCCTAAAGCCCAAAAAATCCCATACCACTCAAAAACCCATACCGACCCTAAACTCTAAAACATACCTTGCCACCAAAACACACATACCCACCCTAAACCCTAAAAAAATCCCATCTCAACAAAAAAACAACCCCCACCCTTAACCCTAAAAACACCCTCACCTCTCTCTCTCTCTCTCTCTCTCTCTCTCTCTATATATATATATATATATATATATATATATATATATATCATGTGATCAAGGTCCGGCTGGACCGAAACGCGTTATGGCCGACATTAAAACTATTTGAGAAGCACTTACTTTGTGGTCCGCGTCTGCTTCGTTGGAACTTGGAGTGAAAGTGAGGAGCAGCTTCCGTGAATATATATATATATATATCCACAAACACAGTTGCCTGAAATGAGGAAGCCCAACACAGGTGAGTAGTAGATAACCACTTTTTTCATGGAAAAACGGCTTGGGAACACAGCAGAAGTGCCTCGCAAAAAGTAAGGCCTGTGGTCTTGCCCGACGCGTTTCATGCTAATGAAGCATTTCCTCAGGGGCTCGCAGGTGAACACGAGTCTTTGGTCAATAGCATGAAACGCGTCGGGCAAGACCACAGGACTTACTTTCTGCGAGGCTCTTCTGCTGTGTTCCCAAGCCGTTTTTCCATTAAAAAAGGGGTTATCTACTACTCACCTGTGTTGGGCTTCCTCATTCCAGGCAACTGTGTTTGTGGATATGTTGCGGCGCAGCCTGAGACGCGAGGAAGCCCCGCTGTGTTTTACAGTCCTGTTGCGACGTCAACCGACGCTGCAACTTGAGGGCAGGTGTGCCCCAATGGATTAACACTTCGAGCATGAGAAGCGGCACAAGGTAGTCATCACCACCCACTTGGGGATTAATTTTGGTCACAGCGGCTCACTCGAGCAATAACATTTGGCACTACAGGATCCAGCCGGCCACAGTTGTGGCCACGCCTATCTAGGCGGGGACTAAGTTACGATATGGTGCCTATTTAAATTGCTGTGACCAAAGACTTGTGTTCACCTGCGAGCCCCTGAGGAAATGCTTCAATAGCATGAAACGCGTCGGGCAAGACCACAGGACTTACTTTCTGCGAGGCACTTCTGCCGTGTTCCCAAGCCGTTTTTCCATTAAAAAAGTGGTTATCTACTACTCACCTGTGTTGGGCTTCCACATTCCAGGCAACTGTGTTTGTGGATATATATATTACATTACAATTTTACAAATTTGTTTTTATTGTAGATTTCACACACAGGGTTAGGTAGTTTTTTATATTAGGTTTTTAGGATTGTATATATGGGTTTTTAGCACTTTTTTAGAGGAGATTATATACACTTTATTAATAGCAGGTGCTAAGTAGACAGATATTCAAAACAATTGGTACTATGTGGCATTCAAGCCGGTATTTTTATATTTGGATTTTTTTAACAACTACCTAAATCCTTTATTTCTTACCTCAGTATTATTATTTAAAACCAGATGTTGATGAGAGGCAATGTTTACACATCATACGGAAAATAGCACATTTTATAGCTAATTGAATGCTTTGATGGTAGACACATTGTCTCTATGTTTATATATAATGACACAGCCTTGAAACAACTGTGTATCACACATTGAAAATTATATTGTAATGTTAACAGGCTTCAATCAAAACACATCACCTGGTTTAATACAAATAACTGTTTATAGTTTGTCTATATCTATGCATTTTAACTTAAACACCTGTCACTTTAAAAATTTCACTAGCAAAAAGTATAAAAAAATCCACTTACCTGACAGAGCGTGTCATGTGATCAAGGCCCAGGCAGGGCTGAAACGCGTCATGGCTGTAGAGGTGTATGGGGAACAATAAAAAGACACTGCCAAGATTACATGTGGTCCGTGCTCCGTTTTTTGATAGAATCAAGCTACAGCGGAGTTTTCTGGAGATTTACAGCCGGTTGCGGACTCCTCCGGCTCAACACGGACCCCCCGCTGATTGTGGTGCCGCCTTCAAAGGAGTTTGAGCTTACGCGAGTAGGCATTCACAACAATCCGGGAGGATTAAGTGGGCGTCACCCCCGACGAACGGACCAAGCAGAAAGCAAGAAGACCCGTTTGAGAGCAACACCGGACAGGTAAGCGACCTCGGGTCGCAAGACGCGAGGGTTTGCTGGCCGACCGTGTGCTGCGAGAGCGGGTTTGTGAACACTGCCAATTCCATAATAGTCGGGTGCGGGGTCTGCAAATACGATAACTAACGGGATAACATTGGTGCAAATCCCGATATTTGTCATATATACAATTTTATTAAATAGTGTTCCCCAGACACCATGACAGCTGACGCGCTCCGTGAGAGAGAAGCTGCGGCAGCGGACATGTTTGATGATAGTAAGAGGCCAATGCTGGACTCTGTGTCCCAGAATGCAACAACATCAAACACAAGCCTAAAGGACAAAATTAAACTGTTGGAAAAACTCATGAGGACAGAACAGAAAAAATGGTGGGAAGCCAAATCCCTTCAGAGATATGTAGATGTGGGGAGGGTCCCTCGTGGACTGAGGATATTATTGGCACCCAGCTATGAGGAACCTGACAAGGACATGATGAGAGAATGGGCTGAATCAAATCTGGAATCGTCTCAAAAACTGATGTTAATTCTTATTAAATATGCGGAAAAGGACAAGATTAGACTCACGGATCAGATCAAAATTTTGAATGTAGAAATTGACAATATGAACTTGAAGGAAGAAACATTGAAATTAAAAGATGAAATGACAAAACGACTTAAACGGGAAGAAGATGTAATAAGGGAGAGGAAAGCCTTTAAGTTCCATAGAGATCGTAGTGACTACGAAAATGGCCGTATATTCACATTTGCCAAAAAATATGAAACACTCAAGATCACGAAGTATGGCAATGGTAACTCTGCTAACACAAAAACCACTCCCAGAGTTAACAGAGCAGAGAGTTCCTCACATTCAGATTTAAGTTCGGCCATAGAAAGCGAAACGGAAACAAATAGACAAGACCATATTACACAACAAATTCCTGTAACTCTTACATTATCAGATGAAGTGAATTTTTTAGTGGAAGAGCACAGGCAAACCCTGCGCCCAAGAACATTTCAAAACAAACAAAATCAAGAACAAGTAAACAGAAGGCAAGACGGCAAGCCTGCAAACGCAATGCCACAAAGCAACACGCAGTCAAGGAAACAACCAAAGAGGAATTGGAGGCGACAATAGAACAAAGGAAGGAAGACAATATGACGGTAATAAATCTTACAGAAGTAGTACTTAATCCAGCAGAACAACGACTTCTCTCTTTGGGGCTATCTTACTGTCCAGTGAGTCAGTTTAACTATGCATCTACCAGATTTGAGATTTACAAAGGAATAAGAAAACTAAAATTAAAAAAACATTTTATGCAGCAGAATCAACAACAAGAGTCTGCATGTGGCGGGAGGTCAGTAGAACCCATTGTGGCCACTGATAGTACGCTTATTCCACAAGGACTCACACAGTCAGATATGCCCTTACTTTTAGATATGCAAGAATTGATGCAAGAAGACACAAGAGGGCTTCGGATTTGACAGAACCGCCAATGAGTCCAGTTAAGTTAACTCCAATGCAAGTTAAAACTCCTTTCAAACCTCGTTCTACATACAATCCATTGATGGTCCGTGACTCAATTGATAATTTTCATGACAATGTTATAAATGGTTTAAAAGAATTGAATTTTAAAGTCCTAAATTTTCAACATCGAAGAAGCAACAAACAGGAAATCCAATTTCATACGCTGATGTAAAAATTGAGAAAGAATCCGGACATCATAATACGTAATGCTGACAAAGGAGGAAATGTAGTACTGTGGAAAAAGTCAGAATATGTTGCCGAGGCGATGAAACAATTGAAAGATACAGCCTGTTACCGCCGCAGTGACCTTCCAACCATGCGCAAATCAAACAATGAATTTCTTATGAAACTTGTCGCATGGAAAAATATAGGGCTACTCACTCTGGAAGAATTCAAATATATCAAGAATGATAAACCAGTGACTCCGGTCCTATACTTCATCCCGAAGATTCACAAAAATGCATTGATACCGCCTGGCAGGCCGATTATATCAGCTCGCAATAGCTTGTTGGAGAATGCTTCAAAGTACATTGATTACTTTCTTCAGGAACATGTGCAAAATCTGGACTCATACATTAAAGACACAAGTGACTTTCTAACGAAATTGATGAAGTGCCGATGGCAAGCAGGATGGTTGTTGATTACATTAGATGTGACATCTCTATATACATCAATTAATCACAGAGAAGGACTGAGAGCCTTAAGACACTATCTAGCTAAAAGGGAACAGGAATATCTACAACATAACATAATGCTTGTAGAAATGGTGGATTTTTGCCTCAACAATAATTTTTTCCTGTTTCATAATGTAATTTACCAACAGCTACGGGGGGTGGCCATGGGGGCCAGCTTCTCCCCCAGTTACGCTTGTCTCCATATGGGCTGGTGGGAGGAGCTGGTCCTCCTTAAAGAACATGAACAGACGGTCAAAACCCATATTCAGGCTTGGTGGAGATACATAGACGACCTCTTTGTAATTTGGGAGGGTACAATCAGTGAGGCAACAAAGTTTATTGATACTCTCAACAACAACTGTCTTAATTTACATTTCACAGCAGCCATAAGTCCTGAAACTATTAATTTTCTTGACGTTGAGGTTTTCGTCAGAGAAGACAAATTAGAGACAAAATTACACAGGAAATCTACGGCCGGCAATGCAATTCTACATGCAAGCAGTGCCCATCCACAGCATCTCATCCGCAGCATCCCATACGGGGAAATGTTGAGGTTGAGACGCATTTGTAGTACTGATCAGGATCTGTTGTTGGCCCAAATAGACAGCAAACTCAGATTTATAGATAGAGGTTACACTACAACATGCATTGACAAGGCAATTGCTAAAAGCAGAGCTAGATCAAGAGACACCTTATTGTCTGCTTCCACACAAGCCTCCTGCACCACAATTGCCAATACGACAATTCAAACAGCCAATGATTTCAGGTTTATTCTCAGATTTAACAAGCAAGAAAAAAATGTGAGGAAATTGATAATGAGAAATTGGCCCCTAGTTCTTAGTGATCAAATCATAGGGCCTACACTTCCCAGAAAACCGTCAATCACATACAGCAGGTCAAGATCCATGAAAGATCTTTTAGTCCAAAATGATCTCAGCATTTTTAATCCTGGTTCTTGGTTAGTCCAAAGAAAGGGGTTTTACAAATGTAAAACATGCAAGGCGTGCCAATTTGGCTGCAATAAGACAACCTATAGAACCCCCTTTAGTCAGTTAGAATACCCGATTAATGTGGCTCTCAATTGTAAATCTGAATATGTAGTCTACGTGCTGGAGTGCCCTTGTGGGCTCCAATATATTGGAAGCACGATACTGCAGGGACACAAGAGGGTACTCCAACACATTAGGGCCATAAAAAATCAGGATCAGAATTACCCAGTTGCCAGACACTTTAGCGAGGTCCATGGAGCAGATCCTAGCGGTCTACAATACTATCTCATAGATACAGTACCCCCGAAGAAAAGAGGGGAGATAGAGAAAGACATCTTAGACAGCTAGAGGCTCAGTACATCATTAACCTCGATACTAAACAACCAAAAGGTCTGAATGCTACGGAGGAGTTACACACTTGCCTTTAATAACTATACATCAGTTTTTATCATATTTATTTTGCCCAGTAGTAAACATGACACAGCAACTTATATGACACTTGTTGCTTAGTGAAGGTTTGCTCTTCTAAAATGAATAGATTAACATCTTAATCAGTTTTCTTGCTGCTTGTTAAAAAATATTTTCCTTGTCCAATGCTGCTAATTTTAGATTTAGACATTACAATTTTACAAATTTGTTTTTATGTAGATTTCACACACAGGGTTAGGTAGTTTTTTATATTAGGTTTTTAGGATTGTATATATGGGTTTTTAGCACTTTTTTAGAGGAGATTATATACACTTTATTAATAGCAGGTGCTAAGTAGACAGATATTCAAAACAATTGGTACTATGTGGCATTCAAGCCGGTATTTTTATATTTGGATTTTTTTAACAACTACCTAAATCCTTTATTTCTTACCTCAGTATTATTATTTAAAACCAGATGTTGATGAGAGGCAATGTTTACACATCATACGGAAAATAGCACATTTTATAGCTAATTGAATGCTTTGATGGTAGACACATTGTCTCTATGTTTATATATAATGACACAGCCTTGAAACAACTGTGTATCACACATTGAAAATTATATTGTAATGTTAACAGGCTTCAATCAAAACACATCACCTGGTTTAATACAAATAACTGTTTATAGTTTGTCTATATCTATGCATTTTAACTTAAACACCTGTCACTTTAAAAATTTCACTAAAAAAATTTCACTAGCAAAAAGTATAAAAAAATCCACTTACCTGACAGAGCGTGTCATGTGATCAAGGCCCAGGCAGGGCTGAAACGCGTCATGGCTGTAGAGGTGTATGGGGAACAATAAAAAGACACTGCCAAGATTACATGTGGTCCGTGCTCCGTTTTTTGATAGAATCAAGCTACAGCGGAGTTTTCTGGATATATATATATATATATATATATATATATATATATATATATTTTTTTTTATCCGCATAGTCCCATTTTTCTGGCTTTGTGGGCGCCTCTTAGGTGGTGCGTTCTGAGTACGGCAGGACCAAGCCGTTTCAATTATCGCCACACTTCCCTTGCAAGGGATTTCTCACCGCACTCGCTGCTCCGTATATTTATGAAAAGCAATTAATCACAATCCATCCGTTTGTAGTTCAAGGGTGTTTAATTTCAAAGCTGCCAACACACCCCAACGCGTTTCAGTCTCAGCCGAGACCTTGCTCACGGGGAAAAAACGACAAACACAGAGCGGCATTACATTTCCGCTGCATTTAAACAATTATGACATCACATCCCATTAATGCCACCTGTTGCATTATGGTAATTGTGGTTTCACATTTTCTAGGTTGTCGCTGACCCTTGTTTCTACGTTTTTTTATAACATCACATTATGGCTATGACAATACTTTATAACATTACAATTGCAAAGATTCATTTACTTTTAGCCTATGCTTGTAACGTTCGTCAATTTCTTGCATACTTTTACATTGTCACATTATAGTCTGTGCTTATAAAAGAATACCTAGGGTTGATTAATTGTTAGTTTACTGATATCTCCCCGTGCGTGCGGGTTTCTGGAGTTTACTTCAACCATGTATGGGCACAACCCTGAGATAAACAAATTATACAAGATGTTCGATGGCCCACTAGAGGGCCTGATTATCCAAAAGGAAAAATGATCATAGGAAGATATGCCTGCGCGCTTCAGAACAGCGCTCCTAAATGAAATACCATAGTGGTAGATGTGATCTTTTTATTTAACAGTTACGATCGGGTAATTTACCTGGATAGAAATCACTGGTTCTTTTGAAGGATATTATCCCAATAACCAGATGCCTGGGGATTATAATAAGAGTACAGAACGGAGTGATATATGCAAGGGATCCATTCAGTTAAAAGATCACTGTCAGGAAGGGCACGATGAAAGAATAGCGCAGTGCGATAAGACATCAGCAATGGAGAAATGTAACAAGGGTTCGAGCACAGACTATAATGTGACAATGTAAAAGTATGAAAGAAATTGACGAACGTTACAAGCATAGGCTAAAAGTAAATGAATCTTTGCAATTGTAATGTTATAAAGTATTGTCATTGCCATAATGTGATTTTATATAAAAACGTAGCAACAAGGGTCAGCGACAACCTAGAAAATGTGAAACCACAATTACCATAATGCAACAGGTGGCATTAATGGGATGTGATGTCATAATTGTTTAAATGCAGCGGAAATGTAATGCCGCCCTGTGTTTGTCGTTTTTTCCCCGGGAGCAAGGTCTCGGCTGAGACTAAAACGCGTTGGGGTGTGTTGGCAGCTTTGAAATTAAACACCCTTGAACTACAAACGGATGGATTGTGATTAATTGCTTTTCATAAATATACCGCGCAGCGAGTGCGGTGAGAAATCCCTTGCAAGGGAAGTGTGGTGATATATATATATATATATATATATATATATATATATATATATATATATATATCACAAAAGTTCCTGGCCTGCCAAATCCTCGACAGATCCACCACGCACGGACATCTTAGCAGCCTCCAAAAGAAAATCCAAACAACTCCAATGTTGAAGTTAGCAGTGCCAGGATTTATTTACCAAATTCATCCATTGTTATTCGGGCATAATGCCCGCCATGACGCGTTTCGATCGCACACGCGAGCTTGATCACATGACGTGCCTTGAGATAGGAAACAATAAATACAAAAGTGCGCACTAATGGCTCTAGAAAATAAAACGCCACGTTAGTGAAGCTGAAGAACAGACTGTTGAAATCACATCATATCAAATACATCACTGATAAAAACCAGTTTTAAAATTCACGATGGTCAATAAATAGATATTTTAAGAGATTAAATTGCCAATATGACTTGAAAAAGTGCGGGAACAAAAATGCAATGTGCAAAAAGGTAATTCAGACAAATTATTGATCAATGTATGTCTTAGGGCAATTGGTGAAAACACTTAAAGCACTGATGAAACAAACCATGGTATAAATACAACAGCAGAATAATATATAGCGAAAGTTAAAAGATTCTAAAAGTCATATCAAAACATAGCAACCTTAAAAAGCTAGTGCTGTTGAACAAGCCCTCCATTGAATTTCCTTAATATCAGGGTATATACCTATGCAATGAAATAAGGAGGAGCCTGCACTAAAAGACTAACACAAGATATCAGCTATATAAAGTGCAAATGCTTTATGACTGTATTCGCTAATTTCTGTTGTCTAAACCAATATCTCACATTATAAACCTGAATATTTCATCTCCAATTGGGCTTTTCAAACCAATATTATATCCTCAATATAACATCATAAGTTAATGGAACGTTAAAGCATCAGAGCATAGTGTGAACATATTTTGCACATAAAATCATTATGTACAACTAAAATTAAAAAATAGTCACATATGGCCTAAAATCATGATTCTCCACCTAAAACAGTCTGTAAGTTATAAAGTGCTGTGCTATGTGCAAAACCCGCAAATAAAATACAAAGAAGTGCTGTGCAATATATGAAATTCATAGCAGCAGGTACTCATTTTCCAAGCCTGAATAATGCTAAAGTGCAAGTGCCAGCAGTATCCAATATACAGATAGATGCTAGAACATTTTCATTAAGGTAAAATTAGAAGTACTTTCATGAATGATGGAACAGCTAACAATCAGTGTGTAGTGAGAACTTCCAGATTCAGAGATAAAAATACCACTAAAGGAAGTTGTGCATGTCCTCACTGTTGTTAAGACCATTGGGCATCTTTGTATCGAGAGCCAGAATGAAGTGAGTTTCTAGTTGGCGGAGGCTTTTCTCTCGGTTCCCACCCCGGCCGGAAATGGGAACAGCCCCCAGCACTGAGTACTCCAAATCTCTCAATCTATTGTTATGAACCAACTTAAAATGTCTGGCCACAGGATAATTTGGGTCGGAGCTGATGATTACCCTCACATGTTGCAAAATACGCTTATGTACAGGGAGCTTAGTGCTCCCTATATATTCCAGGCCACAGGTACAGCGTAACTTATAAATTGCAAACTCGGTGCGACATGTTAAACACTCTTTAAAAAGGACCTTTTTATCACCAAATGCCGTCACATACTCCGTTGCATTAGTCGCAAAAGTACATGCGCGACACGAGTTGCACTTGAAAAACCCATTCCTAGCCAGCCATGTACTTTTTGGTGTTATTTCAGGACTAGATTTAACAAGGGCATCCCTCATAGAGGGTGCTCTCCTGAATGTAATGGCTGGCAACGATGGCAGTATTGATTTTAGTGTTCTATCTGTCAACACTATTGGCCATTGGGAGTAAATTATTTTGCGAATTTTGCCCTCCTGTTGACTGTAAGTAGTGATCAATCTGATATTACGTTTATCACAATCAGCCTCATCAGTGAGGGGGACCGAAGCTGTGACACGGTCTTTTTTAGGGATTAGCAATTCCTCCCTAGTAAGTGTATTGGCTTTATCCAAAGCCTGAACTAACAGAGATTTTTTATAGCCTCGATTTAAAAAACGAAGCAATGCTTCATGCTGGCATTTGTCTGAATCAGTTTGCTCACTACAAATACGGCGAATTCTCACGAATTCGCCGTATGGTATACTACGAATAGTATGGCGGGGATGCGAGCTCTCAGCATGCAAGATTGAGTTTCCTGCAGTTTGTTTATGGTGCAACTTGGTATGAAGCCTGCCCTCGCTGACATAAAGAAGAACATCTAAGAACTCAACACTTGACTCATCAATAGTCGCTGTGAATTTTAGATTTTGTACATTAGAGTTGATAGATTTCACAAATTCAGTAGCTGCATCTTTGCTCCCTTTCCAAATTAAACATACGTCATCAATATACCGCCAATAAAATTTGACATGAGTTGACAACTCGACCATATGCTTAGTCCTGAGGACATGCTCCTCCCACCAGCCAACATGAAGACATGAATAGCTGGGGGAGAAGCATGCCCCCATAGCGACACCTGAGTTGTTGATATGCTTCCTGATTAAATAGAAAGTAGTTGTTACAAAGGCAAAGCTCTATCATAGCTAAAATCATACAGTTATGTTCTTTCATACCAATATCTCTGTTCTCCAGATAATATTTAGCTGCAGCCAGTCCATCTGAATGATTAATGCTAGTGTACAAAGATTCTATGTCCATGACCACAAGCAAAAAATCCGGCTGCCAAACTACATCTTTGATCTTTCTCAAGAAGTCAGAGGTGTCCTTCACATAGGATGGCAAAGTGACGACATGGGGCTGAAGAAAGTAGTCCACGTATTTTGAGATCTTCTCCAACATGCTCTTCCGGGCTGAAATAATAGGCCTTCCTGGAATCGGGACTACTTTCTTGTGCACTTTAGGGAGGAAATAAAGTATAAGAATGACTGGATGATCAACTTTAAGGAAATTAAATTCGTCCTTTGTTAAAAGGCCCTGCCTCTTCCATTGAGAGAGGCATTTTACCACTTTCTCCTGGACCAGCCGTATCTCCTGCTTAGAAGATTTCCTATAACATAGTGCATCCGACAGATGACGGTTGGCTTCTGTCAAATATTGATCTTTCGGCCACAATACGACATTACCGCCCTTGTCGGACTTGTTTACGATAATGTCGTGATTTTTCTTCAATTTATTTATCAAAGCGTGGTATTGGGCATTTTTAAAATTCCTACGACGTTGGTATGTCTGCAAGGTATTGTTGAGACATTTGAGTTCTTCCACAACCCTGTCGCTGAAAATATCCACCCCATCTCTTGGCATTAGTGGTAAAAAAGTCGAGGAAGGGCGGAAAGGGCTGATGGCTGCTTGACTAGTATTAATACCCATGTTAATCAGAGCTTGCTGTGTAGAATCAGATATGGTGTTGTCAACATCGGACAAACTTTGCAGTGTCTGTAGCATGGGAACATATCTCACCTGTAAGTTTGTGTCAGGAACAGTTAAACCAGATGTGGCTTTGGAGGGAACTGGAGAGTATTTATTCAATTGAAAATATTTCATAAGCTTGATTTTCCTAATAAACTTAAAGACATCAATACTTGTTTGGTTGTAAGCGAAAAAGTTCACAGGGCAGTATGTGAGTCCTAATGCTAGGATCTGGATTTCTGCTGTTGTCAACACTGCCTCAGTTAGGTTGATGACTGTGTTGTTCGGAATATGCTTCATCGTCTCCATTTCCTTGTTGTGGTCCCTCTGTTGGTATTGTTTGCGGTGCTTATTCCGCCTCTCCCTCCTGCATCAGTTGCTTGTTGTCCTTGCTGTCCTTGCTGCTGTTGAGGATTCCTGGGGCGCAAGGTTTGCCTCCGGTCCTCTCGGCTAAAATTCAGCTCCTCTGCTGGGGTCAAGTTACTCGCACTTACTATAGCTGTTCCTGATGCGCCCTGCCGACTATCGTCTGAGTCACTATTTGATGTGAAAGAATTGATGTCAGAGTCCGCATCAATGGTAGAATTATCTACAGATGCACCAACTACTGGCTCCGATGACTTGCTTGTGAATGCCTGTCGTTTGTAGTTATAGATATAGTATATATATATATATTTGCCAGTAGGTAGATATAGTTAGGACCTAGTTTCCATAGCAAAAGCACTTTTTGACTTGCCTATAACTTTGGTGTCATTTGACCAATCTTCATGAAATTTCCCCCAAAAAATGACAAAGTAGATTCTGTGAAATTCAGCTGTTATTTAGAGTTATTTCAAGTAAGATGTCATTTGAGATGTCATCAGTGATGTCATCAGTGATGTCACTGACTATGTCATGAATGATGTAATATGTGATGTCATCAGCAGTGCATTGCGGGGGCGTGAGTTATAGTTCGCTCAAATAACTATAACGGCCGAATTTCTCTGGTTTTGTACGAGTGAAATGTCCAACTAACTATAACATCCCTAAAACCTATGGTTTTTTCAGTGAATTTCAAAGGTTTTTTAAATGCTAATTTCCCACTATAACGTCCCTGAAACCTATGGTTTTTTCAGTGAATTTCAAAGGTTTTTTAAATGATAATTTCTAACTATAACATCCCTGAAACCTATGATTTTTTCAGTGAATTTCCAAGGTTTTTTAAATGATAATTTCTAACTATAACGTCCCTGAAACCCATGGTTTTTTCAGTGAATTTCTAAGGTTTTTTAAATGATAATTTCTAACTATGCCTACAGAGGTAGGACATGTGAATAAAGAGTAAGAAAGGCACAGAAAGAAGCAAGAGAAATGCAGAAAGAGGCAACAGAAGTCCAGAAAGACGAAGAAAAGAGTAGAAAGAAGCAAGAGATATGCAGAAAGAACCAACAGAGGTACAGAAAAAGGCCTTGTTGCAAAGTCATCCTGTGCCCCCAACTTTTTACTGACTGGTGCTGGTGGTAACTGACTCTGACTAACCAGGTCCGGAGCCAGTGCTATGCTGAAAGACACTTAGAAAACAGTGAAAACACCTACATACACTAGGGTACACTATGGGTTGGGGTACCCCTGTAATTGGCATGATCTCCCCTGTAAGGCCCTAGTACATAATAGGGCAGGGGATTAAAACTACCTCTAACTCAGAGGTACAGAAAGAGGCAAAAAGGTGCATAAACAGGCAGGAAAGGTCCAGAAACAGGGAACAGGGGTGCAGAAAGAGGCAAGTTAGGTGCAGAAAGAAGTAAGAGCAGTGAAGAAAGAACCAACAGAGGTGCAAAAAGAGGCAAGAGGAGTGAAGAAAAAGGTAGGAGGGGTGCAAAAAGAGGCAAGAGAGGGACAGAAAGAGGCAGGAGGGGTGCAGAAAGAAGGAACAGGAGTGCAGAAAGAGGCAAGAGAATTGCTGAAAGAAGCAACAGAGGTGTAGAAAGAAGCAAGAGAAGTGCAGAAAGAGGCAAGTGAGGTGCAGAAAGAAGCAAGAGCAGTGCAGAAAGAACCAACAGAGGTGCTGAAAGAGGCAACAGAGGTGCAGAAGAGGCACGAGGGGTGCAGAAAGAAGGAAGAGGAGTGTAGAAAGAAGCAACAGAGGTACAGAAAGAGGCAAGAGTGGTGCAGAAAGATGGAAGAGACGTGTAGAACGAGGCATGAGAGTTGCACAAATGGGGAAGAGGGGTGCAGAAAGAGGCAGGAGGGGTGCAGAAAGAAGCAACAGAGGTGCCAAAAGAGGCAAGAGAGGTGCATAAAGAAGCAAGTTAAGTGCAGAAAGAGGCAAAAGAGGTGCAGAAAGATGCAAGAGAAGTGCAGAACCAAGCAAGAGAAGTGCAGAAAGAGGCAAGAGAATTGCTGAAAGAAGCAACAGAGGTTTAGAAAGAAGCAAGAGAAGTGCAGAAAGAGGCAAGTAAGGTGCAGAAAGAAGCAAGAGCAGTGCAGAAAGAACCAACAGAGGTGCAAAAAGAGGCAAGAGGGGTGCAGAAAGAGGTAGGAGAGTTGCACAAAGAGGCAAGAGAGGTACAGAAAGAGGCAGGAGGGGTGCAAAAAGAAGGAAGAGAAGTACAGAAAGAGGCAAGAGAATTGCTGAAAGAAGCAACAGAGGTGTAGAAAGAAGCAAGAGAAGTACAGAAAGAGGCAAGTGAGGTGCAGAAAGAAGCAAGAGCAGTGCATAAAGAACCAACAGAGGTGCTAAAGGAGGCAACAGAGGTGCAGAAGGAGGCACGAGGGGTGCAGAAAGAAGGAAGAGGAGTGCAGAAAGAAGCAACAGAGGTGCTGAAAGAGGCATGAGGGGTGCAGAAAGAAGGAAGAGAAGTGCAGAAAGAAGCAACAGAGGTACAGAAAGAAGCAAGAGTGGTGCAGAAAGAGGGAAGAGAGGTGCAGAAAGAGGCAAGAGAGTTGCACAAATAGGGAAGAGAGGTGCAGAAAGAGGCAGGAGGGGTGCAGAAAGAAATAATAGAGGTGCCGAAAGAGGCAAGAGAGGTGCAGAAAGAAGCAAGTGAAGTGCAGAAATAGGCAATAGAGGTGCAGAAAGAAGCAAGTGAAGTGCAGAAAGAGGCAACAGAGGTGCAGAAAGACGCAAAAGAGGTGCAGAAACAAGCAAGAGAAGTGCAGAAAGAACCAACAGAGGTGCAAAAAGAGGCAAGAGGGGTGCAGAAAAAGGTAGGAGGGGTGCACAAAGAGGCAAGAGAGGTACAGAAAGAGGCCGAAGGGGTGCAGAAAGAAGGAAGAGAAGTGCAGAAAGAGGCAAGAGAATTGCTGAAAGAAGCAACAGAGGTGTAGAAAGAAGCAAGAGAAGTGCAGAAAGAGGCAAGTGAGGTGCAAAAAGAGGCGCAAAGGGTGCAAAAAGAGCAAGAGAAGTGCAGAAAGAAGCAACAGAGGTACCGAAAGAGGTAAGAGAGGTGCAGAAAGAAGCAAGATAGGTGCAGAAAGAAGGAAGAGAAGTGCAGAATGAAGTGACAGAGGTGCAGAAAGAGGTAAAAAGGGTGCAGAATGACGTAAGAGGGATACAGAAAATGGCAAGATAGGTGCAAAAAGAGGGAAGAAGGGTGCAGAAAGAGGCAAGAGGGGTACAGAAAGAAGCAAATGAGGTGCAAAAAGAGGCAACAGACGTGCAGAAAGAGGGAAGAGAGGTGCAGAAAGTTGAAGAGATGTGGAGAAAGAGGCAAGAGAAGTGCAGAAAAAGAAAGAATTGTGCAGAAAGAAGCAACAGAAATGCAGAAAGATGCAAGAGAGGCGCAGAAAGAAGCAAGAGTGGCTTGCACACCATTAGTACCAATTTAACACCCACATTTAGCAATAAGTAACAGGTGACCATTCTAGGTTTGCAAAGGGCCTTCTACCATGCTGTAACACTTGTCGCTGCATTTTTGGTAATGTTTGAGCCGTTTGAGCTACAAACAAGGCTTTTTTGTTCAAATCTGCAGATTAGGGAGCAGATGATGGATTATGTGGCTAATGCGGAAAATGCATAATTGTGCGAAACTCGGTGCAGCCAAACAGTCGCATAATTCCAGTGGCCCTGCTCATACCTCTGACTAGGTCCACAAGTGCTCCTCAGTGATTCCTTCTTTTTTGTCTCACTGAGTTCATAGTTGAGCTTCTATGGAAATGAGGAAAACTAAACCTGAGGTTACCACTCCACAATACAGACTACAATACCACATAATTACTCTCCATAACACATAATCCCACTCTACATAATTCCTATACACTAAATACCACATACTTTCTATCCACATAATTTCACTGCACAACATACCACATAATTCCACTACACACAACGTACATCCACTCCACTCCAAAAAACATTAGTAAAAAACGTTTACATTTACAACGCCAATAACTCTAACTCTCGCAAATGCGAAACCTATTACATTGCAAACACTTCTTTAACTAGTAGTCGCATTTGCAGAGTGGTGAAGAAAGGGTGCTGGGCCTCCGACCAGCGCTCAAGAATTCCGCTGCGTAGGATTTACAGGAGGTGCCAGAAGGGCTTCTTGGCCCCCAAAGTCCCTCAGGAGTAAATTGGACTTCATCCCCCATCCCATAGTCTCTGCCAGGAGGCACGTTTGCAGAGTGCTTGGAGAAAAGGGGCATGGCCTCCGAAGACGACTTAGCAATCCTACTGTGTGGGACTTACTGGAGGTAACAAATGGGGTACTTGGCCCCCAAGGACATCCTTGGGGGCCAACTACCCCTCCTATTACCTCCCGTAAGTACTGCACAGCAGGATTGCTAAGTTTTCATAACAGGCCATGCCCCCTTTGCCCACCACTCTGCAAACGCGCTCCCTGGCGCGCTCTTGGATGGCGATTGAAGTCCCCTTCGCTGCTGGGGGTCCTTTAGGGGCCAACTAGCCTACCTCTTACCTCCAGTAAGCCCCACACAGTGGGATTGCTGAGAGGTGGACACAGGCCACACCCCCTTTCTCCACCACTCTGCAAACATGCCCTCTGGCACGTTTTAAGTTGGGGGATTAAGTCCCCTTGAATACTGAGGGTCCATGGGGGCCAATTAGCCCACCAGGTACCTCCAGTAAGCGCCACACAGCTGGATTGCAGAGAGGTGGTCTGAGGCCACGCCCCCTTTTTACACCACTCTGCAAACACTGCTCCTGGCACACTGCTGCTCGGAGGATGAAGTCCACTTGTGTCCTAAGGTCCTCAGGACCCAAGAGGACCTCATCGCCCCACCAGAAGTGCACCAGGAGCAGTGTTTGCAGAGTGGTGTAAAAAGGGGCATGGCCTCGGACCACCTCTCTTCAATCCAGCTCTGTGGCGCTTACTGGAGGTACCTGGTGGGCTAGTTGGCCCCCAGGGACCCTTAGTATTCAAGGGGAATTAATTCCCCAACTTACAACGCGCCAGGTGGCGCGTTTGCAGAGTGGTGCAGGGAGGGGGCGGGGCCTCCGGTGAAAGGCCGGCTTATTTAAATTTTTGGTTTTTGGAAAGGGAGCTGTGTGGCACCCCCTTCCCTTTATTATTTTTGGGCCCTGGGGACCTCGTCCCCAGGGCCTGAGCATTTTTTTTTTTTTAAACGGGAGTGGGGCTGCGCGGCCCCCCTCCCATGGCCGATTTCGGCCCCGGGGACCCCATCCCCCGGGGCATGGCCACATAGAGAATACTTTATTTAAAAATTATGTGTAAGGAGGGGGGCTGTGCGGCCCCCCTCCTGAGGCCATTATTACCCCGGGGACCCCATCCCCTGGGGCTGTGGCTCGGTGTTTTTTTTTAATTTTTTTTTTTAAATTTGGGAGGGGGGCTGTGTGGCCCCCCTTCCCTTGGCCACTTCTGGCCCCGGGGACCCCATCCTCTGGGGCCTGGCCTCACTGTTGGGGACTGTGGGGGGAGCCCCAATGCCCCCACGGTCCTGCCAGCTCTCCGCCTCCTGCGGGAGCCGGCATTTCCTGCTCTTGCTTCAATGAAGCAAAGCAGAGTTTGCTATGACAGGGCGGGAGCAGTGCTCCCGCCCTGTCATAGCAAACAGCAATGTCCCAGGGGTGGGCACCCCGGGACATTGCAGGAGGGGTGGCGGTCCCCACGGCCATCAAGGGCTCCAGGAGGGGGGCCGCACGGCCCCCCTCCCTTACTGTTTAAAGGCCCGGGGATGTGGTGGTCCCCGGGGGTCTGTAACGGACCCCCATATTAGCATATTAAATGCCCCGGGGAGGTGGTGGTCCCAGGGGCAGTGTGGGGAGGGGCAGGAGCCCCCCACACACTTTTTAATTCTATTTAAGCCCCGGGGAGGTGGTGGTCCCTGGGGCTGTGGAGGGCCGCATGCCCCCCGCATTCAATTATCTAAGCCCTGGGAAGGTGGTGGTCCCCGGGGCTGTGGGGGCCCCTGTGGGCCCCCACATATTAATTGGTGATTGCCCCCGGGACCTGGCCCACCCGGGGGCTTATAGAAAACGAAGCGCGGGAGTCCGCGCTTCGTTTTTTTTTTTTTTTTTCTCGTCCGGGTCGCACACCCAGCGCAAATTCGGCCTTTTTAAAAAAAAAATGCTTTTTTGGGGCGGGTCAGGGTGTTTCTACCCTGCCCCTTTTCTTGTTTTTAAACCTTTTTTCACTCTTTTTCTTGTGACTTGGTTACCGAGTCACAAGATGGCTGCCAACACTTCCTGGTTTGGAGTGTTGACAGCCAATTAAAGTGAAGCTCGTGCTCGGGAGGAGTCGCTCCTCCTCCTCGGTGCTCAGATATCGAAAGTTTTCTTTTTAAAATTTCTTAGGAACTACTAAACGGATTTACACCATTTAAAAAAAGGGTGCTTTCTGAACCAAGAGCTACCTTTTTGCCAAATTTGGTGTAATTCCGTTCAGCAGTTCGGGCTGTAGCTTTGTCTAAAGTTTCCTATGGAATTAACATGGGGAAAACGTGTTTTGGGACCCCCTTTTTTTTCAGCCCCTGCTTGATGAATCACCCCGAAACTTTCAAGACAGGAGCTGACCAGAGCGCCCCATTAGTTTTGAAAATTTCACGAAGGTTCGTCAAACGGCGCCAAAGATATTGGCAAATCAAAAAATGCTTTTCCTATGGAAACTAGGTTCTAACTATAACTACCTACTGCCGACCGCCAGTAGGTAATATATATATATATATATATATATATATATATATATATATATATATATTTTATATATATACATACATACATATATATATCTATATTACCTACTGGCAGTTGGCAGTAGGTAGTTATAGTTAGGACCTAGTTTCCATAGCAAAAGCATTTTTTGACTTGCCTATAACTTTGGCATCATTTGACCAATCTTCATGAAATTTCCGCCCAAAAAGTGTCAAAGTAGGTTCTGTGTGTCATGGAAAGTTTGGGGGTGATCCATGCAGTGGGGATCCAGAAATAGGTGCACAAATTAAGGGTGCATTTGTAGTGTTAATTCCAATAGGAACACGCTGTAGAACCTACAGCCCGTACCACAGGACAGAATTACACCAAACTTGGCAGAAAGGTAGATGCTTTTACATAGATTGTGCTTTTGTTATTTGGTGTAAATCCAATCAGTAGTGCTTGAGAAATTAAAACAGAACTGTATAGTGATAGCTCTGCTCAAGGATATTTTGCAGCTATTTTGCTGTGGTCACGGATATTTTGCGACGATGCAGTGGAAAATCGCAAATGCGCGCTACAGTGGGAATGCTCTGATTGTCTGTACTCAACTTGAATAGAAAGTTACGGCTGCCATTTATCATCGGGAATGGTTCCCGGGGCTGAAAATGTGTGTCAAAACTAAGATAAAGTGGCAGGGTGGAGATACTCTGACTCCATGTTTGAGAAATGGGGTTATTAGTGATACAAGTTATGTGTCCAAAATTGTTTTTTTTTAACACGGTGCGATATTCGCGAAGACGCCACGACCAGCAGTGCGGCCCCCGTGTACTGTCACGGTGATGTCATTACTATTGCGATGTCTTCACGAATATTAGTAGAAATATAAAACAAAAAGTATCTATACTTTAGATTACTTTGAATTTTGTTTTTAAATTAGTGACTATGTGACTTATTTTGTTAGTTTTATATTGCCAGCTAAAGATTTGAGACAGCTTTACTTCATGCTAAGGAGCAGATGAAACTTTTATAGTAAGAGTAGAATGTGCTTCTCCCCCGATGAGGATGGTAATTTGAGTGCAGAGCAAGGCTGAGCAATTCATGCAGCATGGATGGCACCATGAGCTAATGCGGTGAGGCTTGGGTGTGAGGGTGGGAGTTCAAATCCTGACCCTGATCTTATACTTTAGATTACTTTGAAAAAAGTTTTTGGAAAACTAGTGACTATGTGGCTTAATTTGTTAGTTTTATATTGCCAGCTAGCAGATGAGACTTTTATAGTGAACTTCGAAACTCATATTGGGGTGCTCAATACTCAATACATAATATCTATGGTGAGAACAATAAAGGATTCGGGAAGGAAAGTTTTCTTGCTTTTCAATTAATTTGGGGCTGGCTGTCTTCATATTAGTTGTTTTTTTGGAGTACATACGGTTGGTTTAGAATCTGTCTTCATAGGACTAGAGTTAATTTTAATAGAATCTCAATACTATACACTTTACTTATAGATATGAGAGGAAATTTCCAGAAGTTGAAAGAAACGCACACGATATGACAGAAATTTGGATTTGGAAACAGTAAGGCTAAGGTACACAAGTACACTGAATGAAAGTATATGAAATTACTTATCATTAATATAGGTATTAATTCTCTGTTGAAATGTTATGTCAAAATGGTTTTAGGTCTGAATCTGAGATCGTGACTTGAGGCCTATGTATAATATAGGATGTAACCCATTCATTTATGACAAATTTTGCTGAATACAGGATTGTTTGAAAAATTCCCATCAACAAATATGTGGCAGTATTTCCTGTAGAAATGAATCTAATGAAGATTGAATTTATGTGTAAGCTCGGCAATTTTCTGCTTACCAGAAAACTTGAATTATGTACTTGAAGATGAGTTTCCCTCATGCCCACGTGTTCTTTTGCCCTTATGTATATATGTACATTTTGGTAACTGTGTCATTAACCAATCTTCCTATTGTACTTTCTTTTTCTACATCGTTTCATGCAACCTAAACACACTGGGGAGATTGTATTTTTGTATTTTTACAAATTTTGTAAATTTTGGGTTTTTCAAACGTAATTATAAAAACTTTAACTAACCGGTATGTGATGTTGTAACCAGGGATCTAAATGTTATATATTCTTCAATTAACATCCCTGATGAAGCGAAACTTCTTCGTGAAACACATGTTGGCTGGTTGTGTTTGAATATGATTTGAAGAATTCTTATCAAGTATTTGGAAGATTGGATAGTAATGTTACAGCAATTGAAGAAAGAACCTTCTCAAGTATTTGAAAAGAAAAACAATAAAAGACTATAAATGGACTTTAGTACCTGGATATGTGTTTTTCTCAGCTCATGAATTACTATAACAATCCCCTGTGAGGAAAACAGGGAACTGAGAACCAGCGCTGGGCACTTTCTCTAATTCCCTTTTGTGAATTGTATGTATCTATATCTATATATACACCCTCGCTGGTCACAGTAACAGACTGATGTTCCTACTCACCTATCCACTCAGCCACCCCTACACCCACTCATACACTAATACGCCCACTCACAGACTCACTCACAGATCCATGTGTGTACTCACATAAGCATTCAGAGGCTCATGCACCCACTCACAGACCACCTCAGAGACTAATGCACCCAGTCACAGACCCACTCAGATACTCATGCACCGACTCACAGATGCACTGAGATACTTATGCTTCCACTCAAACACCCACTGATCGACAGACCCTCTCAGACACTTATGCACCTACTCATAGATCCATGCACAGACTCATGTACCCATTCACATATCCACTCGACAATCACACTTGCTCACATACCCAGTCAGAGACTTATACACCCGCTCACAAACTTACTCAAAGATTCATGCGCACATTCATATACCCACTCAAAAGGGCCGATTACGATGGCGGTCGGAAAACCATTCCGCCCGCCCTGGCAATGGGAAAAGACCGCCCGCATGGCCTGCGGCACCACCGCCGATCACATTACGATGCACTGCCGGAAAAATCTGACCGCCGCGGTCGGAACACAAGAAACACCGGCGGCGCACGTGCAGAAAATGCGAAATACCCTGCACGGCGGTCGGATCCACTGCGGAAAGCTCACAACCCGCCGATACACAAGCGGAATTCCCATGAGTGCAATTATGATCTTACCGCGGTGCCAGCGGTACGACCGCTTGTTTCCGACCACCACGAATTACAGCAATGATGAATGGGAGAGCTGGAGGAATGACCATTGCAGTCCGACCGCGGTGTCCGGGCGGAAATAGTAATGGCGGTCGGAAGCAACTACACCACAAAACCACCAAATGTGGCTGTGTATCTGGCTCAGCCAATGAAAACAGCCAACACACCCCATTGACACATGCCCCAGGCAAATAACTACAAATCCCAGCCCAACACAGACAACACACCTGACATGAATACTCAGTTTGGACCCACCCACATAGCAGACCATAAAACCAGCCCCTGCATGACCACAATTCTTTGCACAACTCCAGAACTGAAGAGCCCAACCACATCACACAAAGGATAGGCAACCCTGCACACATCACACCATCACAAACACACACACACCACGCACATCACCACCACCACCACCACCTGCACACCTGCACTCTTAACTCACCATCAGTGAATTTGGGCATCTTATGTGCCATGGTGTGTGATGTGCTGAGTGGTTGTCAGTCATGGTGGACGAGATAATAAGAGTAGAGCCATATATTTTAGGAAGCAGGGTCCAACAGACCCCATCAGCCAGGCAAAATCAAATGTGGCAAAGGATAGTTGACAGAGTCAATGCTGTAGGGCAAGTTCCACGCAACAGGAAGGAGATCAGGAAGAGGTGGACTGACCTCAAGAGCAAGGTCAAGGAGAAGAACAGCAAGAACCGTGAGCTGGCAAACCGGACTGGCAGTGGCCCTCCCATTCCACCAAGAACACTCAACGCATGGGAGGAGAAGGTGCTTGGCATTCTGCACCCAGAGAGTTGCACTGGAATTGAGGGGGCAATGGAGGCTGGTAAGTACCAACAAAATTCTGCCATAACATTGCTATGTAGTAGCTTGCACAACTAAAAAGCAACACCTCCTAGGCCCAAATGTACTCATGTCCACCACACTCCCCCCGAACAGGTCTCACACATCCCACAATAACTCCCTCTCATTCACCACAAAGGTACATAACTATATTTACATGGGGGCACATGTACAGGCAGCCAGCACTACAACTCCCAACAGGCCCCCTTGTCCCACAGCTCAGCAGGATGGAGCATCCCCCACACCCCCAAACATGGGGCAGCCATTTCCCTCCAATGTGTAACTTTACAGGTAGGTAGCCATCTCAACAGGGAGGGGTCTCTGTGGCTGTGAAGTCTGCACTACAACTCCCAACAGGCACCCTTGTCCCACAGCTGAGCAAGATGGAGCACTCCCCACACCCACAACCATGTGGCAGCCATTTCATTCTTCTCATCAAACTTACAGGTAGGTAGCCATCTTAACAGGGAGGGGGGTATGTGTGTGGGAAGCCTGCACTACAACTCCCACCAGGTACCCTTGTCCCACAGCTGAGCAGGATGGAGCATGTCCCCCCACCCAGAACCATGTGGCAGCCATTTCATTGTTCTCATCAAACTTACAGGTAGGTAGCCATTTTAACAGGGAGTGGTGTTTGTGTGTGGGAAGCCTGCACTACAACTCCCACCAGGTACCCTTGTCCCACAGCTGAGCAGGATGGAGCATGTCTCCCCCACCCAGAAGCATGTGGCAGCCATTTCATTCTTCTCATCAAACTTACAGGTAGGTAGCCATCTTAACAGGGAGGGGTCTTTGTGGCTGTGAAGTCTGCACTACAACTCCCAACAGGCCCCCTTGTCCCACAGCTGAGCAAGATGGAGCACTCCCCACACCCACAAGCATGTGGCAGCCATTTCATTGTTCTCATCAAACTTACAGGTAGGTAGCCATCTTAACAGGGAGGGGTCTTTGTGGCTGTGAAGTCTGCACTACAACTCCCAACAGGCCCCCTTGTCTCACAGCTGAGCAAGATGGAGCACTCCCCACACCCACAACCATGTGGCAGCCATTTCATTCTTCTCATCAAACTTACAGGTAGGTAGCCATCTCAACAGGGAGTGGTGTTTGTGTGTGGGAAGCCTGCACTACAACTCCCACTAGGCACCCTTGTCCCACAGCTCAGCAGGATGGAGCATCCCCCACACCCCCAAGCATGGGGCAGCCATTTCCCTCCAATGTGTAACTTCACAGGTAGGTAGCCATCTCAACATGGAGGGGTCTTTGTGGCTGTGAAGTCTGCACTACAACTCCCAACAGGCCCCCTTGTACCACAGCTCAGCAGGATGGAGCATGTCCCCCACACCCCCAAGCATGTGGCAGCCATTTCATTGTTCTCATCAAACTTACATGTAGGTAGCCATCTTAACAGGGAGTGGTGTTTGTGGCTGTGAAGTCTTCACTACAACTCCCAACAGGCCCCCTTGTCCCACAGCTCAGCAGGATGGAGCATTCCCCACACCCAGAAGCATGGGGCAGCCATCGCATTGCTCTCCCAAAACTTACACGTAGGTAGTGACTGCATGAACCCCGCCATCCTCATCTAAATGCATGTAGCCACATAACAACATCAGCACTAACATGTCAGCCAACTTGGCATAGTTTTCAATGCCACATCCAGTGTGCAGACATCTAAGTGCACGTAACTGTCACATATTTTGAACGCATACCTACCAAGTCACAAGTGAAACAAATGCATCCCACAATTGTGCACAGCAGAGAATGCAATGTGGAAGTCCCATGGTGTCTGAGCATGAACGCCCATCTCAACACCAAACATGCATGGCCTACATGGAAAAAAAGGGAAGTACATGTGATTCCAAAGCTATGTATAACATGTCAATGGTTCCTACTAGCTCTGTTGAAATAGATAACATGAACAACTACATGAAAAGACGCACAACAGAAAATTGATGTCACGCAATTAGGTAGAGGAGGACATGTCCGTGTATTCACACTATCTGTACACTGCACCAAGTATCAATTCCCAACGGACACCATGGACTTAAAAGGTATGTACCTCAACGTCATGACATGGTGCACAGCATATAGCAGGCATACAAAGTCTTTGCATTGTAAAGTATGTGTTGTATCAAATGTCTCAAACAATTGTCTAACATCAAGCTTGTTGCGTGCAACTCAATCACCATATCACCTCTGTTCAACAGGAGATCAACAACTAACTGCAGAAGATGACACCAACATGCGGAGCCAGTCTCCCCCCCTGGAACGTGGACTCTCGGATGCAGATTCCCCAACATTCTCCGACGAGAATTCTCAAGCTGGCCCCTCTGGTGTGGCAGGGACTAACATGTCTCAAACCCTCATTGTCCCCACCACCACCACCACCACCACGGCAAGACCATCCGTGCTGCCCCATCCACTACGAGCTGTGTGGCCTCCACCACCACCACCACGGCAAGAACAACCGTGCTGCCCCCTGCCACTACGACCTGTGTGGGCTCCACCACCACCACCACCATTGTGGCAAGAACAACTGTGCTGCCCCCTGCCACTACGACCTGTGTGGCCTCCACCACCACCATCACCACTGCTGCCTGCAACACACGCCCTGCCACGGTGGTTACCAACACCACCACACAATCCCAGCATGACAGGGAGAGTGTGCCAGTGTGTCAGGGGACTATGCCACAGGTCCGTGTCAGGAGGGCAGGTGGGAGTACTACTGGGGCAGAGACACAGGAGGACAATGACCCTGAATCCCTGGCCACCATTGCAAGAGTCCTTGGTGCCTACCAAGCAAACCATGGAGTAATGGGCCAGCTTGCTGAGGACATGCATGAGATCCGCCTGCTGCAACAGTCCATAGACACACGGATGGGCCAACTTGTCGTCCTTGTTGGCCAGCTAGTGGGTGTTCTGAGGGACAGACTCCCAGCCCCAAGTGCCGCTCCACCCCCCTCCAGTGGATTGCCTGCTGTGCAGCCCAACATTCCAGCTGCAGCCACAGAGAGGGGTGTGCAGGAGAGTGAGTTCTCAGACACCACTGACCCTGCAGCAGATGCCCCCCCTCCCAAACGCACCAGGGGCCGTCCAAGAATCCACAGGGGAGGATTTGGTGGCAGGCCACCATACCAACGCCACTCACAGAGCCAGCCATGATGGTATCTTGTTGTTCTCCCTTGCATTGACTATGTAGACTATTCTTGGCCACATTGCCATGTTGATGGCCTGAGTCTGTTTGACTGTGTGACTTAAGCTTTGTGGTGACTACACTATTTGTCTCAACTACCATGACTGACAACTCATTTATTCACTGTTCACATTTATGTACATATCCCCATCACTTGCACAAAAGTTAATTCCAAATAAACACTCTTCACATACCTATGTCTGTGTGTGCTACATGTTTATTCCAGTATGTACAATGACAAATCAGAGTTCCATGTTCCAACAGCTGTGAAGCAGAGGAGGCATTCAGAGGGTGAATGAACCTAGAAAGACACAAGAGAATGACATTTACTCATCAGGTGACGCCTTCACAGCAGAAATACAACACTAGGCATCAAGGTACAAAAACAAGCACCCATAGCAATGGTCAACAACCTCAACATACACATGATGTACCTGGATACACATACCCTGTGCCACACACATCATCCCTCATCACACACACAACAACAGCCAGCAGTTAAAGTTATCTATGCCCTGATAGTAACATCCAAGCAAACACACAATGTCACTTGTCTACAAAGTCACTTACATTCAAGGGAAGTAGTTGGCAATGAGCTGTTGACGCAGGTCAACACCTTCCTCTTCACCACTATCATCCGCACTGGAAGTGTGTGGGTGTGCAGGAGGGGCATCTGCTGCTTATCGTCATCCATGATCAGCGGAACGGCTTTGCGCAAGGCAAGGTTGTGTAGCATGCAGCATGCTACAACTATCCGACACACCTTTTGTGGGGAATACAACAGTGCACCTCCGCCCTTGTCCAGGCACCGGAATCGGGACTTCAGTAGGCCAAAGGTACGCTCCACCACATGTCGTGTCCTACCATGTGCCTCGTTGTAGCTGACTTCACCCGGGGTACTTGGATTCCGCAGTGGGCTCAGCAACCACGGCCTGTTGGGATATGCTGAGTCATCTAGGTGTGACATACACAGAGAAATGTTTGGATACAAACAGTTGACGAGAACAGCATGTCACACACAGCACACTACTTGACTCAGTGTACTCACCTACAAGCCATGCACGCTCTGGATGTAGATTTTCCATCAGCCGGGGTACAATGCTGTTCCGCAGGATGTAGGAGTCATGGGCGGAGCCAGCAAATCGCACACAAACATGGCTGATGATCATATCAGCTTGGCATACCACCTGCACATTTATGGAATGGTAGTGCTTCCTGTTCCTATACACCTGCTCACGTGCCTGTGGTGGGACAAGGGCAATGTGTGTGCCGTCAATGGAACCAACTACATGAGGAATGTGGCCAAGGGCATAAAAACCAGCCTTCACAGCAGGCAAATCTGCTGTATTTGGGAATTGTCTGTATTGGTCCTTGTATAGCATCATTGCGGACACCACATCACAGAGCACCATGCTGAATGTTGGTTGCGACATCCCACCGGAGGTGGCCACCGTGTATTGAAAGAGCCCGTAGCGAAGAAATGCAGCGCTGCCATGAACTTCACGGTTGGGGATAGGGCAGTTGGATATGTGCGTTGAGGCCTCAGATGGGGCTCCAACTGAGCACACAGCTCTTGCAGTGTAACGCGATCCAGACGAAATTTCCTGATGATGTCCACATCCTCCATGTCCGCCAGGACTGTGAAAGGCCGGTGCACATTTGGTCGTCGCCTACATGAAATGGGAGAGGACTAATGTTATACAAATTACACAATGAGATGTGTCCGACTTCTCACATCTTGACTCACGCAGCAGAAACAATGAACGTACTCCAACAATTGCTGAATCCACAACTCAGATGCAGAGAGACATTCACCACATGTGTGTTTACAAGGGGTCATGTTGTACATACTGACTACCAGACAAACATATTCAGAGGTTGTGAATGGTACACCAATACATCTGGTGGCCCCAGGCCTAGGAATAGGTGACACAGCACAGGTATGAGACAGCAACACTACTGACTCATATGTAGCTGCTTTACCAGCTAAAACCTTCTTGCTTAAGTTGCACAGACCACTAGTTATCATCACAATGTGCACAGTGTGTGTAAGCTGAGCACATATCCTACTTAAACCAGCCATGGGCACAGTAACATACCACCATTATGTGTTCAGGCAATCATTACTGTTGTTTGATTAGCCATCTCACACATTAAGTTGATTCCAAAGATGAAACAACATCATACAACCAATAGATGTACATCCACACACATATCATAGGTGACGTGAGTAAGTGCATGTCAATGCATGTCACATTTTCCACAGACATGGCATGTGTAGGCATCAGTGAGTTTAATGTCACACCAGCATTCATTGTACAAAACAAGGCAATAAAGACACTATGGAGGCATAGTGTTCAATTGTTAAATTAGACCATTGCCATTGCTAGTGCATGATGTGCCCATAACAGCGGTAGGCGTGCACCGCCACCGCGGTGCCGCTCATTGGCCACACTTGAAAGATGCAGCATAGCGGTAGTGACCGCCTGTCCCCCGCGGTGTGACACCACCAATGCCATTGCAGCCAATGGGACCCGCGGTAGTGTAATGCTACTTTGGAAACCGCGGTAGGCGTGCACCCACACCGCGGGGCCGCTCATTGGCCACACTTGAAAGATGCAGCATAGCGGTAGCGACCGCCTGTCCCCCGCGGTGTGACACCACCAATGCCATTGCAGCCAATGGGAGCCGCGGTCGCGGTAGTGTAATGCTACTTTGGAAACTGCGGTAGGCGTGCACCGCCACCGCGGGGCCGCTCATTGGCCACACTTGAAAGATGCAGCATAGCGGTAGCGACTACCTGTCCTCCGTGGTGTGACACCACCAATGCCAGTGCAGCCAATGGGAACCGCGGTCGCGGTAGTGAAATGCAACTTTTGAAACCGCGGTAGGTGTGCACCGCCACCGAGGGCCGCTCATTGGCCACACTTGAAAGATGCAGCATAGCGGTAGCGACCACTTGTCCTCCGCGGTGTGACACCACCAATGCCATTGCAGCCAATGGGAACCGCGATCGCGGTAGCTGAAATGCAACTTTGGAAACCGCGGTAGGCGTGCACCGCCACCGCGGGGCCGCTCATTTACCACACTTGAAAGATGCAGCATAGCGGTAGCGACCGCCTGTCCTCCGCGGTGGGACACCACCAATGCCAGTGCAGCCAATGGGAACCGCGGTCGCAGTAGTGAAATGCAACTTTTGAAACCGCGGTAGGCGTGCACCATCACCGCGGGGCCGCTCATTGGCCACACTTGAAAGATGCAGCATAGCGGTAGCGACCGCCTGTCCCCCGCGGTGTGACACCACCAATGCCATTGCAGCCAATGGGAGCCGCGGTCGCGGTAGTGTAATGCTACTTTGGAAACTGCGGTAGGTGTGCACCGCCACCGCGGGGCCGCTCATTGGCCACACTTGAAAGATGCAGCATAGCGGTAGCGACCGCCTGTCCTCCGCGGTGTGACACCACCAATGCCAGTGCAGCCAATGGGAACCACGGTCGCGGTAGTGAAATGCAACTTTTGAAACCGTGGTAGGTGTGCACCGCCACCGCGGGGCCGCTCATTGGCCACACTTGAAATATGCAGCATAGCGGTAGCGACCGCCTGTCCTCCGTGGTGTGACACCACCAATGCCATTGCAGCCAATGGGAACCTCGATCGCGGTAGCTGAAATGCAACTTTGGAAACCGCGGTAGGCGTGCACCGCCACCGCGGGCCGCTCATTTGCCACACTTGAAAGATGCAGCATAGCGGTAGCAACCGCCTGTCATCCGTGGTGTGACACCACCAATGCCAGTGCAGCCAATGGGAACCGCGGTCGCAGTAGTGAAATGCAACTTTTGAAACCGCGGTAGGCGTGCACCACCACCGCGGGGCCGCTCATTGGCCACACTTGGAAGATGCAGCATAGCGGTAGCGACCGCCTGTCCTCCACGGTGTGACACCACCAATGCCATTGCAGCCAATGGGAACCGCGATCGCGGTAGCTGAAATGCAACTTTGGAAACCGCGGTAGGCGTGCACCGCCACCGTGGGGCCGCTCATTGGCCACACTTGAAAGATGCAGCATAGCGGTAGTGACTGCCTGTCCTCCGCGGTGTGACACCACCAATGCCAGTGCAGCCAATGGGAACCGCGGTCGCAGTAGTGAAATGCAACTTTTGAAACCGCGGTAGGCATGCACCACCACCGCGGGGCCACTCATTGGCCACACTTGAAAGATGCAGCATAGCGGTAGCGACCACCTGTCCTCCGCGGTGTGACACCACCAATGCCATTGCAGCCAATGGGAACTGCGATCGCGGTAGCTGAAATGCAACTTTGGAAACCGCGGTAGGCGTGCACCGCCACCGCGGGGCAGCTCATTGGCCACACTTGAAAGATGCAGCATAGCGGCAGCGACCGCCTGTCCTCCGCGGTGTGACACCACCAATGCCAGTGCAGCCAATGGGAACCGCGGTCGTAGTAGTGAAATGCAACTTTTGAAACCGCGGTAGGCGTGCACCGCCACCGCGGGCCGCTCATTGGCCACACTTGAAAGATGCAGCATAGCGATAGCGACCGCCTGTCCTCCGCGGTGTGACACCACCAATGCCATTGCAGGCAATGGGAACCGCAATTGCGGTAGCTGATATGCAACTTTGGAAACCGCGGTAGGCGTGCACCGCCACCGCGGGCCGCTCATTGGCCACACTTGAAAGATGCCAGCCAGGTGGACCAATTGCAGCAGCTGCCTGCCACTGATACCAACCCAGGGGCCTATAAATCTCTGTGGGAGAGCCACACATTTCACATGCATTCAGACACTGCAGACTGACATTCCTCTACAACTGCATATTTTGCTGTATCCTGGACCCAGTGATGGCGAGAACAGAGAATGTCAGGGCCCGTCCCTTCACTACAGAGGAGCTGGAGCTTCTGGTGGACGAGGTCCTTGCACAGTATGGGAGGCTTTTTGGTGCACCAGATGTACTGGTAAGTGTCCCTGATTCCAAGTGTGAGAGTGATCAACATGATACCATGATGTTGCTGTGCAGTAGTATGTGCCTGTGAGTGCAAGTCGATGTACAGGCATCCGAATAGTTGACATGGCATGCTCCATACATGTTCTGTGGGACTTGACTTTGATTATGTGTAGAAAATGGACACTACTACAGCCATTCTTGCACAAACTTAATGAACATGTTGGTCTGAGACTAGGTGAATTAAATGTGTGTTACACTGCCATGCATGCTAACTTCATGTCAATGGTGTCTGTAGGCTTTTTCCACACCTACATAAGTTGATTGTAGGTAGGGGGAGACATGCATTGTTTAAACAGCCACACAGATACGATGGTGTTCTGGAACAGCACAAGTCGGGACTGATTTTTACTGTGCCATGTTATGTGACTGTCCACTCACTCTTCACAACCTCATATGTGACTGTTGAAATGTATATTGGTATGGTACACTAACTTATGTGTGTTGACTATTTCTTAAGTGCACTATGTTGATGTGAGCATCATGCACAATAGTCCAATGCCTAAATGGACTGAGTCAAACATGTGTTTAGTCCACACACCTAATACTCACTGAGCCATCATAGTCTTGAGAATTGCACAATCGAGGACTTAACATTGTGAGAAGTGCGTGATAAACCAGATTATGTCCCAATATGTTTCCTGTAAAATGCATTGAGCCATTGACAGGCCAAGGGCATCGTGGGGTGTGTAGTGGTGGATACAGTGAGTCTGCCACTACACTTCATTATTACTGTATTGCATGTCATGCTCACTCACATACTGCATCACAGATGAGGGCCTTCTGCACATGGCTGCCTGTGCTGCCATTGTGCATATGTATTAGATGGCCATGTACTGTGTGCCTTGCCATACATGCATTCATTTCTGTGTAGTATTGTAATGAACATGTACTATGTGTCATGCTGTATGGCCTCTGATGAAGATGTAGCGATTTGTGTGCCATGCATTTATGTTCTCCTGTGCTGACACACAGTGTGAATGACACAGGGTCTCTGATACTTCCTTTTCTTGTCTCCTATGCCTGCAGCTGAAGGTCCACCAGCGTAAGGCCACATGGAAGAACATTGCAAGGAAGGTGCGGACTCTGGGTGTATCCAACAGACGGCACACACACTGCCACAAGAGGTGGGACGACATCTCCCGTCTGAGCAAGACCGTGGCAGAGATGACGGTGGGGCTGGTCCCTCGCAGTGGCAGGTTGGCGCGCCGAACCATGACTCCACTAATGTCCCGCATCTTGTCTGTGACACAGCCAGAGCTGTATGAACGTTTGAGGGACCATCAGCAGGGAGTTAGTGGTGAGTATTCTGCGTAGGCTGACTTTGGGTGTGAGTGACTGCATGAATGGTGACCGTGAGACATTGCTGATCTTGCTGCTGTGTGAATTTTTAGTAACTACTTCTCAGTGGCCTATGTGTTCAGTGCAGGTGTCATGTATTTTCCCATAGATGGACTTGATATTGTGTTTCATACAATGGCCCTTGCCATTGCATGATGAGATGTGGCCTTATGACATCTTCTGCATTCTGGGTGTCATGGACATCACCAGGCAGTGTACAGCAGTGTGCATCATGTCAGTGTGCATTTAACGATGTGTGCACTACAGGACTTGTAAATGGTGTGAAGTACACATCTGACACCAACGTGCATCAGTTTGCAAGATGAATTGCTCACCTTGTCAGACATCAGTAGCTCATGGACATTATTAATTGGAAATTTGAATCTGTATCTGTGTTGTCCCCTTACAGTGACTCCATATGTGACAGAGGCAACATGCTGAGATGTATGCCTCTCCCACATACAGGCACGTGGGTATACTTGCAGAGATGTTTAGGTAACATTACAAGGAGGCAGGGACCTGCTATTTGCCGGTGTGAACCTCACATGGCTCATTGATGTAAACAATGCATATTTCCATGCATCTTCTGTGTTCAGCATGATTGTTGCACATGCAGACTGCACAGGGTGTTGTGCAACTTGGGGTTGTCATTATCTAGTCTAGTTCTGTGCTTGCATTTGATGTTTGTGTGTATGGCACTGTACTGAACCTATGTCTCTGTCCATTGCAGCATCTACCGAGTGCACGGAAGGCCATGAGACGGACACCAGTGCTGAAGCATGTGGCATGCATGATAGCCATGAGATCACTGATGTGACCAGCGCCTCGGAGGGGGTAGGAGTGTCCTTGAGGACTCACGCGCAGAAAGCACAACCTCAACATCATCAGACTCCAGTGGGGAGTCAGCGACAATGGTGGTCACAGGGAGTGACAATGCTGCCTCTTCCTCCACCACACATCAGCCAGTGCCCACCATCCCGGCTACTACCACTAGTGCTGTCTGTGCCCGCAGGGCTGTTAAGGGTACAGTCGCCTTCACCCCAGGCACCGCTGCCCCTGTCTCCCCTGCTGCCCTCAGTGTTGAGGCGATTGAACTCTTGCGCCAGCTGTGTGTGGGTCAGACAGCTCTCCTAAATGCTTTCCAGGATCAGGACAAGAAGTTGGGACAGGTTCTGACATTTATGGAGGGCATTCATTCGGACGTGGGTGGGCTACACAGGACTGTCCAGGGTTTGTCCTCCACTGTGACGGCAGCCATTCAGCTATCACAGCATCCAAGTCCAGCCCCAATGCCTTCACCAACCACCCTGCCAGTGTCAACCCCTGAGGGGAGTGACCACACAACTGAGCCCTCAGGCCCCGAGTCGTCGACACCCAGCACACGACAGCAGCGCTCCAAGCGTGCAAGACCACAGACACCATCCCCAAAAAGTGACACAGGCACACAGGGACGCAAAGAAAAAAGCCCTTCACATGACACTCAGGGGCATCAGGCAAAGAAGCAGGCCTCTAGCTCACGGTCCACAAGATTGCACCCATCACAAGAGACTCCCATCCACACAACTGCTCCAAGTGACAGACAAACAGTTGGCATGCCTGATGTGGTGCTGGTGCTGCTGAAGGGAAAGCCCACAAAGCAACCTAAGACTGCTTCACCCAGGACCTCTACTCCCACCCACACCCCTGTGAAGCGTGGTCAGGAGAGTAATGTGAGTCGTTCACCAGGGCCACAGGGGATGGAGGGCAAAAGGCAACCAAAAAGCAAGGCGAAGTCCACATCCTGCAAATCCCCACAAGGAGGGCCACCTGCACCTGTCACACCTTTGGTGGAGAGGGACTCTGTTGTGCCAGCCACACTTCCCACTACTCCCAAGACACTTCTGCAATATCGTATTCCCAAGAAGTGTAGAGGCAGCCCTCAACATTCACCCTCACCCACTGTGTCTCATGGCAGCATCTCTCCGCCTCCACGTGCCACCATGCCACCCGGTCCGAGCAGCCCTACACCTGCCACAGCCACTACTGCCTCTCTGTCTCACGGCAGCATCTCTCCGCCTCCAGGTGCCACCATGCCACCCGGTCCAAGCAGGCCTACACCTGCCACAGCCACTACTGCCTCTGTGTCTCACGGCAGCATCTCTCCGCCTCCACGTGCCACCATGCCACCCAGTCCAAGCAGGCCTACACCTGCCACAGCCACTACTGCCTCTGTGTCTCATGGCAGCATCTCTCCGCCTCCACGTGCCACCATGCCACCCAGTAGAAGCAGGCCTACACCTGCCACTACTGCCTGTGTGTCTCATGGCAGCATCTCTCCACCTCCACGTGCCACCATGCCACCCAGTAGAAGCAGGCCTACACCTGCCACAGCCACCACTGCCTCTGTGTCTCACGGCAGCATCTCTCCGCCTCCACGTGCCACCATGCCACCTGGTCCAAGCAGCCCTACGCCTGCCACAGCCACTGCTGACTCTGTCTCTGACGAGCCTCTCTCGCCCAGGTCCAGTTCCGCCAGTGGCCAAGACAATCAGCCACCTCCCAGTCCAACTGACAGGCAAGTCTGAGGCACAGACCCCCTCCCATACCCATCTCTCCCACAGCGGTGCCTGGACTGCGCTTTGATAGCCCCGGTGCTTTGTTCATTCACATGGCAGTGTACGGTGTTCCACATTCACTGTAAACATTTTCATGCACACATGTGCATTGTTTGGACTGTGGACTGGGCAATGGCCTTTTATTTGTTTGACATTTTGTGCCGATCATGATATTTTGCAATAAACACTGTTACTCCTGTTGTATCGTTTGTTACTGCCCTTGCTTAATTAAACATTTTGATGTGTGGGTATGAATGAATGTGCCACATGCTCTGCATGGCACTTCCACATTGCCATTGACTTCATTCACTTTGTCATTGTTTGGCAAACGTAACACACACTTTTGGTCTGCTTTACTCTGAGGTTTGGGGGTGCAATGATGTTTGTGGGTGTTGATGTACTCTTGCAATCATCATTTGCTGTTGATTTCATTAAGATTGTACACATGTCATGTTAGGGGGCTATACCACAACAGAGGTGAATTCTACACACAGTCTAACTTGCGGGGTGTCCAAGGTTGGTGATGTCTGTGTGATGTGTTTGGAAGTGTGGACAGCAGTGTGTGTGTGGTACGCTTGTGCACGCCTGTCTTCGTACTCACATGGGTATATTTGGATGTGTGCATGTGAGTGGTCACACAGTGTGCTTGGCCTGTCCTTGTCAGTGGTGTTGAGGTGTATGTGGCCCTGTCCATGCCAACTACAAACATGTATGTTCCAGGTGGTGTTTGCCCCCTACTACTCATCTTGGCAGTGGCAGGAAGGGGGTTTCACAACACATGCACCTTTTGGGCATTACTTTGCAGGTGGGGTTTGCCCCCTGATACTCATCTTGGCAGTGGCAAGAAGGGGGTTTCACAGCACATGCACCTTTTTGGCATTACTTTGCAGGTGGGGTTTGCACCCTGATACTCATCTTGGCAGTGGCAGGAAGGGGTTTCACATCACAGGCACCTATTTGGCATTACTTTGCAGGTGGGGTTTGCCCCCTACTACTCATCTTGGCAGTGGCAGGAAGGGGGTTTCACATCACAGGCACCTTTTTGGCATTACTTTGCAGGTGGGGTTTGCACCCTGATACTCATCTTGGCAGTGGCAGGAAGGGGGTTTCACATCACAGGCACCTATTTGGCATTACTTTGCAGGTGGGGTTTGCCCCCTACTACTCATCTTGGCAGTGGCAGGAAGGGGGTTTCACAACACAGGCACCTATTTGGCATTACTTTGCAGGTGGGGTTTGCCCCCTACTACTCATCTTGGCAGTGGCAGGAATCGGGTTTCACAGCACATGCACCTTTTTGGCATTACTTTGCAGGTGGGGTTTGCCCCCTACTACTCATCTTGGCAGTGGCAGGAAGGGGGTTTCACACCACAGGCACCTTTTTGGCATTACTTTGCAGGTGGGGTTTGCACCCTGATACTCATCTTGGCAGTGGCAGGAAGGGGGTTTCACATCACAGGCACCTATTTGGCATTACTTTGCAGGTGGGGTTTGCCCCCTACTACTCATCTTGGCAGTGGCAGGAAGGGGGTTTCACAGCACATGCACCTTTTTGGCATTAGTTTGCAGGTGGGGTTTGCCCCCTGATACTCATCTTGGCAGTGGCAGGAAGGGGGTTTCACAACACAGGCACCTATTTGGCATTACCTTGCAGGTGTTGTTTTGCCACAATACACCTATGAACTTGTTCACATACATCACTATCCCTGAATATCAGATGGGCACACATTTTGATGTTGTACAGGGTGGGATGGTGGGAGCTGTGATGGTATCAGGTAATGTCAGCTGCTACCAACAGAGGCACACGATGTACATTTGTGGCAGGGCCTACACAATCCTTACACGTCCCTGTGACTGCCCATGCGTGCCGCTGGCCCTGCCTACTGGATTGTGCGGAACTTTTCCCGTGTCTTCACCGCTGCGGTGACGTGACCAGGAGGATGCGGTGATGACGTTGTTGATGGATGACCCCGATGCGGAGGTGTGGCATTGACGTACCTGCGGTGTTGTTGACGGCGGCGGCGTCTTTGTTGATCGCGGATCAGGAACAGCAGCGGTAGGGCTTGTAGAGCGGGATCCATTGCGGTAGCGAACGCGTGGAGTTGTGTGTTATTGCCGTTTTCCTCCGCAGTATTGTTTCCGCCGTGTTTGAATGGGTGGTTTCTCCGTTGCAGGCCGATTGCCTATTTGAGGCATTGTGATTCGGACGGCGGTCTACATGTCATTCCGCACGGCGGTCTCCCGCTATTGGCTACGTCCGTCGTCGTTGCGGAACCAAGGTACAGGCGGTACTGAAAACTCCGCGGCGGTAGGGATTTGGCCTATGTTTGCCCATCGTAATATGGCGGTCGGGGATTTGCGACCGTGGTTGGCAAAATGGCACCCGCCAGGCCGGCGGTAGCCACCGCAGCCACGGCGGTGCCGATCCGCCCGCCATGGTAATCGACCCCAGAGACTTATGCAGCCAATTTTAGACCTAGTGAATCATGCAGCCAGTCACAGACCCACTTGGAGACTTATGCACCCACTGACATAACCCAGTGAATCATTAATACACACTGTTTAGGAGATATTGAGAGACTGATAAATGTTATTTAGATAGTGATTTATCCAGTGTGATGGTTAAAATTAATTATATTGTTGTAATTTTTTTATGCGGTGGTGGCTATTGAATTCCTGTTTTTGCTTTGTGTTTTCATGACGTATTTGAGGTGATTGCGGGTACCGACATCATCTCGAGTCCAGACATCACTGCGAAAGTGGAAAATAGGTTTTAGAGATGGTTTTTATAGAAACTCACAATGAAAAATATGAGCTTGGACTGTACGGTAATAAACCCTCAGTGCCAAAAATACGATAATATGTGTGCGTATATGTGTTTTTCAGTATGTTAAAAAGGTGCAATCGGCATGGGTACCGACAGCATCGTGACTGCCAACGTCACTGCTAAAATGAACTGTACAGTAATAAACCCCCAGTGCCAAAAATACTATAATATGTGGGCATATATGTGTTATACACTTTATGAAAGAGGCGCGATTTTCGCAGTTAACGACCTTCGTTGTGACGCACAGAATAACCGCAAAAACAGAAAATAGGTTTAGAGAGGTTTTAAAAAAAAACTTGGGGGCATATTTACAAGCCCCTATTGCCACCACAACGTCATTTTTCTCAATGTTGTGGTGGTGATAGCGGCTTCGCCCTATTCACAAGGCGGTGTTAAGCTGCTTAACATGGCTTATTGCCACCTTGTGAATAAGGCACACTTTCAATCTATACTCAGCATGAAAGGGGTGGGCAATGGGTGTTATGGTGGCCGTTCCACCGCAACACCCATTGATTATGACGCTGCCCCATATTTACTAAAGTGGTGTAAATATGGTGCAGAGCCAAAATTAAGACGTAGAAAACCTGGTCTTACCCTGGCGCAATGTGGAGAAATATTTAATTTCTCCTTGTTTTTGCTGTTTCCATGTGTGCTGAGTTGTGCAGCACACATAGAAACAGCAAAACGCCATTTATTGCTTATGTGCAGGAAGGTGTCCCTTCTTGCATATAAACAATCATAAAAAAAATTACGTTTTGCAACTACTATGTGTGCTGCATTAAGCAGCACACATAGAAGTTTCCAAACGTAATTTCAGATTGTTTATGTGCAGGAATGGACACCTTCCTGCACATAAACAATCATTCCCCTCAACACAGACACGCTTGCACTATGGTGCTAGGGGGCCTGTGTTAGAGCTAGGTGGCTAAATTAAGTGACGGAGCGCGGCGTTAAGCCAATGAGGCTAACGCTGCGCTCTGCCACTTCCTTGTAAATATGCCACTTAGTAAAAACATGAGTTTAAACATATTTTTTAAAGAAGCATGTATATAGTAATATGTGTAGTACAATGTTTAGAATGGATTTTTTTAGTCATTATTTTTGCATGTGCTGGTAGCCGTTGAATGTCTGCCTTTGTTATGCGATTTTGCGACCATTGTGACGTCATTGCGAAGATTCCCAAACACTTAAAACTAGGATCATTATGAAAAAAATAACAATATTTCAGGCACTAAGGAGGCTCTGACAATAGCCTTTGTGTTGATTGTGTGTATATGACAGCTACACATAAAACAGGATGCAGAGTTTCCGGTTACTTAGAAACACACTGTTGCCTTCATCTGTAAGGTGCACTCCATCATTTCTATATATTTCATGCAAGTCAAAATGCAGGTTGTTGTTATAGATTGAGCCCATGTTATGGTCTCTTAGGAATGCAGAAACAGTTTTATTAACATGTTTCCTGGCTTTGTCAATCTGTGGACAGAATTGATTTGACCACTTCCATTTCTGTCTTTGGCATATATTAGAGTACTCCAAGACAATGTGAGGGAAAAGCGACATCAGTTCTTCAAAGGTATCCTTCATTAGGATTTCCAGCCCTACCCCAGGCAATGTGCCTAGGTCATTGCCACCACAGTGCACAATCATGAGGTGAGGAGCTTGGCAATCCACATTGGTTTTAACCAAAGCCAGTAACTGATGAAACTTTAACCTTCTCTGGCCAAACCAAGTAATCTCCACATCTGCCAAACCCAAGTCCCTGTGAATACCTCTCTTTTTTGCAGCCTCTTTAGCCCATTAGACATAGCTGTGGCCGACAATCCACACTCTAAGCATTTGAAGTGAAGGAGCAATAGCAGTCAGGAGAAGGTTTGAACTGAATGAGGTAGATTTCCAAATGAAAAGCAGTTAAAATGGAGGTGTTTCTTTTTAAAAAAAAACAAACTATATATTTCATTGGGTGCTGTCAGCATGTAAGTGAATAAAATTCGGTGGTGTGTGCGATGCATTAGCAAGAAGTCCTATTTTTGGCTGTAAATGTAATACAGGCATGGATATGCTTTTGAAACTGTGGAGTAAACCACACCTGCTGTATCTCATTTGGAAGTAGCATGTTCCTTCTAGAATGTGCTGTGAACTTGTGACTTACTGGTTCCACTGGGTTGCTAAATACACTGTGCTAAGAGCCTATTGGGGGGGTGTTAAAGAGACAGAACATTTTTTTAAATGTTGAGGAGTTATGACACAATTTAAGTAATGATGAACTTTAATTTCCAATTCAGGACTATGCAATAAACTGTTCTGCAGTATTCAAATTTAAAAAAATGAAGCTAAATATCGGTTTGGACTCCAGTTTTTCTCTGTGATGATCGTGAAAACATCACAAACACCAGTAGTCAGAAATCTTGTTTTGAAAGAGAGGGAAAGGGTTAACAGATGTTAACCATTAACAAGTGGAGATAGAGTAGTCTAGAATGAAGACATGATTTGATTTGCTGCCTTTCTCATGATCACAGAATGGAAAGTTAAAGAGGTTGCCATTTTATAGTTGCTTTGTATGAGAGTGGTGTACCATTCTTGTGCTTAGTTTTTTACAAATCTTAACAGTGTCAAAACAATCCAGAAAGATCTAAAACAACAATATAATCTAAATATAATCTATGAACTCAATTCACTGGTATGTATATAACTTTTTAAGTATTTAAAAAAATGTACATTTGAAATGCAGATGTATATGGGAGTTTGATCAAAAAGTCATGTAAAAAAAAATATATCAGATGAACTGTATCTGCCAGAGGGTATGTGTTTAAGATGTTAGTACTGTTGAAAGTTACCAAGAGTAATACCTTTAAAAATGACAATGTTTTAAATGTCTAAGCATCATGTGCAGAATAGACGGATCTATGTTATTTGCATTCTGGGAATTGTAGTACTTTTAGTCACATTACTAAACAGGAGTAGTGTAGTCATGAATAAAAGATAAGAAAATATGCTGTGCCTGTATATACATAATAAAGCAGTAATACTTGTTAGGTATGTATTAGGAAGTGTTTGTCAATGTGGTTTTTAACTTATATGACTGGTTTGCTTATACTTAGATGGTCAGATATGGTTTTTGTGGTTGCAGATAGTTATATGTACAATGAGACTCTTGAGTTTACTTAAAGATGCAGAGAACTATATATTTTTAGAAAGAAGGCCGGAAGGTGTTTATCTATTATGAGATCACATATATGTTTACATGGTGATCTATGTACTTTAAGGCGGTTGCAAATTACATGTATATGGTGAGGGTGGTGCATTTCTTTAAACTTGCTCTGATTAAAATTGAGGAGGTTAATGGTGCAGAGTGCCTATTGAGAGTTCTTGTGCCAGCTTCACTTGGTGTGTAACCGTTCTTTGAGAAATGCTGAATATATGTTTTAAACACACAAGAAATATTTGAGAAATTATGTAGGTATGCCATTAAGAAAAGGGTTTGTGCTTTGAAAAAGTGAGAATTGTTGTTTTCAGTTTTAGAAACTTATTGATGCATGTGCACACTGAGTAACAGAGCAAGGTAAGCTCCCAGAGAGCCATGTATCCAATTATATATCAAGTGTGATATCTAGACTTCACTCACACATAGCTCAGTAGAAAAGGATAGATACACTTTGATACTGACAGAAGGACTTAAACAATGAGTCACAGATATAGTCACAACTGTTATGTATCTAACAGCAATGGAGGAACTTTCACAGTAAGCCAGGCACTACTCAGGCACTCATCCAATCACCAAGCCACTACTCAGTCAGTCATCGAATCACTCATGCACTGTCCACGTACTTATTTAATTACCCAGGCACTACATATGCACTCTTGCAATCATGCAGGCACTACCCATGCATTCATCAAAACACCCACTTCCAAACCCATGCACTCATCCAAACACCCAGGCACTACTCCTGCACTCATCTAATTATGCAGGGAGTACCATTGTAGTGAACCTATCACCCAACCAGTACCTATGCACTCATTCAATTTCTGAGGCAATAGTCTTGCACTAATACAATCACCCCAGCAGTACACTTGCTTTCATCCAATCACTCAAGCTTTAAAAAAGGACTCATGCAATCACTCAGGTACTAGTCATGCACTCATCAAATTACCCAGGCACTACTGATGCATTCATTCAATTATCCAGGCACTACCCATGTACTTATCTAAACACCCAGGCACTACCTGTTCACTCAACCAAAACACATGGGCAGCAGCCATGAACTCATCCAATTACTGAAACACTACTTATGCACTCATCCAATTTGCCAGCTGCTCTGTATGCACTTAAGTATGCACTATTGATGCACTCTAAAAATCACCTATATACTATGCATGCACTGCTGCTGTCATCCAGGCACTAGCGTTGTACTCATTTAATCATCCAACCAATAAATATGCATGTATTGAATTATTGAGCCATTAGCCATGCACTTATCTAATCATTCAGGCACTACTCATGCACTCATCTAAACACACAGGTCTTAGTGATATAGTCATGCAAAGACGCAGGCAGTAACTATGCAGATATGGAACTACCCATGGAGTTCTCTCATGCTCAGGGAATCCTGCAGGCATTACCTGTATCCTAAGGGAATCACCTAGGCACTACCTATGCACTCATTCAATCATCCAGGGAGTATTCATGTATTCAAACACAAACACATGTATTTAAAGTTTTAGTGAGGAATATGTAGTCTTTTAGAACCATCTGGTGAATTAAACATGCAAGCTGTCACACACTCTTTGCATGTACCCGGAAGAATTAGCGAGCTATATGCTCTGAAATAGATTAATGTGCATATTTTTATATGCATAGTTTCCCAAACTTTGTATGTGATATATTTAAGTAGAAAAGTACTGAGATATGAAATACACCACTGACACAGTGGTAGAGAGGTACATAAATAGCTCTTATGTTGTCTTTTTGGATTTACAGTGTTGAGACACTATATGTACTTGTAGACTTTGGTTGATGTTCATTTTCAAATTTACTGCAGAATGATAAACTGGTCTCTTTCGCCATGTATAAGTGAGAACTGAGATATGGTGTAGCTGGGTTGTAGGAGAGGGTGCTACAATGTTAAAAGGTAACTAATAAATAAAGTTTTGTGTTTTGCTTTGGGTTTGGGATATTGAAATAAGTGCATGTAGTTATATAGCTAGGTACATCTGTAGATCTAAACTGCAACATAACATAAAAACAGCTTTTGTATAAGGTGCAAGTCAGAGGTAAAGTAGTTGGATTGTTGGCTAGAGTAAAAATTAAAGTATGCGTTTTTTTACAGAACATTATCTACATATCTACAGACAATAGAATGCTGACAAACATTCAGAGGAAAAAGCAACAGACGCAACAACAGTATCTCTGTAGATCTGAGACACAAAAGGGGAAAAATGCAGAAAAAGTGGTGAAAGAATAAGAGCTATTGGTAAGAGGACAAAGTCATTTCTTAAAAATATATGTAGACACCTGTAAATATGATAAAATAATGAACATAAAAACCAAACTATGAGAATGAATAAGCGTGGACAATATCTATATTGGAGAGAGGCATTGAAAAAGAAAGAACAAGTTGAGGGAGCAGTTAATAAGGCCTTTGCCTTGAAGAGGAAGTTTTTCATTTTGTTTATAAATAGAATGAAGACTCTTGACAAAACAGTGTTGTACATGATGAAACAAAACCAGAAGAAAAGATTAGTTAATAGAACTAACTTTTGTACAGTTTTAGTGAAAGAATGGATACATACTTCTGCTATGAAGCCTTTCTTTAATGAAGAAATCTATCTCCAGGATAATACATTAGGTGACGCTATTGATGAAAGAGGATGATGTTATGAAATGAAAAATGGAACTCCTATAGTGAAAGAGGTGATGGTACCTAGAAATGTAAAACAAGTTATTGCAGAAGATGTACAGGGAAGGCGTAGTCAGGCCCTATATATAAATGGAATTGTATTAGTATTTGTAGTATTCAACAGCAATCCATTGATATACTAGAAAATTGTCTACATATCTTTCCAAGATTAAGTTTAAAACACAAAATAAGTACTTTACAAGGTTTGGATCCTTGCAAGGTTGGAAAGCATATAAATTTGGAGGGACACTCAGAACCTTGTTTATCAAAGAAAGTGTGCCAAAGCACCTTTCATAATTTTAGGATGTAATCTGTACACCTCTCAACAATGCAAACTTTAGTTACAAGGTTGTATTATGTGAAAAAGTGTGCTTTATGTTTACGAGAAATTAATAGAGCACTTTTGTATGGTACTGTGGCAGAGGTAGAAAAGGTTAGTGATGATGTGCAGTTTCATTTCTTTTGTCAAGAACAAGACTCTCCGGAAAATTAAGAGTTGATAACAGGAGGAGTTGCAGAACAGGACACAGGTATTATAGTTGACAGATCTGAAGAAGAGATTACAAAATTTAACACAGTTTGCTCTGAAAAACCAGAGTATGTTTGTATATGTTGTTGACACACTGTTGAACACTCACTACAAGATTCAACTATGGACTGTTGACTTATATTTAAATGTGACAAAGAAAATAATGATAACTGAGAAACTTTTGCTGTGTATTTATTTGTAGAGGAATGCTTTGTCTTGGCCATATAGCAAGTTATATGTAAGTACTGTTACAATAAATCAGTTGGTAATAAAATGCGTGCTAGAGCTGTGCATAACAAGTAAGTACTGGTTGCCACTCCAGAACCACGTTAAGGTTAAATGTTTATGAGTGAATTCTTATCCAAAGTATACTTCCATTTCAGGCTATAGTCTGTATGGAGCCAAAGACAGGCAAGTTACCACCAACAGAGCTGCAGAAAGTTTAAAAAGGTAAAGTAGTGTACTGGATTACTAGTGTTTTCTCAAAATGTTCAGGAGGATGCTCAAGAATATTTAATGGTAATGCTAAGACTATTAGAGGAAGAGGATGTGAATGTCAATGAATTATCTGGCTTAAGTTAAAAATGGAATCATAATTGTGAACATTGTGAATTCCCCTGAAATAATTCAGAACAAATCCTCTAAGTGATGTTAGCAGATTGTAAAGTTGTGGCCTTTGAACATTTAACTGAAAATGCCCATAAAGATATGACCTGTCCAAACTGCAGGTTAGAACTTAGGTGTACGTTGTTAGTACAAATGTATGGGAGATATGTCATAGTCATGTTACAATGATGTAGAGTGGCTGACACTAAATTAGAAACTTTTTTTGTAGCCAGACAAATTTCCATTTCAAAAAGATGTTTCACAACTATCGCAAACATATTTCATGAAGTAGTTAATATAACCTCTACACACTACCCAACCTATTAAAGATGTCAAAGAGGATGGACAGAGTGCAATGACATAGAAATGTCATTCAAATCAAAACTACGTAAAAAGTTAAGAAACTTATATCTGCTATTTCTAGAACCGAAGTTCTAAGCACAATTTAGGATAACAAAATGTGGTATTGTGTTGAAATGTATATGAATTATGAGTTTCGGAGAAATTATTGAGCCTATTAGGGGTATTGTCTACAGTAAGTTGAAGAAATTAAAGACTCTTTTTAACTGGAGGAAAGGAATTAATAAAACATTACAGGAGTACATTCTGTTACTACAGATAAAAACTAAACTGAGGTACTATAATATCAGCAGTCCTAACTTACATCTAAGAAGTCTCTTCTCCATATCACCCTTCTATCTTGTTTTGATTGCCTAACGTTCAAAATGAAATCCTAATACTATTTTCTTTGTTTACATTTTTTCACTCAGCTTGAACTGCTGCAGTAAAAAAATATTAAAATGTGGTTTTTCACATTCTGCAAAATTACATCCACGGACAGCTCCCGGTGTTACGTTGTGTTATCGTTCATGCAGGAGGTAGCAAAACGCTTTTTCTGATGACATTTCCCCGCATCTTCTCTGAACTTCAGCTGGAACTTTGTTTTCAGGAGCAGGGGCTGGAGTTCTGGAGACTGATGGTCCCTCTCCTTTTTTTCTGTGTGGAAATTTAAGTTGCTCCTTCTGGTATGTTTTCAAGTGGTACAACATGCTTGTTTTACCACATGAATGTTTTTTTTGCTGATATAATAGGGAAAAAGTCCCAAGATATACTTTATTCATTGCTAGTTCTTCATCAGAAGACTGTTTATGTGCAGCTGAGTCCTGCTGCTGTTCAACAACTTCAACCAGTTATAGGTCTGCGTTTGGTTCTTCTGATTCTTTTTTATTTTTGTAGAAATAGTGAAAAAAAGTTTAATAGCCAGCACAATTTTCAAAATGAGTTTGGGTGACAATGGGTAGTTTGACGGCTGTTTGGTAGTTATGTTCTATTCGTGAGTTCCGATGTTGAAAGTTATTTTTTGAAACTGGTGTTTTTTTCAAATGTGTTTTTAAAGTAAAGTTAAACCGATATGTTACTAAACAGCTAGACTCAACATTGTGTAAAATATGTCTATATATCTGTTTTACACTTTGTCATCTGTATTCATGACTACTGACATCATCACAACCTCTGGTGTTGTTGTGAAGAAGGAAAATGCATTTTTGATGTAGTTTTTTTGACAAATGAATTCAATGGGGAAAGTTAAATTAGAATCTTACTAAACAGCTACACTGAAACTTTATCTAAAATATGTCTATATATGTGTTTTACACGTTCTCAAAAAACACGGGGTATTCACGGTGTGTCCTTGGCAATTGCAACATACATCATTGTAAAAATCAAAAATATCTTGAAACAAAATGATTAATGTACTTTTTAAATAAATTAAAAATTATATATAAATTATAGAAAAAAATACAGGGACGTTATAGTTAAGAAGTAGAATTAAAAAACTTTGGAAATTCACTGAAAACCAAAGGTTAAAGGGACGTTATAGTTAGGGTGACATTTCACTCATACAAAACCAGAGAAATTCAGCTGAGCAAACTAAAACCTGCGCCCCTGCAATGCACTGTTTATGACCTTACATATTACATCACTCATGACATGGTCAGTGACATCTCTGCATGGCCCGTATTCCCCGGGCTGATTTCAGCCTGGGGATCCCATCCCCCGAAGTCCGGTCTCTATCATGGGTGCCCTGGTCCCACCCAGGGCACCCACTTAAAAGAGTTAGCGACCGCGGGAGTAGCCTCAAGGCCCACATGGTCACTGCTGGTTCTCTGCCTCCTGCAGGAGACAGCATTTACAGAGAGGGAGCTGCTGAACATGCAGCTCCCTCTGTAAAAGTAATTCTGTTTCACTTCCAGCATGCTCTTGCTTGCTGGAAGCAGAGCACAATTTGCTATGGCTTGGTGGGAGCAATAAAGCTTCCTCCAAGCCACTGCAAACAGCTTTGTTCTGGGTGTGGGCCCACCGGGACATAGCAGGAGCTGCCCCTGCAGGGTGGTGGTCCTCAGGGCCATCAATAGCTCCAGGAGGGGGGCTGTGTGGCCCCACCCCTTTCTTAGATTTTGCCCCAGGATGGTGATGGTCTCTGGGGATGTATTCAGTTTAACAAAAGCCCAGCGGAGGTGGCGATTCCTGAGGCTGCAGGGCGGGTCTGCTCGGCTACCCCACATTGTTTGATATTAAAGCCTGTTTTCTGCAAAAGCCCTGGGAAAGCGGTGGTCCCTGGGCCTGGGGGTTTTGAGATGCCCCCGAGTTAAAAATGAAAAAAGCCCAGAGGAGGTGGTGGTCCCCAGGGCAATATTAAGCCCCAGGAGGAGGGGACCATGTGCCCCACTCCCTTCTAACAAAAATGTCCCGAGACCTGGCCCACCCAGAGTTCAATAATTGACGAAGTGCAGGAGCCCGCGCTTTGTGTTTATTTACATTTTCAGTGGGATCCGTGGATCCTGCCAAAAATGTTTAAAAAAATGTTTTTTTGTCCCTGTGGCACCACCCCAAGAGGCCTAGGGGGTCAGGGTATTTCTACCCTGCCCCCTTTACTTTTTTTTAAAATGTTTTTTCTGGGACTTAGCTCAAGCTGAGTCCCAAGATGGCTGCCAAGCCTTCCTGGTTTGAAGGGTTGGCAGCCAATCGGAGCTCTGCATTTCCTTGCATGAGCTCGTCTTTTTTGCTAAATATCCTCAAACACAGACACCATTAACTTTTTTGAAAAACTTCTTAACAACTACTGAATAGATTTACACCAAATGACTGAAGGTGTGATCTCCGTAACCAAATCTAGGTTTCTGCCAAATTTGGTGTAGTTCCGTTCAGTGGTTCGGGCTGTAGGTGTGTTGACAGGTCCTAAGGAAATTAACACTGCAAACACACCCTTTTTTTAACCCCATTTATCCCAGCCCCTGCTTCACAAATCGGCCTGAAACTTTCCGTGCACAACTAGATTCACTGGGGCACTTTTTTTGGGAACATTTCATGAAGATTCGTCCAGTGCTCAAAAGATATAGGCAAGTCAAAAAACACTTTTCCTATGGAAACATGGTCCTAACTATAACAACCTACTGAATAATACACAAATTATAACAAACTCGTGCAGAGAGCTGCAGAGCTCTGATTGGGTAACAACACTTCAACAAGAAAGTGTTGGCAGCCATCTTGGGACTTGGAAAAAAGAAATAAAAAGAAATGGAGGGCAGGGTAGGAATATGCTTACCCCCTAGCCTTGGTCCTGGGGTCCCAGACGTATCCTGGCAGGGAAAAACCCTTTTTTTAAAAAAATTCACAGCAAAATTTGTGAATATTCATGAATATCACCATAAATAAAAAAATTAAAAAGGGCAGTCTCCCGTGCTTGCTTATAATATTCTCCCCGGGTGGGCCAGGTCCCAGGGGCATGTGTAATTTAATTATTAAGGAGGGGGAGCACATGAGGTCTCCCTCCGGGGGCATATTTATGCCCTGGAGACCACCACCTACTCATGTTTATATTATTATGGGAGCAGCGCAGACCCCCATGCTCCAGGAACCACCACCTTCCGGAGGCTTTAAATGAAAAACTAGATTGGGGCCACGCAGCCATCCCCGGCCCTGGGGACCAACACCTCCTGGGCCTGACCTGTGCGCAAAAAAGGAGGGGGCCTCATGGCCCCCCTCCTGGAGCCATATACAGCCGTGGGAACTGTCACCCCCCAGGGCCGGCTCTTGCTTTGTCCCAGGGTGCCCACCCCGGGACATAGCTGTTTGCTTTTGCTTGGCGGGAGCTGTGACAGCTTCAAGCAAAAGTGAACACTCTGCTCCCAGCAAGCGGGACCTGTCAAACTGCTCACACTTTCTGGAAGCGGAGTTTTCATCTCTTTCGCTGCCCACAGACATGTGACCCGGGAAAGAGAGAAAACTATTTTTGTTGCATACAGGGAGCTGCATTACCAGCAGATTCCAGTGTGCAACAGCAATTCTGGTTCCCACAGGAGGCGGGGAGCCTTCTGGGACCGCAGGAGTCTTGAGGCTCCCCGCAGTCCCCAACGTTTAGACTGGATGCCCTGGGTGAGACCAGGGCACCCAGTGAGACATGGACAGGCCCCGGGGATGGGGTCCCTGGGGCCAAAATTAGCCTGGGTAGGAGGGCCGTGTGGTGCTCCTCCCCTATTCCAATGTGGCCAGGCTGCGGGGATTGTGTCCCTGGGGCTGAAATTGGTCTGGGAAGGGAGGCTGCGTGGCCCTCCTCCCCCATTAACATTTGGATGGCTCCGGGGAATGGGGTTCCTGGGACTGAAATCGGCCCAGGGACAGGGAGCCACACAGCACCCTTCCCCCATTAAGTCATGGCCAGGCCATGGGGGATGGGATCCCCAGGGCCGCTCCGGCCTTGATGCTCATTTCACAGAAATTAAACCTCAACAGGAAGCGTTTACAAATATTAACAAAGGACAAATGATTGTAAATTCAGAGTTGGCGAATGCAAAGCAAGTGTGTTTTCTTGGCAATTCCATATTTAAAGATGATCTGAAATGCTTTGTGGAGGTGAATGCATCATTGAGCTATTGGAGCGCAATCTGTAGTGGCCATACAGAGTGGGTTCTTCTTGCCTTTACTTGGTGAGAGCAGACTCCATGGTTCACTCTTTAAATTGCTACAGGTTTTCAAATGTACAAATTATTTGGAAGTTTTGCCCTTCCACCTCAGTAGTATGCAAAGGTCTTCCTGCCTTTTGACAGGATTATGGACAGCTTAACAATCGCCCACCCAGCGCATGTCCCACCGACTTTGGAGAAGCGTGGTTGGTGCCGAGGAATATGAGGACATATCCACCAAACAAAGAAGCACTTGCTTCATATAGTTAAGTGGAAATTTACCTCTTTGTAGTCTTGTTGTCTTCTCTATACAAGGTTTTATGTTATGACATATTTCTGGATAAAGACGCACCAGGAACAATCACATTGCCAAAATGCACACAAATTCACTGGTGACATTTCCTCATGTACCATTACACAGCTGTAGTGTAGAATACTTACTGGACATTTACCCAAGGAGTTAGCACTTAGTAATAAAGCAGCAGAAAGTACTCCACTTGGGAAGACATTTTGTGTAAAACTGAAGAGTCTTGTTGAGTTAAGTTGCAGGTGTGTTTCCTTTGTGGCCAAGTCACTCAAACAGCTACTGACACACACCCAAAGATACTTTAACACCCACTCATACACTCTGACACTCACAGACCCACTGGCAGACCCACTCAGACCCACTCAGACACTGACACACCTACTCACAGACCCACTCAGACACTCACATACCCACTCAAGGAGCTACTCAAACACTCTCACATGCACTCATGCACATTCTCACAGATGCACTCACACACTCTCACACCCAATCACAAACCTACTAGGCACCAATGCACCCACTCACAGACATATTCAGACACTCTTGCATGGACTTACAGACCAATTGAGAGACTTATGCACCCACTCACAGACCCACTCAGACACTCTTCCACTCACTCACAGATTGACTCACACACTCATCCAGGTACTCACAAACCCACTCAGACACTCTGACATCCACTCACAGACCCACTCAGACACCTGCTCAGACACCCACGCACCCACTCACAGACCCATTCAGACACTCACACAACCACTCACAAACCCAGTGAGCCACTTATGCATTCACTTCCACACCAACTCACACACCCACTGACAGACCAACTCAGACATACTCACACTGACTTACATACCCACTGAGACAATCATGCACTCACCCATCAATTCACTCTCAAAGTTTACAGTTTACAGTTAGGATTTTTTTTTTAAAAAGCCTTAGAAATTTACTTGAAAAACCAAAGGTTACAGGGACGTTATCGTCAGGAAATAACATTTTCTGTCTTCATGAGTAAAAGTGACTGTGTTGTCTCATGAGTAAAAGAAACTTCTATTAGGAATGCAGGATATATGCTCTATGCCTTAATTGTGTGTGACTCTTAGATGTGAGCTATTAACACCTATGGTCACTGTGCTCCTCTACCCTTGTGATTATTCATCTTGATAATTCCAGGTTTCTGTAACGGTTGACCCGAAGAGTGAGCACTTTTGAAGTAATTGGACAAACAGTGTGCGGCGATTGCATGCCACAAACGTTTTTTCTGCTGCTTTGTAACATTAAAAAACTGTTGAAATTCACAAAAAACCCGAAGGTTACAGGGACATTATAGTTAAGAAATAGCATTTAAAAAACTTTAAAATTTACTGAAAAAATAAAGGTTACAGGGACGTTATAGTTAAGCTCATACAAAACCAGTGAAATTCAGCAGCTATAGCTAGCTGAGCTAACTATAACTTACGCCCTCGCAATGCACTGCATATGACCTCACATATTATATCAATCATGACATGGTCAGTGACATCACTGATGACATCACTGATGACAACTCAAATGACATCTCAAATGACACCACTGATGACATCACTTAGTGTTTTCTAAGAGTTTATGAGTGACACTAGCCTACTACAAAAGTTAGATTAGTATATTAAGGGGCTCATTATGATGTCGGTCGGAAAGCTTCTGACCGACACCGTCTCAGACTCGGACCGACTGAAAGGCGGTCGGCGGTTCCAACCGCTGGATACGATGCGACCGAACACTGCTCGGTCGGATTCTCATTGTTCCCTATGGGAGCTTAAGTTACGGCCTTAAACCAGCTGTAATACAAGCTCCAATGGGGAAATGTGTGTGTGTGTGTAAAAGCCTGCACCCTGTCGCAGGCACCACATCATGCCTGCCATACAATGCAGGGTGTTACAGAGGGGTACCTTAGGTACCCCCTCGGCCACCAACTGTAGGTCTCGGGGGCAAGGGCTTGTTGCTGGGGCCTCCAAAGTTGCTTTCCGACAGCCTTTCCGCGTCAGAAAAGCAGGCACAGAAAGGCTGTCGGAATCCGACATTGTAATCCCAACAGCTGAAACACCGTCCATAGGGGGTCACGGTGCGGTTCCGACCGACAGGAATACTCCGAGAGCTGGTCAGACCGAGTCGGAATGACTGGCTGGTATATGTTCCAACTGCGAACATTGTAATGGGGCGGTCGGACCGCAAACCGACCGAGTCAGTCGGAAGGGCTCCGACACAGTTGCGAAGCTTCCGACTGTCGGTCGGAGGCTTTCCGACTGACATCGTAAGGAGCCCCTAAGTGTACTCCTAATGAGTGATACTTTTTCGAACATATGTGATCTGAGTGGCTGTCTGTATCAGTGTGTGAGTTGGTATGTGAGCTGTTGAACCAAGTCACAGAAAAAATATACAAAAAAAGAAAAGGGGGCAGGGTAGAAGCACCCTCATCCCTCAGGACTCTTGAGGCGTCTCCACAGGGACCCCATAGGGCCAAACAAATTTTAAAAAAAAGAAGTGCAGACTCCCGCGCTTCGTTCAATATCAGCCCCCAAGTGGGCCAGGTCCTGGAGGCATTATGCAAATAATGGAGGGGGCACATGGGCCATCCTAGGACTTATTATGCCCCTGGGACCACCACCTCCCCGGGGCTACTTTACTATTTAATGTGAGGGAAGCCTGTGCGGCCTCCCCTGCTGCCCCGGGTATCCCCACCACTCCAGGGCTTATTTGTTTTTAGATGGGCAGATCCTCTCAGACCCCCCAGCCCCATGGACCGTACCTCCCTGGGGCTTAATGTGAAAATATTACTGGGGGGCCGTGCGGACCCCCCACAGCACCAGGAGCTGCCACCTTCCTGGAGCTTTAATTACAAATAATGTGGGGGTCGTGCATACCAACCCACAACCCTGGGAACCACCACCTCCCCGGGGCGAAATCAAGAAAGAAGGGGGCCTGGGCGGCCCCTCTCCTGGAGCTACATATGGCTCTTGGGACCACCACCACCCAGGGCCGGCTCCTGCTATGTCCAGGGGTGCCTACCCCCGGGACATAGCAGTTTGCTATGGCTTAGCGGGAGCTTTACCGCTCCCTCCAAGCCATAGCGAACAGTGCTCTGCTTTGAGCAAGCAAGAGAATTTTGTGGAACACAATTGATTTGACAGAGAGGGAGCTGCATGTTAGCATTTAGCCCCCCACCCCGAATAAATAAATAACAGAATAATTTCAAAAAAAGGCTGGCAAGTCGCCGGAGGACCCACCCCCTTTCTCTGCCACTCTGCAAACGTGCCTCCTGGCACGCTGCTGGACTGCTGTTTGGGGTATGAAGTCCCTTAGGCTGCAGAGGGTCCTTGGAGAGTAACAAGCCCTCCCGTTACCTCCAGTAAGTCCCACACAGCGGAATTTCTGAGAGCTCTTCCAAGGCCAAGCCCCCTTTCTTCTCCACCACTCTGCAAACGCGCCTCATGGTGCACTGCTGGATGGGTAATGAAGTACCCTTAGATGTTGAGGGTCATTTGGGCCAAAAAGCCCTCCTGTTACCTCCAGTAAGTCCTAAAGAGCGCAATTGCTGAGAGGACTTCAGAGGCTATGTCCCCTTTCTCCACCAAGCTGCAAATGCACTCCTGGTGCAGTGCTGGTTGGGGATAAAGTTCCCTTAGCTCTAGAGGGTCCTTGGGGGCCAACAATCTCTCCTGTTACCTCAAGTAAGTCCCACACAGTGGGATTGCTGAGAGGTCTCTGAAGGCCACGTGTCCTTTCTCCACCACTTTGCAAACGTACCTCCTGGTGCACTGCTGGTTGAGGGATAAGGTCTCCTTGGCTCTGGTGAGTCCTCGGGGGCCAACAAGCCCTCCTGTTACCTCCAGTAAGTCCCACCCAGAAGAATTTCCTCCTTTCTCGACCACTCTTTAAACGCGCCTCCTGGCGCACTGCTGGTTTGGGGATGAAATCCTCTTGGATGCTGAGGGTTCTTGGGTGTCTAGAAGCCCTCCTTTTACCTCCAGTAAGTCTGACACAGCTGGTTTCCTGACAGCTGGTCGGAGGCCAACCCCCTTTTTACTTATTAATATATATATATATATATATATATATATATATATATATATATATATATATATATATATATTCACTGAAAAAAACACAGGTTTCAGGGATGTTATAATTAGGCTGACATTTCACTCATACTAAACCAGAGAAATTGAGCTGTTATAGTTAGCTGAGCTAACTATAACTCACGCCCCCGCAATACACTACTGATGACGTCACATATTACATCACTCATGACATGGTCAGTGACATCACTGATGACATCTCAAATGACATCACTGATGACATCACTGATGACATCATCCAGTGAGTGAGTGGAGAGTGGAGAGGTGTGGTGCAGCGGCCAGGGCAGCTGACTTCGGAGCACAGGGCTCATGGTTTGATCCCTGGCTCCGGCGGCAGCTCAGCTCAGCACCATGTGACTCTGGGCAATAGCTCACTTAATTTCCACGACGGCCCCCAGCACCTTGAGACCCGTAAGCGTGAGTAGTTCGCGCTTTACAAATATGGATTTACATTTATTTATTTTGTGTTTCTAAAAAATTCAAGAATGTTATACATATATATATATATACGCCAAGGTGTATTGAAGAGTGAGTGGGTGTATGAGTGTCTGTGTGGATGATTTAGTGGGTGCGTGACTGACTGTATAAGTGAGTGATTAAATGTTTCTTAGTGAATGAATGGGTGAGTGACAAATCTGTGTGAATGTGTGTATCAGTCTGTCAGTTGGTGTGCAAGTGGCTGCATGGGTTGGTGAGTAGGTACATGAGTGTCTATATGGGTCATTGATTAGTTGTCTGAGTACCTGTATGGGTGCCTGAGTGTCTGGGTGGGTGGGTGATGGTGTGTGTGACTCCCTGCATGGAGGTATGAGTGGGTGAATCCCTGTGTGTATGGGTTCATGAGTGCTTCTGTGAGGGACTGTATGAGCGAGTGAGTATGCGCATGGCTGTGTCGGTGAGTGAATGGATGTCTCAGTGGTATATGGGTGAGTAACTGCATATGTAAAAGGCAGAATATGTGAGTGTTGGAGTATATAAGTGACTGTATGTATGAGTGAGTGATTGTGAGAGTGTCTCTATGGGTGAGTGTGTGGTTATGTCAGCAACTGTAACAAGAGTTTGTTAGTATCTGTATGAATAGTGAGTGTGTGTGTATTTTTGTATGGATGAGTAAGTGGCTGTGTGATTGAGTGTTTGGGTGAGTGAGTAGGTGAATGAGTAGCTCTATGGGTGACTATCGGTATGTGAGTGGCTGTATGGGTGTATGAGTGGATATATCAGCGGCTATGTGGGTGAGTGACTGGCTGTATGAGTGCCAGTATGGGTGAGTGAGTGGATGTGTATGTAGACCTATGAATTAGTGAGTGGGTACGTATGTACTAGTATTGGTGTGTCAATGATTTCAAGAATGGTAGTCTGATATTTGGAGTGGGTGTTTGTAAGGTTATATTGGGGTGTGAGTAGGTGCATCAGAGATTATGTGGATGATATCATCAGTGATGTCATTTGAGATGTCATTAGTGATGTCATCAGTGATGTCACTGACCATGTCATGAGTGATGCAATATGAGACATCATCTGCAGTGCATTGCGGGGGCATGAGTTATAGCTAGCTCAGCTAACTATAACAGCTCAATTTCTCTGGTTTTGTAGGAGTAAAATGTCAGCCTAACTATACCATCCCTGAAACCTGTGTTTTTTTCAGTGAATATCTAAGATTTTTTTAAATGCTAATTCCTAACTATAACGACCCTGAAACCTGTTTTTTTCCCAGTGAATTTCTAAGGTTTTTTAATGCTAATTTCTAACTATAACATCCATTAAACTTTTTTCCAGTTAACATATATATTTATACATATATATATATATAATTGATATATTTTAAAAAATTGTTTACAATTTTTTAATATTAATTTTTATAAAAACATGTACATATTTATATATTGTATGCGGACCCATTTATTTATTTAAAAGTGTAAAATATAGTGAAATTAATACTTTCTGTATATGTTAGGGGTAGTAGTTTAGTTGTAGAGTAATATAATGAATATGTACTTATACAAAAGTATACTTAAACATTAAATTTATGTATTGCACAGGTTCACGAATCCACCGCGTACATTACCGGGCCTTACTTCCGGATTCGCTTCCGAATCGCGGCTCCAGCATGATTTTCAACAGTTATATTTCACGTAATCAATAGTTTACACTTGGGGGTCGATTCCGATTCGGGCCGGAAATTTCTCCGACCGAGCCGGACCCGGAGAGATTTCCGACCGAATCGGACCCGTGCAGTCCGACCGAACGAGTCCGATGCGTCCGTATGTTATCGGACACGAGTCGGTCGGACTCCCATTGAACTCAATGGGAGCCGGTCGTACAACGCGTACGCGGGCTCCCATTGCCTCAATGGGTGCGAGGCGGACAAGGGCGCCCCCTACAGCGAGTACGCCGCGAGCGCGCCGCGGCGTACACGCACAGGTAGGGGGACCCATGGGTCCCCCCTGTGTGCGCCTCGCACGGGTACGCGTACAGGGGGTCCGACACGGACCCCCAAAGTACGGCTCCGACAGCGAGTTCGAGTCGGACGGCGCGAGTCGGTCGGAGCGGTCGAGGTGCGCATCGTACTTACCCGGCCGGAAAACGTCTCCATTGCGCGGTGCGAATCGGGTCCGACCGAGTCGGTCGGAGCGGTACGATCCGGGTACGAGTCGGTCGGAGCGGTCGGGTCGCCCGGACGAGTCGGTCGGCGAGCTCGCATCGTACTCGCTCGGCCGGACCCGCGTACGGTTCGGTCGGGAAACAGGCTTTCGCATGGCTTTTTTCCCGACCGAATGGTATTGGGTGCGCCTCCGACCGAGATCGGAATCGGCCCCATTATTGTTACTTTAATTTTTTTGCTTAAATTGTATTAAATCTCCTTGTTTCTTTCAAAAATGTAAATGCGGAATCGCGACCCTGAAGCGACTCTTTGTTTTTTATTTGTACTATTGATACATATATGTATACAATAATAATCTTAAATTCAAGGTTACAGTTTTGCTAAGATAGTAAATAAATTTGTGTATTAATAAAAGAAAGTGATTAAAATGTTTTTTAATAACAATTTCAGGAATCGCGGTACATCCGTGTACATTGCAACTTCCGGATTCACGTAGGGGACGCGAATCTAATGGTTTTTAAACAATATTATTTATTAATATAGATTTATTTACTTTATTTAAAATAAAGAGGTACAGTTACTTGTAATTAAATTATTATAAGATAGAACTAAATATTGTTGAAATGTAAATTTAAAAGAAGTAGCAAAATCGTGTCCTGTACACGGTGGCACCGCTTAGGAGTCGCAGACCCCATGTGACACAAAAAAAGAGATTTGATTGGTTAAAGATCCTGTCATCCTTAAGTTTGCTAGATCCCACCCTCTTTCTTCTAATTTTGGGTGTGTTTGGCAACAGTCATACTTTATCAGGAGCAAGACAATTTTGGAGGTGTTTTTGGTGTTTTGCAGAGTTAACACTGAAAATTTGAAATGTCAACACCACAGGATTTCCATGAGGAGGAGGAGGAGGCCCTGCTGGAGTAGGAAGAGGAGCCAAGGCGCAAAAAGAAGGAGAGTGTGGTGTGGCAATCTTTTACCATGCTGGAGGGAGAGAAAAAAGTAAATGTGCACAAGGAGACATGCAACATCTGCAAAAAGGTGCTCTCTCATGGTTCTGGGAGAAAATATTCCTGCAGTACATCGTCGATGTACAAACATCTTAGAACCATGCATCAGAACAGGCTTACAAGAGCTGAACTTGCAAGCCAGAAGGATGGGGACGATGATGGGCAGCCTTCCACTTCTAGAGCTGGCAACAGGTTGGAGTCCATCCCACCGACTCTTCTGGATTTCTCAAAGGTAGGACTTTTTTGTCTAAGTTTTGGAGAAGAGGTTGTCCAAACCATGTTGGACACTATTAACAACCACCGTTGTTAATTTTGTTTTTTACCCGAATTAGGCATGTTGTTTAGTGCTTGTATTTTTGTTTAACTTTTCATTGTTAATAGCTAAAAAACACCAAAAAACACAAAATTGTTAGAAAAATATATATATAAAATAGTTTTTAAAAAAGAAGAAAAAAACGGTTCTTACGGAAACACCTATTCTGGTTTAAAAAAGAAAATGTATATGTTGTGTGAATACATGAGTCAATGGATAGTGTCTGTGTGGTTGCATTAGTGCGTACATAGAGTCTGAGTGATTGGATGAGTAAATGAGTAGTGCTTGAGTGAATGGATGAGTGCAAGGTTAGTGGCTGTGTGATTGTGTGAGTGAATGGATAGTGCCTGAGTGATTGGAAGAATGAATGAATAGTGCCTGGCTGATTAGATGACTGCATGAGTAGTGCCTGGCTCATTTGGGTGAGTGCATGGGTAGTGTCTGTGTGATTGGATCAATGCATGGTTACTGCCTCAATGATTGCATGACTGCATGGACAGTGCCTGAGAGAATGGATGAGTGCATGGATAGTGCCTGGATGAATGGGTGAGTACAACAGCACTGCCTGGGTGATTGCATGAGTGCATGCATAGTACCTGGGTGAATGAATGAGTGTATGGCTAGTGCCTGGGTGATTGGATGAGTGCATGCATAGTGCCTAGGAGATTGGATGAGTGCAAGACCAATGCCTGGGTTATTCCATGAGTGCATGAATAGTACCTGCATAAATGAATGAGAGTATGGGTAGTGCCTGGGTAATTGGATGAGTGCATGGGTAGTGACTGGGAGATTGGATGAGTGCACGAGTACTGTCTGAGTGAATGTATGAGTGCATGGGTAGTGTGTGAGTAATTGGATTACTACAAGGGTAGTGCGTGGCTCATTTAGTGAGTGCATAGCTAGTGTCTGAGTGATTCAATGAATGCATGGGTACTACCTGCATCAATGAATGAGAGTATGGGTAGTGCCTGGGTGATTGTAAGACTGCATGGGTAGTGGGTGGCTAGGAGATTGGATGAGTGGCTGAGTACTGCCTGAGAGGATATATGAGTGCATGGGTACTGCGTGAGTGAATGGTTCAGTTGAAGGATAGTGCCTAAGTGATTGGATGAGTACCTGGGTAGTGCCTGGTTGATTGGATGAGTGCATGAGTATTGTGTGAGTGAATGCATGAGTGCATGAGTAGTGACTGAGTGGATGGTTGAGTGCAAGCATAGTGCCTGAGTGATTGGATGAGTGCATGGGTACTACCTGAGTAAATGGATTAGTGCAAGGGTAGTGCCTGGCTCATTCATTGAGTGCATGGGTAATGTGTGAGTGATTCGATCAATGCATGGGTACTACCTGGGAGAATGAATGAGTGTATAGGTAGTGCCTAGGTGATTGGATGAGTGCATGGGTAATGCCTCAATGACTGTATGAGTCCATGTGCAGTGCATGAATAAATGGATGAATGCATGGGTGGTGCTGTGATGAATGGATGAGTGCAAGAGCAGTGTCTCAGTGATTCCATGAGTGGATGGATAGTGCCTGGGTGAATGCATGAATGTATAGGTAGTGCCTGGGTGATTGGATGAATGTATGCGTAGTGCCTGGGAGATTGGATGAATTCAAGAGAAGTGCCTGGGTTATTTCATGAGTGCATGGATACTATCTGGGTGAATGAATGAGAGTATGGGTAGTGCCGGGGTAATTGGATGAGTGCATGGGTAGTGGCTGGGAGATTGGATGAGTATATGAGTACTGCCTGAGTGAATGTATGAGTGCATGGCTGTGTGAGTGAATAGTTCAGCTGAAGGATAGTGCCTGAGTGATTGGATGAGTGCATGGCTAGTGCCTGGATGTCACGATCCACAATGTTCCTCAGGAGCAGTACCCTCAAGAGGCCCACCTTCTGGCAGCTCCGACTCTGATAACATAAACACAGAGTATCAGAATGGCCAGATGAGGGGAAGGGAAATTAGGGAGGGTACTGCGGGGAGGGAGACCTGACATAGAGGATCAAGAGAGTCAGACTTATAACTAAAGAAGAATCTTATATAAGCTATATTAAACTTATAGTTCCTGCTTTGATCTCAATTTACCTGTAAAAGGAAATTACGTAATTCCACAAATGAAGAACTGAAATATACTTGTAAAGGATTATGAACCTCCTCAATATAAATCAGGAATAGTTCAAGCTCAAGCAATGTTCCAGTTCAGAAAAGATTCAAAAACGCCTCCAATATTTAAAAGGTTCCCTTCAAAGTGCCTCATGAAATATTGTTCTCAGGTTCACTGTATGTTCAGGCTTACAATGATTTGCTCTCAAATAATATCCTGACTGTGATTAAGTGACACGTTCCACAACTGGCACTTGAGATCGTGGATTCCTAAATGACGAACCACGGTTCTTGACTTGCCTCAGTCAAAATGTGCAATAAAGATCATGGATTCCCAAATGACGAACCACATTTATTGACTTGCCTCAGTCAAAATGTAAAATAAAATCTCTTACCTGCACAACATGAAAAGGAGGCGATGTACAGGCAAACCTTAAGGGGGCAAGCAAAGTGCAATGAAGGATCGGCAAGTCCCGCTGCTCCGAATGCTAGAAATCCTCTGGAACCGCTGCACCACCAGCAAGGGATTGGAATATCCTATCACCTCGATACCGGGATATAATCAACGTACGAGAAGAGGGCGTGGTCGTTTTTATAGAGCTGCTGCGGCCGACGTCTTCTCTCACGGAAGGGTCTGAAACTAGAAAATGACATGGTTTAGCATACAACTAAAGGTGAAACATGTCGAACATCGCGCCCTGCTTTTCAGCTCCTGACATTTAAACCTGCATTGTCGTTTGCTCTTACTCAATGCGTGTAGAGCAACAAGCTACTTTATATTTATGAATTGTTTCTGGTTTCATAAAACTCATCATGACATAATTCAAATGTCCTACTCTTATTTGGGCAAAATATTATCATAAAGCTCAACGCGTTTGAATGTTGTCTTATTATAAAGCTCAACGCTTTGTATCCTCATGAGTGAGTCTTTGCATGTTCGCGCAGGTGAACCATGGCAGTCCTCCCCTTCAAAAATAGAACCACTACTTTACTTGGGTGGTGAAGGGTGAGCCATGTGGAAGTTTTTCAGTAAACGAGGAGCATGTATTGCCTCTTTTGGTTCCCATGAGTCTTCTTCCGGACCATAACCTTTCCATGATATTAAATACCAGATTTTACCATTTTTTCTATCCAGAATTGTTCGTATCTCATATTTTATTTGATCACTGATTATAAGTGGGATAGGTTTAGGTTTTAGGCTGGCTCTAGCTGGTTTTAACAATGAAGTGTGGAATACAGGATGAATTCTCATGTTTTTAGGTAGTTTCAGTTTAAAGGAGACGGGGTTAATTTTAGATATTATTTCAAATGGTCCCATAAAACGTGGATGAAACTTCCATTTTTTTAAAATGTATATTTTTGGAAGTTAACCAGACCCTATCTCCAGGTTGATAGTCAGGACCTGGTATTCTTTTTTTATCATCAAAATGTTTGTAAGTAGTTTTTGCTTTCATTACATTTGTACAAAGTTGGTGTAACAGGCCTGACATCTTTTGTACTTTTGTTTGTACTTGTGGTAGTGGGGAATACATTTGTGATGTTAATAATGGTGCGAAATGAGGCTGAAAACCATGATTCGCATAAAATGGAGACATGTTAGTAGAGGTATGAATATGGTTATTATATGCAAATTCAGCTTTCCATAAAAGAGCGACCCAAGAACCCTGATTAAGTGCTAAATAGCAATGCAAATATTGTTTTAATTGTTGGTTCACTCTTTCGGTTTGTCTGTCCGATTCTGGATGAAAACTGGTAGATAAATTACTACGTATTTTTAGTACATCACACCACGCTTTCCATACTCGTGAAGTAAATTGTGAACCCCGATCTGAAGTGATAGTTCTAGGTATTCCATGAAGGCGTACAACATGTTGGCATAGAAGGTTTACCAATTCCGAACTGGTTGGCAAAGCTGAGCATGCAATAAAATGAGCCATTTTAGAAAGTCGATCTACTATGACAAATATAGTGTTTTTCCCTTGATCTTTAGGTAAATCAGTGATGAAGTCAATGGAAATATCTTTCCAAATTCGTTTTGGAGTAGGCAATGGAATTAATTGTCCGTTCTTTTTTGAATGATCAGACTTTGCTCATGCACATGTTTCACATTCTTGTACAAATTTAATCACATCTTGTTTCCATTGTGGCCACCAGAAATTCCTACTGACTAATTCTAAAGTTTTTACACAACCTGGATTACCTGCCAAAGGATGATCATGGCACCATTTTTATACTTGTCTTTGCAACTTTATAGTGGGGATGTGCAATAGGTTGTCTTGGAAAGGTAATGCTTCAAGTATGGATCGTCTTTTATCTCATTGTTGCCATGCTACCAGTCAATGTATTGGCATCTGTAGTCTGATCTTTTCCAAAGAGTAGAGACAGTAAATCCTACAATGTGAGATGTTGGAATTATTGGTGGAGGAGTTGTTTTGACTAAAGAGGAAGACTCTTCCTTATAACGAGATAACGTGTCAGCTTTGATGTTGTTACTTCCTGGTCGATAAGTTATAGTAAAGTCAGACTCGGCAAAAAACAGTGTCCATCATAATTGGCGAGGTGTTAAAGCTCTGGCACACCTTAAGAATTGTAAATTCCTATGATCAGTAAAGACCGTAACTGGAAATTTTGCATTCAATAGGTAATGTCGCCATTCCTTAAAGGCTAGGCGAATTGCCAGAAGTTTCTTTTCGACTGTAGTGTAATGGATTTAAGCAGGTAACAACTTTTTTGACAGATATGCTACAGGATGTAAAGAACGGTTATTTGGATCTTTTTGTGATAAGACATCACCGATCGCAGTGTCAGAAGCATCAGCTTCAATAATGAAGGGTTGAGTGACTTCCGGATGTTTTAGTACTGGTGCTGACATGAAAGCCTCTTTTAACACTTGAAAGGCCCTAGAAAACATTGAATATCTTTAACAGAGGTTGGTCTTGGCCAGTCTTGAATTGCTAGTACCTTTCGGTCTGCCATGGTTATTCCTTGGGGTGATAAAATGAATCCCAGAAATTCCACTGTTGAGACATGAAATTCACATTTTTGACAATTTACAATATAAGCCATGTTGTCGTAAGGTTTCTAAAACCGCTCTTACATGTCGTTCATGTTCGATTTGTGATGTTGAATATATTAAAATATCGTCGATATATACAATGACGAATCGGTCCAAAAATTCATAAAGAACATCGTTAACAAAAAATTGGAACGCCGCTGGCACGTTGCAAAGGCCAAACGGCATTGCACAATATTCAAATAGTCCATAACGAGTCTTGAAAGCGGTTTTCCATTCATCTCCTGAATAGACACGCACCAAGTGATATGCACCCCTCAAATCTAATTTGGTATATATGGTGGCTGAGCGAACCTGATCGAGGAGCACAGGTATCAATGGTAATGGGCATCGATTTTTAACTGTGATGGCATTTAAGGCTCTATAATCGATACAAGTATGCAATTCGCCAATAGCCTTAGGGGTGAAAAAGAGGGGCGAAACGGCTGGGGATTTCGAGGGTCTGATAAAACAATTTTTAAGATATTTGTCTAAATAGTCATGGAGATGAAGATTTTCTTGTTCTGTTAAGGCATAAATTCTGCCACCCGGAATCTTTACTCCTGGAATCAACTCGATTTCACAATCATACGAGCAATGTGGTGGTAATTTCTCTGCACTAGATTCACTAAAAATGTCCTGGTAAGATTCATACTGTTGAGGTAAAATGGTGTTTTGTTCTGCTGCAGTTGCAATCGAGTGATAAGCAACATGTTGATCGTCCTTTTCTTCCTGAGATGCTATGGCACTGGCTATGAAATGAGATGATGTCTCCTGATTAACATGTCTCTGTGCTATACATTCTTGCTTGCATTTTTCCGGGTCAAAGGAAATGCTTCTTTTTACCCAATCTATGGTTGGATTATGGGTGGTTAGCCATGGTATACCCAAAATTACTCCAAATTGAGGCACATCAATAATATCAAAGCAAATTAATTCCACATGTGATTGTTCCTGGTTTTGACAAGTCATTACAATTGTACTTGTTACATGGGTTATTGGTCCTGAAGTTAACAAAGTACCATCTACCGCTCTGACTGTTTGTGGTCTTTCTTTTACTTGAATGGGTATTTTCAATTGAGCACAAAAAGTAGCATCAATAAAATTGCCAGTGGCACCGGAATCTACCATTACGACTACTTGTTCTGTGATATTTGCAACTTGAAAGATGACGTGTAACGATAAATGAGGGACAGCCGTCTGAAGAGTGTTGGCTACAGATTGTTCAGGAGTTACAAGAGATATATTCGAGGAAGTCTCCTGCTTGTTCCTCGAGTCAATTAGTTTCCCTGCTTTTTGCTTGACTCAGGTGCAGTTGCAATTCCAAACGTTTTCGGTTGTACTAAGCATTCTCTTACAAAGTGACCCTTTTTGCCAGAATAAAGCCATAGACCATTTCTTCGTCGTAACTCTTTTTCTTCAGAAGTGAGAGGTTTTCGCAAACCCCCAATATCCATTGGTTCAGACTGATCTTGATTCAAAGATGAATTTCAGTCTCGTGTTTTACTGAAAGTACGAAAGTCTGTTTTTTTCTTATCACCTCTCCGATCAGCCAGACAGTGATCCAATCTTAACTTGAGGGCTATGAGTTCTTCATAACTCTGTGGTTGAGGATCTATGTAGGCTAATGAATCTTTTAATTCATCTTTTAATCCCTGATAGTATAACGCTGCCCTCTTATCCTCTGGACAACTTGTCTCTGCAATGAGTCTATTAAATTGTGTTAAATAATGAACTAAATCCTTATTTCCTTGACACAGTTCGAGTAACTCTCGGTCAGCTGACCCAGTTATGGTTCGCCTATCAAATACACGTTCAAATTCTGTTTTGAAATTTCTCCAGTTATATAACAAAGGAGCATCAGAATTAACCAATGGAACTGCCCACATCGCTGCATCACCGCTTCAATAGGAAATCAAAAAAGCTATGCGAGACCGAGAATCCGGGAATGCATTGGGTCTAACCATAAAATGAAGTTGTATTTGTGTTAGGAAGGTTTGAAATTTTCCTGGATCTCCCGCAAATCGTTCTGGAGAAGCCAATGGTACAGTTGAGGGCATGGTAACAGATACCGTAGGGATCGATGCATGAGACACTATAGGTGTAGAAGTGGTTGTCATAGGTTGTGTAGGTACTGTTTTTTTTAATTGCACTACCTGATTTGATAATGCTACAGTTTCCATGCGGGTAGCAACAAACTCTTTTTGCATATCACTGATCATTTTACACATATCATTCATTGTTGACATCTTGGCAGTACTGCATGGGAGGAACGCAATTCGTTGGCGGATTATTCTCTGTCACAATCCACAATCTTTTCGGGTCCTGACATTTAAACCTGCATTGTCGTTTGCTCTTACTCAATGCGTGTAGAGCAACAAGCTACTTTATATTTATGAATTGTTTCTGGTTTCATAAAACTCATCATGACATAACTCAAATGTCCTACTCTTATTTTGGCATAATATTATCATAAAGCTCAACGCTTCCCATTAGTGAGTGTTTGAATGTTGTCTTATTATAAAGCTCAACGCTTTGTATCCTCATGAGTGAGTCTTTGCATGTTCACGCAGGTGAACCATGACACTGGGTGATAGGATCAGTGCATGAGTACTGCCTGAGTAAATGCATAAGTGCATGGGTAGTGACTGAGTGAATGGTTGAGTGCAAGCATAGTGCCTTAGTGATTGCATGAGTGCATGGGTAGTGCCTGAGTAAATGGATTACTGCAAGCATAATGTGTGGCTTATTTAGTGAGTGCATAGGTACTGTCTGAGTGATTCAATGAATGCATGGGTACTACCTGGATAAATGAATGAGAATATGGGTGGTGCCTGGGTGATTGCATGAGTGATTGGGTAGTGGGTGGGAGAATGGATGAGTGCATGAGTACTGCCTGAGTGAATGTATGAGTGCATGGGTACTGCGTGAGTGAATGGTTCAGTTGAAGGATAGTACCTAAGTGAATGGATGAGTGCCTGGGTAGTGCCTGGGTGATTGGATGAGTGCATGCGTACTGTGTGAGTGAATGCATGAGTGCATGACTAGTGACTGAGTGAATGGTTGAGTGCAAGAATAGTGCTTGAGTGATTGGATGAGTGCATGGGTAGTATCTGAGTGAATGGATTAGTGCAAGGGTAGTGCCTAGCTCATTCACTGAGTGCATAGGTAGTGTCTAAGTGATTTGATCAATGCATGGGTACTACATGGGTGAATCAATGAGTGTATAGGTAGTGCCTAGGTGATTGGATGAGTGCATTAGTAATACCTTGATGACTGTATGAGTCAATGTGCAGTGCATGTATAAATGAATGAATGCATGGGTAGTGCCTGAATGAATGAATGAATGAGGGAATTTCTAGAGCGCTGGACTCACCCCCACAGGGGTATCTCTGCTCTAGCAGTGAAACACGAAACAAAGAGGTGGAAGGAAATCATTATTAAAAGAGTTCTGTTTTCAGTAGTTTTCTGAATTTAAGCAGGTCAGGGCACATACGTTACGCACTGGGGAGTGAGTTCCAAAGGCACGGGGCTACATAGGCAAAAGATTTGCCCCCGCACTCATTTTATTGACCTGAGGCACTACTAGCAGAGCCTTTCCACTTGAGCGCAGAGATCGATTGGGACGATAGGGGACAAGACTATCAGTCATATACTTGGGCCCACTATCGTTGATGGTTTTGTGAATCAAACAGCACATTTTAAACTTGATTTGGTTACGAATGGGAAGTGAGTGTAGGCTTTTTAGTAACGCCGGGAGGGAGTCCCAGGTGGTTGATTTAAAGCCAACCGAGCTGCAGTGTTCTGCACTACTTGCAACCTGTTTAGCACCCTCTCATTCGCTGCTCCCAGAAGTGCATTACAGTAGTCCAATCGACTACCTACCAGTGCTTGGAGCAGGGTCTTGCAAACCGATAGGGGGAGAAGATCAAACACTCTCCGCAGAAGCTTTAACATACCAAAACAGCTGCCTGAGATGACTGCCACCTGGTCCTTCATAGATAGAGAAAGGTCCAGATACACACCTAAGTTTTTAGCCTTGATAGTAGGAATAGGAGCCGGGCCTAGTTCTGCCGGCCACCACTCCGGGGACCAGAGAAGTTGAGCTTTGCCAAACAGGAGGACTTCGGTTTTGTTGGCGTTCAACTGGAGGAAGTTCTTCGTCATCAAGTTGGAGATTGCACGCATACCCTCTGCAAACAACTGTTTAGTTGCGTCCGAGTTATTATCAAACGAAAACAGAAGCTGCGTGTCGTCCGCATATGAAAAAGGGACAAAGCCATGATCTCTAATGATCTTTGCAAGGGGGGCCACGTATGTATTAAATAACGTGGGACTGAGGCATGAGCCCTGCAGAACCCCCTTATTAAGAGATTTGGCTCCGGAGCGGAAAATACCCGGGTTTACGGTTTGAGTGCGCTTTCCAGAAAGCTGGAAAACCACTGAAAGGCAGATCCTTCTACGCCAATTTCCGTCAGTCTTTGCAATAGTCTGTGATGCGCTACAGTGTCAAAGGCTGCGGACAAATCCAACAGCACTAGAGTCACTGCCTTATCCTTGTCCAGTGCCAGTTTGATAACGTCTGTAATGCCAAGCAGGGTCGTTTCGGTAGAATGTCTTGGTTGAAAACCAGACTGTGAGGGGTCCAAACATGACTGAGCTTCCATAAATTCCATGAGCTGCGAGTTGATATGTCCCTCCAAGAGTTTGCTCATAAGGGGGAGGAGCGAAATAGGGCGATAGTTAGATAACTCAGTGGACGGTAAATTGGTTTTCTTGATAATTGGAAGGATTTGCGCAGCTTTCCAGGCCTGGGGTACTTTACCCTCACTCAGTGAGTGGTTGAAAAATGAACCAATAAAAGAGGCGAGAGGCCGAGCCAATAAGGCAAACAATTTGGCCGGCATAATATCAGTAGGAGATCCTGATTTCACTGCTTTCAGCAACTCTTCTACTTTAGAGTCCTGCAGGGGAGAAAACCGAGCCAGCACGTCTTCCTCGCTGGACTCTGTATGAGGTAGAGTGAGAGTATCGTCAACACTCAACCCACTAGGAAACGTATCATAGATTTTTTCAAACTTATCATCAAAGAAGTTGGAGATATTGTCACATATGGTCTGGGAGGCAGGGATGAGGTTAGTACAAGCCATAGGAGAAGTAAAAGATTTGAGAATCGTGTATAGTTCCTTCCCTGAATTACCTGCTTCACTTAATTGCGCATAGATGTATCTTTTCCGAGTTAGCTTGATATTCTTATGATATGCGTTTATTGCTGCTTTGAAAATATCTTTCTGTGACTGTAGACGAGATTTACGCCAGGTTCTTTCTAGCTTTTTACAGTTCGATTTCGCTCTACGTAGTTCTTGGGAGAACCAAACTGCCTGCTTTTTTTGCGACTTAGGCTTTAATGGCTTTAAAGGCGCTAACGTATCTAAGGCCGTCCCTATAACACGATGAAGTTCATTAAGTCTACTATTTATATCTCTGGAGTTGGAGAAGGTAGGGGGTCTAAACACCTGCAGAAAGTTCTCTTCTGAGATTTTGTGCCATTGGCGTGCAGCCTTCCTAGTGTAGGGGGGTTTGGCAACTGTCTGATTATGACTGTTTATCTGAAAGTTGATAATAAAGTGATCTGACCAGATCACTGGTTCTGGGGAAAGGGAAGATATGTTGGGCAAATTGGTAAGAATAAGATCAAGGGTGTGATCTGCTACATGGGTCGGCCCAGTGTTGTTAATTACCAGCCCTAACATAGCCATGTCAGCTAAGAACAGCGTGGCGTCGGTGTTTTCTTTGTCTTCGCTGTGTAGGTTAAAATCATCAAGAAGGAGAAAATACTTGGATGAAATGACATAGGGGGCGATCCTTTCCATAAATTTTAGGGAGAAATATTTTAGGGGCCCTGGAGGGCGATATACTAGCGCACCCTTCCAGTGATCCTGGGGAGAGAGTTCAATTCTAAAGACACAGATCTCGATAGAATTATCTTGGAAAGTGTCTATAATTGTAGCTTCAAGAGATGATTTAAACACAATTGCAACCCCTCCACCTACGTTACTATCCCTATTTAATTGCAGGATGTGTTACTGTTCTGGGAGGGCCAAAGCAATGGCCGAAATAGAAAAGGGTTTCAACCAAGTTTCCGTTAGGAAACCTATATCAGGGGCCTGGGAGTTCAATAAGTCCCATACCTCGGTGCAATGTTTGGGTAGCGACCTCACATTTATTAAAATAGCTTTCCTGATCACGTTTGCCCCAAGAGTAACCTTATTTTGAGCCTCCCCAAGGCTTTCACTATCAGACTCTGGTAACGACAGTGTCTGCAGGCGAATGGCCCCTCCAAATAGGCTAAGCAGGCGTTAGTACGACATTTAAGAGAAGTGCCATCCCAGCTCCCTAACTGGCGTATCTGTTTTAGTTCTACGTGAGTGTAGGTGAGCCTGGATGCAGGATGGGATTTCCCAGGCCAGGGGTCCTGGCTCCTGGCGACGGCTGGGCGCGGAAGGGCGCAGACGGGTTTGCCTTTGGCGTGCCAGGGATGCGCCCGCTGCGCGCATCCGCGAGCTTCTGTCCATTAAATGGACTGGCCCGGGGAGTTAGTGCCGCCCTCCCTGAAGTTCCCAGGCCGGAAGTGGTGTGCCCGGAAGTGAGGAGGTTTCAGCAGCTAGACTGCGCGCACTCTCCACACAAACGTGAAGGATCCAGGGGTGGACCGGAGTGCGCGCGTCAGCTGAAAAACGCTGCTGGAAGAGGTAAGAAATTAAAAGATGACTCCAATACAGGGGTTTGGACTATGCAAAGTATGAGCTGCATATGGGGAATAAAGACCCAGTAGCTCAAAAGTTCACCAGCCACAAAGCCGACCCACCCCAAAAAACACACCCCCTAACCCCCACACAGAAGTATTATAAACGATTGAAATCTTAAAACAATCTACAATCAGCTGAGAGACGTGCTACTAGCCTCAATGTCTCAGTATCCGCTGCGCGTCCGCGAGCTTCTGTCCATTAAATGGACTGGCCCGGGGAGTTAATGCCGCCCTCCCTGAAGTTCCGAGGCCGGAAGTGGTGTGCCCGGAAGTGAGGAGGTTTCAGCAGCTAGACCGCGTGCACTCTCCACACAAACGGAAAGGATCCCGGGGTGGACCGGAGTGCGCGCGTCAGCCGAAAAACGCTGCTGGAAGAGGTAAGAAATTAAAAGATGACTCCAATACAGGGGTTTGGACTGTGCAAAGTATGAGCTGCATATGGGGAATGTAGACCCAGTAGCTCAAAAGTTCACCAACCACAAAGCCGACCCACCCCAATAACACACCTTCTAACCCCCACACAGAAGTATTATAAACAACTGAAATCTTAAAACAATCTAAAATCAGCTGAGAGACGTGCTACTAGCCTCAATGTCTCAGTATCCACTGCGCATCTGCGAGCTTCTGTCCATTAAATGGACTGGCCCGGGGAGTTAGGGCCGCCCTCCCTGAAGTTCCGAGGCCGGAAGTGGTGTGCCCGGAAGTGAGGAGGTTTCAGCAGCTAGACCGCGTGCACTCTCCACACAAACAGGAAGGATCCTGGGGTAGACCGGAGTGCGCATCAGCCAAAAAACACTGCTGGAAGAGGTAAGAAATTAAAAGATGACTCCAATACAGGGGTTTGGACTGTGCAAAGTATGAGCTGTGCATGGGGAATGTAGACCCAGTAGCTCAAAATTTCATGAATGTATGGATGAGTGCAAGAGCAGTGTCTGGGTGATTCCATGAGTGGATGGATAGTACCTGGGTGAATGAATGAGTATATGGGTAGTGCCTGGGTAATTGGATGAGTGCATGCATAGTGCCTGGGAGATTGAATGAGTGCAAGAGCAGTGCCTGGGTTATTCCATGAGTGCATGGATACTATCTGGATGAATGTATGAGAGTATCGGTGGGGCCTGGGTGATTGGATGAGTGCATGGGTAGTGGCTGGGAGATTGGATGAGTGTATGAGTACTGCCTGAGTGAATGTATAAGTGCATGGGTACTGTGTGAGTGAATGCTCCAGTTGAAGGATAGTGCTTGAGTGATGGATGGATAAATGCAATAGCAATGTCTGGGTGATTCCATGAGCGGATGGATAGTAGCTGGGTTAATGAATGAGTGTATGGGTAGTCCCTGAGTGATTGGATGAGTGCAAGCAGAGGGCCTGTTTAGTTGCATGAGTGCATGTATAGACCCTGGGTCATTCCATTAGTGCATATGTAGTGCCAGGGTGGATAGAGGAGTGCATGGGTAGTGCCTGGGAGAATGGCTGAGTGCATGGGTACTGCCTCTGTCACTGGAACAGTGGTAGATTAGTGTCTGGGTGATTGAATGAGTGCATGAGTAGATTCAGGATGATTTGATGGCTGTATCCATAGTGCCTGAGTGAATAAAAGAGTGCAAGCATAGTGTTTGAATGATTGAATGAGTGCATGGGTTGTGCCATATACAGTAGATTCTATCCTTCAAAACTTAGTCCTATTAGTTCTATAATATATCTTAAAATACTTCTTGAAATGAGAACATACATCACACATCAAAACTGATAAATTTTCAAATATAATAAAAAGCACTTTCAAAACCCACCTGTCTTATATAAGGAGGAGAAAGTAATACATACATCTTCTTGTACGCAAATTTCTAAAACATGTGGTGTGAAACAGACGTATTCTAGTATGTATATGCTTCTACATATATTCTAACACATGTTGTGCATTTGATGACTCTAACTTCCAAACTATGTAGTTTATCATAAAGGTGCACACATTTTAACAGTTCTACTACAGTATTGAGTCACAGAAGCAGATGTCCAATATCTATGTATATGTCTGAGAAGTTATTGGATAGAGATTTCAAAAGACAGCTGCCCAGTATAATGACGAGTAAATAACTTGCAATAAAATCACTTTTATTGGTCTATGCACATTTATAAAAAGTAAGTCTAATACTTCTCCTCAGAAATATGATGATACTTTTCAAATAGTCTAAAGGATGAACATTATTTATATTAGAAAGAAATAACATATAATTAAATTTAAAACATTTTTACAGGTTATTATGCATACCATATTATATATTCTTACCTTTCAAGTAATTTACATACATCACTCAGTAAAACTATTTAGAGTAGTATTATCCTAAACAGCATGTTTTCAAACTTCAACAGTAGCTATTATAAAGAAGAAAAAGAAAAACTGTTATTTAATGATAATATATCACAGAAATTATAATATTATATTGTTGAGAACACAACATAAATTTAGAATTACATAACATTCTTAGTTTCCCTTTTTTGCTGTTCTCAGATTCCACTTAACATCACCATACACAGTGATTTCAATGTAGTATCATCATTGAACAGCGGGAAAAAAAACAATCAAATTGATTGTAGAAAAAAAACCAAATCAGCATAGAACATCATTATCAATATGTGTAGCTATGCATTTTCCTATCTACACTTTGTTAATCACTACTTTCATCTACATTAACTCTATTATTTATCACAAATACATTTAACAAAATGTACACTCTCATTTACATCAGGTACAATATAGACAACATATATATAAACTATTTGCTTTTAAACACAATTTTGAAAAATGTAATATCAATTATCACAAATAATAATCAAATCACTAATTATAAACAATAATAGCTTGCAGTGCTCTCTACTTTATGTTGACATCTTCCCCAATAGGCTGAATAATGTACTCAAAACTTTGGCTGCAGAAATAACATATAAGAATTTCATAATTCATTAGGTAATCTAGCTTTGAATTCCAAGTGGGCATCATTGCAATGAGTCCATCCTTTATTACACTGTCAATAAACAGTATAGTGTCCAGATGTTGTAGTTGGTCCATCATGGAAAATAATAGCCACTGTTGAAAAAGTTCTTCCTGAAATAGATATTTGACTTTCTTTAAAATGTGTAAATTTTGTTTCCAATTTTCTGCCATTTGCTCTAAGACGTTGTAACATTAAAATTAGATATTTTCCAAATCTTTCTATATGTAATGTAGACAACATCTCTGATCTACAATGTGAACATCTCATATCCTGATTTGCTGTTTTTATCAATTTGTTAAAATGTACTGACAGGCAGTCTGGTATTGATAAGTATAGGAATCGTTCTGTTTGTATTTGAGTGGTAGAAGTAAGTGAACACTCTTCAGACTTATAATCCCATCTGTAACTTAGTCCAAATAAGTTTTCAATGTGTATTCCTTCATGTTCTAATACTCCAAGCATAAGCATTAGAAATTCTTGTGCATATTGTTGTATGTTGAGAGTAAATGTCAATGAACCAGTACATATTTCTAAAAGATGCCGAATGCCAGAAGCAGTATGCATTTTACTTCTGTCACTTACCAACTGTTGAAATACATGATGTAGCGCAGAACAGAATCTTTTTTTATGATTTTCCAGTATTTCATGATGAAGATGTGGTAGATGAAACACAGCATTCAGAATCACATTAGCATACCAGTTGATACCTGAACTGTTTTCCAACTGGTATCCTACAATGTCATCAACACTTTCCATTTTTTTTCTTTATGCCTTTAAGTTTCTCTCCAATTGTTTTTCTTTTTTGAACCTCAGTTGAATGTTTGACATATTTCCGTTTTGGACATACTACACGTTTCTCATATATGGGATATTCACTTAAATCAGGAGCATGAAGCCTTCTTAAACCATTGTACTCTCTTACACAATTTGCATCAGCACTAACCTTTTCCTCATCAAAATCTATGAAATACAAACCAGACAATGTTCTTACTCAAGAAAATGCAACGTATGCCTTTCCCTCTTTGAACATCGTACTTCTAATATTTACAAAAGCTCTGTCTATACTTCAACCTTGAGATTTATGAATAGTTACTGCATATGCTGGAGAAAGAGGAAACTGTTGTCTGCGAACATACAAGTCTTTTACAAGCAGAAAACGTACAACACAACGCCCAATCTGTCTTACCTCATGAATCTGATCAAATTTTGTAATAAAAAATTCTATTCCATATCTATTTTGAAAATTTACAAAATCAACAACTTTTCCCATTGCTCCATTTACTAATCCTTATTCTACATTCAAATTACGTTGCAGAATTACTCTACAGTTTTTACATACATGCAAAGTCTTTTCTTATCCTGCAGTTTTAGATACAGACTTTTCCAAAGAATCCAAATTAGCCTGTAGTTTCTCATTAAGAAGAATTGTCACTTCCTGGTGTTTGGTTTTGTCAATAGCTTTAATTTCCACAATTTCTTGTTTTTCCAGTTTGAAAAGTTGTTGATTAAATGTAGAACACTCTTGCAGTGTAGGCATTAGACAAACTATAGATTTGTTTTCTACAAGCATATTGTACATTACTTCAGCTGCTGTTTCTCCAGTTGCAAACAAGTTCCTTAGTAGTCGACTTTCTAAAGCCTGTTTTCCATGTTTTGTCAAGACACCAATTCTTATGTCTTTAAGAATATTGCCATAATCTTCATCACCTGATTGTCACATATTCTTAACAAGTTCTTTATATTCAAAGTGTAACCAAATATTTACATTCCCAATACTTCCCAAAGATTTCCTCGTGTCATCATGGAGAAGAGTTTTAAAAACAGGTTCTCCGTCTACAGGAATAAGTTGTAGTAAGTCTCCAAATACATTTAAATGTTTTTCTCCAAACAGAACATCGTAATCTGTTTTTAAAATCTGTTGCATTCTCAAGTGTACAAAGGCAAGCATTAAGTTTGAGACCATGCTCCCCTCAACAAAGTTTCATTTTCTTCAGTACTCTTGAGACTTCATAGCAAGCTCCTCCAGATAGCTTCTGATATTCCAATTTATTATCACGTTCAACAGGTAGCATAAGTCATCAATGTAAAGTAATACCTTTAATGTTGTGTGCTGATAATCCAGTTGGAGCTGTTACAACACAAGATAAATGTGATTCTGTAGTTTTATATAGATAACTAGTCAAAACTTTAATTAAGAAACTTTTCCCTGTTCCAGCTTGACCACTGGTGTACATTAGAATAGGTTTAAATGATGAACATTGGCATTATTTTTTTTCATGCAGCAAACCATGTTGTACCTGTTGTTTGACTTGTAGTATATTTCTTTTTGTTCAATATTTAGTTGTTCCTCTTACTTTCCCAACTGAATAATTTCCTGTTGTGCTTGTTGCATTGCAGTTTCTACCTCATTCATGGCTATCGCTGCTTCATTTTCAATAATTGGTTGTCCTAGTGGATCTTGACTCAGTGGACCAGAACTTTGACTGCCTTGTGAACTTTCTCTAGCTATTTCAGCTGCAATAGTACTTTCTTGTTCAATTTCATCATTTAACATTTGTAGATCAGTTGGAAAAATTGCGCACTGAATGCTGTCTTTTGTTGCATTAAAAGAATCTTCATAGCAGTCAAAATCTCCAAGTAATTCTGTTTCACTACGCTAAGGCTTGACAGTTGCAGAAGTGCTAAATAGAAAAATTCTCTCTTATCTGCACTATCATAAGTCAGTTTTCTGTGATTAGTAAGATTTCCTTTGACAAGTTTCACTAGACATCCATCACATCCCAATATTACATATCTTTCATCTTTTATATTTTCTCTAACATTCTTTTGAAACGTATAGTGCTGAGGTATTTCATACAGACATAGGTTTTTAAGATGTTGACTCCTTTTGGGATAGTAAGTATCCAACATATTAGTTTTAACAATATCAGTACTTTCTGGTTCATACTGTGCTAAGTATTCAATTTCTTGTAAAGGTTTCAAAGCTCTATTTCATGTGGAGGCAAGACCTAGACTTACCTAAATGATTCCTCTTGACTTTGAATATAAACTGACTGAGCTCAAACGATCTGAACATTGATAGGATCTAATCTCTCTATGGGAAAGCATTTTCAAGCTGAAGCTGTACAATTTCTTGCTAAGACTCTTCTCTGCTGAAATTTCTTCCCACATTTCTTTCATCTCTCTCTTTTCAGATTTTGTAATATAAGATGTAACATAGTGAGCAACAGCAATTGAATTATCTGCAACATACTGAATATCCATGTTTGCATTCCACATCTTCAAAATAACTGGATTGTAGTCATTAATGTACTTTGAAGTTTCTGTTCTTTTTATGTTGTATGTATTCTTGGGAGATTTCCGAGTTATTGTATGTCTTACTGCTGACAAAAATCTATTTACTCTTCCTTTAGAAATTATAGGACGTGGGAATCCAAAACGATTTTTTTTAAAATAAAATGTCCCTTTACACTTGTATTTTCGTTGGCAGTATTTCCGACATCGATGACTTTGAAAGCGTAAAACTTGTTGTCTCAAGCTCTTTTCTCCTCCATCTCTTGGAATGGCACATGTAACATACTGTTCGATGAAAGACAAAGCAGTTTCATCACTATCAGTTTCAAATTTTGGTGCATTCTTTATCCATAATAGCATGTGTATATGAGGAGCACCTCTGGCTTGGTACTCTTTTCGCCAAAAGAAACAGTTACTTCTCCAAGAGGTGGAATGTTTTTATTGCAGATAAATGACATCATACTTTGAAGCCTATGGTTAAAATACCTGCACACATTTACAGGATCCAAGGAATAGAGTTCTCCAGCTGTCTTCAATTCAATGTTTTTAACATTTGAATTTGCTTCTCGTAGAAATTCAAGTAAATCTTCCCACGCATATTCAGCACAGCTAAGTGTTACAAACCATGTAGGTGTATGTGGCAAGGAGGGCTCGGAGGATGCTGTTGACTGGTGGACTGCAACGCCACTCTCCCCCCCCCTTATCTCCCCGCAGCAGGATGACTGGGATTCCCCTAACCAGCCTCTAGTACAGGACCCGGATTATCAAGAGCACGGCACCTTTAATTGGGGATTCCCTGCTGACGAGACTCCTCCTCTCCTCGACGTCACAACGGACTTGCCAATAAGGAGCGAGGAATCCCAGACGCAGGTGTGCACCGACACCGGAGGAGACGGGAGAAACGGAACAGCGAGAGCCGAGAGGAGCGACTTTGGAGAACAGAGAGAGAGCAGCGGTACGGGATCCCGAGGAGTACAGGCTACGCCAGGAGGCCATCGGCACCACGTTTCGCCGAGTCACGCTCCAGGAGGAGCGTGGCTAACCCAGGTACGGGACCGGTTTACAGGGTGGTTCGGGAGGAGGGACTCTTCCGACTTCTAGGGAAACGGGAGGACAGAACGCGGTCGCCCCGCTTGCTCATTCCCCCCCCCTTTTCACTTTCACACGGCCGTTCCGAGCACGGGTTGTTTGTGAGGTGTCCCCAGCACTACCCTATCCCTGACTCACTTCTAGAACAGAAGACTCACACCGTGTATCTTTGTTTCCCCTTGCTCCACCATCCACGTTACCTCCTACCTACACCCCGGAGAGGGAGCTCCTGCGGAGGACCCGATCCCGGAGAGAAAGGCTCAAGCTGGAGAAACAAAGGAGAAGCAGACGGAAGGCGGAACAGACCCCATACTCTCCAGAAAGACTGTCCCTTACCACCAGAAAGTTGTATGGAAAAATAAAAGAGTCCATAAAACGACCTAGCCTACGACCGCTTATTACGACCCCACAACAACTGGTGTCAGAAGTGGGATCACCACCTCAGTCCATCTGTACACCCGAGATGGACGCGGTCGTCCAACACCTCATCAAGGGCCAGGAGAAGCTAGAGTGGGCTGTAGAACGGCAGCTGTCATCCGCCCAAGCGGACAGGGAGGTGTTCAAGCACACCATTACTGCCCAGATAGAGGGGTTACAGAAGCTCGTGCAGGAACCCGGGACTCCGGTACCACAAGAACGACGAGGTCCCACACATGGACCGACGGGGTGTCCTTGCAGAAATACGTGACCGGGGAAGACCCGGACGCGTTCTTGTTGAACTTTGAGCGCGCCGCAAGAGCATGTGGCTGGCCTGAAGACAAATGGCCTTTCTTTCTAGCACCTCTGCTGACGGGGGAAGCCCGATCCGCCTACCAAGTGGCCAATGCTACCGGTGACACCCCATATCACGACATAAAGGACATAATACTCGACCACTTGGGTTTGGATGCAGAGGCATACCGGGTACGTTTCAGAAAGGAAAGGGGCCTACCAGGGGAGAACCCCAAAACCTTGTTCTTCCGCCTGAAGATGGCCGCCGATAAGTGGTTGAAACCGACCACCAGTACCAAAGAAGAGATAATGAACCGCGTATACCTGGAGCAGTTCATGGAGGCCCTCCCTATGGCACACAAAGGTGGTTGAGGCAACATACCCATCTTTCCCCGGAACAAGCCATTGAAATGGCAACCACCTATTCCCGCGCTCAACCAAGGACAATGACATGGGAAACAGAGAAGACAACCAAAATACTCCCCGGAAGGCCGGAGAAGAAGATACACAAACCCCAGAACGACTATCCGAAACCCCGACCCTCCAGACCAGAAGCCCCTACTTTTCGAGGGCCCCAGTGCTTCGAGTGCGGAGAATGGGGCCACATCTCGCGAATGTGCCCCAAACGGAAACCAGCGGACGAACCCATGGAAGTGGGTTACATCCCTAGATCAGTCCTATATACTGCCGAGATGGGAGCCTCTTTTTATGTAAGTGTACAAGTGAACGGGAGGGTAATCCAGGCACTTTTAGACTCAGGCTGTAGGCAATCTGTTATTCAGAAATCCCTCATTCAGCCCTCACAATACATCCCGGATACCCTGGTTCACATTAGGTGTGTACACGGGGACGTCAAACCCTATCCCCTGGCTTCAGTTACCATTACCCCTCTGTCTGGGTCCCCCTGTACTGTAAGGGTAGGGGTACTGGATACCGTACCCGAGGATCTCATTCTTGGGACGGACAATCCAGACTTTCTGCTTCTGTTCCAGGACCATATAGAAAACAAAAGGAAGGGAAGTCAGTCAACCCCTCAATCAGCTTTCATAACTCCTGAGCCTTGGGTACTGGATAGGAGTTTTAAGTTCGCCCAAACTAATGACCCCACCCTATTTAATGCCTGGGAAGCCGCCCACCTGAGTCTAACCACCCCCTCTACCTCCTACCCCCGATTCCTGATCCAGGACGACCTATTATACCGCAAGGGAACCGCCGAGGAACCGGCCCAGCTACTGGTCCCCATGCCTTTCAGAGAACAGGTTCTCTTCTTTTCCCACGCCCACCTCACAGCTGGACATATGGGTGCGGAAAAGACAACACACAACGTGTTACGACATTTCTTCTGGCCGGGCATTTACAAAGACGTCAAAGTACACTGCCAGGAATGCGGTATATGCCAGAAAAAGAACCTACAGCGACCACCAGCCGTACCACTTCAGCCGTTGCCCGTGATAGGAAGACCGTTTGAACGGATAGGGATGGATCTGATTGGACCCTTACCCAAGACCCAAAAAGGAAATCTCTATGCGTTGGTCATCGTGGACTACGCTACTAGATTCCCTGAGGCCTTCCCACTTCGAAAACCCACCACGAAGAACATCGCGGACAAGCTAATGGAGTTCTTCTCGAGGGTGGGGTTTCCGAAGGAGATCCTTACGGACCAGGGCACGCCATTCATGTCACGGCTGATGAAGGAGGTCTGTCGGTCCCTAGACCTGCATCAATTGCGGACGTCGGTATATCATCCCCAAACCGACGGTCTCGTGGAGAGATATAATAGGACACTGAAGACCACTCTAAAGAAGATGCTAACTGTGGAAGGCAGGGACTGGGATCAACTGTTGCCGCTGGCCCTATATGTCCTGAGAGCGCAAGTACAAAGCAGCCTGGGTTGCTCACCGTTCGAGCTACTGTATGGGAGGCAACCCAGAACATTGTTAGAAATGACCAAGGATGCCTGGGAGAAGGAAGCCGAGGACGAAAAGAAAACCCTGCTAGAGTATACTAATCAACTGCGTTCTCGAATCGGGAAACTAAGGGACTTGGCCTACTCCAATCTCGAGAGGAGTCGGGAACGACAGAAAAAGTGCTATGATAAAGGGAAGAAATGGAGAAAGTTGGCTATCGGCGACTGGGCCCTGGTGTTGCTTCCGTCCACGACAAGGAAGTTTCAGGCCGAGTGGTTGGGCCCATATAGAGTGGTGGGGGTCTTTGGCAAAACCACGTACCAGGTCCAGGTCTCCCCTAACAGGAAACAGACTTATCATATTAACCTGTTAAAAAAATGGTTGGGACCCTTACCTACCTCAGCACATCTGACACTCCCAACCTCCCTGCCAGGAGGTAACACCCTAGACCTCCTCGTGATGAATGAAGAGTTGTCCAAAGAGGAAAAGGACGACCTGGTGGCCACGTTACTGCCGTTTGCCCCCCTTTTTTCAGACACCCCCGGAAAAACCACTCTGACTGAACATCGGATTGAGACACAACCCGGAAAAAAAGTCAAACTGAGGCCGTACAGGATTCCCGCCGCGAAAAGGGCTGCGGTGAGAAAGGAAGTACAAGACATGATTCAGTTAGGGGTGATACGTCCCTCCACAAGCGACTGGTCATCACCCATCGTCATGGTCCCCAAGCCGGACGGCTCAACCCGGTTCTGTATGGACTTCAGGGCGCTGAATTCCATCTCCACGTTCGATGCCTATCCTATCCCCCGGGTTGATGAGCTCATCGAGAAATTGGGTGATTCCAGATACATCACTACATTTGACCTAACCAAAGGGTACTGGCAGGTTCCTTTGCGTGAAGAAGACCGGAAGAAGACCGCATTCGCAACGGAAGAAGGTCTATATGAATTCAACGTCCTCCCCTTCGGCCTACATGGAGCCCCTGCCACATTTCAGAGGCTCATGAACACCGTCCTCAGCGAATTCCCCTCCTTCAGTTCGGCCTATCTAGACGATATTGTGGTCTACAGTGCAACGTGGAAGGAACATCTAGTACACCTGCAGAAAATCCTCAAAGCCCTGGAACATGCAGGGCTCCACATCAACTCACGGAAATCCAGAGCCGCTTATCACAAAATGAAATACCTCGGATATGTCTTAGGACATGGCGTAATAGCCCCTCAGGCAGAGAAGGTGAGGGCTATAGCAGACACTCCCTTTCCCACCACAAAAGGGACCTACGGGCATTCCTTGGTTTATTAGGGTACTATAGACGCTTTGTTCCCCAGTTCTCAGAAATAGCCTCCCCATTGACAGATGTTCTCCGCAAGGAGATGAAGCCGCACCGTTTGTTACACCCCTCCAGGGAAATGCTTGAAGCATTCCAGAAACTCAAAAACACCATAACCACAGGCCCTGTACTGACCTCCCTGACTTCGCCAAACGTTCATTTTACACACCGATGCCTCCAACTACGGGCTGGGTGCGGTATTGTCCCAAATAGCTGAGGACGGGGTAGAGCATCCAGTCCTGTATATAAGCAGGAAGCTATTCCCCAGAGAGACCAAGTACCCTACAATAGAGCGTGAGTGTTTGGCGGTGAAGTGGGCGGTAGACAAGTTAAGGTACTACCTAGAGGGGCGTCCGTTTATCTTATATACGGATCACGCTCCCCTACAGTGGATGTGTAGACACAAATCCCAAAACCCCAGGGTTCTCCGCTGGTTTTTGTCACTACAGCCTTTCTCCTTTGATGTACGCCACCGAAAAGGGAAGGAAAATGGGAGCGCTGACTATCTGTCCCAGGTGTTTCCTCTCCCCGATCGGGAGAATCCAAGGGAGGGTATGTGTGGCAAGGAGGGCTCGGAGGACGCTGTTGACTGGTGGACTGCAACGCCACTCTCTCCCCCCCTTATCTCCCCGCAGCAGGATGACTGGGATTCCCCTAACCAGCCTCTAGTACAGGACCCGGATTATCAAGAGCACGGCACCTTTAATTGGGGATTCCCTGCTGACGAGACTCCTCCTCTCCTCGACGTCACAACGGACTTGCCAATAAGGAGCGAGGAATCCCAGACGCAGGTGTGCACCGACACCGGAGGAGACGGGAGAAACGGAACAGCGAGAGCCGAGAGGAGCGACTTTGGAGAACAGAGAGAGAGCAGCGGTACGGGATCCCGAGGAGTACAGGCTACGCCAGGAGGCCATCGGCACCACGTTTCGCCGAGTCACGCTCCAGGAGGAGCGTGGCTAACCCAGGTACGGGACCGGTTTACAGGGTGGTTCGGGAGGAGGGACTCTTCCGACTTCTAGGGAAACGGGAGGACAGAACGCGGTCGCCCCGCTTGCTCATTCCCCCCCCCTTTTCACTTTCACACGGCCGTTCCGAGCACGGGTTGTTTGTGAGGTGTCCCCAGCACTACCCTATCCCTGACTCACTTCTAGAACGGAAGACTCACACCGTGTATCTTTGTTTCCCCTTGCTCCACCATCCACGTTACCTCCTACCTACACCCCGGAGAGGGAGCTCCTGCGGAGGACCCGATCCCGGAGAGAAAGGCTCAAGCTGGAGAAACAAAGGAGAAGCAGACGGAAGGCGGAACAGACCCCATACTCTCCAGAAAGACTGTCCCTTACCACCAGAAAGTTGTATGGAAAAATAAAAGAGTCCATAAAACGACCTAGCCTACGACCGCTTATTACGACCCCACAACAGTGTACCTAAATTTTGTAACATGCATTTAAGTTCACCATGATGATGATACCAATATTCATTGGTACCATGTTGTCACGCCATCAAATTAAATAACTGAGATTCTAAATTTTCATCTCTTTGTTGAACTTTATCCATGAACTCTTTTGCAGAAACCTGTTGAAGATGAACTCCTGTTTTTAATATGTGGTTCACTGCATATGAAAGTGCAGACAAATCGCTTTCAAACAGAAAATGAAATATATATGGAATGCACTGTCAAAATCTTGGATCTTCAGAGAACAATCTTGTTAATCGGTATTCTGAAGCTGGAATCCGTACAGCTCGCTCATCAAATCGTCCACCTTCTCCAGTGGGGAATAGCTTTGGAAAACAACGACCTTCTAAACTTTTTTCCCATACACTCATGGGAGTTCCCTTTGCTTTCTTCATTTGAAAAGATTCAATACTGTTTCCTATGATCTCTTTCGTAAGCAGATGATGTATAGCATAATGTTCATAAATCTCTTCACTCCTGGACTTGTCCACTTTTTCTATTTGGCCACTTGACATTACAGTTTCATTTTCTAAGTATTTTACTTCTTCTTCAACATTTACATTCGTATAAAACATATTATTATTTACCAGGTACAATGTAGCCTTTTGAAGTTAATTAACATCTACAAACTCTTGCCAGATGTTTTGACTCTTTGTTGGTACACGATTTACTAGAATAACTACTGGTTCATTTTCCTCCCTGTCTACACCAACAGTTTCAATGTTTTTCTTAAAATCTAAAGGTAAGTACACAACTCTTCCTTTCAGACCTCTTTGTAAATCTGTTGGTGTCAGCTTACCTGTTTTAGGCTCCATACAAACCATGGCCTGAAATGGGTGCACAGATTGAATAAGAATAGACTCATATGCATTTAAATCTGCCAATTCCTGAGGAACAGGTACCAACTCTATCTTGTTATGTAATGCTCTAGCTGGCATTTTGTTTTCTTCTAATTTGTTGTACCAGTATTTACAAATACCTTGATCAGTAGCGAACTCAAACTGACCTTCTACCAACAAATAAACACCAAATTGCTGCCACTTATCATTGTTTTCCTTTTCACTTATTAAATATAAATCAACATTCCTAGTTTGACTTCTATAGTGAGTACGTTGACAACAAATACAAACATAGTTTGTTTTTTCAGATGAAACTGTCTTAAACTTTGTAATTTCTTCTGCAAACTCATCAATACTAATCTCTTTCCTGTGTTCTTCAACATCTACACTTATCAAACTCTCACTTTGTCTACACTCCTCTACTGAACCAAAAAAACAAACTTTTTGTACATCTTATACCGAACTGTGCAAAAGAGCTGTGTTCATTTCACTTAAACATAATGCAGATGTTTTTACATAGTAGAGTCTCCTTACTAACTTCCGCATTTCAGATTGGTGTACAGCTAATATTCTTAAATGATGAAAAGTACTTTGGCACACTTTTCTTGAAAGACAAGCTCAGAGAGTGACCTTGTAACATACTATATTTTCTTATTATACATGGATCTAGTCCTTGTAACATCTTAATCTTCTGTTTAACACTTTTTTTTGCATATTCTCGTAAAAAGATTTCGTAATATGTCAATAGATTCCTGTCGAATACTGCAAATATTGCTACAATCCCAATTATATATAAGAGCCTCCCTTCAACTTCTTCCACTATTACTTCTTCCACATTCCTAGGAACCATTCTTAGGTCGAGCCTAGCGTTGCAGCGCATGCGCTGCTCGCTTTGCGAGGCATGCAGTATTCAGTGTAGTGTGGAAGCTTTGTGGAAGCTCTGCCCACTCTCTGCCCATCTTTTGCATTGGCTTAGGTCCTAAATGCTGACTTCTGATTGGTTTTTGGCTTGTTAGTCCCTCCTCATGACAGCCATGTCCTAATTTGCATCCTTCCATGGCTACTGGTCCCTTTACTTCGAACACTATTTTCTTCCCTGTCTCCCCCCGCCGCCTCCCGCAGTCCGTGACTTCCGCCTTCTTGCCCGCCCGCACTCCCGTTTCCAATGCAATAGGTTTCGCGTAAATGCGAGTCCTACTGCATTGCAAATGCTTGTTTTTGTTTGTTTACTGTTCTTGCAATGGCGGCGCACATGCTTTAGCTTTAAACATCTTAAGCTAAAGCGCGGTGCCGCGATTGCTTCAAAAGTCAAGAAATAGAAAAAAAAATTCTATTTCTTGAATTTTGGAGCAATTGTGGCACCGCGCTTTAGCTTAAGATGTGTGAAGCTAAAGAGCGAGTGCTGCGATCCACTTGTTTGTTGTTGTTCTCAGTCATGTGCTATCCCACCCTCCTAAATTCTCTGGCGCTCTCCCACTCCCTGCACACCTTTTCCATTTCTTCCGCCCCTCACATCCTTCTTTTTGTTTTTTAGTTTGTAAGCCCCCTCCCCACTCCTCCATTGCTCCTCCTGAAACTGCTGCTGCAGATCAGCAGCACTGACTTTTTCACCTGCTCCTCCTCTGTTGCTGCCCATCCTCAAATAAAACTGAAATGGCTGGCGCACACCCAAGCATGCACGCATCTTGTCCTTATTTTTGCTAATGCTCTTTAGCATTGCCAAAGCCAATAGGTGTGTAATCGCAAAGCCAAAAGGCTACTGTGACTGGCTTTGCCAATGCTTTTTGAATTTGCAATTCGTCACTTTGACTTCATCACAGAAAGCATCGCTTGTCAGCGTTTGCGATGTTTGAACTTAATGATAATGACGTGTATACTCCAGGGTATATGCACAAGGATCAGCGCCTAGGAGCGTGGACAGCCAGTGGCGCTAGCACATACATATTCGTGCCACCCAGTGTGCCATGTGATAGTTGAAGGGCATCATCCAGGCTCAGGTCCAGCCCACCACAATTCTACCCCTCTGTACTAATGATTCCTTAGGCGCCTCAAGCGGCTTCTTGGCGCTACACATTCATTTCTGCAGTGAACGCGCAGCCCACCGTGTTGTCTTACTAGCCCGAGTCTGTCACACGTGCCAAGATGAAAGGGCGTTTGGGTTTGATTTTACACACACACACAATATGAGACATCGTTTAGAGCGCCATTATATGTTTAGGCCGAGGCTTCAAGGAGCATTGTTCACCCTCTTGTGCCGCTGGCATCCGATTCGTCCTGTGTTATAAAGTGCCCCCCTCACTCGGACGAACACACCTCTGAACATGCCTCTGAAAAGGAGAACTCTATCCCTGCGAATAATATATATTTATAATATTTCCCCTAGGTCCTGTCACAGTAATTGGGTATTTGAAAACATCCCTGACTGGGAAGTTACCCCCAAATTGGACTTGGGGCTCAAAAATACAGGAACCTCAAAAAGGCACGTTTGCTTTTTTGAGAAATTGCATTAGGGCCCCTGGGGCACTGGGTACCCAGTTACGTGGGTGTACAATACGCAGTACTGGAGCCACAGTCCAGGCTCGTTGATGTACACATGTAAAAAAAGAAAAAAAGGTACTCGGAGTCGCAGACTAAATGGAGCACATGTGGGCCAACATATCATGAGTGATGTAGAGAGAGAGTGTGTGTTTGCACACCACACCAATCGCTACACGCTAATTATAGCCTGTGGGCCCGTCTGTGTGAATCCCGGGTCTACAGATGACTGCTCCTCTAGAGTCACACCGGAGCGTGCAGAATTTTAATTACACAGCAACAGACTGAGCATTAAATGCAGCTCCCCCCGACACACAATCTGCCCGTGTGTCTCCATCAGCGCTTCCGGTACACGCTGATCAATTTTCATTTTCTAGTAGCAGGTATCTTGTGTCGACAGTGACAATCCGTCTGCAGCTCCCACAGCTCAGCAGCGCCATTAAAGACTTGTGCAAAAATGTACATTTATTTAAAAAAGCATTAAAACTAATTATAAATAAACAGGTGCCGGGTGGTCTCACAGTGATGTCTAGAATGGAAATCCCGCGGTATAACACCACAATAAACGTGTTTGTGAAACTGTGTCTGATTTAACAGCCTGAAGCCCCCTTCTCTGAAAGATTCTGTCCCCTTAAAACGAAAGCCATCTTCACACTGCTATTTCGCCCTTAATTGTCCTTGTGATGGCGTACAAAAAATAGGGAAAAAGCGATGGGTGGAATATTTGAATGAATCTCAGCTACTGCTAGTTACTGTGGGCCGCAGTTCAGTTCATTGTTTTTTTTTTGCCCACCATGCCACCTCAGACAGGAACAAGCCATATGCAAATCAGCCTTGGTCCTGCTCCAATGGGAACAATGCAGCCCAACCAGCCAGGCAAGGTACATTCTAAACACAAGCAAAAGCAGACGGGTTCCAGGATGGACTGTTCCCTTGAGCAGCATGGACAACACTGGTTTTAATAGGGCAGGCGGACCTCTGTCCAGAGGGGCAGGGTGGGTGAAAAACGATGGACCTTGACGCGGAACCCAGCGACTGCCATTGGCTGAGATTAATTTCAGCACTCCATGCATCACCTTGCTGTTCATTGCAAAGCTAGAAATGGGGGCAAGACATTCAAAGCAAAACAGATAATGCAAAGTAAAGGGATGCAGAAGACGCCTTTTTTTCAAGAGCCAAATAAACCCCATAGTGTTTTATTTTTTAAGTTTAATAAATGGCCAAACAATATATTTCTAAACCTACACTTTCCTGTCCAGAACTATAAGTTTTAGCTCATTTGGTGCATTTTGTTCAGAATAACAAACATAAATCCATTTATTGCTTATTTCTTGGATTCTAATGATACGGGTTTCATATATTGTATTTAGGCTATCTGGTTTTAGGTTTAAACCTATAGTAACTGATAAAACCCCACCGAAAGGAAAATAGCCATCACCAGTGTAAACATATAAACATTGAAAAAACACCTTCGCAACCACAAACTAAGTACCATTCAAAGAAAGGAAAAGATGAATGAAAGACTCTTTTTTAGTTCCTCCTGAAGGGGCCTATACAATGTAATTTTGTTATACAAGGCAGCAGCAAGAAAGACTGGGATAACATTATTCTGCTTGATTTTTGTTGTTTAGGGATGTCACTAAAATATTGTTTATTCTTCCGTATGCTTTTTTCAGTTTTGTGGTCTTTGGTCTAAAGATGCAGTGTTTAGAAGCATGTTTTAGGTCTTATTTAGTTATTTTATAAACTGCAAAGAATCAGGAAATATCAAAATCATATTTGATATTTTGGCTACATTTGATTTCACTGATAGGAAAAATAGCTGGTTTCATTAGAATCTTTCCCAATATGTACCATCACATTTGCCCACAGACAGAGAATGGGTGAAATCCTTTGATACATCAGCCCCCTTTTCTAGAGAGTCAGTATTGATTGTAGGTGAATTGCCAAACACCCCAGGCTTTAAACATTCAATGCAAGGTGTAGTGACAGGTATATGTGAAAAGAGTGTTGTCACCAAGCATCTGAGATAGTGGTGCTTTGTGTGGCATCAAAGAAAGAGTCATCCTAACTGTGTCATTTACCCGGTGGTTCTCATTCCTAGAGGCAGTGAATGCTATATTATTCATGTGGCGATCGTTTACAGAATTTTTGCTTAGTGATGATACCAAAGGCAAGAAATGTGATGATCTTTGGTCACATATTGATAGTGATGTGAAAAAAGTACAGTCTACTGCATGCTCAGGTTTTTACAGGAAAACATGACTGCTGTAGTGGACATAATCAAAATACTAAAGACTAAAATCACTCTTATCTACCAAGTGTTCAGCGTAATTGGGTAGATGTGAAACATCCACTTGAGAGTAGGCTGGGTGACACTTTTAGTGACTTTGGCACTGCAACATGCTCCAGATTAGAATTCTTGCCACTTGGTAAGCAAAGAAATGTTGAGGAGCAATTCAGGAAATTGTATTTTACAGTCTATGATAAATGGCTTGCAATGATGCATAGAAATGTCCATTCACACACCATGGCATTTGAAGTTAATTAAGCCTCAATGAGGTACTCTGCACAAGTTCTATATCCCTCATGAATTTTCATCAGACTTTGAAAAGTACTGCTTCATTTTTGACGGATTCAATAACTGAGGGCATATACACCCAGTTCAACGCATATGTTGCAGAACATGTTCTAGAGAATCACAATCTTCAGGTGCACCAGTACTGGCATGGAAAGCTATGTCAGAGGCCAGAGTTAGCAAACTGTGTACTGGCTGTTTTGGCGTTGCCCGTCTCAAGTGCCAATGTTGAGAGGGCCTTTTCACAGATAAACGTTTACATGGGAAGGAAAGAGCGAGCGCGCATGACCAAAAACTCACTAAAGAAGTATTGTATGGTGTACTACAATAAGTTTGATTTGTAAAAAAATATTTGAACCTCATATACCCTGTACACATGCTGTGTATACACATGCATTATCAGTGCAGAAAGCACACAATAATTAAAAGCAAAACATTCCATAAACACCGGAAAAACACTGTTTCTGTTGTTTTTAATGGCGCGAAAAATGTGTAACCACTGATAATGACAGTTTTTTTAAAGTATTCAAAACACTGAAAAAACCCCACTAGAATTTACCAAAAATAGAAACTGAAAACAGGAAAGCCTAATTGTATTGTATTGTAATTGCATTTATATAGCGCTTACTACCCCTGACGAGGCGTCGAAGCGCTTTGTAATTCACCAAAGACTTCATTCCCAAGAAATACCATATAGTAGTAAATGTGTTAATGTAGAAGTGTGCCTCGATTTCAGCAAGCGCTGTGACTGTGGAAGACGCTGGGTTTGATGCATAATTTTGAAAGAGGAACATGTCTCATTTCTGGGGTTAAGCTCCCAAGTAGGAGCTGAGTTCCATCAGCCAAACAGACCAGTAACAGCACGTTATTCTCTTTGAAAGGCTTTTTTCATTTCTAAGGGCCTGCAGTTTGGACATTTCCCTGCAACTGGTGTACTATATGCCATCGAGCAGAATTGGGTTCTGGAACCACTATGTTGATAAAATGGCACAGGAGCCCAAATATCATAAAAAGTGTGGGATTTTTCTTTGACCTGTAACTTCAGTTTGCTATACCGAAGAGTTTCATTACCTGCGGGTCCAACAGATAAACGCGTTTTAATAACAAAATAAAGATATCTTCAATCTTTTTTTTTATTTTTATTTTTTTTACAAAGTATTTAAGCAGAGGCTGTCCAATAAATTAGATTCTGCCCTAGAAAGGCAAGCATTCGCAATGCCCTGCAGAATCCCCAGTATGTATGTTCTACATGAAACTCCCTGAGAGGTCTAGATACTTCTTTCACATAGGGGGTGGTGGGCGGCTAGGTGATCAATAACGAAGGCGCCCATGATGAAAAAGTACAGTTACAGGTAAGAAGCAGTTCCTTCTCTATCATGTGATGCTCATTATTTCATAACCAGAGGACAGAATAGGAAGTATCATCCACATAAGGATGGATGGAAAGAAGGAGCAAAAAGGACACAAATTAATAGAAAAGGTACTTAGCGATGACTTGCTGCACCTGTGAATCAGTCTTGGTTTAAGAATGTATGTAACAGTGTTTAGAGAAAACATGAACTGATCTCGTGCCCCCACCCTTGCCACCAAACTATTCTGTACATAAACTGACATTATATCTGGATACTGAACTATTCTTGGAGACCTAGGCCTCGAAAGATGCCAATCCTTGCTGTCTTCTCATGAAAAGACTAAGGAAGACACCGCTATATATGGATTGGCACATGGCAGTGATCAATGCTCTTACCAACTGCGTCTTTATTATAAAAACAACATGTTTCTTGCTGTGTCCATCTAAGCCAAAATGCTGCTGCCAGGTTGGTTTGTGGCATTACTGGACCAAAACATATGACACCAGCTCTTTACATTGCTGCGTATTAAGCACAGATTTACCCCTAAGGCTGGGACCATCTTTGTTTCTGAGGTAGTCCATGTAAATACTCAGATTACCCAAGTTCACGTGGCATGTCCATTGCTATAACTTGTATTCCGCACCTCAGTCTTCACTAGGGGTCCCCAAAACAAGAACAGGCACTTACAGAGATAGAGCTGACCAGGGGCAGCAGCAAATGACTGGGATCTGCTTCCAGAAGTATTATGTGTGCATTCTATTAACGTGAATGCCAGCATGGGGCGCTTGTAAACAACAAGCATTTACAATGCAATAGGTCTCGCATTTTAGAAACTTTGACCTCTTGGTATTGTAAATGACGAATTCCTTTTATTATTGCAGCTTTTTTAAACACAAATAAAAGGCATTGTCATTTACAATGTCAATAGCTTAAAATCTCGCAATTGCGAGACTTATTGCATTGCAAATGCTTGTTTCTTTTGGAATGGGAGAACCATCTTTCATCTCATAGCATCGACCACTAGTATTAACTGCATGTACTAATGTGTTCTCTTGAAAATAGCTTTCTTCATGAAAGAATGATTCAGTACTGGAAGTGTGCTTCCATTTACCAGTAAAAGTTTTACAAAAGTTACTTCTATTAACGAGTCTTTTTCTTTTACTTTTCTCCTTCATAAACATTCTCATTCTCTTCAATATTAATATAAATAATTTTTGTTTCAATTCAAAAGCACAATCTACTATACTTTCAATGTGTTGCTTTTTCTTATACGCTGCTGATCTTTTTTTTAAATATTTTTTACATTCTTGTAATAAACTATGAATTACTCTACTTCGAAACATTCTTGTACATATATCCTTATACTGTTTTTGTCTTGTAATATGTGTAGTTTTCCCATTAACTAAAGTTTTTTTACCATGAAAAGTCTTCTTTTCCTTCTGACTTGTTGTATAACTTTTCTTTTTCTTTTCAAAATTATTGACATTTTTTAATCTCTCCACAACTGTTTTAAGAAACTGTTTAGTGCTCTTACCAGAAGAGTTTTTATCCTGTGTAACGTATTGCTCTTTTTCTAATGTACTCTTTTCACTTTTCTTTAAGTAGTACTGTTTTCTTTGTTCTCTTCTCTTTTCATGTTTTCTTGCCATCTTCAATTTGTGTTCCAAATAAAATGCATTTCGAAAAAACAAAGAACAGCTTCAATAGTTTGTTACATCAATTAACAATTTTAAATTAATTACATATCAATATTCATAATAACCAATAAGCAATAAGCAATTACTTACAATTACATTGCTATTCTCTTCATAACAAATCAAAATGTACGATAACTACGAATGCACTTTTGCAAAGCTCTAAATGCCTGCGGAAAAACATTTTAACCTTCTTAAGCTAGCATCTTCAGATACATAACACATGTGAGAATACATGTACAAGTACACACATACCTCAGTCACTAGAGCTTGCAGACCTTTAAACAAGACAGATTGCACTTCCCATTTCAAATAGACACCTAAATTTATACAGTCCACTTCGAGTGTACCATTCCACAGACTCACACAAAATAGCCTCATCACTAATCCCTCTCCCAACATGGCTTTTACCTCACTTTTCTCTTACAGCTTCACTATTCACCAACTTTTCAGAATGTTGGGCCTACCCAAATTTAAAACAGCAATCCTTCCCATGTCACTGTTGTAAGTCTCACCACCTTTCTGAAGGCATGCATGTGTGTGTCTGTGCCTTTTGCTAGTGACATGATACATAAAAAGAAACATATAAATACTTGAATACCTGTGTTTCAGACTGCATGCTCTCTGAATATGTGTAGAAGAAGGTGTATGTATTCGTTTTTCCTCATAAAAGAGGGAACATGGGTGTTCAATAGTCTATTTGAGGGGACGCAAAGAGAAGCAAGCATGCATGTTTTTGTGCTTTTGCTAGTGACATGATACATAAAAAGAAACAGGAAGGTGCACAAAGAAGCAAGATAGGTGCTGAAAGAAGCAAGAGAGGTGCAAAAAGAAGCATGAGTGGTGCAGAAAGATGCAAAAAAGTTGCAAAAAGAGGCAAGAGAAGTGCAGAAAGAGTCAAGAGAGGTGCAGAAAGAGGCAAGAGAAGTGCAGAACGAAGTAAGAGAGGAGTACAAACAGGCAAGAGAGGTACAGAAAGAAGCAAGAGAAGTACAGAAAGAAGCAAGAGAGGTGCAGAGAGAAACAAGAGAGGTGCAGAAAGAAGAGAGTGAGGTACAGAAAGAGGCAACTGAGGTGCAGAAAGAGGCAAGAGAGGGACAGAAAGAAGCAAGAGAGGTGCAGAAAGAAGAAGAAAGGTACAGAAAGAGGAAGAAAGGTGCAGAAAAAGCAAGAGAGGTACAGAAAGAATAGGAGAGCTACAGAAAGAAACAAGAGAGGTACAGAAAAACATAAGAGAAGTGTAGAAAGAACTAAGATAGGTGCACAAAGAAGCAAGAGAGATGTAGAAAGAGGCAAGTGAGGTGCAGAAAGAGGCAAGAGAAGTACAGAAAGAAGCAAGAAACTTGCAGAAAGAAGCAAGTGAGGTGCAGAAAGAAGAAGAGAAGTGCACAAAGAAGCAAAAGAGGTCCATAAAGAAGCAAGAGAGGTAGAGAAAAAAGAACGAGAAGTATAGAAAGAGGTGATAGAAGTGGAGAAAGAGGCAAGAGAAGTGTAGAAAGAAGTCAAAGAAGTGCAGAAAGAAGCAAGAGAGGTGCATAAAGAAGAAGAAATGTGCAGAAAGATGTAAGAGTGGTACAGAAAGAGGCAAGAGAAGTGCAGAAAGAAGCATTCATGCATGTGTCTGTGCCTTTTGCTAGTGACATGATACATAAAAATAAACATACAAATAGTTGTATACCTGTGTTTCAGACCGCATGCTCTCTAAATTTGTGTACAAGAGAGTGTATGTATTCCTTTCTCCTCATAAAACAGTGCACATAGGTATTGAATTGTCTATTTGAGGGGCTCTATAACATCTACATATATAAGACATGTCTGCCTGTACGACCGAATGACAGGGCAGAACTGAGACAATCTCTTCACCTGTAGGAGAAGCTATCAGTTTTTAAGCTAGCATCTTCAGATGCATAACACATGTCAGAATACATGTACAAGTAGACACATACGTCAGTCACGAGAGCACGCAGATCTTTAAACTTGACAGACTGCACTTCCCATTTCAAGCAGACACCTAAATTTATATGGCCTACTTCAAGTATGTTTCCAGAGACTCATAAGAAGTAGCCTAATCACTAATTCCTCAGCCTACATGTGCTAAACCTCAATTTTCTCTTGCAGCTTCACTATTTACCAACAACTCAGAATGTTGGGCCTACCCAAATTTAAAATAGCAATCCTTTCCATGTCACTGTTGTAAGTCTCACCATCCGTCTAAAGGCATGCATGTGTGTGTCTGTGCCTTTTGCTAGTGACATGATACATAAAAAGAAATATACAAATACTTGAATACCTGTGTTTCAGACCTCATGCTCTCTAAATATGTGTACAAGAAGGTGTATTAATTTGTTTCTCCTCATAAAAGAGGGAACATGGGTGTTCAATAGTCAATTTGAGGGGACACAAACAGAAGCAAGAGAGGTACAGAAAGAAGCAAGAGAGGTGCAGAAAGAAGAAGAGAGGTGCAGAAAGAAGCAAGAGAGGTACAGAAAAAGGCAAGAGAAGAGCAGAAAGAACTAAGAGAGGTACAGAAACAAGTAAGAAAGGTGCAGAAAGAAGCAAGACTGGTGCAGAAAGAAGAGAGTGAGGTGCAGAAAGAGGCAAGTGAGGTGCCGAAAGAGGCAAGAGAGGTGCAAAAGAAGCAAGAGAGTGAGGTGCAGAAAGAGGCAAGTGAGGTGCCAAAAGAGGCAAGAGAGGTGCGAAAGAAGCAAGAGAGGTGCAGAAAGAAGCGAGAGGTGCAAAAAGAGGAACAGAGGTGCAGAAAGAAGCAAGAGAGGTGCAGAAAAAGGCAAGAAAAGTGCAGAAATGACTAAGAGAGGTGCAGAAAGAAGAAAGAAAGGTACAGAAAGAAGCAAGAGAGGTGCAGAAAGAAGAGAGTGAAGTGCATCAAGAGGCAAGTGAGGTGCAAAAAGAGGCAAGAGGGGTGTAGAAAGAAGCAAGAGAGGCATAGAAAGAGGCAAGAAAGGTACAGAAAGAAGCAAGAGAAGTACAGAAAGAGACAAGAGAAGTGCACAAAGACAAGGAAAGGTAGAGAAATAAGCAACAGAGGTGCAGAAAGAGGCAAGAGAAGTGCAGAAAGAGGGAAGAGAAGTGCAGAAAGATGCAAGACAGGTGTAGACAGAAGCAAGAAAGGTGCATAAAGAAGCAAGAGAGGTGCATAAAGAAGCAATAGAGGTGCAGAAAGAGGAAGAAAGGTACAGAAAGAGGAAGAAAGGTGTAGAAAAAAGCAAGAGAGGTGCAGAAAGAGGCAAGAGAAGTGAGGAAAGTAGAAAGAGAAGTGATGAAAGAGGCAAGAGAGGTGCAGAAAGCAGCAAGACGTGCAGAAAGCAGCAAGAGAGGTACAGAAAGAGACAAGAAAGGTACAGAAAGAGGAAGAAAGGTACAGAAAGAATCAAGAGAAGTGCAGAAAGATGCTAGAGAAGTGCAGAAAGAGGCAAGAGAAATACAGAAAGAAGCAGGAGAGGTACATAAACAGGCAAGAGAGGTGCAGAAAGAAGCAAGAGAAGTGCAGAAAGATGCAAGAGAGGTGTAGAAAGAGGAACAAAGGTGCAGAAAGAAGAAGAAAGGTACAGAAAGAAGCACGAGAGGTATAGAAAAAGGCAAGAGAAGTACAGAAAGAAGCAAGAGAAGTGATGAAAGAGGCAAGAGAGGTGCAGAAAGAAGCAAGAGTGGTGCAGAAAGAAGCAAGAGAGCTGTAGATAGAGGCAAGAGAGGTACAGAAAGAGTAAGAAAGGTGCAGAGAGATGTAAGAGAGGTACACCAAGATGCAAGAGAAGTACAGAAAGAGGCAAGAGAGGTGCAGAAAGAGGTAAGAGAGGTGCAGAAAGAGGCATGAGAGGTGCAAAAGAAGCAAGAGAGTGAGGTGCAGAAAGAGGCAAGTGAGGTGCCAAAAGAGGCAAGAGAGGTGCGAAAGAAGCAAGAGAGGTGCAGAAAGAAGCGAGAGGTGCAAAAAGAGGGACAGAGGTGCAGAAAGAAGCAAGAGAGGTGCAGAAAAATGCAAGAAAAGTGCAGAAACGACTAAGAGAGGTGCAGAAAGAAGAAAGAAAGGTACAGAAAGAAGCAAGAGAGGTGCAGAAAGAAGAGAGTGAAGTGCATCAAGAGGCAAGTGAGGTGCAAAAAGAGGCAAGAGGGGTGTAGAAAGAAGCAAAAGAGGCATAGAAAGAGGCAAGAAAGGTACAGAAAGAAGCAAGAGAAGTACAGAAAGAGACAAGAGAAGTGCACAAAGACAAAGAAAGGTAGAGAAAGAAGCAACAGAGGTGCAGAAAGAGGCAAGAGAAGTGCAGAAAGAGGGAAGAGAAGTGCAGAAAGAAGCAAGACAGGTGTAGACAGAAGCAAGAAAGGTGCATAAAGAAGCAAGAGAGGTGCATAAAGAAGCAATAGAGGTGCAGAAAGAGGAATAAAGATACAGAAAGAGGAAGAAAGGTGTAGAAAAAAGCAAGAGAGGTGCAGAAAGAGGCAAGAGAAGTGAGGAAAGTAGAAAGAGAAGTGATGAAAGAGGCAAGAGAGTTGCAGAAAGAAGCAAAAGAGGTGCAGAAAGAAGCAAGAGAGGTACAGAAAGAGGCAAGAAAGGTACAGAAAGAGGAAGAAAGGTACAGAAAGAAGCAAGAGAGTTGCAGAAAGATGCAAGAGAAGTGCAGAAAGAGGCAAGAGAAATACAGAAAGAAGCAGGAGAGGTGCATAAACAGGCAAGAGAGGTACAGAAAGAAGCAAGAGAAGTGCAGAAAGATGCAAGAGAGGTGTAGAAAGAGGAACAAAGGTGCAGAAAGAAGAAAAAAGGTACAGAAAGAAGCACGAGAGGTATAGAAAAAGGCAAGAGAAGTACAGAAAGAAGCAAGAGAAGTGATGAAAGAGGCAAGAGAGGTGCAGAAAGAAGCAAGAGTGGTGCAGAAAGAAGCAAGAGAGCTGTAGATAGAGGCAAGAGAGGTACAGAAAGAGTAAGAAAGGTGCAGAGAGATGTAAGAGAGGTACACAAAGATGCAAGAGAAGTACAGAAAGAGGCAAGAGAGGTGCAGAAAGAGGTAAAAGAGGTGCAGAAAGAGGCATGAGAAGTGCAGAAAGAAGCAGGAGAGATGCAGAAACAGGCAAGAGAGGTCCAGAAAGAAGCAAGAGAAGTGCAGAAAGAAGCAAGAGAGGTGTAGAAAGAGGAAGAAAGGTGCAGAAAGAAGCAAGAGAGATGTAGAAAAAGGCAAGAGAAGTACAGAAAGAAGCAAGAAAAGTGATGAAAGAGGCAAGAGAGGTGCAGAAAGAAGCAAGAGAGCTGCTGAAAGAGGCAAGAGAGGTGCAGAAAGAGAAAGAAATTTGCAGAGAGAGGTAAGAGAGGTGCACAAAGATGCAGGAGAAGTGCAGAAAGAGGCAAGAGAAGTGCAGAAAGAGACAAGAGGGATGCAGAAAGAGGCAAGAGAGGTGCAAAAAGAGGCAAGAGAGGTACAGAGAGAGGTAAGAGGGGTACAGAAAGAAGCAAGAGGAGTGTAGAAAGAAGCAAGAGAAGTGCAGAAAGAGGAAGCCTGGTGCAAAAAGAAGGAAGAGAAGTAGAAAAGATGCAATAGAAGTGCAGAAAGAGGCAAGAGAAGTGCAGAAAGACAAAAGAGAGGTACAGAAAGAAGCAAGAGAGGTGCAGAAAGGGGCATGAGAAGAGGGGAAAGAATAAACAGAGGTACAGAGAGAAGGAAGAGAAGTGCAGAAAGAGGCAATAGAAGTGGAGAAAGAAGCAAGATAGGTGTAGAAAGAAGCAAGAGAGGTACAGAAAAAGGAAGAGCGGTACAGAAAGAAGCAAGAGAGGTACAGAAAAATGCAAGAGAAGTGCAGAAAGAAGCAATCATGCATGTGTGTGTACCTTTTGCTAGTGACATAATACATAAAAAGAAACATACAAACAGATGAATACCTGTGTTTCAGACCACATGCTCTATACATTTGTATACAAGAAACTGTATGTATTCCTTTCTGCTCATAAAACAGTGCACATGGGAATTGAATACTCTATTTGAGTGGCACAATAACACCTACATATGTAACTCATGTCTGTCTGTGCAAGTCAATGATAGAACAGAACTGAGAAGATTTGTCCACCTGTAGAAGAAGCTACCAGCTTTTTAAGCTGCCATCTTCAGATGCAGAACAAATGTGAGACTACATGTACAAGAAGACACATACCACACTCACGAGAGTGCGCAGACCTCTAAACTTGACAGACTATATATATATATATATCAATACGGCCTTCTTCGAGTGTGCCTTTCCACAGACTCATACGAAGTAACCTAATCAATAATCCCTCTGCCAACATGTCTTAAACCTCACTTTTCTCTTGCAGACTATTCACCAACTGTTCAGAAAGTTGGGCCTACCCAAATTTAAAACAGCAATCCTTCCCATGTCACTGTTGTAAGTCTCACCATGATTCTGAAGGCATGTATGCGTGTGTCTGTGCCTTTTGCTAGTGACAAGATACATAAAAAGAGACATACAAATACTTGAATATCTGTGTTTCAGACCGCATACTCTCTAAATTTATGTAGAAGAAAGTGTTTGTATTCCTTTCTCATCATAATACAGGGCACACGGGTACAGAGTTATACAGACTGGTATATAGTTTAATACATCTGTCAACATGGTTTAAACATCACTTTTCTCTACTACTTTCATTAGACACTCAGGAAGCACACATATTACTATGCCCAACCTATTTCCATCTACATTTCAGTACAATAAAACAAACTACAATACACATTCATACACTTGGTAACATATTTCAAACATCACATTTCTCTAATGCTGTGCAAGCTTTATAAATAATGCATTACAAACTTAAAAATATCACTACAAACACTGAACCACCCCTACGCAATACATAGCACACCTTAAACATTTGTAACTCACCTCTGAAATACTATTGCAGAATATAAAAATGTCAGAAACTCCTTAAAGATTTTCTTTCCAACACAATAAATGTGGTGCAGCACTCTCAACAAGGTAAAACCAGTAATGGCAAACTTTCCCTCTCTTTTTGCACACAAATAAATGAAAGTAACAAATCAAAATGCTCCCTTCAGTTTTTCAAATTCTAAAACCCATTTCTATTGGTTACACATATTAACCCTTTATTACTCTCTTCCAAAAGTACCCAAGATGCTTCTGTAATTTATTGGAGTTGCGACTCCACGCGGTGCCGCAGTTCAACATTGCGATGGAGCCGCGAACCCTTACGAGAGTTCAAAAACTTATTTCCACACCACTTCTAGACATAGTATTGATTTGGGAAATATTACTTTAGTAGCATATCACTTATATATAACTTAGCATTTCATATTTTAAAACCACAGTTAAGTTTCAACCCTTCCCCCATTCTGTTTAATTCTAGTTTCCATAGTAACACTTTCTGCAACATTCATCTGTACCAAAAGGTCACAAGTTCCCCATATTTTCAAATTCAGCACACTAGCTTACAAATGCAAATAGCAGGTGTGGTTGACTTTTGCAAAATATTAGCGTATCCTATCAACTGTACCTTTCAAACATTTGTATCTGCTTTTTCTAAAACAGCATCTTCTCCACCATTTTAGATACCTCTCATTCTACCAACTGACTTACTCAGCTACAGACATCTTTCGATTCCTTCCACACATCCCTTCAAAATGCTTGCAGTATGGATTGTGGGGAACAGCTGTGTTTTCTGGGATGCTGAACACAGAGGTATTGACAAAGACCTAGGTTTGCAAAATGTGGATATTAAATGGTTTGCACAGAGAGGATTAAAGTGGCACCAATTGATGCCTATGGTTAAAACCTTTTTAAATCTCCAACCCCCTGCCCTGATGATTATGCACTCTGGTAGCAATGACCTAGGCACATTGACTGGGGTAGGGTTGGAAATCATAATGAAGGATACCTTTGCACAACTGATGTTGCTTTTTCCTCAAACTGTCTCTGTATACTCTAACATATGCCAAAGACAGAAATGGAAGTGGTCAAATCAATTCTGTCCACAGATTGACAAAGCTATGAAGCATGTTAATAAAGCTGTTTCTGCTTACCTCAGGGACCATAGGATGGGCTCCCTCTATAACAACAATCTACATTTTTATATGCATGACATCTACAGAAGTGATGGAGTTCACTTGACAGATGAAGGGAACAGAGTGTTTCTCAACAACCTTAAGCTGCGCATACACACTTACATGTAGCTGCAACAAAGTCATAATGAACACAACGTCTCTTGTTAGAGCCATCCTATAACCCAACAGTGAAAGATATATATTTTTTAATATATATTTTCTTTTTAAAATTTTTCCGGATTTGCGAACCCGTTGCGAATTTGGAAAACAAAAGCTTGAATTCAATGTACTAAAACACATTTCACTTTTCAAGTTTAACTTTAATTTATATTTTTTTATATTATTTCTAACTCTATCAATTTTAATGTGATTATTAACTTCAATCTCACTAGTTCTATAAAAAGTTCACAACTGCAACACTACCTTCTGAAATGTATACTATTTAATTATTTATTTATGGTGGATCTGCGAACCCACTGCGATGTTACACTGGGGGGCGCACTGAGAATCCTATCACAAGAGAAAAAAAAGATTATTGCACCCCAGTTCTAAAGGCCCAAGTCTGGCCCCGGGGACCCCATCTCCCGGGGCCACACAATTTCAATACTCATTTTTTATTTTAAGGAGGGGGTTGCACTGCCCCCCTCCCCAGGCCGAATACAGAACCGGGGACCCCATGCTTCGGACCCGACCATTCTTAAAAAAGAAGTTGGGCCGAGCGGTCCCCCTCTTGCCCATTTTCTGCCCCCGGGGACCCCATCCTCCGAGGCATGACCGTCTCTTGCAGGAGCCGGCATGCCTTTTTACCCCCAGGGAGCTGCTGACATGCAGCTCCCTGAAGGTAAAAAGGCACAGTGCTCCACTGTGAACAAGTGAGAGCAGTGCTCCTGCCATCCCGTAGCAAACTGCAATGTCCCGGGGTGGGCACCCCAGGACATTGCTGGAGCCGGCCCTGGGGGGTGGCGGTCCCCAGGACAATGGAGGGCTCCTGAAGGGGGTCTGTGTGGCCCCCTCCCATCTTTGTAATGGCCCTGTGGAGGTGGTGGTCCCCAGGGCTGGGGGTCCGCAACGGACCCCCACATTTAATTGATCTGTGCCCTGGGGAGATGGCGGTCCCCGGGGCTGAGGGGGGGCAGGAGCCCCCCATGCCATTTTTATAAACAAAAAAGCCCCAGGGAGGTGGCGATCCCTGGGTTTGCTGGAGGGCCACGTGCCCCCCGCATTTATTGATGACTATCACCCCAGGGAGGTCGCGGTCCCCAGGGCATCACAATTATGGTATTGCCCCTGGGACCTGGGTCACCAGAGGGCTTAATAGAAATGAAAAGCGGGAGCCCGCGCTTCGCTTTTTAAAAACATTTTGGCAGTATTCGCGCAAAGAAAAAACTACTGAATGGATTTACACCAATTAACAAAAAGGTAGCACTCTGGACCAAGTGCTACCTTTCTGCCAAATTGGTGTAATTCCGTTCAGCAGTTCGGGCTGTAACTGTGTCAACAGTTTCCTATAGAAATTAAAATGGAGAAAAAGTGTTTTGGGACCCCCCTTTTTTCTCGGACCCCGCTTGATGAATCACCCCGAAACTTTCAAGACAGGAGCTGACCTGAGCGCCCCATTAGGGGGCGCTCAGTTCAGCGCCTGACGTATGACGTAGAACTAACATTCAAACGGCACCAAAGATATTGGCAAAAGAAAACACGCTTTTCCTATGGAAACTAGGTCCCAACCATAACTACCTACTGGCGACCGCCAGTAGGTAAGATATATATATATATATAAATGTAGATATAGATTTATACATATACATGTATGTATATGTATATATCTATATGTAAATATCTATATATATCTATATCTGTATCTATATTTATATCTATATATATACATATACATATATATAAATACATACAAATACATATATAAATACATATATTACCTACTGGCAGTCGCCAGTTAAGCCCCCGGGTGGGCCAGGTCCCAGGAGCATATGAAATTATGTTGTGGAGGCCCGCGGGGGCCCCCGCAGCCCCGGGGACCGCCACCTCCCCGGGGCTTATTTAATTGTATGCAGGGGGCACGCAGCCCTGGGGACAGCCACCTCCCTGGCGCTTTATTAGAATAGTGTGGGGGGGCCTCGCAGGCCCCCCCAAGCCCCGGGGACCGTCACCTCCCGGGGCTTAATTTACAAACGGTGGGGGGGCCTCAGGCCCCCCAATCCCAGGGGACCACCACCTCCCCGGGGCTCAAATAAATAATGTGTGTGGGGGACTCGAGCCCCCCACACTGCCCCGGGGACCACCACCTCCCCCAGGGCACTAATTATTTAAATGCAGGGTCTGTTACAGACCCCCGGCCCGGGAACCACCACCTCCCTGGGGCTTTGCAAACATTGGGAGGGGGGCCGCGCGGCCCCCCTCCTGGAGCCCTTAATGGCCCTGGGGACCGCCACCCCCCAGGGCCGGCTCCTGCAATGTCCCGGGGTGCCCTCCCCCGGGACATTGATGTTTGCTATGGCAGGGTGGGAGCATGGCTCCCGCCCCGTCATAGCAATCTCTGCTTTGGTTTTTGGAAGCGAGAGCAGGAAACCTGCTCTCGCTTCCAAAAACCGAAGCAGAATTGCTTTTGCACAAGGGGAGCTGCATGTTAGCAGCTCCCCTTGTGCAAAAGCAATGCCAGCTCCCGCAGGAGGTGGGGAGCCAACGGGACTGTGGGGGCATAGGGGCTCCCCCCACGGTCCCCAATGGAGAGGCCAGGCCCCAGGGGATTGGGTCCCCGGGGCCCCCCTCCAAAAATATTTTTAAAAAAGAAGGCTGGCCAGGCCCTGGGGGATGGGGTCCCCAGGGCCCCAAAAATGTAAAAGAAGGGGGGCCACACAACAACCCTTGTAAAAAATTTTTTTTTTTAAAAAGCAGGCATCAAGCCGCGTTGTTAGTTGGGGAATTAATTCCCCTTGAATACTGAGGGTCCCTGGGGGCCAAATAGCCCACCAGGTACCTCCAGTATGCGCCACAGAGCTGCGTTGCAGAGAGGTGGTCCGAGGCCACGCCCCTTTCTACACCACTCTGCAAACGCGCCTCTTGATGCACTGCTGGTGGGGCGATGAGGTCCTCTTGTGTCCTGAGGACTTCAGGACACAAGTGGACTTCATCCCCCGAGCAGCAGTGCGCCAAGAGGCGCATTTGCAGAGTGGTGTAAAAAGGGGGCATGACCTTGGACCACCTCTCTGCAATCCAGCTGTGTGGCACTTACTGGAGGCACCTGGTGGGCTAGTTGGTCCCCAGGGACCCTCAGTATTCAAGGGGACTTAATCTCCCAACTTAGAACGCGCCAGGGGGTGCATTTGCAGAGTGGTGGAGAAAGGGGGCGTGGCCTTTGTCCACCTCTCAGCAATCCCACTGTGTGGGGTTACTGGAGGTAAGAGGTAGGCTAGTTGGCCCCTAAAGGACCCCCAGCAGCGAAGAGGACTTCAATCCCCATCCAAAAGTGCACCAGGGAGCGTGTTTGTAGAGTGGTAGGCAAAGGGGGCGTGGCCTGCTACGAGTACTTACCAATGCTGCTTTGTGGGACATACTGGAGGTAATAGGAGGGGTAGTTGGCCCCCAAGGATGTCCTTGGGAGCCAACTACCCCTCTTGTTACCTCCAGTAAGTCCCCCATAGTGGGATTGCTAAGACGTCTTCGGAGGCCATGCCCCCCTTTCTCCACCACTCTGCAAACGTGCCTCCTGGCAGACTATGGGATGGGGGATGAAGACCAATTTACTCCTGAGGGAGTTTGGGGGCCAAGAAGCCCTCCTGGTACCTCCTGTAAGTCCTACGCAGCGGAATTCCTGAGCGCTGGTCGGAGGCCCAGCACCCTTTCTACACCACTCTGCAAACGTGACTACAACTTAAAGAAGCATCTTTCTGCACCTCTGACTTAGAGGTAGTTTTAATCCCCCTGCCCTATTATGTACTAGGGCTTTACAGGGGAGGTAATGCCAATCACAGGGGTACCCCAACGCATAGTGTTCCCTAGTGTATGTAGGTGTTTTCACTGTATTCTAAGTGTCTTTTAGCATAGCACTGGCTCTAGGCCTGGTTAGTCAGAGTCAGCAAAACGTTGGGGGCACAGGATGACTTTGCAACAAGGCCTCTTTCTGCTCCTCTGTTGGTTCTTTCTGCATATCTCTTGCTTCTTCCTGCACTTTTCTTCGTTTTTGTGGACTTCTGTTGCCTCTTTCTGCATTTCTCTTGCTTCTTTCTCTGCCTTTGTTCCTCTTTCTTCACATGTCCTACCTCTATAGGCATAGTTAGAAATTATCAATTAAAAAACCTTTGAAATTCACTGAAAAAACCATAGGTTTCAGGGATGTTATAGTTAGAAATTAGCATTTAAAAAACCTTTGAAATTCACTGAAAAAACCATAGGTTTCAGGGACGTTATAGTTAGTTGGACATTTCACTCGTACAAAACCAGAGAAATTCGGCCGTTATAGTTTGTTCAGCTAACTATAACTCGTGCACCCGCAATGCACTGCTGATGACGTCACATATTACATTATTCATGACATGGTCAGTGACATCACTGATGACATCTCAAATGACATCACTGAAGACATCACTGATGACATCATCCACGCGATAATCTGATGCACCTCCTCACACCCTAGTATAACCTTTGATACACCTACTCTAAAATACAGACTACCATTTTGGAAACCATAGATACACCAATACCAGTTACTACATACGCACTCACTAATTCCTAGGTCTACACACACATCCACTCATTCACCCATACAGTCACTCATACATGCGGTCACTCATCAGTACAGCACTATCATATGCACTCATACACTTATACAGACATTCACACACCACCACTCATCCATAGCGTTACTCACACACCTAGTCAGTCATGCAACAAATCAATCACACTTCCATTTACTCACCTATACAGTTATACAAACACCACCTCTCTTATTCATACAGATACTAACACATACTTACTCTCTTATACAATCACTGATACAACCACACACTCATACATACAGCCACTCTCACAATCACTCACTCTCACATATAGTTCATTTATATACTCCAACACTCACATATACTGCCTTTCACATATGTAGCTACTCACACATGTACCACTGAGACATCCATTCACTCACCAACATACCCATACACACACTTACCCACCCATACGGCCCTTCACAGATGCACTCTTAAACCCATACACCCAGTGAATCACCCACTCACACATCCATGCATGGAGTTACATACCCCCCACTCACCCACACAGACACTCAGGCACCCATACAGATACTCAGACATCCAATCAATAACCCTTATAGACACTCATTTAGCTGCTCACCAACCCATGCAACCGCATACACACCAACTGACAGACTGATACAGACATTTACACAGTTTAGTCACTAACCCATGCATTCACTAAGACACATTTAATCACTCATTTATACAGACAGTCACGCACTTACTAAATCATCCATTCAAACACTTATACACCCACTTACTTTTCAATACACCTTGGCATATATATATATAAACAATACTTAAACTTTTCAGAAACACACAGTCACAGGAAGATGTCATCAGTGATGTCATCAGTGATGTCATTTGAGATGTCATCAGTAATGTCATCAGTGATGTCACTGACCATGTAATGAATGATGTAATATGTGACAGTCATCAGCAGTGCATTGCGGGTGCGCGAGTTATAGGTAGCTGAACTAACTATAACGACTGAATTTCTATGGTTTTGTACGAGTAAAATGTCCAACTAACTATAACGTCCCTGAAACCTATGGTTTTCTCAGTGAATATATATATATATATATATATATATATATATATATATATATATATATATATATATATATATATCCTACTGGCGGTCGTAGGTAGTACCATGTTTCCATGGAAAAAGCTTTTTTTGACTTGCCTATATATTTGGCACCAGTTCACGAATCTTCATAACATTTTCCCCTAAAAATGTGCTGGTGTTTCTAGTTGTGCATGGAAAGGTTCAGGACGATCTTGTAAGTGGGGGCAGAGAAAAAAGGGGTTCTGAAAAAGTGAATTTCCCATGTTATTTCCCATAGTGATTTTAGACATGACTACAGCCTGAACCGCTGAACGGAACTACATCAAACCTAGCAGAAAGCTAGCTCTTGGTCCAGAAAGAGTGATTTATGTTATTTCGTATACATCCATTCAGTAGTGTTAGAGATATTAACAGAAAAACAAATTTGTATATCTAGGGACTCAGATCCTCGGAGGATCCGACAGTCCCCTTGCTGAAATCTGATTGGCTGCCAACACTTCAACACAGGACCTGTTGGCTGCCATCTTGGTACTCTGCTTTAGCCGAGTCCCCCCAAAAACATAGAAATAAAGAAAAGGTGGCACGGTAGGAATAAATACCCTGAACCCCTAGCCCTGGGGTCCCTTAGGGACCACGCCAGGGCAAAAAAGCATTTTTTTTAAATGTTGCTGCAAAGTATTGATTGAGTCATAAATCCGTGGCCAGGTCCCGGGCGCATATGGTAAAAAACAAAATGGACTTGGTATAAAATAATCAAAAAACATAAATGCAGGTGGTAAACAAGTCCAAAAGTCACATAAGTTACTGTTCTCAAAAGGATTGTGTCTGTTGAGATAGATTTCATAGGTCCAGGTGGCCAAGTTTTTTTATCTCACAGTGAACTCCTGGGGATACCGGAAGGCGCTGGGGTAACAGGATGCAGAACAGGCAGGTGGGCATTGTAAGCAGAGGCTCTGTTCCAGGGGAGGCCGGGCTTTTTATGTAAACTAACGTTCTACGTCCTGAGATGTACAAACACCCTCAAATTACCAGTAGGCGCTAAGAGGATGCCTGCCATACATTGCATTTTTTAAAGGTGCAGTGTGAAGGCAACAAAACTCACTATGTGCATACGGGGACTAAGAGGCTTCTCAGACCACCACCGTGAGGTAACAGACAGGATGGGCCCCCTGCTGCATTCTTTCAACAGGCTAATGTCCAGGTGTACTCAGCACAATCCATTCTGCACAGCTGATTACAGGGTTCCCCAATACACCCTTCTAACAAAATGCTATGCACAGCTGGGACCAATAGCTTCCCAAGGTAATCCAAGGAAGGAATGCCCAGGTCAGTGTACTTCCCCAGATGGACAGGACAGACATGCCATAAGGTTTCATCGGAATCACATCCAGCCAGGCTTACCTTCGAACTGTACTGCTCCTGTGCGCCCTTGTGGGGCCTCCCAGTTATCTGGGCCACCCTATTGAGCAAACACCATAAACTGAGGAGAACCAAGGAGCAGAGATTCAGCAAAGGTGCCATGGTGCGCAGCATTTCAACAGCTGCTGAAATCTGTGGGCTTCGAGGAGCATGCGCTCGGACTGCATGCAGCACTTCAAAACTACTCCTGCTGCATCACTTTCCGAAACAACCTCAACTTTTGGGCACCCCTCCTTTTCTTTAGGCTGCGCCTCCCAAAACATTTCGACACAACCCCTTAACCCTTTGCTTGCCTTATTGTTCGCCTGTCTTCTTAAAGTTCTGCTTCATGCCAATACAGCCAATTTCACACCCTCCTTCTACCCCAGGTACTCCGCCTCACCTTTCTGCTGTGCCTTCCTATGCCTCGCCAGTCCACTGCTGCTCCTGCACTACTGCAATACTAAACCCAGCAGGAAGGAAATTACTAAATGGACTCAGAAACACTGCACTGCACACCTAGGTATGTTTACCTGAGAAGAGAGTAGTTAGGCCTGTCACAGCACTCAAAATGGCACTTACTCTAAGGTGACCTGATTTTGAGGATCAAACTCCCTGGACGTTACATAAACAGTGTATTGTACTTCCATTTATATAGTGCCTACTACCACTGATGCAGTGTTAAAACTCTTTATGCAGAGCAGCAAGAAACCCATAGTTAGTTTGTGTTCATGAAGATGATTGGGATGGGGGTCAATAGATGATATAGAGGATATTAAGTATTTTTTAGTTATAAGCTGTAAATTCAACAAATGAAAGGTTGTGAGTATTGAGATTCTGAAATAAAATGAGGACAAATAGCAGAAATTATATAGATTAAAGAAACATGCTTGAGACGGAGTAGGCTGTGCTCAGATAGAGGTGAGCAGAGGAAGGAAAGTAAGGAGAGGGTCATTCAAAAGGAAGAAGAAGGGACCATCAGCCTTTTGAATTCATGGTGAGTTTTGCATGCAGGATTTAGGGAATGTAGAGAAGACTCTTTGAAATAGCATTTAATTTGAGGATGCAAAACTGTAAAGAGAAACATGTGCATGTGATTGTGCTATATCAGGTACTTTTGACATGCTCTAATCAGACAAATTTTTTGTCCACTGCTATAACGCACCTTCAGTAAGGACAGCTGATATGCTCGGAGGATGGAAGCATAAAGTAATTGCAGGATGCATCAATAGTGAAATATAGAGAGCTTTAGGCTGTGCTGAAAGGGAGCAGTACCTTCATGATCATAATAACATGAGAGAGTACACTGGGTAAATAATACAAAGATTGAAAATGGAGCAGATATCTTCTGATATTCTAGCTTAAAGTATGGCTCCCGGTATTAATTACAAAAGTAAAGAAGAAACAATTGGGATGCTCCTTGGTTAATATGGCACGAAAATGGGTCTGGGTCAGCTCCCCCTGACAGTGGAAGTGTATTGCCTGCATTTCTGTGGCTGAAATCTGAAGATTCACACACTGAAATGAGGCGCTTAGAGGAAGGGCAGCTTTTAGAAATTCCATGAAGACTTTGGGTCTGACTTATTCACCCACTCACACACCCACCAAAACACTTACACACTCACTCACAGACCCATACAGACACTCGCCCATCCACTCACTGACCCATATAGCCACTCACATACCCTCTTTCAAAGGTGAAAGGTTATAGTTAGGAAAAAAAACTTGGAAATTCACTTTAAAAGCCAAAGGTTACAGGGACATTACAGAGAGGAAATAACATTAAAAAACTGGAGAAATTGACTAAAAAACGAAAGGTTACAGAGACGTTATAGTTAGCAAATAGCATTTAAAAAACCTTAGAAATTCACTGCAAAAAACAACGGTTACAGGGACATTATAGTTATGCTCAGATTTCACTCGTACAAAACCATAGAAATTCAACAGTTATAGATAACTGAGCCAACTATAACTTATGCCCCAACAATGCACTGCTTATGACCTCACATATTACATCACTCATGGCATGATCAGTAACATCACTGATGACTTCACTGATGACATCTCAAATGGCATCAATGATTATATCACTGATTACATCATTGACACACCCTCTTGCATACCCACTCACACCCCATGCAGTCTTTCGTACACCTACTCATATGTTGACATAAGCACTCATATATGCATTCACAGACCCATACAACTACTCACACACCCACTCACTCATCCATACAGCCACAGACACACCTAATCATTCACCCATATAGCCACTTACACACCCAGTCATACACCTATACAACCACTTAAACATGCAGTCATTCACCCATGCAGGCACTCACACACACACTCACTCACCCAGACAGACACTACTCACCCACCCACTCACTCATCCATACAGGCACTCAGACACCCACTCATTCACCTACACAGACACTTACACACCCAATCACATACCCATAAAACCACTCACACACCCACTTATAAACCCATACAACTACTCACACATGCACACACATACCCACACAACCACTCACACATCCACTCATACACCCACACAACCACTCACACACAGGAAACTGCATTTACATTGCTGCCATTACATCGCAAGACTATTAAAATGCGGTCGTTACAACGACCGAATTGTTAGTAAGCAATGCATTTACATCGCTAGTCATTACAATGACTTGCTGCAGGGGGCACTGAGGTATTAGAAATGAATTCCAACACCTTCCCTACTGTTGCGCAAACTGGAGTAGGAATAGTAAATAATACTATTCCTAAGTCCAGTGCTCCCCCTACAGCAAGTCGTTGTAATGACTTGCGATGTAAATGCATTGCGTACTAACAACGTGGTCGTTGTAACAACCGCGTTGTAAAAGCACGCAATGTAATACATCGCGTTGGAATGTACTATATTCCTCACACACCCACACATATCCCCACCACAACTAACACTAACTCACACATCCATACAATTTATCACATACCCATACAACCACTCACACACCAAGTTACAAACCCATACAACCAGTCACACACACATTCACACCCCCCACAACCACTCACCCAAGCACTCACACATCTTTACAACCACATACACACCCACTCAATCACACAACCACTTACAGAACCACTCGCACACTCATACAACTACTCACGCAACCACTCACATACCCACACAGCTACTCAGAAGCCCACTCGCTCACCCATACGCCACTTGTACACCCACTCATACACCCACTCAAACACTCATAAAGGCACTCAGACACCCACTCACACACTGATACAGACAGTTACACAGCCACTCATATCACATATGTTAGAAAAAGTATTACTCATTACTAGTACACCTGGTATACTAATCTAACCTTTGTAGTAGGTTAGTATATATGTTTAAAACTCATAAACACTTAGAAAACACTTACACTCACTTGATGATGTCTTCAGTGAGGTCATCAGTGATTTCATTTGAGATGTCATCAGTAATGTCTTCAGTGATGTCATCAGTGATGTCATTTAAGATGTCATCAGTAATGTCATCAGTGATGTCACTGACAATGTCATGAGTGATGCAATATGTGAGGTCATGAACAGTGCATTGCGGGGGCGTAAGTTATAGTTAGCTCAGGTAACTGTAACTGCGGAATTTCTATTGTTTTGTACGAGTGAAATCTCCCTGTAACCTTTGGTTTTTTCAGTGTAAAAAAATAAATATATATATATATATATATATGTATATATATATATTATCTACTGGCGGTCGCCAGTAGATAGTTATAGTTACAACCTATTATCCATAGGAAATCTGCGACATTCTATTTGAAATAACTCTCTTGCCGGTTGACGTATCTTCGCAAAATTTTCAAACTTTGTGGGGCGCTCCGGTCCGCTCCTACCCTGAAAGTCTCGGGGGATTCGTCAAGCGGGGGCCTGAGAAAAAGGGGGTCCCAAAACGCGTTTTCCCCTTGCAATTTTCCATAGGAAACTTTAGACACGGCTACAGCCCGAACTGCTGAACGGAATTACACCAAATTTGGCAAAGAGGTAGTTCTTGGTTCAGAAAGAACCCTTTTTGTTAAATGGTGTAAATCCGTTCAGTAGTTGCTGAGAAAATCAAAAGTAAAAGTATAGATATATCTATGGCCGAGTAGGGTCCGCGTACCCTCAGCGCACCCTGCGCGCACCGTCCCGATCACGAGCTGCATGTTAATTGGCTGTCAGCTGGCTGTCAACATTCCGATTCAGGAAATGTTGGCAGCCATTTTGTCCCTCGGTAGAACCGAGGGACAGAAACAAGTGCGCAAAGCGCACAAAGGGGGCAGGGTAGAAACACCCTGACCCCCTAGGTTTGCTCAGGGGTCCCACAAGGACCCCCTGGGCAAAAAAATATTTTTTTTTTTTTAAAATCGGCAGGATGCGCTCAGGGTGCGCAAATCCTGCCGGGAAAAAAAAAATCGAAGCGTGGTCTCCCGCGCTTCGATTGTATTTTGCCCCCGGGTGGCCCAAGTCCCGGGGGCATGGTGGGGGTGGGTATATTGTTTGTATGGGGGGCCTCAAGGGCCCCCAAGCCCCGGGGACCGCAACCCCCGGGGCTTTATAAAAATGGTGCGGGAGGGCTCTCCTGCCCTCCCGCAGCCCCGGGGACCGCCACCCCCCGGGGCTTCTTTTTTTAAATAAATAAGGTGTGGGGGCTCCAGCCCCCACACGCCCCGGGGACCACCACCTCCCGGGGCACTTACAAAATAAATGTGGGGGTCCATTACGGACCCCAGAGCCCCGGGACCACCACCTCCCCGGGGCTGTGCAGTTTAAGGGAGGGGCCGCGCGGCCCCCTCCTGGAGCCCTTGATGGCCCTGGGGACCGCCACCCCCAGGGCCGGCTCCTGCAGTGTCCCGGGGTGCCTACCCCGGGACACTGTAGTTTGCTATGGCAGGGCGGGAGCCTCGCGGCTCCCGTCCTGTCATAGCAAACTGCTTTGGATATGTAGCGAGAGCAGGAAACCTGCTCTCGCTCCAATATCCAAAGACAATTGCTTTCCACATGGGGAGCAGCATGTTAGCTGCTCCCCATGTGGAAAAGCAATGCCGGCTCGCGCAGGAGGCGGGGAGCCGGCTGGGACTGTGGGGGATTGGGGACCCCCACAGTCCCCAACCAGAGGCCAGGCCCCGGGGGATGGGGTCCCCGGGGCCATAAGTGGCCAGGAGGGGGGCCACGCAGCCCCCTCCCCAAATTAGTAAAAAATTTAAAAAAAAAAAAGTGCAAGGCCGGCCCCGGGGATGGGGTCCCCGGGGCCTTAAATGGCCTGAGGGGGGCCACGCAGACCCCCTCCAAATAAAAAAATTGAGGGCATGCCCCGGGGATGGGGTCCCCGGGGCCAATACAGGCCCAGGGAAGGGGGCCACGCGGCCCCCTTCCCGTTTTTTTTTTCATTTAAAAAAAAAATGCTCAGGCCCCGGGGGATGGGGTCCCCGGGGCCAAAAGTGAGCAAGGGAAGGGGGCCACGCAGCCCCCTCCCTTTAAATTTTTTTTTTTTAAAAACGACCGGCATCGTGCCGGAGGCCTTGCCCCCCTCCCTGCAGTACTCTGCAAACACGCCCCCTGGCGCGTTTTAAGAAGGGGAAATAATTCCCCTTGAATACTGGGGGTCCCTGGGGGCCAACTAGCCCACCAGGAACCTCCAGTATGCGCCAGGGGGCTGCGTTGCAGAGAGGTGTACAGAGGCCACGCCCCTTTTACACCTCTCTGCAACGCAGCTCTGTGGCGCTTTTTAGAAGTATATGGTGGCCTAGTTGGACTCCAGGGAACCTCAGGATTCAAGGGGACTTAATCCCCCAGCTTAAAACGCGCCACGGGGCGCGTTTGCACAGTGGTGAAGGGAGGGGGCGGGGCTTCAGGTGACATGTGTGCAAACAGGCCCCGTGGCGCGTTTTAAGATGGGGAATTAAATCCCCTTCAATCCTGAGGGTCCCTGGGGGCCAACTAGCCCAACAGGTACATCCAGAAAGTGCCACAGAGCTGCGTTGCAGAGAGGTGTAAAAGGGGTGTGGCCTCTGTACACCTCTCTGCAACGCAGCCCCTGGCGCATAGTGGAGGTTCCTGGTGGGCTAGTTGGACCCTAGGGACCCTCATGATTCAAGGGGACTTAATCCCCAACTTAAAACGCGCCACGGGGCGCGTTTGCACAGATGTCACCTCAGGCCCCGCCCCTCCCTTCACCATTGTGCAAATATTCCTCTAAAATCTGCCGAACTACGAATTCCGATTTACTCACCTGTTATCAGGAGAGACCTCAGTGCTGCATCTTTCAGCCCAGTACTAATCCTGAAAAGTAATTTTAACCGTACTTACCAGTAACTTGAATTTCCTTGCATAGGATATCATTGCCTGCTTTTTGCTGAAAAAGTTTCTAAGTGTTGATTTTTGAAACATACAAATATTCCTCTAAAATCAGCCGAAATACGAATTCCGATTTACTCACCTGTTATAAGGAGAGACCTCAGTGCTGTATCTTTCAGCCCAGTACTGGTCCGGAAAAGTAATTTTAACCGTCCTTACCAGTAACTTGAATTTCCTTCCATAGGCTAACATTGACTGGTTTCACTTGGAAATTCTTCTAAGTGTGGAGTTTTGGAACTTTAAAATATTCCTCTAAAATCAGCCGAAATACCAATTCCGATTTACTCACCTGTTATCAGGAGAGACCTCAGTGCTGCATCTTTCAGCCCAGTACTGATCCTCAAAAGTAATTTTAACCGTACTTACCAGTAACTTGAATTTCCGTCCATAGGATATCATTGTCTGCTTTTTGCTGAAAAAGTTTCTAAGTGTTGATTTTTGAAACATACAAATATTCCTCTAAAATCAGCCGAAATCCGAATTCTGATTTACTCACCTGTTATCAGGAGAGACCTCAGTGCTGCATCTTTCAGCCCAGTACTGGTCCAGAAAAGTAATTTTAACCGTACTTACCGGTAACTTGAATTTCCTTCATAGGCTAACATTGACTGGTTTCACTTGGAAATTCTTTAGTGTGGAGTTTTGGAACTTTATAATATTCCTCTAAAATCAACCAAAGTACGAATTCCAATTTACTCGCCTGTTATCAGGAGAGAACCCAGTGCTGCATCTTTTAGCCCAGCACTGACCCTGAAAAGTAATTTTAACCGTACTTACCAGTAACTTATATTTTCTTCCATAGGAATCCATTGTCTGGTTTTCAGCAGAAAAGTTTCAAAGTGTCGATTTTCACAAACTACAAATATTCCTTAAAAATCGCCTGTATGACTTAAACGCATTCTTTCAACTGTTTACAGGAGATGCACCAGTGCTGGATCCAGGATCCAACACTGAGTAAGAAAAAGTAACGATAACAGTTTTTACCTGCTAAGTGAATTTCCTTCCATAGGATAACATTGGTGATTCTATGTGCAAAGTATTTAAACTAAAGTAATTCATTCTCATAAAGTATTTTTTGTAATGTAATGTATAATGTAATTACAATGTAATTTAAAAAATAAAATATGTAAAAAAAATTGTTTCTAAAAATGTAGTAAATCAGTATGACAAAAATTAATATAACAATTAATACATTTAAAAATTGTCATTTACAAAACCTTTGAAATTCACTGAAAAAAACGTAGTTTTCAGACATGTTATAGTTAGGAATTAGCATTTAAAAAACCTTTGAAATTCACTGAAAAAACCATAGGTTTCAGGCACGTTATAGTTAGAAATTAGCATTTAAAAAACTTTTGAAATTCACTGAAAAAACCATAGGTTTCAGACACGTTATAGTTAGAAATTAGCATTTAAAAAACCTTTGAAATTCACTGAAAAAACCATAGGTTTTAGGGACAGTTATAGTTAGTTGGACATTTCACTCGTACAAAACCCGTGAAATTCCCCCGTTATAGTTAGTTCAGCTAACTATAACTCGCGCCCCGCAATGCACTGCTGATGACGTCACATATTACATCACTCATGACATGGTCAGTGACATCACTGATGACATCACTGATGACATCTCAAATGACATCACTGATGACATCATCCACGTGATAATCTGATGCACCTCCTCACACCCTAATATAACCTTTGATACACCCACTCTAAATTACACACTGCCATTCGCAAAACCATACACACTCCAACACCAATAACTACATACCCACTCACTGATTCTTAGGTCTACGCACACATCCACTCACTCACCCGTACAGTCACTCATACTTACGGTCACTCAGTACAGGACTATCATATGCACTCATACTCCTATATACACACTCAAACACCGCCACTCATCCATAGAGGTACTCACACACCTAGTCAGTCATGCAAATAATTAAACACACTGCCATTTACTCACCTATACAGTTATACACACACCAGCTCACTTACTCATACAAATACTAGCACATTCTTACGCTCTTATACAATCACTGATACAAGCACACACTCATCCATACAGCCACTATCACAATCACTCACTCTCGCTTATAGCTATTTATATACTCCAACACACATATATACTGCCTTTCACATATGTAGTTACTCACACATGTACCACTGAGATATACATTCAATCACTAACACACCCATACACACACTCACCCACCCAAGCAGTCCATCACAGATGCACTCTTGAAATCATGCACCCAGTGAATCACCCACTCACACATCTATGTATAGAGTCACACACACCCCACCCACACAAACACTCAGGCAGCCATACAGATACTCAGAGAACCAATCAATAACCCATATAGACACTCATGTAGCTATTCGCAAATCCATGCATCCACTTACACACCAACAAACAGACGGATACAGACATTCACACAGTTTAGTCACTAACCCATGCATTCAGTAAGATACGTTTAATCACTCACTTGTAGAGTCAGTCACTCACGTACTAAATCATCCATTCAGACACTTATACACCCACTCATTCTTCAATACGCCTTTCCCTATATATATTAAACATATTTAAACTTTACAGAAACACACAGTCACTGGATGATGTCATCAGTGATGTCATTTGAGATGTCATCAGTGATGTCATCAGTGATGTCACTGACCATGTCATGAGTGATGTAATATGTGACGTCATCAGCAGTGCATTGCGGGGCGCGAGTTATAGTTAGCTGAACTAACTATAACGGGGGAATTTCACGGGTTTTGTACGAGTGAAATGTCCAACTAACTATAACTGTCCCTAAAACCTATGGTTTTTTCAGTGAATATATATATATATATATATATATATAGAGTAGAGTAGAGTAGAGAACAGTCTCTAGGATTGTAAGGGCCCATTGAGCTTAATAAATAACCAAAAATATAAACTCGGTACTAGAAAATGTATCATGGACATTTTCTGATTACATATTTTCATAAAATCGAGGTAGCTTTAGTCCTATATCCTGCACGAACTAGGTAATAACAATATAAGGAAGCTCCTCAACATGAAGCGATTGTACAATTAGGAAATAACTAAATTATCATAATAGAGAATTAGATTGAGAAACCATATATTGTCACAGTAGGGGGTTGGAAGAGAGGTCTATAATATGTTGTGATATTCATTGCAGAGTCCCATATGATGTGGAAATTAAGAGAAGACTTTATTACCTAAAGAAATTGTGCTACACGGGATAAAGCAATTCGCCAAATGGTGAGGGTAGCTATAAAAACATGTATGGTGAAATAGTAAGGTGAAAAGCGGCACAGATCTCTTATACTTTAACATGAACCCATGTTTTTTCAGATAATAAATTTGTATATGGAACAGTTACAGATGGTTTCCTCAATAATAGAAAGATTTTAATGGCACAGAAAGAGAGATCAGAATAGAAGTATAAGAGACAAAAGTAAGTGTATTCTTATTTGGCCTTCCAACCCGCAACACTAATAGGCTACCACTGAAATATACTAGTGACACACAGTTTCTATGTTATTCTTGATAGCAGAATAGATAGTGAAGACAATATACTTAAAACTTTTGGGAAGATACCAATCATAAGGGAACATTGCAAGAAACAATATTGTGTTCATGTAAGACAAATGGACTTATTCATGTATCAATAGGGGCGTAACAGAGGTCTTGTGTAAAAACAAATGTTTTCATGATGTTCTGATGTAGGTGATATTAAATTAAAAAGCTACGGGAAAACATTGTACAGAAATAATAGATTCTGCTCTTTATAGTGTAGGATTTGGTCTCATGGGTTTGAACTACTTTTATATAGGGTAACATCACATTAGAAATTGCTGTACAAATGTATAATTTTTATCCCTATTATATTGCAATTATATATAAAAAATGTCAATGTCTAACAGCCTTGAAGAAGCGCAGTGTGCAGAAAACACGTGTTGGCTGTGTAAGATCTTAATACGAAATTGACTACGTGAATGAATAAAAGAAATCAATGCAAGAAATATAATTGCCTTTAACTTTTACTTATCTCAGTATTGCTTTTTGATGTATTATAACTACACCACCAGTAGGGTACCAGTGTACTGGGATTCTAACCCCTGCAATATTCCTGTTACCCAGTATCTCTGTTATATATCCATCTATCTATATTTATATCTGTATCTCTATCTATCTATCTATCTATCTGTATATATCTATCTATATATGTATATACATATATAGATATATATACACACATACATACACACATTCACACACACACATAGATATATTTTCTGAACAAACCAAAGGTTACAGGGATGTTATAGTTAGGCTCAGATTTCTCTCGTACAAAACCTTTGAAATTCAGCAGTTATAGTTACCTGAGCGAACTATAACTTACACCACAGCAATGCTCTGCTTATGACCTCACGTATTACATCACTCTTGACATGGTCAGTGACATCAATGATGACGTCCTACTTTTTATTAGGACCACTCCGTAAAACGGTTATTTGTCTTCAAATTGTTGTGTGAGAAGCATTGCTTGCAGTTTCTTCCAGTTGCAGCTGTTTTTTCCAATAGTTGAAGGGAGTGTTCAACCTCCATCTGGAGACCCTCACATTATTGCTGATCAAGAAGAAGAAGAAGTGCCATCTACTTTTAGGAAGGAGAGCCAGGTGTGCCAGTTTTTCACTATACTGTCTGAAGAGAAGAAGGTATCTGCCAGGTTTGTAATAGGCTAACTCTGTGGGAAAGAGTTATCACATAGCACTGCAAAAAAGTACAGCCATGGAACTTTCAGTATGTGGAAACACATCAAGACCTGATATAAACGGTCTTATCTGCGGATGGTGAGGGAGAGGAAGTGAACATCTGGAGATGCTGCAGGTGGTTTGACCTCTTTTGGAAATAGCAGTCCTGCTCTAATTACTGTGATAGCTACCTCTACAAAGTTAGGAAGCACGGCAATACACTGTGCCACCTGCCACAAGCTTGTGGCAGTGAAAGTGCAGAATGTTTCAGATTTGTTTGTTGAAGTAAACAAGCAGCGGTGTTACGTTTTTTTCCATATTACTTTCATACTGCTCTTCCACAACACCGTTCTGATTTAAAAATGCTAAGTTGCTGCATCCAGTTTCTTTGTTTCTTTGGTTAGTTTATGAAAGAAAACAACAAACAAACTTAAAATGCTTTTTTTTTTTAAATGGTTCTTTTTAGAACCACCATTGAATCAATCAAATAGCAGCGCCTGAGTCTTTATTATTCTTGTGTATTTTTGTCTGTATGTTGATAGATGTATGAATAACTATTTGCGAGGAAGTGTCAGTGTATATATGAGTATGTCCCAGGATGTCTAAGTGTGTCAGTTAATGTATCAGTGTGTGTTTGTGCCTGTGCCAGCATGTGTATGAGCGTGTGACAGGGTGTCTGAGTGTATCTATAAGTGATTGTCTGAGTGTGTCAGTGAATGTATTAGAGTATTTGCTTGGCTGCCCCTCCCTCCTTCCTAGTGTGGTCAGATTGCTGCCCTGACCCCCTACCACCTTCCCTCCATTGTCTGTGGGTATGCCATTATAATTTATTAGTCTCCCTGTTGTCCTCCATGGTGTGTTGTGCTTCCAGTGCCCATCATGAATGCTCAATAAGTATACAAAACAGTGATGGATGGAATGTTCAAATTAATCTTAGCCACTGGAAGTCACCGAAGGCTGCATCCCAATCTATCATTATTTTGCACATCATGCCACCTCAGTTGGGACCAAGCTATATGCAAATCAGTCTTGACCCTGCTCCAATTGGAAGAGTCCAGCCCGAACTGCCAAGCCAAGTCCACCCTGAACCGGAACACAGACAACGAAGGACCGGTTCAGCCTTCGTTATGGGCTCATCAGGTGGGCACAGCTTGGTTCTAGTGACACAGTGTGCACAGGACCCATGTCTGAGCATACCCGTCCCACTAAGGGCGACTCAATAAGTATACAAAATATTGATGGAGGGAGTGCATGAATTAATTTCAGCCACTGGTAATCACTCGGGGCGCATCTCAACCTATCATTATTTTGCACACCATGCCACCTCAGTTTGGACCCTGCTATATGCAAATCTGTCTTGCCTCTGCTCCAATAAAAACAGTCTAGCCCTAACTGCCAAGCCAGGACCTCCCAGAACAGGAACACAAGCAACCTAGGATCTATGTCACCCTAGTTATGGGATCATCAGCCAGGTACAGCTTGGTTCAAATGACACAGTGTGCACGGGACCCATGTCCCAGCATGGTCACATTGTTGCTCCTGCCCTCTGTTTTCCATGTGCAGGCCCCTACCCCCTTCCGCCTGCCTTCCATGGTCCGTTGGCATGCCACTGCACCCTCCCTCTTGCCTTTCATGATCTGTTGTGCTGCAACTGGTCCTCCTGTCTGTCTGGAATGGTCAGCTTGCTTCCCTTGGATCTTTCCCCTCTGCTCTCTGTTGTCCATGTGCATGGCTCTGTCCTCTCCCTATTGTTTTCCATGGCCCATTGTGATGCATTGCCCTCCCACTTGCCCCGTGTGTGTGTATGGTGCTGCTGCAACCCCCTGCACCTGCCCTGTAAGGTCAGCATGGTGCCCCCGCCCACCTCCCTCCTGCCCTCTATTGTCTGTATCCATGTCCCTACAACATTTCTCCTTCCCTTTGTGGTCCAATGTACCATCCATGCCAACATTTTGAACTTTGTAAGAAGGAGATTGTAAAAAAAAAATCTGGGGAATTGATTTTCCCTAACGACTTACATTGAAAAAGAGATTTTAGGTGGGAGATGGCTAAAATGAAGTCTTTTTGGGCTTAAAAACATGGTGTCTCCTGCCGGAATCGGGTCTGTTGGCATATATGGTTGTGCTTAAGCTGCCTATCCTTTCTGCCCTCAATGATCTATGGCACTGTCACAGTCTCTTGCCTGCCCTGCATGGTTGGACTGTTTCCCATGCCCCTCTTTCCCCATTCCTCTATGGTCTGTTGTGCTGTCACTGACCCTCCCACCTGCCCAGCATGGTCTACTTGCTGCCCTCAATTGTCTAAGTCCATGCCCCTGACCTCTGCCTCCCCACGGTATTCAAATGAACAATTAGATTGCTAACATTCTATATTTTTTTATAAAAGTGTGGCATGCCTGAAGTCATATTGCTGTAATCAAAACAGTAATACCTAAAGCAATTCCTTTAGAAATCATAAAAATAATGGGGTCTTTTTCCCATAGAAATTATGGTTAGTGCTCTAAAAAACTAAAATGAGGACACATTTTCTGAGTTCTCAAATAGCGACAAAGCACTTTTAAATTATTTGCTATCTTTGTGCTTTTTTTATCCAGTTGATCACTTGATTATTTGTTGCACTTAGGGGAGAGGATGTGGCATTACGGCCAGAGCTGCCAACTTTGCAACTGGGGAACCAGGTTTGAGTTTCGGTGTTGGCTCGACTACCTGTGATTTTGGGCATATCACTTAATCTCCTCATGCCTAAAACCAAAATGAATGTGTCCTTGTGTATTGTAACTGATGCTCATGTAAAGCACTCCTATAACTTTGGGTCAAGTCTGCACCATATAAAACTGCATAAAAACAAAATAATTAAGTGTTTTACACACTTCTGTCATTGGGCTACACTTGGGCTATATTTGGGTGACATTTGTGCTATATTTGGGCTCTTTTTTCTCTGGTGGCCATCATGGCAGACTTCTTTGTTATGAAGCTCCCTAATTTCCTCATTTACTGCAGTATCCTCTGTAGAAAATGCTTGCAGTTTTACACTTTGATTCCATCAAGATGGTGTTAAGATTTGCCACGCTTTTGGCATAAATTCAGAATGTTAGGACACTAGTTGCTTATAGAACACCAGGATAAAGCTGCTGATCACCAGAGAGTTAACTGGCAGTCTGCTGCTGGTGTAGAAATTGCATGTTTCAGTTTGCATGTCAGCATGTTTTAATGAAATAGAAGAGTAAGGTATTTGAGAACTCATTTAAAATGCATCCTAATTTTGCTTTCTATAGCTCTAATCATATTTTCTATGACAAAATGTACTTCCTCATTTTATTCCTTTCTAAATCAGACACTTTACATTTTACCGGTTTGATTTAATGAAGATGGCTCCAGATGTACCACACTTTTGTCATAAGTAAGACTGTTAGCAATCTAGTTTTTCTTTAGAACACTCTCGGAGGCTGCTATAGAACACAGGGGAATGTCGATTTTCAGAGGTGTACTGCACAGAGAATCGTGATTTTATTAAAGACTAGGAGACTAGCATAATGTATAACCTTTTGTTCACCACTTCTGAGCAGCATTTAAAAGCTTCCGAATAGAATAATATGAAGTCACAAAACATTAGAACATTCAACATATTAAAAGCCCCCAAGATTCCAGTCTCACCCTCTTTTGTTTCTCTTCTTTCTCCTATAACTCTTTCTTTTGTTTTCTTCCTTCTCAATCTCCTTAAACACTTTGTTGAGAATCTGCAAATAAAAATTAAATTTATAAAAAACAACTTAAGATAACATTTTCCATAATTTTTCCTTCAAATTAATTCATGCTATAACAGTAAAACATTGAAACATTTACCGATTTCTAACCTCTAATTACCTCCACCACCCACATGGGTGGGTGGGAGGGAGGGATAATTCTAGCCTCCTAGTCTTCAATAAAATCACGATTCTCTATGCAGTAAAACTCTGAGAATCGACATTTTATGTCAAGGCAGGAGGCTAGCATTATGCATGTTTAAAGTCCTTCAAAACTTGTTCCGTTACATGCTCCACTGGACTGAAATAAAAATCTCTAAACACTCTGTCATTTGACCAATCTGCTGCTTTAAGAATCTCACTCAAATTTTCCCCTGCACTATACGCCTTAGTTGCCATTGCTCCATGAATTGAATGCACCTTAAACTTTTCCAAATTAACTCTTGCCTCACTCATCGTGTTTTTAACCCACCTAGCAATAGTTGCCACAGAAACTGCACCATGAGGTTTGAGATATTATATTAACAATTGATCTACTCCTAAACTCCTGAACTCACTTACTCTGGACTCATATTCTCTAATACATCTCCCCACACACAATTTAGGATGATCAATAAATCTAGGATAAAAAATTCTTTTAAGTATCAATTTAGTTCTTCGCTTTACTTCAAACAACACTCCTTCCGGATTGAAGAAGCTTCCTGAAACATCCAAAGCTTTCACATTTGACACTATCCTAAATAAAACCATACATAGTAATGTAGCCAACTTTCATGACAACTGTTTTAATGTGAAAGAGCTATTAACCTGACAACTTTCAAACAAGTTCCAAATCAAAGTAACATCCCAAACAAAGGAATATGTCGGACCTGGCGGTTTTCTTAAACGAATACCTTTCATTACTGTACATATCAACTGACCTTTCCCTACTGAAAGGCCTTCAACCAGAGAATGCCCTACTGCTATTGCCGATCTATAACTATTGACAGTCCTATAACTCAAACCTTTTTTATACAAACTACCTAAAAAATTAGCAATTATAACCTCATTTGCCTCAACGGGATCCAAATCCCTCTCCACGCACCAGCATAGCCAAACCTTCCATGCACTTAAATACCTTTTTCTTGTCCCTGGAGCCCATGATTCGTATAATAACTCTGCAGTCTCTCCTGATAAATTTTCGAATCTTCTAGATTTCCTGAAATGCTCCAAACTAGATGGTTGAGCACCCCTGACTAAGGATGCTTCCTTCTGGCACATCTTGTAAAGGTCCCCTCTCTGCACTTACCAAAATTGGATCCTCCACAGCCAATTCCATCACCATAGGCTACCAAGCCTGAGTTACCCAGAAAGGAGTCACTAAATCTATTTTGCACTGCTGTACCCTTACCTGCTTCAAAACTCTCTGAATCATGGAGAAAGGAGGGAACGCATAACCTCTCATACCCTGCCAATCCAGACTGAATGCATCCACTGCCATCGCTCCCGGATCTGGCCTCCAACTCACTCAATTCTCCAATTGATTGGTTAATCTTGAAGCAAATAAATATATCTCCAAAGGACCCAGTTCCTCCTGAATATCATGAAAAACCATCGGATTCAGCTTCCAGTCGCTGAAATCCTTTAAAAAAATGGGAATTCCAGTCTGCAACTAAATCCTCCTTCCCTGGAAGATACTGTGCTCCTACACTTATCTTTTGTTCCATGCAAAACTTACAGAAATCCTTTGCCAATTCTGACAATTTCTTTGACACCTGCTTCCACCCAACTTGTTTATGTACGTCACCACAGATATATTGTCCATCTTCAATAGAACTGTAGCTTTCTGTATCCTCTCCTTGAAACTGTGAAACACTAATACTCCTGCTTTCATTTCCAGACAATTTATATGATCCTCTCTCTCTATCATATTCCATCTTCCACCTGTTTCCTGTGAGCCTAGTCTTGCACCCAAACCTAAACTACTCGCTTTGGTCTCCATTACAAAACCTGGACTTGTTCCACAAATTGCACCCCGTTCCATGCCTCTAGGTTTTCTAACCACCACTTTTATTATTGCCCTTTTGGCTAACATTTCCTTTGTTTTTGAAAATGTATTTCTCTCGGATTCATTTCTTGAATTGGCTCCGACACAAAATCTATCAAATATCCTTTAACAGCTTCCAAAACCCAGGAATTCCCTGTTATCTCTTTCCATTTTTCTATGTAAAATTTCAATCTTCTTCCTCTGTTTTTCTGGGTAAAACCAATTATACTCTTCGTATTCACCTTGACCTGACTGATTTCCTGCCTGGAAACCAGCTCTTCTGCGACCTGCTCTGCTCCTGCCTCCTCTACCTCGCTGTGGATACAGGCTTCCCGAATATGAGGTTCCTTTGTATCCACAGCTATCTTGAAAGTTTCCTCCTCCTTGATAAAATGGGCTATATGGACGACCAAAAGTCTGACCCCGCCTTCCAGCCCTACCATATAAAACTACATTGCTAAAAACATTCCTCATGGAAACATGCGCTTTATCAAGGGCTGTAAATGTTTATACATGGTTGCCCAGAGATGTTACCAGGCCCTCACCAGACAGAAGTCTTTTCAACTCCTCACTGAACTCTTTTTTTTGCAAAATAGCCCAATTTGGGACTTATTGTGAATAATACTGCTTTACGCCTTTCTGCAATCAACCCCGCTATGGGGTTACCTATAAAGCAAATACCTCTCTGGCTCAAATCTTGCAGTAAATTTATATCCAGTTCAGTCCCATTTAGGTAGGATTCCTCACCATATTGAAAATTCTAGATACTGGACCTAGTACATCCAGAAGCCTGTCCTCACATTGCTTCAAAGATCTTTCTAGCCCTTTCCTTGGATCACACCCTAACTTAAACAAATAAGTTTTAAGGTCAGGATCCAGATTTGTAGTCACAGTCTCCTTGACATCTATTACTGGGCGTGAGCACTCTGCTCTTATTAGGTAACCCTAATTTCTTTCCAGTGGTCATCTAATCCAAAACGTATATAATCCACACATGACTCAAAGGCCACCACTTAGAACTTCTTGGGTGCCTTATTTGTGCTGGATTGAACAAAGACTATCCCAAAGGATCTTTTACCTATCCTTTCAAAACCTTATTTGAGCTCCCAAAATCTGAAAATTCATCTGGATCTTCATTATAATCAAGATCAAATTTGTATTCATCTATTTCCTAATTTTCTCCATGTTCTGACCAGGTAGGCTGTTCACCTATTTCTTCTGCAGGGCCAACCTGCCTCTCTTTCGTGCCGCTATGGACACCATTCAAAGACCTTCCACTAGTTGAAGCAACTGTTTTTCTATTCAAAGAACCCAGAGCTACCAATATCTGCATTTTTATGTTTTTGTTTTTTATAATATTTTCCCCCTTGTCCTCCATTTTGAGACTCCTCTTCCTCAGAAAGAGTCCAAAATTCTTCCTCCACATCTACAATACCTCTCTTTCCTTCCTTTACTAACCTCTATAAAGTTTATTCTACCTTGCTTCCTATTTCCTTCTCTATAAGCCTTCTAATAATCTCTTCTTGTACCTCCTTGGAGCTTATCTCTGCTCCTTCACTCATTTCTTATTTAAATATCTTCCTTAGCAACTTACCCCAAAAAACAACTGTGTTAAAACTTTTCCCTGGCTTTTTTTTCATGCGTGTCCTACTTTGCGCAGCGTTTTAATGTAAAATAAACTTCTCTCTGATCGGCAACGGTCAGGATAACTGAAACCGATGCCGGTCGGAGACACGTTGCCTAGTTACCTTTGTACATGGCAACGTGTATCCTGCTGTGTATTAAACAAGCACCATCATCTGTAAAGAGACGCGCGTCTGAATCGACATATTCAGAATGAGCTCCAATTCCTTTCAAAAACAACCTAAGCGCAAAGCCTACGCTCCCTAAAATAAAGCTTCACCGATCGAGGAACTTCAATTCAGACGAGCGCATCGGCGCGCTCCGCATTTAAAAAATATTATGCTCCTGCTACGGCAAAAACTACAGTTGGTCCGCTTTGCTTTAAAATGAAAGGTTTTTGTTTTTCAATCGCGAACTACTCTCCACGCTTAACTGTAAACAAATTTAATAAATGTCCTCAATCAAACTACTAATGAAAAATTACCCATAAATTGGGTAAAAACAAACAAACATACATAAATCTCCACAAATTAACCCTAAGTATATCATACTAGATATATTACTAAATTTGACACATATATTCAAACTTAACGAATATAAAATCAATCATGCCAACAAATTCAACCATGTCAAAGGTATACTTATTTGCTCAGAAGCAGCAAACAAAAGAGTTATGAGACTGGAATGCTGGGGGCTTTTAATATGTTGAATGTTCTAATGTTTTGTGACTTCATATTATTTTATTTGAAGCTTTTAAATGCTGCTCAGAAGTGGTGAATAAAAGGTTATGCATAATGCTAGCCTCCTGTCTTGACATAAAATCAAAAGACAGGCTGCTCCTGATGGAAGTACATGTTTTACTGAGAATGTCAGACTTTATTCTCACATGGCAGAAGAAAATAGTGTGAAGTTACAAAAAGTATGCTCTCATTTTGGCTCCTGACTTCCATAACCTCTATGAGAAAATCATGAGAAAACAGTTTTCTCTTTAATGATTCATGAACTCCAGGCAGAAGGTCAGAATTCTTCACAAGGTAAAATCACATTGGAGCACACTATAATTCCTGAAATTAGAATGGTACCACCACCAAATGATTTATATTGTAACTAAAATCTGTTATCACTGTTTAGACGTGCTCCTTTTTGTGACCCTCAAAACCTGCAATTCACTACAATGCATTTAAATGGTGGTCCATGTCATAGAGTCCTGTAACAGCTGCAACAGCATATTGTCCACATTATGGCCAGCCAATAAAGGAGGGGGTCCCATTGGGATGACCCACATGCCCTTCGGGGTTTGGGTGTGCTCACTCTGCTCACTTACATATTTTTTTAATTCATTTACAGGACACAGGGACCAAGTCCCTGAGTCTTGTAATTCAGTTCAGCAGTTTTTGCTGTAGCTTTGTCTGAAATAGTATATTATTATTGAGATTTTACAAAGTGCTTAGCTACCCCTGAGGGTTCCCAAGAGCTAGGTAACAGGAAGGGCAGAATATACACATACATCTTAAAATAGCCAAGTTTTCAGATCCTTGAAGAAGGTGGATAGAAAAGTACGGCTTCTCAGAGACTCTGGAAGGGTGTTCCAAAGCTTATGGCCAAGGAAAGAAAATGAACAACCCCTCCATCAAAGAACTTTTAATTCTGGTGACTGTGTAAAGTGACTGATTACTCAAGCGCAAAGTGTGAGAGGGGTGGTATGGAGATACCAATTTTTGGAAGTATCATCGTCCAGACCAAGAGTTGATTTTGTGCATATAGAAGAGCTTCTTCAACTGGATGTGCTTGCTTATTGCAAGCCAGTGTATGCCGCGAAGTAAGCCAGACACCGAAGCATGTTTGGGTAGTCGGAACAGAAGTCTGGCAGCAGAATTTTGGACCACATGAAGACGTCAGGTCATGGTCTTGTCTATCCCGAGATATAGGACATCGCCATAATCCAATCTGGAAAGGATCATGGCCTAGATGACTGTCCTTTGGGCCGAAAAAGGAAGCATCCACAGAATTTTTTTAAACCATTTCATAATACCGAAGCATGCAGAGGCTATTTTGGGCACCTGCAATTTAATGGACAGTGTGGAATCCAGCTAGAAACGGAGAATTTTTACCTTCTGGACTGGCTCTGGAATGACCCCCTAGAGTGGCTGGCCTGTGCTGGGGTCCCCAGAGCTGGGGATTCTTGTCCGATACCATTACCTTGGTCCTGTACCTGTTTAGTTTAAGAGAGTGGGAGCTTATCCAGGAGAAGACGAGACCAAGGCAGGAGTTAAACTCTCCAGAGTTGTGTCCCTGCTCCGACGACAGGGAAAAAATGATTTGTGTGTCATTAGCAGGGTGAGTCCACAGCTTTTCACCAGATCTGCTAATGAGCAGGCATATATGTTAAACAACATAGAGCTGACCCCTGTGGGACCCCTGAAGTAAGGGTGAGGGCTGGACACAGCATTAGCCGAGAAGACCTGAAAATAATGGTCAGTCAGAAAGGAGGTTAACCAAGCAAGCTCTGCCCCTTGAAGACCCAGCTGAGTCAGTCTTTCAACAAGAATGTCACATGACACAGTGTCAAAGGCCGTGTTGAGAACTAGTTATATAAGTGCCGCTGGGCAACCCGAATCTAGGAGCCGCCTGAGATGTCCTGTTGCTTCCAGTAGGATCTAAAACCAGACTGAGAAGGGTGAAAAGAGTCTTGGGCCTCCACTAAGGTGGTAAGTTGAGCATTGACATGTTTCTCCAACACCTTAGCGAGTGGGCAGCATAGAAATGGGTCTGAAATTGGAACAGTTGGATGGTTGCAGAATGCATTTTTTTTTAGTAAAGGTAGAACCATTGCATACTTTTATGCATTAGTTATATGTCCCTCCTGAAGGGAGGACTTCAGGAGTCCCACCAGAAGTTGTAGCAGGGTGGACTCAGATTCCTTAGTTTTGCCGGGGGAAAAAGATCTAAAGGCGAGCTTGACTTTATTTATTGCAATAAAATCAAAAGAAGCGGCGAGTCTAGAGGGGCCCACGACTGCAGTCCTGCAGGAAAATACACTAAATTCTGGGTATTTTCATCCCTAGAATAGGGTGACGTCACCTACTTCATAAAAAAAAAAAGTTCCTCACACTGAGATTGTGACAATGAGGGGGTAGGTGCAGTATTGCTGGGGTCAGATCATTCTTGGACCACTTTAAAAAGTGTCTTGGGCAGTTTTTCTCTTCAGAGATTTTCACTAAATAAAATGAGGCACAAGCTTGTCTGCAGTGCACATGGTATTGGTTTAGGGCTGTTTTATATTTGAGTTTTAAATTCCCATCACACAGTTTCTGCTAGGCCCTTTCCAGTCTCTAACAGTCTCCCGTGGCGCGTTTTAAGTTGGGGGATTAAGTCCCCTTGAATCCTGACAGTGCCTGGGGTCCAACTAGCCCACCAGGTAACTCCAGTAAGCGCCACAGAGCTGCGTTGCAGAGAGGTGTAAAAAGGGGCGTGGCCTGGACCACCTCTCTGCAACGCAGCCCTGTGGCGCTGACTGGCGGTACCTGGTGGGCTAGTTGGCCCCAGGGACCCCCAGTATTGAAGGGGAATTAATTCCCCATTTTAAAACGCGCCACGGGGCGCGTTTGCAGAGTGGTAAAGGAAGGGGGCGGGGCCTGCGGCACGATCTTTTTTTTTTTTTAGAAGGGGGCTGTGTGGCCCCCCTTCTTTTTTCCTATTTTTGGGCCCTGGGGACCCCATCCCCCAGGGCCTTACCCCTTTTTTTTTTTTTTTTTTTAAAGAAAAGTAAACGGGAAGGGGGCCGCGTAGCCCCCCTCCTGTGGCCGATTCCGGCCCCGGGGACCCCATCCCCCGGGGCATGGCCACACTTTTTTTTTATTTTCTTAAGGAGGGGGGCTGCGTGCCCCCCTCCTCAGGCCTCCTTTTGCCCCGGGACACCATCCCACGGGGCAGGCCTTTTTTTATTTATTTATTGTTTGTTTTTGGGGAGGGGGGATGCATGGCCCCCCTCCCGGGCCACTACTTGCCCCAAGGACCCCATCCCCCGGGGCCGGCCCTATCCATTGGGGACCGTGGGGGGTCCCCAATGCCCCATGGTCCCGCCGGCTCCCCGCGTCCTGCGGGAGCCGGCATTGCTTTTCCACACAGGGAATTGCTTAGATGCAGCTCCCCGTGTGGAAAAGCAATCTGCTTTGAATTTTGGAAGAGAGAGCAGGTTTCCTGCTCTCTCTTCCAAAATTCAAAGCAAGTTTGCTATGGCAGGACTGGAGCCGCGAGGCTCCCGCCCTGCCATAGCAAACAGCAGTGTCCCGGGGGTGGGCACCCCGGGACACTGCAGGAGCCGGCCCTGCGGGGTGGTGGTCCCCAGGGCCATCACAGGCTCCAGGAGGGAGCCGCGTGGCCCCCTCCCAACATCTGCAAAGCCCCGGGGAGGTGGTGGTCCCCGGGGCTTGGGGTCCGAGCGGACCCCCACATTTAAATTCTTAGTGCCCCGGGAGGTGGCGGTCCCGGGGCATGTGGGGGCTCGAGCCCCCACACAGGTATTTTAATTTAAAAAAGAAGCCCCGGGGGTGGCGGTCTCCGGGGCTGCGGGAGGGCCGAGTGCCCTCCCGCACCATTTGTATTTCAAAGCCCCGGGGGTGGCAGTCCCCAGGGCTTGGGGGGGCCTTAGAGGCCCCCCACACAATTTTATCATTTACCCCCACATGCCCCCAGGACTTGGCCCACCCGGGGGCCAAATACCATCGAAGCGCGGGAGACCGCGCTTTGTTTTTTTTTCGCGGCGGGATCCGCGCATCCTAAGCGCATCCCGCTGATTTAAAAAAAAAAAAAATGCTTTTTTTGGCCCTGGGGGTCCTTGTGGGACCCCCTAAGCAGGCCTAGGGGGACAGGGTGTTTCTACCCTGCCCCCTTTTTGCGTTTTTTTGCGTTTGTTTCTCTCATTTCTTGTGCCTCGGTTCTACCGAGGCACTAAGATGGCTGCCAACACTTCCTGGTTTGGAGTGTTGACAGCCAATTAGCATGAAGCTCGTGATCGTGAGGGTGCGCGGATCCAACGCGGCCATAAATATCAAAACATTTATTTTTGATTTTTTCCAAAACTGCTGAACGGATTTACACCATTTTTAAAAAGGGTGCTTTCTGAACCAAGCACTACCTTTTTGCCAAATTTGGTGTAATTCCGTTCAGTAGTTTTGGCTGTAGCCTTGCATAAAGTTTCCTATGGGAAATCGATTTTTTGACTCTTATTTTTTGAATTTCTCTGCAACTACTGAACGGATTTACACCATTTAAATAAAAGGTCGCTTTCTGAACCAAGCGCTACCTTTTTGCAAAATTTGGTGCAATTCCGTTCAGCAGTTCGGGCTGTAGCCGTGTCGAAAATTTCCTATGGGAATTAACATGGAGAAAACACATTTTGGGACACCCCTTTTTTCTCGGCACCTGCTTGATGAATCACCCCGAAACTTTCAAGACAGGAGCGGACCGGAGCGCCCCACTAGTTTTGAAAATTTTGCGATGATTCGTCAAACGACGCCAAAGTTATTGGGAATAGAATGTTACGAATTTCCTATGGATAATAGGTCCTCACTGTAACTATTTACTGGCGACCGCCAGTAGATAATATATATATATATATATATATATATATATATATATATATATATATATATATATATATATATCCCAACACCAGTTCCACCTAGGCGGCCGAACGCACAGCGGGTGCATCCGCAGACGACAGGTGAGTTCGTCTTGTTACTCAAAACTACTACAAAGATTCGGAGCACTCTCGGGGTCTTCCAAAATGATTTATTCAGCAAACGCGTTTCGGTGTAATAACTTCATCAGTGCTATAAATCATTCCTGAATTCTGCACAACTTTCAGTCCTTTTCAACAATTCTTCACTCCATTGGTGGGGCTCACACCAATCAGGAAACTGCAGTAATTATTCCGCGTCGGCATGCATAACGATTTTTACAGGCCTCAATGTCCCACAATGCAAAATCAATGACGAAAATATTTCATTGCGGCCACTTCTCTTTTGAATTTTGTTTTGTCGTTTCCAAGCAGGTAGCCACTTTCATCCAATTGTAAAGCTGTTCATCTCTCCCTCGCCTACCGCTGATTGATTCCGCACAGCTCCTGCTGGTGTCCCTCATATGGCCGGGGCACCACAGACTTGCATAGTCCGCGTCCCTCAAGGTCAGCAGGCTCCGGCAGCGGCGGTTCTGGCACGCCAATTACATCCCAACACCAGTTCCACCTAGGCGGCCGAACGCACAGCGGGTGCATCTGCAGACGACAGGTGAGTTTGTCTTGTTACAGAACAACTACTACAAAGATTCGGAGCACTCTCGGGGTCTTCCAAAATGATTTACACAGCAAACGCGTTTCAGTGTAATACCTTCATCAGTGCTTTAAATCATTCCTGAATATATATATATATTATGTCTAGAGAACAACTTGTTCACATTTGACAATCAAATGTACTGACAGATACGAGGAACTTCAATGGGAGCTTGCTTCTCCCCCAGCTACGCGTGTCTTCACATGGGCTGGTGAGAGGAGTGGGTTCTCAAAGTGGTTCAAAACAAGGAATAGGAAGAAAATGTGGTAGTTTGGTTACGATATATTGATGACCTCTTCATCATATTGAGAGGATCAGAAGGAAGTGCTAGAAATTTCATATCCAACATCAATCACAATGATTTCAATTTACATTTTTCGGGGAAACCAGTAAACAGAAAATTTACTTCTTAGATCTGGAAATAGTTGTATCCGATGGAAAAATGGAAACTAAGCTTTTCAGGAAGATTACGGCAGGCAATTCAATTTTGTCTGCTACTAGTTTTCACCCTAGGCATGTAATAGCTGGGATTCCCTATGGGGAGGTAATGCATGGCAAAAAAAACTGTAGTTTACCACAACATATAAAATCAGCAAGAGATGATACAGAGATTCACAGAAAGAAGGTACAATTCACACATTATCAGCACAGCAGTGAAAAAAATTAATACTACCTTTTTGGTACTAATAAAAAGGAGAAAAAAGATGAAAATGTGAGGCTACTCACCATATATAGCAACCAACATAAACAGCTGGAAAGGGCAGTTAAGAAAAATTGGCACTTAGTGTGTGCTGATCCTGTCTTGGTATGAAGGAACTGGTTAAACCATGCATTACTTACCGCAGAGCCAAATCTATGAGAGATAGTCTGGTAAAAGCCAGCCCAGAACCAGATGATCTGAAAATTAGCTATCAGGTCCAAATGGGTTCTATAAATGCCCTCAATGCAAAGCGTGCAAGACAGGTAAAAACACCAAGGAGTTCTATTCCGCATTTGCCCATGTACCAATACCTATCAAAGGCAGATATAATTGTGAGAGTAAATTTGCCATCTATGTGTTAACATGTACCTGTAATAAAAGAAATATAGGTGGCACTATCTTACAGGCACATGAACGCATCTTACAACACATGCATGCCATAAAAAACAAAGACTTAACATATCCAGTAGATAGACACTGTGCCAATGTTCATCAAAGTGATGTAACCCAAATGTCCTATTCTGTGATTGATACCATACCAAACTATAGTAGAGGGGGGAGACAGAGTTAAAGCCCTCTGATGTAGGGGGAGTATGAATATTCTCAACTTAGATTAGAAATATCCTAATGGATTAAACATGGAAGAGGATTTACACAATTTCTTATAAAACAGAAACATAGAAAGTAATAGGTATCTATACTTGAAACATTGCATGACTTGTTTAAATATCAGTATGGGAACCACCTTCTTTCTGTTTGTCTTTGTCTCTTTTGTTTACATGCTCCAGTGAGCTATATCCTAATGCCTTATTTCTCATTTAAATAGGAGTGTTACAGAGATGTATGTTTCTGTGTAGATATGCGATAGCATAATGAACCAAAAAGGGCCATGTCAACAATGAGAATGCAAAATATGATGTGAAAGAATTGGGGGTGTTCGCTGTGCAAAGAATCTGCCAAAAAGGTGACAAACATATATTAGTATAGTACGATGTGTAGCAGTAATACACAATATATCAAATGTAATTATTTTTTTAAAAGATACAATATAATAGGTGAATATGTGTTGAAGTTATCACGTAGATAAAGATATAGGACAAGTGGTCCAATGTATTTGTTTCCATGATGCATAAAAGATTGTGGATACAATGTTACACATAGATCAAAATGAATCAACAATTAGGAAAAACATTTGATATTTAAAGCAAAGAAGGGTACAAAAAAATAGAAAATAAGAAATGAGAAATTAGTATGTTCTTTATTTTTATGCTCACCTGATGTATATAGCCTCTGAACATCGCGCCTGCCGCATTCGTGTGATCAAGGCCGCGGCTGCGGCTGAAACGCATTACGGTGACCTAAGTAACTGGCAATAAACTTTTTGAAGCATCCTTGGAGGTCTGTGTCTGTTTCTGCACCCGGATGTGCATTGAAGGAATTGACGTGGTGAAGAGATATATCTATATATCTATATATCTATATATATATCTATATATATGAACAGTTACACCTTCAGTTACTGGAAAGATGACTCTGGCACTCCTGTGACTGTATCACTGCTATTTATTGTTTCAACACAGAGCGATAAAACATCCACGCGTTCCGGCTGCCAGACGCAGCCTTGTTCACGATGGTGAGCATTTTACTTTTTTTGTTTTTTATGTGCTTTACAAACATCGACATAGAAAGTGGACTGCTTAGTACCATTGCATTAGTCTCAAACATACATAATGGATGCCATCTTAAAACATGCTTTACAATAAGTGGTATCACTTAAAATTGGAAGTCAATACCTTTGTAAAAGCTTTATATAACCTTTAACATTTTTGTTATTTCAAATACAGTATTTTATCTGTATCTATACTCCTATTTTAGTTCAAGTTTCTTGGGCAAGTGCCCCGTATTATTGTTCTTAATCGTCCAGACTTTTCATATTATAACGAAGGCTCCAAATATTATTTTCTCTTTATCTTTTCAAACGATTTCACTAAAGTGCAAAAGTGCTAAAAGTGACTTAGTGCTAATATAAAGTGCAAATGACATCATATAAAGTGCTTAATTCAAGATTCAATCCCCTTACAATTTAAAGTGCTTTAACAGTGCTTGTAATGTTTTTTTATATTTTTTATATTTACATTTAGTTCTTGCTCCTCTGATGAGTACTCTATGTGGGCTACAGGAGGCTCAATAAAGACAGGTATACATCTCTTCATCCACGTTGAAACCATTTGGTTCTCTACTATCCAACTCTAGGATGAGATATGTTTCAAGTTTTCTTAACTCTCTTTCCCTGTTTCCACCCCTCCTCCTCTTTGGTGCCTGTGCTATACAGCTATATCTTAATGTTGTTGGATCACTGGAATGCTCTTTTTCAAAATGCTTCGCTATGGGATAACTACGGTCCTTGTTCAATGTTGTTCTCCTATGCTGAAGGATTAGTTTGTGTACCGGGAGAGTTGTGCTACCCACATAAATTTTATTACACGGACACTTTAAAATATATACAACAAAATCTGATTTACATGTTAAAAACCCTTTTACTTTCACAGTTTTGTTAAAAACTGTTTTAAAAGCTGAAATATTTTCTCCATGTAAACAAGCCTTGCACTTTAAACATTTTCTAAAACCTTCTTTTTGTTGTAACCAGGTGTGTTGTTGTCTTACTTGCAGACTATCACTCCTAACTAGGTAATCCCTCAAAGATTTAGACTTTCTGTAAGTAATCTGTGGATTCCTAGCTACCTGATGTCCTAATGTTGGATCATGTCTAATAAAGTGCCAGTGCTTTTGTAAAATTTGTCGTACTCTTAAGTGGTCTTTGTTGTATGTTGTAATAAATCTATGAGTTACTTTCTGTTCTTTGTTATTCTTCTTCTTATTAGTATTGGATGGTTCAAAAAGTATCTTTTCTCTTTTTATATTTCTGGATTTTTTTAATGCTATTTCTAATAGTTTGGGTGAATATCCTCTTTGTAGAAATCGAATTTTCATTTCCTTTTCAATTCTCTCGTATTCCCTTTGTGAGCTACATGCTCTCCTAGCTCTGTAAAATTCGCAAAGGGAATACTCCTGATTAAGGGGGCTGGGTGTGCACTCTCGGCATGTAAAATTGTATTCCCAGCCGTCTTCTTCCTGAAAATAGTTGTCTCTAATTTCTCACCCTCCACCATTACTCGTACATCTAAAAAATCAATTGATGTTGTACTTTTGTGTCCCACAAAGTTCAAATTCAAGTTATTTACATTCCGATCATCAATAAATTCATCCACTTCTGTCTCTGTGCCCTGCCACAGCACAAAGACATCATCGATGTATCTTAGCCATAAAAGAATCTTATCAGTTCATTGATTCAGCGTGGGTCCCCCGAGCACCTGCTCCTCCCACCAGCCTAGATGTAAATTGGCATAACTGGGGGCGAAGCAGGTGCCCATGGCCGTCCCTTGTTCCTGTTGAAAAAGTTCATTCTCAAACAGAAAAATGTTCTTTGTAAGACAGTCCTCCATCATATCTAACAGCATACCGTTGTGTTCAGTATATTTCATGGGTTTCATCCGTAGATAATATTCTGTGGCTCTAAGTCCATCTTGATGTCTGATGCTGGTATACAGTGTAGATACATCCAACGTTACCAGAACCATTTCTTTTTCCCATCTGACATCATAAATACGTTTTAAAAAATCGGATGAGTCTTTTAGATATGATGTCAAAGTTTTTACTATGGGGTTTAAAAAATAATCTAAATATTTAGAAACATTTTCAAACAGGCTATTTTGGGCCGAAATTATTGGCCTTCCCGGTGGATGAATCTTGTCCTTGTGACAAGGGTTTTCATACGTTGGCGTAATCATTATCCTTAAACCCCTTGGTATCTGACCTGATTGAACATACTGTCTTAATGAGGCTACCTCCCACCATTGGGAGATTTCTCTTTTCTTCAGTTTCTCCAACTGTTGCAAGGTTTTTCCAATGTCACTATTAATATGGCCGGTTGTAGCACTAGCGCCCTTGTTGCGAAGGGTTCCTATGTTAATTTCCGTGAATAATCTCAATGCCTCCTGCTCCCTCAAGGAGCACTCATCATCGCTCATTTTCTGTTTCTTGTTGAAAAAAAACACGTGTTTCCTCACGCCGCCTCAGTCGCTATCTGCCCCTCCTCACTCTGAGAGTCAGCGGTTTGCGGTCCGACTCCCGTCCACCCCAATGCACGCCTCTTACCTGAGTAGCTCTCTGCCCGTGCTTGGCGAGGATCCTCCGATTCTCGTCCCACGCTGCCGTCTTCTCCGCTTCCGATTTCTTCCGCGTACACTAATGGAGGTCCAGGGGGCGCGCCTGCCTCGTAGCGGCTTCGGTACATTGCAAGTTGCGGCTGCAGGCGTGCGTCCTTAATGCCGGTGGTGCCGGAAAAGAGACTTCCGCCTTGTCTCATTAAATGCGAACAGTTACACCTTCAGTTACTGGAAAGATGACTCGGGCACTCCTGTGACTGTATCACTGCTGTTTATTGTTTCAACACAGAGCGATAAAACATCCACGCGTTCCGGCTGCCAGACGCAGCCTTGTTCACGATGGTGAGCATTTTACTTTTTTTGTTTTTTATGTGCTTTACAAACATCGACATAGAAAGTGGACTGCTTAGTACCATTGCATTAGTCTCAAACATACATAATGGACGCCATCTTAAAACATGCTTTACAATAAGTGGTATCATATAAAAATTGGAAGTCAATACCTTTGTAAAAGCTTTATATAACCTTTAACATTTTTGTTATTTCAAATACAGTATTTTATCTGTATATATACTCCTATTTTAGTTCAAGTTTCTATATATATATCTATATATATATATATATCCGCACTGACGTAACTCCTTCCGGAGATTGTAGCCCATCGAGGGGTGGCGCGAAGCCGGCGGAGAAAACCGGTATTCAATATACTTTACAAACGGAGTCCCAATCGCGCTCTCAGGTCTTTGCACAAACCACCAGAAATCCAAAGTTTGACAAAGGGGGTTTATTCACCTCATAAACCCGCTGTGACGCATTTCACCCTCAAGGGGCTTGTTCACACAACAGTGTCACAAGTGGCTACCACTTACATACTGTTCCTGGTATGTCATGAACATAGATGATGGTCTTGTCATAACAAACAATACACTCTGTCAAATACATAGTCGGCATCTTGGAGTTGTCACAATTCCAACAAAACGTATAACAGTCAGTGCGGTTACAGTGCATTAAACATTGGTGAGAGCATGAGTATGTAATCAAGCATGAGACCATAAAACAATGTACCTCAAATATATTATATATATTGTATTAAAACGGGCCTGATATCGCACGCATGGTGTCTGGTAACTACCCTTGATAATGCATATCGGCACTTGTGTTTGCGTTACATCAGTGACGTGAATGCCCCTGACGGTGCGTGCTGGAACTTGTAGTCAAGTTGCCTGTGTGTATGAACTCAGTGTTGTGCAGTTTGGGGAAATCTACTGTTATAGGTCCCACAAGCGCGCACCTTATCAAGATGAGTCGTGTGTATCGATAGTATCTACTGGGACGCATAGTGCGTTGTCCGGTTTTGAGTCCCTGCTTAGCGGGATAGTCGGATCCAAGGGTGCTGCCTCGAGGGTCCGTTATATGTTATAATGGAAAACTCTGTAATGACATTGGTCTCTCACAACAATGTGAATAGTCAAAATACTAGCTGCAACGTCCAAGAATCACCCAGGAACCATAGGAAATTAGCCCTTGTTGTTCACCCCCTACCTCCCCAAGCTTCAGTGCAAGTAATGATAAAAATGGCAAAAGAAAAGAACTCTTATCTGAAAACTGGAATGTAGCTGGATGATGTTACGAAGAAAAGGGAAGGGTTCCCGCTGTCTTCAGTCCTGAGACATAGTCCCTTCCTTTCCTCCTGTGGGAGAAAAAAGAGCACGTGATCAAACACACGATATCAATTGAAACCATGTAATTTTGATCATACAGACACTAGAAATATCAGGCGTGTGACACTTTGTAATGGTGAGAGGGACATCTATCGAGGGGAAGTGAGTGTATTAATCCTCTTGTAGGTGTATGGCCATCTCATCGTCCAAATTATGCCCATTTGGATAACGGGTACCCATCCCTATGATGTGTCTGGATTCCCGCTGCCTTAGTCTCAAAGTGCGATTACCTCCTCTCCTGTTTGTCGTCACTTGTTCTATCACATAATAGGAGAGCTTGGTATAGTATGACAAATGTTTTGTTTCAAAATGACGTGCAATTGGATATTGTTGATCCCTGTTTGTAATGGCCCGCATGTGTTCGATGACACGTTTCTTTGCCATGTGTGTAGTGCTGCCTACGTATCTTAATTTACATGGGCATTCCAAAACATAAATTACGAATGTACTGTTACATGTGAGAAACTGTCTGATACTGATCATACTGTTGGTACTGGTATTCCAAAACTCCTTTCTCATTCGGCTATTCCCACAGGCCTTGCAATGGCCACATGGGAAAAAGCCTTGTAGGTCTATTCTCCTGTTGGTCGTGGTGTCAGATAGGTCACTGTGTACTAGAAGGTCTTTCAAATTCCATCCCCTTCTATACGTTATGCTAGGTCTTGCTGGTAAAGTGTTAACTATGACCTGGTCTCCCCTGAGAATATTCCAATTGCGTGTGATGGTCTTACATATATTGTCTGAATTACCATTGTATGTGAGGATCATTCGTGTTTCCATGTTGTCAGTGCAGTCTGTGCTGTTGGTCAAGGTGTTCCCAAGGATGGTGTCTCTCTCTACCCCTTTGACTCTCTCCACTGCTTTCTTGAGGACCCATGTGGGATACCCCCTGTCCTTAAATCTCTGGATCATGGTGGTTTGCTCCCTCAGATACCCCTCCTTTGTGCTGCAGTTTCTCTTCACTCTGACCAATTCCCCGTAGGGAATATTCCACTTCAAATTATCTGGGTAGCTACTCAGAGCGTGTAGTAAGATGTTTCATGCTGTGCATTTGCAGAATAAGGTGGTGTGTACTTTGTTTGCCACGATCTGTACTCTGGTGTCAAGATATTCTACCTCGTGTTTATTGATGGTACTGGTGAATGTGAGGTTCTTAGAGTTATGGTTCAGTTTGTTTATGAACATCAGAGCTTCCTCTTTGCTGCCTCCCCAGACAACAAAGAGGTCGTCAATATATCTAAGCCAAAGCTTGACCTTAGAAAATTCATTTTCGAAATTGATGTCTTCCCTGATGTCCTCTTTCCAAGCTCCCATGAAGAGATTCGCAAAGCTTGGCGCAAAGCATGTACCCATCACGGTACCGAGAGTCTGCTTGTACATGTCACCGTTAAACATGAAAAAATTGTTTGTCAAACAAAACTTGATCATGTTTAAAATCATTTGTGTATGTCCCCAGTATCTGATCTGTCTGCGTTTCAAAAATCTGGCACAGGCTTCTATTCCTTGGTCATGGTCAATCACTGTGTACAGCGAGTTTACGTCCATGCTTATTAGGAAGTAATCTGCATGCCATTCCAAGGTATGAATTTTGCCTAGAAAATCTTTCGTGTCCTTTACGTACGAGGGCAAGGTAACCACAAAGTCCCTTAGAAAATGGTCGGCATACCGTGAAAGGTTCTCTAGAACACTGCCCCTAGATGAAATTATGGGTCTGCCTGGAGGGTTCTCTCTACTCTTATGTACCTTGGGCAGTAGATACATGACTGGGAGAATAGGGTAATCCTTTTTCAGAAAGCAGTATTCTTCCCATTCAATCAGACCCTTATCCTTCCATTCACATAACCGTTCCCAAATACAAGTGATGCTACTATTATATTCTGTTCGGTTAGATCTGGTGTATGTGTTCGTATCACTCAGTTGACGTGAGGCTTCTTCTATATACATCACCCTGGACAAGACAACAATGTTGCCCCCTTTATCGGCGGGTCTTATTACAAAACTTTCATCTGTGGCCAGTTCCTTCATGGCCTTTTTCTGTGCAAAGGCCAAGTTATGCTTGAATTTTTTCATCTTTTTCGTCCAATTCTTCTGCCTGAACTCAAGTAGCTCGTTGCCCACCTGTTCCTGGAAGGTGTCAATGTTGTCATGATTCATACTTGGTAAGAATGTTGATTTAGGTTTAAAACTGGTACAAGCGGCTTTATCATGTCTGATTTCCATCTCATCGAGAATGAGATGGGCATCCGTGCTGATATGTGTGTGATGTCGCTTAAGTTCCATGTTCTAACATGGAGCGTGGAGTGTGGGTGTTCTTGGAGAGTCAGTTGACTCAAGTCCTCGATGGATGGGGTCGTTAATAAACCCTCTACTTGAATCTACTAAATCCAGTGTTCTATGCTTCATTACACTGGCGACGATCGCGTGAAGGAAGAGGGTTAATTGACCCCAACATTGGGAAGAAGGAGAATAGTGAAAGAGGAGCAGTTAATCAAAGAAAAGGGAAAGGACGCAAAGTGGCAAAGCAGGATCGCGGAAACATCTCACCGGTGTAGCGGTCATCTGCGGTTGTCGGGCATTGCAGGGAAGAAGTGGATCTCCTGGTGAATAGTGGTAAGCGCGAGGAAGAAGTGGCTGCTGGAACGCAGATCGCGCCTGCGCTTCACGCTAACTGTTGGTTGGTGAGTGGCATGCTCTTTCGCCCTTAGAAAAGAGCCTGAATGGCACGCAAGGGCTGTGCAGACAAAACAAGCTCAATTTACTATAAAAAGAAGACCGAGTGATTATGTGGTGACGACGGCGGCGGCCATTTTAGAGTCAGGCATTGGGGAAAGGAAACAAGCGCAATTTCCTAAAAAAAAAAATGGACGGAATGTTTGAGTGGTGATAGCGGCGGCGATCTTATCTGTTGTATTTGTGAAAAGGAGGAGTTCAAAGGAGGATTTTGGTGGCATATAGATTAAAAAAGAAAGAGAGAAAGAGGAAAACAGTGAAGATAAACAGTTACAAGTTTGCCACCACGGTGACAAGCACACCTTAAAATACTGCGGCAAGCTTGTCACATCGTAAAAGAACAGCTGCAAGTTATGGCAGAAGTGGAAGAAGATTTTTGAGAATTATGCGAGGGTATGTGGTTCAAATCTAAGTGCGGAAAGGAAACAGGCACTTTTACTTCACTGTTCAGGTGGAGAGGGGCAAGAAGTATTAGAAAATCTGCCTGCGTTAAGTCAAATATGTCAAAGAGGATTGAATGAATATGAGGTATGTGTAAAACAATTAGACCTACATTTTCTGCCAAAGGTGAGCACCATTATGGAGCAATATTATTTTGGTTTAAGAGAGCAAGGAAAGGAAGAAACCGTGGAGGAGTTTGTCACTGCTCTTAGAAAACTGGCTTCAAGTTACAAATTTGGGGAACTGGTAGAAGAAAGAATACGTGACCAGTTTGTATTAAAATGCGGTAGTGACAAAATAAGAGAGGAACTTTGGTTAAAAGATGAACCACCTTTAAATGAAGTTATGATAATTGCTAAAAGGGTTGAACACATGCTGAAATGTGTGAGTGAATTGAGCAAGGTAGGGAAGTCTGCAGTTGCTCAAGAAAAGGTAGAGGAAGTTGTGTGTCAGGCGGTACATAAGACTGACACTGATAATAAAAAGAGTGGGGAGGATGAGAAAAGGAACAAGCCTGGTGAGGATATAAAAAGAAATGTTTTGCCTTTCCAGGGGACTTGTTATCGTTGTGGGAGAAGTGGTCATAAAGCTAATGCAAATTTTTGTCCGGCACTCAGTGTGGTTTGTAACTATTGTGGGAGAAAAGGGCATTTCTCAAAGAACTGTCGTTTCCGCAACAAAAGAGATGGGCAGATTAATGTGAAAGAGGTCAGTTTTCAGGTGAATGAGGTGTGTGGTTTGGAACATCCTTCGGAATGGGTTAAGATAGAAGATGTGAAGATAAAGATGAAGTTTGATTCTTGTTCTCATCTCACATTTATCTCTAAGGATATTTTTGAAGAAAATTTTAAAAACAAAGTAAAATTATTAAAAACCGATGTAAGGCCAACAGGTTATGGGGGAACTCCGATAAAAATGTTGGGATACTTTCAGACTTGCCTGGAGTGCAAAGAGAGATTTACGGATGCTAAGATCTATGTAGCAGAGAAAGGGGATAACCTACTGAGTTGACCACACCAAGCGAGGCTTGGAATTATTCTTGATCCTAATGGGAATCCTCCTGTACTGGTGCAGTCTATAGAGAATGTTGGTGACAGGTATGTGAAGAAGTTTGGAGAATTGTTCAAGAACTCTTTAGGACGTTTGAAGGGCTACAACCATTGTATCAAGTTGAAGTTAGGTGGAAAGCCCATTGCAGCAAAAGTGAGGAGAATTCCTCTGAGTGTACAAGAACCTGTACAAAAAGAGATTAACAGGTTATTGGATGCAGGTGTGATTGAGCCGGTGGAAGCGACAGAGTGGTTGGCTGCCATAGTTGTGGCTAGAAAGAGCAATAATGAAATTCGTCTTTGTGTGGATTTACGTGCACTCAATAAGGAGGTGGTTGTGGACAAATTTCCATTACCTAATATAGATGAGATGGTTTCGACTTTGGATGGTGCTTGTTATTTTAGTTCACTGGATTTAGCTTCGGCGTATCATCAGGTGCCTTTAGAAAAGAGTTCACAGGAGCTTACCGCTTTCATTACACCTATGGGAGCATTTAAGTTTTTAAGGATGCCTTTCGGACTGGTCTCAGCCACCTCTGTTTTTCAGAGAATTATGAACGATGTGGTTAAAGGAATTAAGGGCGTCAGGTGTTATCAGGATGACTTGTTAATTTACGGTAAGTCCATAGAAGAACATGATGGGAGAGTTGAAAAAGTGTTGAACAGGTTAATAGTAGCTGGCTTGACTCTACGTTTTGATAAGTGCAAGTTTGGGGTGACAGAAGTAGATTATCTGGGTCATCATATATCTGGTAGTGGTGTTAAACCAAAAAAGAGTTGGTAGACACTATTGTAAATCTAAAAGAACCATGTTCGAAGGAAGAGCTAGCATCATTTTTGGGTATGGCTGAGTTTTATGGCAAGTTCATAAAATTTTTGGCGAATAAAACGTGTCATCTAAGAAGTTTGCTGTGCAAGAAGACAGAGTTTGTGTGGGATGAGGTGTGTAAGGAAGAGTTCAAGAATGTTAAGCTGGATCTTAAAAATGCACCTGATTTACAAGCTTTCAAACCTGGTGATTTGACGTACATTGTGACGGATGCGAGTAAGAAAGGACTAGGCGCATTGTTGATCCAGAAAAGAGATAGGAGTGTTTGGTCGCTTGTGCGTCAAGATGTTTAAGAGGAGCTGAAATAAATTACTCTGTCATTGAGAAGGAGGCATTAGCCATCTTTTGGGCTTTGAATAAATTTAAGAAATTTGTTTGGGGTACTCAATTTATTGTGAGGTCGGATCATAAACCGCTGAAAGAGATTTTCGAGAAAAAAGGGTTGGACTCAATTTCTTCGAGAATCAGGAGGTGGGTGATTTCACTTCAGGAATTTGATTTTGCTATGGAATATATTCCAGGAGCAAGTAATGTTTCGGCAGATTGCCTCTCACGTTTGGTAGATACTGTAGAATGTCAAGATGTGATAGAGTTTGAAGACATGGTGGATGAGTTTGATGTGAAAGTTTGTGAAATCACTTCAGGAGCCATCAAGGAAGATGAATGGAGGGAAGAAGTAAAAAAGGACAAGGAAATGCTAAAAGTGATGGATATGATTACACAAGATAAAGGGAGCAAGCTTGAGAAGCCTTGGCTAATGGTGTGTGACGAGTTAGCCATCGCTAATGGCATTTTAACCAGAGGCATGAGGCTGGTTCCCCCAGTGGGTTTGAGGGACAACATTATAAAAATGGCTCATGAGGGTCACATGGGTATTTGTAAAACAAAAGAACGCATAAGGCAGGACTTTTGGTGGCCTGGCCTAGATTTGATGGTAGAACGCCTGGTGCGTGATTGTGTTCCCTGTTCCATGAGCGACAAGATTCTTAAACCCAGACAAACTCCTATGGTCTGCAGGAAGTTACCCATGTGTCCTTGGGATGAAATAGCCATTGATATTGTTGGACCTCTTCATGGTGAGCATCAGACTCCGTATTTAATAGTTTTACTTGATTTATATTCACGTTGGATTGAAGTGAGTTCTGTACGTGACATTTCTACTCAAGCTGTGATTAAGTTTTTAGATGCTATTTTTAAACGTGAAAGTTTTCCAGGTTCTTTGTTATCAGACAATGGTCCACAATTTTGCTCTGGTGAAATGGAGGAATATTTGACTAAGTGTGGGATTGTACATAAAAAACATCGCTTTATCATCCAGAGACAAATGGGGCTATAGAAGATTGAACAAGACCTTGAAAGAAAGTATTCAGTTAGCAAGAGTAAACAGATTGAATTGGAGAGAGGAGTTGCAAAGAAGAATTACAGCTTACAGGTTTTCGCCACACTCATCAACAGGGAAGACTCCTTTTGAATTATTCAAAGGAAGATCTGCAAATACCATAATCTGCCCTGGCTGGATGACTGTGGATAAAGGTATAAAGGATAATGACATTGGTCAGTGGAGGAACAAAGAATTGGATTTACAAAAGAAAAGGAAGAGTTATTTTGACGCACGAAAATCGGCTAAACTAGTGGAATTCAAAGTGGGAGACAAAGTTAGAGTTAAAGCACCTGTTGGTTGTCTCAACTGGTCGAAATTCACTGATGTAAGGACAGTGGTAAAGATATTCAAGAATGCACTGAAAACAAATGATGGCCGCATCTGGAATCTTAGCCGAGTTGTTCATGTAAAATCCAAACATGATGATGCAAGTGGTGTAGAAAGTTCAAGTGGTTTCTCTTCACAAAAGCAGTGTTTTGAACCCATTCGCAAGAGTGTAAGATCTTGTAAATGTCCGGTTTATCTTAAGGATTTTATAAGAAGTTAGTCATTTATTACATTATTGTTTATAAATACTTAGTTTTTTTTTTTTTTTTTTTTGTTTCATATCAGATGGGAGGAAAGGTGTGGGCAATATTTATATACTTTTGCACTTATGGTGTACCTAGAATCTGTATGTTCTAATTTCATTTTACGTCGTTTCAAATTGTAAAGAGGAAGAAGTGTGATGTCGCTTAAGTTCCATGTTCTAACATGGAGCGTGGAGTGTGGGTGTTCTTGGAGAGTCAGTTGACTCAAGTCCTCGATGGATGGGGTCGTTAATAAACCCTCTACTTGAATCTACTAAATCCAGTGTTCTATGCTTCATTACAATGTGTTCCTTCAGGGTCACTCTCTAATTCGTGTAGTGCCACTAAAGTGTCAATGTCACCTATGGTAAGTTCATCATTGTGAGGAGGATGTTCACCACGATGAAGTCCTCTGCTTCTGGCCGGTTTCAATTTGTGCCACTTTCTCAGTTTCAGTTTTCTACAGAACTTGAAAATGTCAATTTTACTGTGTACATAGTTCATGGGTACTGCCGGGCAGAAAGTGAGGCCTAGGCATAGGGTTCTTTTGTCTTTATTGCTAATGTGTCTGGTAGACAAATTAACGATAGTCTGGTTTACCATTGCATCATCCATTATTGGTTTTTCTTAGAGCGAGGCTGTTTGTTTCCCACTTGCTCCGAAATGTTCTCTTTTCTTTCTCCTCTGCCGGCACCTCTTCCGCCTCTTCCTCTGGTACCCTTTGCTCTCCCTCTTCCTCTTGCCATTGGGGTGTCCTCCCTCTGGTTCATTCTGGATGTCGCTCTTGTAGTTTGCCGGCTCCGTCTCATGAGCCGGTACTCGTCTAAAAAAGTCTTTGGTCGTGTTGCGCCATCCCCTTCAGAGGTCGAGGTTTCAGATGTTCTTGTCAGCTCCGAGATATCTGTGTTGGTATCGCTTGAGCTTGCCGCTTCTTCATCCTGGTTCATCTGTGTTGTTGCTGTTGCTGTGTCACTGGATTCCACAGTATCATAAAGATGGTCGTATTTTTGGCTATAGGTGAGAATTCTGCCCGATTCGTAATCACCACAATCTCGGTGGAGCTTGCGTTGTTTCCTTGTTTTTATATCGTCCTCCACTTGCTTTAGCCGTTTTTTCATTTCCTCAAGGAACTTGGAGATAAGTTCTTGTTCTGTATGCGTATTCAGTTCTTCTTTGATACGCCCAATCTCCCTCTTTATGTTCTCCCTGTCCGACCAGGAATATTTTACTAGAATTTCTAGCATATTCCTTGAACTGTTAGCCGAGTTTGCTGACCATTCTTCCAGCATTCGTGGATCTGGTGAGTCGTAGGAGGGAGCTATATAGATTCTTAGGCCTCGGGGCACCATTTACTCTAAGATCTTAAGATATCCCAGTTTCAGTCCTTAGGAACCTGGTGGGTGCCAAGGGGAACTCGGCACGAGCAGTGGGGTCAGGCACCGACCAGGTTCCTAAGGACTGAAACTGGGATATCTTAAGATCTTAAAGACAACATGGAGGACGACAGAGAGCGCAAAGCAGCAGCACAGACACTATTTGCGCGAGAACCGGGAGTAGGACGTACCTTACAGGTAGCGAAACGAACAGAATCAACCATCATGGAAGTACTAAGAAAATACGAGAAATTACATAAACAAGAGATGTCTAAATGGTGGGAAGCAACATCACTCCAAGACTATGTAGAAAAGGAAATGGTGCCCCGAGGCCTAAGAATCCATATAACTCCTTCCTTCGACTCACCAGATCCACGAATGCTGGAAGAATGATCAGCAAACTCGGCTAACAGTTCGAGGAATATGCTAGAAATTCTAGTAAAATAAGCCTGGTCGGACAGGGAAAACATAAAGAGGGAGATTGGGCATATCAAAGAAGAACTGAATACGCATACAGAACAAGAACTTATCTCCAAGTTCCTTGAGGAAATGAAAAAACGGCTAAAGCAAGTGGAGGACGATATAAAAACAAGGAAACAACGCAAGCTCCACCGAGATTGTGGTGATTACGAATCGGGCAGGATTCTCACCTATATCCAAAAATACAACCATCTTTATGATACTGTGGGATCCGGTGACACAGTAACAGCAACAACACAGATGAACCAGGATGAAGAAGCGGCAAGCTCAAGCGATACCAACACAGATATCTTGGAGCTGACAAGAACATCTGAAAGCTCGACCTCTGAAGGGGATGGCGCAACACGACCAAAGACTTTTTTAGACGAGTACCGGCTCATGAGACGGAGCCGGCAAACTACAAGAGCGACATCGAGAACGAACCAGAGGGAGGACACCCCAATGGCAAGAGGGAGAGCAAAGGGTACCAGAGGAAGAGGCAGAAGAGGTGCCGGCAGAGGAGAAAGAAAAGAGAACAGTTCGGAGCAAGTGGGAAACAAACAGACACGCTAAAAGAAAAACCAATAATGGATGATGCAATGGTAAACTAGACTATCGTTAATTTGTCTACCAGACACATTAGCAATAAAGACAAAAGAACCCTATGCCTAGCCCTCTCTTTCTGCCCGGCAGTACCCATGAACTATGTAGACAGTAAAATTGACATTTTCAAGTTCTGTAGAAAACTGAAACTGAGAAAGTGGCACAAATTGAAACCGGCCAGAAGCAGAGGACTTCATCATGGTGAACATCCTGCTCACAATGATGAACTTACCATAGGTGACATTGACACTTTAGTGGCACTACACGAATTAGAGAGTGTCCCTGAAGGAACACATATCAGTACGGATGCCCATCTCATTCTCGATGAGATGGAAATCAGACATGATAAAGCCGCTTGTACCAGTTTTAAACCTAAATCAACATTCTTACCAAGTATGAATCATGACAACATTGACACCTTCCAGGAACAGGTGGGCAACGAGCTACTTGAGTTCAGGCAGAAGAATTGGAAGAAAAAGATGAAAAAATTCAAGCATAACTTGACCTTTGCACAGAAAAAGGCCATGAAGGAACTGGCCACAGATGAAAGTATTGTAATAAGACCCGCCGATAAAGGGGGCAACATTGTTGTCTTGTCCAGGGAGATGTATATAGAAGAAGCCTCACGTCAACTGAGTGATACGAACACATACACCAGATCTAACCGAACATAATATAATAGTAGCATCACTTGTATCTGGGAAAGGTTATGTGAATGGAAGGATAAGGGACTGATTGAATGGGAAGAATACTGCTTTCTGAAAAAGGATTACCCTATTCTCCCAGTCATGTATCTACTGCCCAAGGTACATAAGAGTAGAGAGAACCCTCCAGGCAGCCCATAGTTTCATCTAGGGGCAGTGTTCTTGAGAACCTTTCACGGTATGCCGACCATTTTCTAAGGGACTTTGTGGTTACCTTGCCCTCGTACGTAAGGGACACGAAAGATTTTCTTGGCAAAATTCATACCTTGGAATGGCATGCAGATTACTTCCTAATAACCATGGACGTAAACTCGCTGTACACAGTGATTGACCATGACCAAGGAATAGAAGCCTGTGCCAGATTTTTGAAACGCAGACAGATCAGATACTGGGGACATACACAAATGATTTTAAACATGATCAAGTTTTGTTTGACAAACAATTTTTTCATGTTTAACGTTGACATGTACAAGCAGACCCTCGGTACCGCGATGGGTACATGCTTTGCGCCAAGTTTTGCGAATCTCTTCATGGGAGCTTGGGAAGAGGACATCAGGGAAGACATCAATCTCGAAAATGAATTTTCTAAGGTCAAACTTTGGCTTAGATATATTGACGACCTCTTTGTTGTCTGGGGAGGCAGCAAAGAGGGCCTGTGGGAATAGCCGAATGAGAAAGGAGTTTTGGAATACCAGTACCAACAGTATGATCAGTATCAGACAGTTTCTCACATGTAACAGTACATTCGTAAATTATGTTTTGGAATGCCCATGTAAATTAAGATACGTAGGCAGCACTACACACATGGCAAAGAAACGTGTCCTCGAACACATGAGGGCCATTACAAACAGGGATCAACACTATCCAATTGCACGTCATTTTGAAACTAAACATTTTTCAGACTATACCAAGCTCTCCTATTATGTGATAGAACAAGTGACGACAAACAGGAGAGGAGGTAATCGCACTTTGAGACTAAGGCAGTGGGAATCCAGTCACATCATAGGGATGGGTACCCGTTATCCAAATGGGCATAATTTGGACGATGAGATGGCCATACACCTACAAGAGGATTATTACACTTCCACAGAAATAATCTTATTTTTATCACAAATTTATGCATATTTAACCTCAAGGGTACGTTATGGGAAATCAGGGGAATGTACGCCTGACTTTGTGGTAAAGCGTGGTATCAGACAGGGATGCGTATTAGCTCCCCTTTTATTTTCATTGTATATAAATAATGTGGATTCGTTTTTACAAAAATTGGTTGTAGATGCCCCGAAAGTTGGAACACGCCCCACCCCCGTTTTATTATACGCAGACGACGCTGTCCTAATGTCTAGAACTGCAAATGGTCTGCAATGTCTAATGGAAAATTTCGCCCAATACATGAATGACATAGACTTGCAGCTGAATCTAAAGAAAACATTTGTAATGTCGTGCGGGGGAAGAGACAAAAGTGTAGACAGCATCATGTGGGAGGGGTTTTTATAAACAGAGTTCAACATTTTCATACTTGCCGATGTTATTTTGTAATAACGGTACATGGAAATCACATATTGAATTATGCAAAATGAAATTTTAAAAAACGACTGAGGGAATATTTAGATTTGCGGTAAAATTAGGGAACAAACCGATACGAGAAATTTTAACCTTGTATTCGAGTAAGTGTGTCCCAGCAGTTAATTATGGAGCCACAATATGGGGGAGAGGAAATACGACAATCCTACAAACTGATGAAAACAAGTTTTTAAAAAGATTATTGGCTGTTCCCAGTGCAACTGCAAACATCATTGTTCATAAAGAACTGTCCGTCCCATATATAAATGATGCTATTAATATGGCTGGTCTTACCCTCTGGCATGGCATATGGACGAAGGAAGAAACACAATTTACTAAGGATTTAATTATAGACTGTTTAGCTCTAGAACATAGTATGAAAATACCATGGCTAGGGCACATTTTTTATCTTTTGATGAAATGCAAAGTAAATATAGATAACCCCCTATGTATACAGGAATATAGTAAAAGCGAACTGAAATTAAGATATATAACCACTGCAGACTACGAAAGGGAAAGGATGGCTAAGAAAAAACAGACTGTGGTAGCTCATTGTGAACGTCCATACATGAGGGGTACCCAGTCATACCTAATTTTGGTTCGGAATATTCAGCATAGATTTTACCTCACCAGGTTAAGGATGGGCACCTTACATTATTTAATTGCATTTCCAAGTACAGAGAAATGGCAACGAATATTGCCACCCTGCCCGTGTGATGGTAAAACCTTACAGTCCACCCTGCATTTTATCCTTTTTTGTCCTTTTTATATGGGTATCCGGAAAACCTTTTAAAACCTCTCTTTAAAAAAATATGCTTTTTAACTATAATGATGCGTTTAACTTTATATGTAGTCTGGACACTATGAAAATCATCGGCTCAGTTATTCGCTTCATACAACAATCGATTACAAAAAGAAAAGACTACGCCTTTTGGAAGCATTGCTGTATGAAAAAGAAGACGCATAACATTATTTCTTTTAAATTGTACCTTCCTGCACTTTCTGCACTTGCACTTTAACGTATGAATTGTGGTAGCCTGTATTTATAAAAAAAAAAAAAAAACTCGGAAAATAATGTACTTACTACTTTATCACGTTATATTCCCCATGAAGCCCAAATTTGTAAATATCATTTTTAGTATTAAGTATTGCCTATGATTAATTGTAAGAAAGTACTTTTTAGATATATGTGTATTAGTATGCTTTTATGGTGTTTGTTTTATTGTCACCGAATAAAGCTGTTTTGATTGATTGATTAATACACTCACTTCCCTCGATAGATGTCCCTCTCACCATTACAAAGTGTCACACGCCTGATATTTCTAGTGTCTGTATGATCAAAATTACATGGTTTCAATTGATATCGTGTGTTTGATCACGTGCTCTTTTTTCTCCCACAGGAGGAAAGGAAGGGACTATCTGGCACATGCATCAACCGAAATACTGGTCGCAAACGGGCAGATTCTCAGAATCTGCCCCGTTGCGACTAGTATTTCTGCATTTGGGATGCATCATCCCAAATGCAGATATCGTAATTTAAGGAATCGCAAAATTGCTATTCCTTAAATTGCAATTGCATTTAAGGAATCACAAATTGAGATTCCTTAAATGCAATGCATTAAAGTTAAAAATGTGCGATTTCGCTAATAGGGGAGCAAATTACCATGAAGTTAAACTGCATGGTAATTTGTAAAAACTTTGAAAAATCCACTAAAGTTCATTTTTCAAACTTCCATTTTACACACACACATGTCCTTCGGGCATGTGTGTGTGCAAGATGTACTCATATGCAGATTTCAGGGGTGCAACAGGGTGTCCTTTTGACACCCTGGCACCCTTGAAATAGCTCCCTCTATTAGCCATTCTTTAATAGCGAATCGCTAATAGTGAATATCTTCCCATTCATTCCTATGGGCCTCCTGGCCCATAGGAATGAATGGGTAGGTATTCCTTAATTGCGACTCGCAATTTGCGAGTAGCAATTAAGGAATGTTTAGGAATCGCTATTTATTGAGCGATTTCTACATGCATAGGCAATTGTGATTCCTTAATAGCGATTCCTTAATATTAGCTATTAAGGAATCGCAATTGCCTAGCTTGATGCATGTGCCCCTATGTCTCAGGACTGAAGACAGCGGGATCCCTACCCTTTTCTTCGTAACATCATCCAGCTACATTCCAGTTTTCAGATAAGAGTTCTTTTCTTTTCCCATTTTTATCATTACTTGCACTGAAGCTTGGGGAGGTAGGGGGTGAACAACAAGGGCTAATTTCCTATGGTTCCCCGGTGATTCTTGGACGTTGTAGCTAGTATTTTGACTATTCACATTGTTGTGAGAGACCAATGTCATTACCGAGTTTTCCATTATAACATATAATGGGCCCTCGAGGCAGCACCCTTGGATCCGACTATCCCACTAAGCAGGGACTCAAAACCGGACAACGCACTATGCGTCCCAGTAGATACTATTGATACACACGACTCATCTTGATAAGGTGCGCGCTAGTGGGACCTATAACAGTAGATTTCCCCAAACTGCACAACACTGAGTTCATACACACAGGCAACTTGACTACAAGTTCCAGCACGCACCGTCAGGGGCATTCACGTCACTGATGTAACGCAAACACAAGTGCCGATATGCATTATCAATTGTAGTTACCAGACACCATGCGTGTGATATCAGGCCCGTTTTAATACAATATATATAATATATTTGAGGTACATCGTTTTATGGTCTCATGCTTGATTAAATACTCATGCTCTCACCAATGTTTAATGCACTGTAACCGCACTGACTGTTATACGTTTTGTTGGAATTGTGACAACTCCAAGATGGCGACTATGTATTTGACAGAGTGTATTGTTTGTTATGACAAGTCCATCATCTATGTTCATGACATACCAGGAACAGTATGTAAGTGGTAGCCACTTGTGACACCGTTGTGTGAACAAGCCCCTTGAAGGTGAAACGCGTCACTGCGGGTTTATGAGATGAATAAACCCCTTTGTCAAACTTTGGATTTCTGGTGGTTTGTGCAACGACCTGAGAGCGCGATTGGGACTCCGTTTGTAAAGTATATATATATCTGGGCGTTTTTGGTTACATATATATATATATGTCAAATAATTCCTTTGCCTCCTGGATATTTCCCATACATGGACACAGACCACCAGATAAGTGCTTCAAGTTACTTTATTGCTGTGTCGCCATTACGCGTTTCGGCTCGGAACAAGCCTTAATCACATGACATGGCTATGCGGCTTCAACCATTACTTTTAAAGTGACAAGTGCTTGTGCAACGTACAACGTGCAATTTGTTAGCGATCATAGATATAAAAGAAACCAGAATCAATTTGTCAACAATACGATCACATTAATTAAAATACATTAAAGTGAACGTGGTTAATGAATATTGTTGCAAATAAGTATTTTCAATACATATACATTTTTTTTAAATTATGAATACTTCATCAGTTTCGTCAATCACTTACTTTTGTTCACTCTTTGATACCTGACCAACTTTCTGTGGACATTAATATCTATGTAATCATATACATGGAAGTCATTGTGTAAATACATTTGTGTCCATTGTGTCAAGTAACATTTTCCCCCAGTCCTGGAATATTGTCCTGATGGTTGTTATGTCTATATATGTCTTGATCGCCTTAAAGTGCTCATGTGTAAAACTTACTCTACAAGTGTTTAAAGTGCCTAAGTGCTTGTGTGGTGTTTGGACCCATGTTGTTTGATGCTACGGATATGTCAGCATTGTTAATTAACGCTGTCCTCATTGTGGTCACTTTTATTTTGCTGGCTTCTTGTTTTTTCATTATTTTTTAATTTCAAACGGTGCAGCTGTTTGTTTTCATTCACCTGGTCCAATCTAAGGTCTAAATACCTGTTGACCCCCTATTCACCAGTGTTGATACACGGTGTAATACCGTTATGGTTGGGCTTTTGTACTTGTAGATGACTAGAACTGCATCTATTTGCACTCCTCTCTGTGTCGACCCCTGCCCTGTCTTAAGGACATACTGTAGTTGTCTTGTATTTATTGGTATATGGTATCCCTCAGGTCTAAGAATAAGGGATCTTGGCTCTTGTTTCTCCTTTTACTCTCCAATTACTGAAACCTATAACTCGAACGAACGGGCTAGTGCATAATCTCTAATACAAATATAAAATATTAAACATTGAATATTGAACAATGAATATTAAATATTAAATAGAGTATTAAAAAATTTCATGTTGTTAAAAATGTTGAACTATTGTAAGCAAGTATATAAATCCTCTGATATATTGAGTCCCCCGGGGTGTTTGGAGTCCATCTCTAAGATATAACGCATCTCTAGTTTTCTGAGTTTGGTCTCTCTGTTCCCCCCTCTCCTACTCGGGGGCACTGCGTCAATTAAGTAATATCTGAGGTCTTGACTGTTGGTACTCTTTAAAGTTACTGCCACCGGGTACATATTGTCTTGGTTTGCTATTGCGTGCATGTGTTGGAGCACCCTTTTGTGAGCTTGGAGTTTGGTGCTCCCTATATATTGTAAACCACATGGGCATAGTAGAACATATACCACGTGGTCAGTTATGCAGGTTAATAGCTTCGTGATTTTGTGTTCCCTTGTGCTGAATGGGGTCTAGTATGTGGTTTTGTTAAGGCCCTGCTGGCATGCCTTGCAAGTTTTGCATTTGTAAAAACCTTTGTGTGTCATCAGCCAGCTAGTTCCTTCTATAACTTCAGGACTGGTTTTAACCAGGCTATCTCTCATGGATGGTCCCCTGCTGTGAGTGATTGACACTTATTGCGGAAGCAGGGGTCCTATCACTGGGTCGCTCAGTACTGGGACCAGTATGTTTTTAATTATAGACTGTAGGTTTCTTTCTTGCCTGCTGAACCCCATAATTATCCTGTACTCTTTAACTTCCTGTTTTTCGTTTTCAAGTTGTTTAGGGTACCTTGAGAAGTTGGTGTGTTTATCTCTGAGTAGCTCTTCCCTCTCCTGGGTCATAGATTTCATGATTGCCCTGTTTGTTATCTTGTGAGAGTAGCCGTGTTCCAAAAATCTAGCTTTACTGGCTGCTTGTGCATCCTTAAGATCCATGATGTTACTACTAACTCGTCTGAGCCTCAGCATTTCCCCGTAGGGGATGCTATTCACCAGGTGTCTGGGATGAGTACTGCTGGCATGCAATATTGAATTGCCAGCAGTTTCTTTGCGGTATAGCCTTGTCTCAATTTTGTTATTCAGTATGTATAGTTGCGTATCTAAAAAATTCACTGTGACATCACTGATGGTTGCAGTAAAATGTAAGTTGATTTCGTTATTATTGATCACTGCCACAAACTCTTGGCATTGTGTGCCCTCCCAAATCACAAATAAATCATCAATGAAGCGAAGCCAAAGCTTGATGTTACTGTGAATGTACTGGCTATGTGTGACCATGAGAACCAGCTCCTCCCACCAGCCCATGTGAAGACATGCATAGCTGGGGGAGAAGCTGGCTCCCATTGCAACTCCTCTTGTTTGCTGGTAAAGAACATTGTTAAACATAAATACATTGTTTTGAAGACAAAATTCAAAAATTTTCACCAACATTTTGCTATGCTTCAATAGTTGCCCTGGTCTTTTGTTTAAATAATGTTCTAATGCCTTGATTCCATCCTTATGTTTTATACTCGTGTACAAAGATGTCACGTCGAGTGCTATGAGGAGGTAATCGTTTTTCCATTCAAAATTGTGCAGTTTATTTAAAAATTCACTGGTGTCTCTTATATATGATGGCAGGGATTGCACATATTATTGCAGGAAATAGTCCACATACTGTGAAGTGTGTTCCAGCAGACTGTCCCTGGCCAAAATGATCGGTCTCCCTGGTGGTTTTGCTGGATCTTTGTGCATCTTTGGGATGAAATAGATAAAGGGTATTGTGGGGCTCTCCTTTTTCAGGAATTTATATTCCTGCATATTGATTAAACCTTTTGTTTTTCAAGCCAGTAGTTTTGAGTAAAAATCATTGTACATCATTTTTAGATTAGATACATTGCTCCTGATGTAGCATGACCGGTCATTCAGCTGTGATAGCGCTTCCTTAGTGTACTCTTCTTTGGACCAAATAACAATGTTTCCTCCTTTATCGGAGTTCCGGATTACAATCCGATTATCATTGTGTAGTCTTTTCATCAGTTCATGATATTGTTGGTTGCGCCTGTTGTATTTTGTCTTAGTATTTTGTACTTTTCTATTCAATTGTTTGATTTGAGATGTAACTTGTTCTTGGAAGATATCTATTGAGTCTCTTGGGGGTGATAGGATTAAATGTAGGTTTTAATTTGAAGGGTGTAGGTTGGATTGTGCTCACAGTTGACAGTGATGCAGACACTGTATTTGAAATTATATTAATCCCTCCACTGTTTTCTGCATCCTGCGAACCTGGTACGCCACCCTCTCCCCACAATTCTTGTAAGTCCCTCAGGATCGGCATGTCTGACATGGATAGATTAATTGTTGGTTCTAGCGCGATAAGTTCTTCATCGCTTGCTTTCTTCTGTTCATTATTCAACAGTGTGTGATACTTTTTTAGTTTAAGTTTCCTTACACACCGGTAAATGTCCATCCTTGTCGTCGCATAATCGAAATTGCTCTCAGGGCAAAATGATAAGCCCAGACTAAGAAGTTGTTCCTCAGCTTTGGATAAGTCAATGTTGGCTAAATTCATAATAGTTTTGTTTGCCCTGGTGGTATTATTCACTTCCGTTTCCATCTCCCCATTGTTTGTTTTTTTGGGTTGGTTGCGTTTCCTATTGGCTTTCCTCCTCTGCCTGCATTTGAAGTTCCTGTTGGTTCTGCTTTCGTTCTTTGAGTTCTTAGACGGAGGGTTTGCCTCCGGTCTTGACATAAAAAATTAAGTTCTTCCGCAAGCGAGGGCTTCTGAGTTTGTTGACCATCTCTAGGATTTCTTAGATCAGAATCTGACTCACTTTCCACCGCTGAGCTGAGATCTGAGTTGGACATGTTGGTAAAGTGCTCTCTGTTTCTTGATGTACTGGCCACCTGATCCTAACTCATTTTAAACTTGGCTACTCTCAGCGAGTCATATTTCCTAGAAAATGTAAATATTTGTCCAAATTCGTAGTCTGTTTTATCCCTTTGGAACTTGTAGGTTTTTCTTTCTTTTATTTTGTCTTCCTCTTTCTTTAATCTTGTTAACATTTCATTGCGCAATTTGGCCGCTTCCTCTGACTGACCCATGCTTTCCAATTCTTCATTGATTTTGTCTATTTGATTCAAGAGCTCAGCTCGATCTGTGTCAGCTTATTTTATTAAGATTTGCACTAGTTGTTTTGAAGAGTCCAAGTTACATTCGGCCCATTCTCTCATCATATTCGGGTTGGGGTTCTCATAACTCGGTGCAATGAGTATCCTGAGCCCCCTTGGTATCCTGCCCACATCAATATATCGTTGCAGGGATCTTGACTCCCACCATTTACTTTGCTCCTGCCTCATTGCTTTTTCCAATTTTTTAAACTTTTCTTTAATGGTGCTGGAGTTGTTACTTGGTGCAGTGTTACTGCCTCTCGTAATTGGGGTCATGGATGGCTGGTCATTAAACATATCACACTATCGAAGGCAGATATAATTCTAAGAGTAAATTTGCCATCTATGTGTTAACATGTACCTGTAATAAAATACATATAAGTGGCACTATCTTACAGGCACATAAGTGCATCTTACAACACATGCATGCCATAAAAAACAAAGACTTAACATAACCAGTAGCTAGACACTGTGCCGATGTTCATCAAATTGATGTAACCCAAATGTCCTATTCTGTGATTGATACCATACCAAACTATAGTAGAGGGGGGAGACAGAGTTAAAGCCCTCTGATGTAGGGGGAGTATGTATATTCTCAACTTAGAAATATCCTAATGGATTAAACATGGAAGAGGATTTACACAATTTCTTATAAAACAGAAACATAGAAAGTAATAGGTATCTATACTTGAAACATTGCATGACTTGTTTAAATATCAGTATGGGAACTGCCTTCTTTCTGTTTGTCTTTGTCTCTTTTGTTTACATGCTCCAGTGAGCTATATCCTAATGCCTTATTTCTCATTTAAATAGGAGTGTTTCAGAGATTTATGTATCTGTGTAGATATGCAATAGCAGAATGAACCAAAAAGGGCTATGTCAACAATGAGAATGCAAAATATGATGTGAAAGAATTGGGGGTGTTCGCTGTGCAATGAATCTGCCAAAAAGGTGACAAACATATATTAGTATAGTACGATGTGTAGCAGTAATACACAATATATCAAATGTGATTATTTTTGAAAAAGATACAATATAATAGGTGAATATGTGTTGAAGTTATCACATAGATAAAGATATAGGACAAGTGATCCAATGTATTTGTTTCCATGATGCATAAAAGATTGTGGATACAATGTTACACATAGATCAAAATGAATCAACAATTAGAAAAAACATTTGATATTTAAAGCAAAGAAGGGTACAAAAAAAATAGAAAATAAGAAATGAGAAAATAGTATGTTCTTTATTTTTATGCTCACCTGATGTATATAGCCTCTGAACATGACGCCTGCCGCATTCGTGTGATCAAGGCCGCAGCTGCGGCTGAAACGCATTACGGTGACCTAAGTAACTGGCAATAAACTTTTTGAAGCATACTTGGAGGTCTGTGTCTGTTTCTGCACCCGGATGTGCAATGAAGGAATTGACGTGGTGAAGCTATATCTATATATATAATTCACTGAAAAAAACGTAGGTTTCAGGGACGTTATAGTTAGTTGGACATTTCACTCGTATAAAACCATAGAAATTCCCCGTTATAGTTAGTTCAGCTAAGTATAACTCGCGCCCCCGCAATGCACTGCTGATGACGTCACATATTACATCATTCATGACATGGTCAGTGACAGAATGGTCTGAGGCCACGCCCCTTTTCACACCTCTCTGCAAAGCAGCTCTGTGGCGCAAACTGAAGGTACCTGGTGGGCTAGTTGGTCCCCAGGGACCCTCAGGATTCAAGGGGACTTAATCCCCCAAGTTACAACGCGCCAGGGGGCCCATTTGCACACTTGCCATATCAGGCCCCACCCCCCCTCCCTTCACCACTGTGCAAACGCGCCCCGTGGCGCGTTTTAAGTTGGGGGATTAAGTCCCCTTGAATCCTGAGGGTCCCTGGGGTCCAACTAGCCCACCAGGTACCTCCAGTAAGTGCCACAGAGCTGCGTTGCAGAGAGGTGTTCAAAGGGGCGTGGCCTCGGACCACCTCTCTGCAAGGCAGCCCTGTGGCGCATACTGGAGGTACCTGGTGGGCTAGTTGGCCCCAGGGACCCCCAGTATTGAAGGGGAATTAATTCCCCAACTTAAAACGTGCCACAGGGCGCGTTTGCAGAGTGTTGCTGGGAGGAGGCGGGGCCTCGGCACAATGCCGGTCTTTTTTTTAATTTCTTTTTTTTTAGAAGGGGGGCTGTGTGGCCCCCCTTCTTTTTCCTTTTTTTGGGCCCTGGGGACCCCATCTCCCAGGGCCTGACCCCTTTTTTAAATAAAAAAAAAAAAAAATTAACGGGAAGAGGGCTGCGTGGGCCCCCCTCCCGTGGCCAATTCCGGCCCCGGGGACCCCATCCCCCGGGGCATTGCCACATTTATTTATTTTTAAAAGGAGGGGGGCTGCGTGGCTCCCGTCCTGCCATAGCAAACAGCAGTGTCCCGGGGGTGGGCACCCCGGGACACTGCAGGAGCTGGCCCTGGGGGGTGGCGGTCCCCAGGGCCATCACGGGCTCCAGGAGGGGGCCGCGCGGCCCCCCTCCCTATGTGATTACAGCCCCGGGGAGGTGGTGGTCTCCGGGGCTTGGGGGTCCATAATGGACCCCCGCATTTCCATTTTAGTGCCCCGGGGAGGTGGCGGTCCCCGGGGCGTGTGGGGGGGCTCGAGCCCCCCCACACAGGATTGTTTTATTTTTCAAAACTAGCCCCGGGGGGTGGCGGTCCCCGGGGCTGCGGGGGGGCTGTGTGCCCCCGCGAATACTTAATAAAAGCCCCGGGGGGTGGTGGTCCCCGGGGCTTGGGGGGCCTTGGAGGCCCCCCCACACATTTAAAAAGAAGCCCCAGGGGTGGCAGTCCCCGGGGCTGCGGGAGGTCCGAGTGCCCTCCCGCACATCATTTTAACCAAGCCACGGGGGGTGGCGGTCCCCAGGGCTGCGGGGGCCCCGTGGGCCCCTGCATATATTTTTTGCAAATGCCCCCGGAACCCGGCCCACCCTGGGGCCTCAATTAAATGAAGCGCGGAGCCCGTGCTTCCTTTTTTTTAAAATGTTGGCGGGATTCGCGGACCCAGCGCGAATTTCGCCGAAATTTGTTTTTAAAAACATTTTTTTTTTGTCCCTGGGGGTCCTTGTGGGACCCCATGAGCAGGCCTAGGGGGTCAGGGTGTTTCTACCCTGCCCCCTTTTCTTGTTTTTCGCGTTTGTTTCCCTGTTTTCTTGTGACTCGGTTCTACCGAGTCACAAGATGGCTGCCAACACTTCCTGGTTTGGAGTGTTGACAGCCAATTAGAATAAAGCTCGTGGTCGGGAGGGTCCGCGGATCCACTGCGCCTCTAGATATCGAAACTTTTATTTTTTTATTTTCTTCAGCAACTACTGAACGGATTTACACCATTTAAAAAAAGGGCTCTTTCTGAACCAAGGGCTACCTTTTTGCCAAATTTGGTGTCATTCCGTTCAGCAGTTCGAGCTGTAGCCGTGTCTAAAGTTTCCTATGGGAAATTGATTTTCCGACCTCTTTTTTTTAAATTTCTCAGGAACTACTGAATGGATTTACACCATTTAACAAAAAGGGCTCTTTCTGAACCAAGGACTACCTTTTTTTTTTAACAACAAATTTTATTGAGTTTATAACACCCAGTGGGCAAACCCCAGTAATTGGTATATAGACATATGACGAAATGTAAATACAAAAGATACCGAAGAGGACCTCACCAGAGGATCTGCGAAACATGCGATCCAACATCCCACCCCTCCCCTCTCCCCCAACCCTGCACCACACTTCCCACATGGAACAATAAAGACATACACGATCACAAAACTATGTCCACTGCCACAGCCAATGAGCACATTAGATTGGGGAGTCATTGATGATTAGCCTTTCAATAGGGTCTGGATTCGCTGAATGTGAAAGGATGGATGTCAATACCCCGGTATTTAGCCCACTTGGTCCAAATCTTCCCATGTTTCTGCGGGCAACCCCGTGCCTGAAACACCGCCACTTCAGCCGACATACATTTATCTAGGGCTGTTTTCCAAGCCGCCACCCCGGGGGGAGAGGAAGACTTCCAATGCTGCGCAATGTCGCGCTTGGCTAAGGTGAGACCGAGGAATAGAAGGTGCCTCTTATATCTGTTTCCCCCGATGTCTTCCGTGCATGAAGAAGTATTAGTCGAGGATCCTCCGGGAGGTCCCAGCATAACACCCGCCCCAGACAGGACAGCACCCCCGACCAAAAGTGTTGTAGTGCAGTGCAGCTCCAGGCCGTGTGGAGGAAGGACCCGTCGTCAGAATTACAACGGAGGCAGGTAGGGGACTGAATAGCCCCCATCTTCCAAAGGCGACGGCGGGTGTAATATACTCTGTGAAGATACTTAAACTGAATTAACCTGTACCTAGAGGTGACGGCGGCATACCTGAGGCTGGCAAGGGCCTCAGTCCAGTCATCGTCAGTGAGGGCTGGTAAATCCGCCTCCCACGCTGCCTTAGTCCGGTGTATGTGTGTCTTGGAGTGCGTTGTCAGGGTCTGATATAGTTGGTGGATTTTGTGTCCTCCCAGATCCCCCATCAACAGTCTGCCCTCTAGTGGGTGGAATTCGGGTAAGGACGTAAGGTGCTTTATCAGGGGGGACAGGGCATGGCGGAGCTGAAGATACTTGTGGAACTGGGACTTGTGTAGGTCAAACTCCTCCTGCAGCCTCTGAAAGGATTTAAGCGTGGGCCCGCGCATCACATCACCTAATGTAGATATTCCTATAGTATCCCATCTATGGAACCCGGTTAGAGTGGAGACGGGCCGGAGGTGCATGCCCCGCCAAAGGGGAGTCGTGCCTGTCAGCATACCCCACCAGCCCATGGACCGGGATACACATCTCCAGATCTGGATTACCGTACGGCAGGCCGGGGGAAGAGCCTCCAAGGACGAATTACTGTATAAGAGATCTAATAGAGGGTATTCCGCCAGGAAGAGCCGCTCCACCGCATAGGCCGGATCAGTCTGAGGGTTGTACCACCATTCATTAATGACTAAGAGCTGAGACGCCCAATAATACGCCCGTACGTCTGCTGCTGCAATGCCACCGCAATAGGTGGATTGGATACAGGTCGCTAGAGCCACCCGGACTGCCCCTCCCCTCCAGAGGAATCTATTTAGGAGCGCATTGATTTGAAGAAACCACGACGGAGGGATAGGATACGGGAAATTCTGCAACTTATAAAGCAAGCGCGGCAGGGACACCATTTTGAATATAGCGGACCGGCCGTATAAGGATAAGGGAAGGTGGGACCATACCGTCGTCTCCTCGCGTACCGCCGGAAGCAAGGGGGCTATGTTGCATGACCACGCCATGGTGGGACATCTAGTGATATGGACACCGAGGTATCAGAACCCCTCGTCCGCAATGACCAGCTGCGAGGCCCAGGTTTGACTCCCCTGTTCGCCGCATATGGGGAAAAGGATCGACTTGGACGGGTTGGCATGTAGTCCTGTCGTTTCACCGAACACCCGCAAGATCTGAAGCACCCTCGGTCCGGTGACCCAAGGGTCGGAAAAGAAGAATAACGCGTCGTCAGTATAGAGTGCTATCCTGTCCGAGCACTCAGGCGACCAGACCAGTCCCCGATAAACCGCATCCCAGCGTACCCACGCAGCCAGTGGCTCTATCGCTAAAGCGAAAATAAGCGGAGAGAGGGGGCAACCCTGTCTGGTCCCCCTGCGGATGGGGAAGGAGGGAGAACGGTGGCCGGCCACACGAATCGAGGCTGCAAGATCTGTATACAGCAATTTAACATATGCGCGAAACCGGGGCCCCAGGTTGACAGCTTCCAAAAGTTTAAAAAGATAGGTCCAACTCAAGGAGTCGAACGCCTTGTCGATGTCAGCTAGCAGGACAGCCGCAGGGCGTCCCAGACGGTGGGCCTCGGCAACAGCATTGTGCGCGCGCCGTATGTTATGCTTGGTGGAGCGTTGCGGCATAAAGCCAGACTGGTTTGGGTGAACGAGGTCTAGAATGCAGGTGCGGAGGCGATCAGCTAACACCTTCCCCAGTAATTTCGGCTTGAAGTTTAATAGGGATATGGGGCGGTATGAGCCCGGGGCCTCCGGAGTGCGACCCGGTTTGAGAAAAACAACAATTTCGGCATGGCGCCAGTCCGGGGGCAAGATCTTCTGCTCCAACGCCTGGTGCAACGCGCCAAGAAGGTGGGGACCGACGGTCCCCATATGGGGGTGCAAAAAATCACAGGGGAACCCGTTGCGGCCTGGTGCACGGCCCGGGTGTGTATTGGTGAGGGCTACCTGCAGCTCCTCCAAAGAGATGGGCTTGTCGAGAACATCTCGCTGCTCATCAGAGAGGCGCTTTGGAGGGATATCTACAAGAAAAGCATCTATAAGCGGTTCAGCGAGTCCCTCACGATCACTGTATAGGGCAGCATAGAAATCGGCAAAGGCCTGCACCACTGCCCCCGGGAGGCGCACATGTCGCCGGCAGGGGACCTCAATAAAGGGACTTGCGTCGGGAGGCCCTTGCTTGACATAGTCTGTGGAGCATCTGACTAGATTTATCGCCCCATTGATATATCCTGTGCTGAGTTGCCAGCCAGGCATCTTTGGCATTGTCCGTGAGCAGCTGGTGCAGCTGCTGTTGGACATGGAGCAGGTTGCGGCGGGCACCGGCGTCGGAGCCCTCCACCAACGAGGCCTGGAGAGCAAGCTGTCTATCTTCTAGGTCTTGAATCTGTGCCAGGCGGCGCCGCTTTTCCCCTGTGCGATAGCTGATATCAGCCCCCCGAATCGTAGGTTTAAAGGCTTCCCACAATATTATCTGGGATTGAGTGGACCCGGTGTTGAAAGCGAAATAATCTGCTGTGGCTCGATGGAGCATCTCCTGATATCCGGAATCTCTAAGCAACCAAGGAGAAATGCGCCAATGATATGAGGGACAACTGGTCTGCAGGCGGAGTTTGAGCTGAATGGGTGAGTGGTCGGAAAAGCCACGTGGAAGGATAGAGGTATGTGATACCCGGTGCAGGTAGCTACATGGGAGGAACATGTAATCCAGACGTGAGAGTGTGGGGTGTATGGATGATGCATATGTAAATCCAGCTTCAGAGGGATGAAAGACCCGCCATGTGTCCGCCCAACCCAATGTATGCGCCAAGATGTTAAGTTTAGATCTAGGAGGAGGGGTGGTCGGAGGTCGTGCCCGCCACCTATCCGGGGGAGCCATTACGTCATTCCAGTCCCCACCGAGGATAGTCAAGCCGTCAGGGAAATCCCCCCAGAGTTGCGTCATTCTGTCAATGAACGTCCGACCGAGAGGAGGTGGGGCGTATATGCTCCCAATTGAAATCTGTTCCCCAGCCAGTGTGCCAGAAACAGCCGTAAAGCGGCCACCCGGGTCGGACCAATGCTGAGTAACTTGAAATGGGACTCTGCGGTGAATAAGTATGGCTGTACCGCGTGCACCCCTAGAGAAGCCGGAGTGGTACACCGTGGCATATCCATAGCGAGAAAGACACGGGGCCTTGTTGCCTAGCATGTGAGTTTCTTGCAGCAGCAAGACATCAGCTGAGTAACGCTTTGCCAGGTGCAGTACAGCCCCTCTTTAATCTTATTCAACAAGCCCCGTACATTCCAGGACACGATATTGAGATCTCCTAGGGGAGTGCCATTAGCTGTGTGTGTCATGAACCATCGGTGGGGTGTAGAGCAGAGGACAATGTGGACATATGGGACATCGTGGTGCGTGCATCATAAAGAACAACTGTGAAACAAACAGCAAATTCCCCCCCCAGCCCCTCCCGCCTCCCCCCAAACCCCTATACATCCTAAAACATGGAGTACCTGTCGCGGAGGAATCTCGTCCTGGCCCCCAAACATGAAGACCCTGGCGGACCCTCCAAGGGATCCCCCCCTCCCAACATTACCCATGAGAACTCAAAACAGGGAAGGCGTGTAAGACCCGCTCCCTCCAGTCCAGGGAGGACCTGGCTTGGCAGTTCGGGCTGGACTGTTCCCATGAGGCACAGGGTCAAGACTGATTTGCATATGGCTGGGTACAAACTGGAATGGCATGGTGAGCAAAAAAACGATGGATTTAGGCCCAGATCTCTGTACTGGGGTGAATGTATGACATTGTTCTGAATTCTGTCCGTCAACTGTTGTTTTTGCATTTGTCACCCCAAGTGGGACGGGTATGCCCAGACGTGGGTCCCGTGTTCTCCATGCCACTGGAATCAAGCTTATCCTGGCTGAAGAGGGGTGAAACCCCGAAACCGGTCCTAGGATGCTTGTTTCCAGTCCAGGGAGGACCTGGCTTGGCAGTTCGGGCTGGACTGTTCCCATGAGGCACAGGGTCAAGACTGATTTGCATATGGCTGGGTTCAAACTGGAATGGCATGGTGAGCAAAAAACGATGGATTTAGGCCCAGATCTCTGTACTGGGGTGAATGTATGACATTGTTCTGAATTCTGTCCGTCAACTGTTGTTTTTGCATTTGTCACCCCAAGTGGGACGGGTATGCCCAGACGTGGGTCCCGTGCTCTCCATGCCACTGGAATCAAGCTATCCTGGCTGAAGAGGGGTGAAACCCCGAAACCGGTCCTAGGATGCTTGTTTCCAGTCCAGGGAGGACCTGGCTTGGCAGTTCGGGCTGGACTGTTCCCATGAGGCACAGAGTCAAGACTGATTTGCATATGGCTGGGTTCAAACTGGAATGGCATGGTGAGCAAAAACGATGGATTTAGGCCCAGATCTCTGTACTGGGGTGAATGTATGACATTGTTCTGCATTCTGTCCGTCAACTGTTATTTTTGCATTTGTCACCCCAAGTGGGACGGGTATGCCCAGACGTGGTCCCATGCTCTCCATGCCACTGGAATCAAGCTATCCTGGCTGAAGAGGGGTGAAACCCCGAAACCGGTCCTAGGATGCTTGTTTCCAGTCCAGGGAGGACCTGGCTTGGCAGTTCAGGCTGGACTGTTCCCATGAGGCACAGGGTCAAGACTGATTTGCATATGGCTGGGTTCAAACTGGAATGGCATGGTGAGCAAAAAACGATGGATTTAGGCCCAGATCTCTGTACTGGGGTGAATGTATGACATTGTTCTGCATTCTGTCCGTCAACTGTTGTTTTTGCATTTGTCACCCCAAGTGGGACGGGTATGCCCAGACGTGGGTCCCGTGTTCTCCAGGCCACTGGAATCAAGCTATCCTGGCTGAAGAGGGGTGAAACCCCGAAACCGGTCCTAGGATGCTTGTTTCCAGTCCAGGGAGGACCTGGCTTGGCAGTTCGGGCTGGACTGTTCCCATGAGGCACAGGGTCAAGACTGATTTGCATATGGCTGGGTACAAACTGGAATGGCATGGTGAGCAAAAAACGATGGATTTAGGCCCAGATCTCTGTACTGGGGTGAATGTATGACATTGTTCTGAATTCTGTCCGTCAACTGTTGTTTTTGCATTTGTCACCCCAAGTGGGACGGGTATGCCCAGACGTGGGTCCCGTGCTCTCCATGCCACTGGAATCAAGCTATCCTGGCTGAAGAGGGGTGAAACCCCGAAACCGGTCCTAGGATGCTTGTTTCCAGTCCAGGGAGGACCTGGCTTGGCAGTTCGGGCTGGACTGTTCCCATGAGGCACAGGGTCAAGACTGATTTGCATATGGCTGGGTTCAAACTGGAATGGCATGGTGAGCAAAAAAACGATGGATTTAGGCCCAGATCTCTGTACTGGGGTGAATGTATGACATTGTTCTGAATTCTGTCCGTCAACTGTTGTTTTTGTATTTGTCACCCCAAGTGGGACGGGTATGCCCAGACGTGGGTCCCGTGCTCTCCATGCCACTGGAATCAAGCTATCCTGGCTGAAGAGGGGTGAAACCCCGAAACCGGTCCTAGGATGCTTGTTTCCAGTCCAGGGAGGACCTGGCTTGGCAGTTCGGGCTGGACTGTTCCCATGAGGCACAGAGTCAAGACTGATTTGCATATGGCTGGGTTCAAACTGGAATGGCATGGTGAGCAAAAAAACGATGGATTTAGGCCCAGATCTCTGTACTGGGGTGAATGTATGACATTGTTCTGCATTCTGTCCGTCAACTGTTATTTTTGCATTTGTCACCCCAAGTGGGACGGGTATGCCCAGACGTGGGTCCCATGCTCTCCATGCCACTGGAATCAAGCTATCCTGGCTGAAGAGGGGTGAAACCCCGAAACCGGTCCTAGGATGCTTGTTTCCAGTCCAGGGAGGACCTGGCTTGGCAGTTCAGGCTGGACTGTTCCCATGAGGCACAGGGTCAAGACTGATTTGCATATGGCTGGGTTCAAACTGGAATGGCATGGTGAGCAAAAAAACGATGGATTTAGGCCCAGATCTCTGTACTGGGGTGAATGTATGACATTGTTCTGCATTCTGTCCGTCAACTGTTGTTTTTGCATTTGTCACCCCAAGTGGGTCGGGTATGCCCAGACGTGGGTCCCGTGCTTCTCCATGCCACTGGAATCAAGCTATCCTGGCTGAAGAGGGGTGAAACCCCGAAACCGGTCCTAGGATGCTTGTTTCCAGTCCAGGGAGGACCTGGCTTGGCAGTTCGGGCTGGACTGTTCCCATGAGGCACAGGGTCAAGACTGATTTGCATATGGCTGGGTTCAAACTGGAATTGCATGGTGAGCAAAAAAACGATGGATTTAGGCCCAGATCTCTGTACTGGGGTGAATGTATGACATTGTTCTGCATTCTGTCCGTCAACTGTTGTTTTTGCATTTGTCACCCCAAGTGGGACGGGTATGCCCAGACGTGGGTCCCGTGCTCTCCATGCCACTGGAATAAAGCTATCCTGGCTGAAGAGGGGTGAAACCCCGAAACCGGTCCTAGGATGCTTGTTTCCAGTCCAGGGAGGACCTGGCTTGGCAGTTCGGGCTGGACTGTTCCCATGAGGCACAGGGTCAAGACTGATTTGCATATGGCTGGGTTCAAACTGGAATGGCATGGTGAGCAAAAACGATGGATTTAGGCCCAGATCTCTGTACTGGGGTGAATGTATGACATTGTTCTGCATTCTGTCCGTCAACTGTTGTTTTTGCATTTGTCACCCCAAGTGGGACGGGTATGCCCAGACGTGGGTCCCGTGCTCTCCATGCCACTGGAATCAAGCTATCCTGGCTGAAGAGGGGTGAAACCCTGAAACCTGTCCTAGGATGCTTGTTTCCAGTCCAGGGAGGACCTGGCTTGGCAGTTCGGCCTGGACTGTTCCCATGAGGCACAGGGTCAAGACTGATTTGCATATGGCTGGGTTAAAACTGGAATGGCATGGTGAGCAAAAAAACGATGGATTTAGGCCCAGATCTCTGTACTGGGGTGAATGTATGACATTGTTCTGCATTCTGTCCGTCAACTGTTGTTTTTGCATTTGTCACCCCAAGTGGGACGGGTATGCCCAGACGTGTGTCCCGTGCTCTCCATGCCACTGGAATCAAGCTATCCTGGCTGAAGAGGGGTGAAACCCCGAAACCGGTCCTAGGATGCTTGTTTCCAGTCCAGGGAGGACCTGGCTTGGCAGTTCGGGCTGGACTGTTCCCATGAGGCACAGGGTCAAGACTGATTTGCATATGGCTGGGTTCAAACTGGAATGGCATGGTGAGCAAAAACGATGGATTTAGGCCCAGATCTCTGTACTGGGGTGAATGTATGACATTGTTCTGCATTCTGTCCGTCAACTGTTGTTTTTGCATTTGTCACCCCAAGTGGGACGGGTATGCCCAGACGTGGGTCCCGTGCTCTCCACGCCACTGGAATCAAGCTATCCTGGCTGAAGAGGGGTGAAACCCCAAACCGGTCCTAGGATACTTGTTTCCAGTCCAGGGAGGACCTTGCTTGGCAGTTCGGGCTGGACTGTTCCCATGCGGCACAGGGTCAAGACTGATTTGCATATGGCTGGGTTAAAACTGGAATGGCATGGTGAGCAAAAAAACGATGGATTTAGGCCCAGATCTCTGTACTGGGGTGAATGTATGACATTGTTCTGCATTCTGTCCGTCAACTGTTGTTTTTGCATTTGTCACCCCAAGTGGGACGGGTATGCCCAGACGTGGGTCCCGTGCTCTCCATGCCACTGGAATCAAGCTATCCTGGCTGAAGAGGGGTGAAACCCCGAAACCGGTCCTAGGATGCTTGTTTCCAGTCCAGGGAGGACCTGGCTTGGCAGTTCGGGCTGGACTGTTCCCATGAGGCACAGGGTCAAGACTGATTTGCATATGGCTGGGTTCAAACTGGAATGGCATGGTGAGCAAAAAAACGATGGATTTAGGCCCAGATCTCTGTACTGGGGTGAATGTATGACATTGTTCTGCATTCTGTCCGTCAACTGTTGTTTTTGCATTTGTCACCCCAAGTGGGACGGGTATGCCCAGACGTGGGTCCCGTGCTCTCCACGCCACTGGAATCAAGCTATCCTGGCTGAAGAGGGGTGAAACCCCGAAACCGGTCCTAGGATACTTGTTTCCAGTCCAGGGAGGACCTTGCTTGGCAGTTCGGGCTGGACTGTTCCCATGCGGCACAGGGTCAAGACTGATTTGCATATGGCTGGGTTCAAACTGGAATGGCATGGTGAGCAGAAAAACGATGGATTTAGGCCCAGATCTCTGTACTGGGGTGAATGTATGACATTGTTCTGCATTCTGTCCGTCAACTGTTGTTTTTGCACCCTCCAGGGAAAGAGCAGAAGTCCCTAGCTCATAGTGGCAGGATATCCCGGCATGTAGCAGCAACCAACGGGCTCCGCAGTCGAATGAGACAGGGAAGAGTCAATACACCAAAGCATGTCCCAGCCTCGGGCTACCTCAGTCTGCAGAGTCTTTCTTATTCTGGGAGCGCCAGTTAGAACGGGATCGATGTCGTCAATGAGTAGCGTCTCCACCCTGCCGCTCATTCCGATGCGAGCTTTGAGAAGAGTCAGAGTCTAAAGGGGGCGGGGAATGTGGCTTTAGGTGGCGTCGCTCATCTGTCCACGCGAATACCTCCTCCGGGGTATCAAAGAAGTACGTTTTTGAATTGTAGATGACCTTCAGACGGGCCGGGAACATGAGCGCATAGGATAGGTTCAGATCACGCAGCCGCCGCTTGGCCACCGCTTGGCCGCCGCTTGGCCGCCGCTTGGCCGCCGCTTGGCCGCAACAAAGGATTGACGCTGCTGCTGGACAGTCCGGGTGTAGTCCGGGAAGGCCATGATGGGATGGGACTCAAAGACCATTTTTTTCCTTATGTGTCCTGGCAAAGCGAAGAATGGCATCGCGGTCAGCGTAATTTAGAAGGCGAGCAATAACCGGTCGTGGGCGCTCCCCCGGCGGCGGCTTCTTGGTCAAGGCGCGATGGGCCCTCTCAATCATGAAGCAGGGAGAGATGTCGTCTGTGGGTAGCAGAGCCTTGAGGCAGTCTGAGAGGAAGCCACCCATCGAGGATCCCTCGCAACCCTCCGGAAAACCCACCAGGCGGATGTTGTTGCGGCGGGCCTGTCCTTCCGCATCTTCGGCCCTAGCCGCCAGTTCTCTAGATACCATGGCCAGCTTGTCGACCTTCTTCTGGAGGGCGGAGACAGTATCCTCCACTGTGGAGACCTTCGTCTCAGCCTCGGTGATTCGATCGACTGCCTTCCGGAGGTCCTGGCGGAGGAACGACACTTCGGACCCCACCGCACCGATCTGGGCCTCAAGGGCGGTTCGTGACTGATTGATGGCCTCTAGGAGTGTCACCGTGTCTGATGAGATGCCCTCCCGCTGGGGTGGCAGTGGTGTATTGGTCGATGGTGGGTTGTTTGGGTGCCGCCGCACCGGGGTTGCCCTTGCCCATGATGGTGTGGGGGGTCTGCTCCAGAACAGTCAGTGCCACAGCCAGAGGTAGAGATAAAGGGGGGAGCGGTAGGGTACACCACCCACCTCAGGGCGGGGCAGAGCACCACAACCGTGTCCCCAGCCCGGACGCCCAATCCCAGGCGGCGCGGACAGGTATCCCCTCAAAGAGCCCCCGGGGCCTCCAATATACTGGGGCAGTCAGGACGATCCGTGCGGCCACCCCGGGCAGTCCGGGGGGAGGAAGCTGGCTGGCACTGGCCGACTCCCCCGTCCAAACCTGCCCCCGACCGGCGGAGCCCTCCGTCCTCCTCAGGAGGTCAGGCGCATGGGGTAGCAGTAGATGGGTGCAATGGGTGCCAGAGTCCAGCCCGACAGGTCCCCCGCCCAGCTCACCGCAATGAAGTAGTGCACAGGAGTCCTCAGGCAGAGCGGCAGTCCACGGCAGTCCGAAGGCCCGCAGGGCCCCACCGGCAAAATCCAGGCCCAGGGTAGGCCTCACCAGGTCCAAAGCCTCTCCAGCAGGGGATCGGAGGCAGACACAGCCGGCGGAGGGGTGCCGCAATGGTAGTGCGCCCCCCGCCGCCTCTCAGGACCGGGACTCGATCAGCAGCTACAAGGGGGGCCGCCGGGCAGGATGGTGTCAGCCCCAGTCGCGTCGCCGGTGAAGCGCGGCCGCCGCAGCTCGGCCACAGCTGCCCGCTGATGCGTGCGTGGTCTCCGCCGGTCCAGTGAGTCACAGGCGCGGCGGCCAAATCGGGCTCCCTGCCGCCTCTAAAGCACCTCAGCACGATCGCCGCGTGCAATCCGCTCACCCAAGCCGAGTGTCTGGGACCAGGACTATGGCGGATGATGTCCCTGGAAGGAGCAAACTGCGGAGCTCTACGAAGACGCGTCCGCCATGTTTGGCTCCTAGGCCACGCCCCCCCCAAGGGCTACCTTTTTGCCAAATTTGGTGTAATTCCGTTCAGCAGTTCGAGCTGTAGCCGTGTCTAAAGTTTCCTATGGAGAAAACACTTTATGGAACCCCCCTTTTTCTCAGCCCCCACTTGGCGAATCACCCCAAAACTTTCAAGACAGGAGCTGACCGGAGCGCCCCACTAGTTTTGAAAATTTCGCGAAGATTCGTCATCCGGCGCCAAAGTTATTGGGAAAAGAAAAAAACGCTTTTCCTATGGAAACTAGGTCCTAACTATAACTATCTACTGGCGACCGCCAGTAGATAAATATATATATATATATATATATATATATATATATATATATATATATATATATATATATATATATATATATATATATATATATATATATATATATATATATATATATATATGTATATATATATATCACTGAAAAAACCATAGGTTTCATAGACGTTATAGTTAGAAATTACCATTTAACAAACCTTTACATTTGAGATGTCATCAGTGATGCATTGCGGAGGCACGAGTTATAGTTAGCTCAACGGCCGAATTTCTCTGGTTTTGTACGAGTGAAATGTCCAACTTACTATAACGTCCCTGAAACCCGTGGTTTTTTTAGTGAACTTCTAAGGTTTTTTAAATGCTAATTTCTAACTATAACGTCCCTGAAACCTCTGTTTTTTCAGTGAATGTCTAAGGTTTTTTAAATGCTAATTTCTAAATATGCCTACATAGGTAGGACATGTGAAGAAAGATAAAGGAAGGCGGAGAAAGAAGCAAGAGAAGTGCAGAAAGAGGCAACAGAAGTCCAGAAAGAGGAAGAAAGGTGCAGAAAGAAGCAAGAGAAGTGCAGAAAGAACCAACAGAGGTGCAGAAATACGAAGACGCGTCCGCCATGTTCGGCTCCTAGGCCACGCCCCCCCCAAGGGCTACCTTTTTGCCAAATTTGGTGTAATTCCGTTCAGCAGTTCGAGCTGTAGCCGTGTCTAAAGTTTCCTATGGAGAAAACACTTTATGGAACCCCCCTTTTTCTCGGCCCACGCTTGGCGAATCACCCCAAAACTTTCAAGACAGGAGCTGACCGGAGCGCCCCACTAGTTTTGAAAATTTCGCGAAGATTCGTCATCCGGCGCCAAAGTTATTGGGAAAAGAAAAAAACGCTTTTCCTATGGAAACTAGGTCCTAACTATAACTATCTACTGGCGACCGCCAGTAGATAAAAAATATATATATATATATATATATATATATATATATATATATATATATATATATGTATATATATATATATATATATGTATATATATATAGATATATATATGTATATATATATATATATGTATATATATATATTCACTGAAAAAACCATAGGTTTCAGAGACGTTATAGTTAGAAATTACCATTTAACAAACCTTTACATTTGAGATGTCATCAGTGATGCATTGCGGGGGCACGAGTTATAGTTAGCTCAACGGCCGAATTTCTCTGGTTTTGTACGAGTGAAATGTCCAACTTACTATAACGTCCCTGAAACCCGTGGTTTTTTTAGTGAACTTCTAAGGTTTTTTTAAATGCTAATTTCTAACTATAACGTCCCTGAAACCTCTGTTTTTTTCAGTGAATGTCTAAGGTTTTTTAAATGCTAATTTCTAAATATGCCTACATAGTTAGGACATGTGAAGAAAGATAAAGGAAGGCGGAGAAAGAAGCAAGAGAAGTGCAGAAAGAGGCAACAGAAGTCCAGAAAGAGGAAGAAAGGTGCAGAAAGAAGCAAGAGAAGTGCAAAAAGAACCAACAGAGGTGCAGAAATAGGCCTACTTTGACTGTAGCTTACAACAGACTCATACAAAGTAGCCTAATCACTAATCCTTCTCCCAAGATGTCTTGAACCTCACTTTTCTCTTGAAGGTTCACTATTAATCGACTGCTCAGAATGTTAGGCCTACCTACCAAAAATAAAACAGCAATCCTAAGCATATCACTGTTGTAAGTCTGACCAAGTTTGTGAAGGTATGCATGCGTGTCTCTGCTTTTACCGAGTGACATATTACATAAAAATAAACATAGAAATACTTGAATACCTGTGTTTCAAACAGCATACTCTGTAAATATGTGTACAAAAGGTGTATGTATTTCTTTCTGCTCATAATACAGGGCACATGGGTATTCAATAGTCTATTTGAGGGGCTCTATAACACCTATATACATAAGACATGTCTGCCTGTGCAACTGAATGACAGAGCAGAACTGAGAACATTTAACCACCTATAGAAGAGGCTACCCACTTTTTAAGCTACCATCTTCAGATGCATAACACAAGTGAGAATACATATACAGGTAGACATATACCTCAGTCACAAGAGCACGCAGACCTTTAAACTTGACAGCTTGCACTTCCCATTTGAGTACAGAAAGAGGTGAGAGAAGTACAGAAAGAAGCAAGTGATGTGCAGAAAGAAACAAAAGAAGTGCAGAAAGAAGTAACAGAGGTGGAGAAAGAGGTACAAGGGGTGCAGAAAGAAGCAAGAGAGGTGCAGAAAGAAACAAAAGAAGTACAGAAAGAAAGAACAGAGGTGCAGAAAGAGTCAAGAGGGGTGCAGAAAGAGGGAAGAGGGGCACAGAAAGAGGAACGAGGGGTGCAGAAAGAAGCAAGAGAGGTGCAGAAATAAGCAAGAGAAGTGCAGAAAGAAGCAACAGAGGTTCAGAAAGACGGATGAGGGGCAGAGAAAGAGGTAGGCGAAGTGCAGAAAGAAGCAAAAGAGATGAAAAAAGGGGGAAGAGGGGTGGAGAAAGAGACAAGAGGGGTGCAGAAAGAAGCAAGAGAGGTGCAGAAAGAAGCAAGAGAAGTGCATAAAGAAGCAACAGAGATGCAGAAAGGGGGAAGTGGGATAGAGAAAGAGGCAAGAGGGATACAGAAAGAAGCAAGAGAGTTGCAGAAAGAAACAAAAGAAGAGCAGAAAGAAGGAAAAGAGGTGCAGAAAGAGGCAAGAGGAGAGCAGAAAGAGGGAAAAGGGATGCAGAAAGAGGCACAAGGGTTGCAGAAAGACGGGACAGAGGTGCAGAAAGAAGCAAGAGAAGTGCAGAAAGAAGCAACATAGGTGCAGAAAGAGGGATGAGGGGTGGAGAAAGTGGCATGAGCAGTGCAGAAAGAAGAAACAGAGATGCAAAAATGGGGAACAGGGGTGGAGAAAGTGGCAAGAGATGTGCAGAAAGAAGCAAGAGAGGTGCAGTAAGAAACAAAAGAATAGCAGAAAGAAGGACAAGAGGTACAGAAAGAGGCAAGAGGAGTGCAGAAAGAGAGAAGAGGGGTGCAGGAAGAAGCACGAGTGATGCAGAAAGAAGCAAAGAGGTGCAGAAAGAAGCAAGAGTAGTACAGAAAGAAGGAACAGAGGTGCAGAAAGTGGCAAGAGGGGTGCAAAAAGAGGGAAGAGGGGTGCAGAAAGAGGCACAGGGATGCAGAAAGAAGCAAGAGATGTGCAGAAAGAAGGAACAGAGATGCAGAAAGAGGCAACTGGGGTGCAGAAAGAGGGAAGAGGGGTGGAAAAAGAGGCAAGGGGTTGCAGAAAGATGCTAGAGAGCTACAGAAAGAAACAAAAGAAGAGCAGAAAGAAGTAACAGAGGTACAGAAAGAGGCAAGAGGGGTACAGAAAGAAGGAACACAGGTACAGAAAGAGGCAAGAGGGGTGCAGAAAGAAACAAAAGAAGTGCAGAAAGAAGCAACTTAGGTGCAGAAAGAGGACAGAGGAGTGCAGAAAGAGGGAAGAGGGGTGCAGAAAGAAGCAAGAGAGATGCGGAAAGAAACAAAAGAAGAGCAGAAAGAAGGAACAGAGGTGCAGAAAGAGGCAAGAGGGGTGCAGACAGAGGGAAGAGGGGTGGAGAAAGAAGCATGAGTGGTGCAGAAAGAAGCAAAGAGGTACAGAAAGAAGCAAGAGTAGTGCAGAAAGAAGCAACAGAGGTGCAGAAAAAGGCAAGAGGGGTGCAGAAAGAGGCAAAAGGGGTGCAGAAAGAAGTGAGAGGCACAGAAAGAAACAAAAGAAGTACAGAAAGAAGGAACAGAGGTGCAGAAAGAGGCAAGAGTGGTACAGAAAGAAACAAGAGAGGTGCAGAAAGAAACCAAAAGAAATGCAGAAAGAAGGAACAGAGGTGCAGAAAGAGGCAAGAGGTGCAGAAAGAGAGAAGAAGGGTGTGAAAGAGGCAAGAGGGGTGCAGAAAGAGGCAAAAAGGGGTGCAGAAAGAAGTAAGAGGTATAGAAAGAAACAAAAGAAGTGCAGAAAGAAGGAACAGAGGTGCAGAAAGAGGCAAGAGGGGCAGAAAGAGGGAAGAAGGGTGTGAAAGAGGCACAAGGGGTGCAGAAAGAAGGAAGAGAGGTGCAAAAAGAAGCAAGAGAGTTACAGAAAGAAACAAAAGAAGTGCAGAAAGAAGGAACAGAGGTGCAGAAAGAGGCAAAAGGGGTGTAGAAAGAGGGAAGAGGGGTGCAGAAAGAGGCACAAGGATTACAGAAAGAAGGGTCAGATGTGCAGAAAGAAGCAAGAGAAGTGTAGAAAGAAGCAACAGAGGTACAGAAAGAGGGATGAGGGGTGGAGAAAGAGGCAAGAGAAGTGCAGAAAGAAGCAGCAAAGATGCAAAAAGGGGGAACAGGGGTGGAGAAAGTGGCAAGAGGGGTGCATAAAAAAGCACGAGTGGTGCAGAAAGAAGCAAAGAGGTGCAGAAAGAAGCAAGAGTAGTGCAGAAAGAAGCAACAGAGGTGCAGAAAGAGGCAAGAGGGGTGCAAAAAGAGGGAAGAGGGGTGCAGAAAGAGGCACGAGGGGTGCAGAAAGAAGCATGAGATGTGCAGAAAGAAATAAAAGAAGTGCAGAAAGATGTAATAAAATCCTCCATTACATCCTTCTGTGAAAATACCCTGGATATTAAAATTAAATTGACCCCAACCTTAATTCTTCTTGGGATTGATAATTCCCAGGAGCATGTTCCGTATTTTCGATTTATCTTTTTAACCATGGCAGTGTTTCGTATTTGTATTGCCGCAGTCTGGTTTGATCAAACCGCTCCAACGTTTCAAGTATGGTTAGCCAGATTATTAGCGATGTTTAACCTTGAGCGGGGTATTTATGAGCGGCGGGGAAAAAAGGGGAGAATTTTGGGGAAACGCATCTGGGACCCGATTTATAATTGGAAAGAACATCAGAATTAACTCAGGGCCGGTGGTGTTTAAAAATTGTTTGTTGTGATTCGGTTTCCTGTTGACTGTCTCCTTCTTTTTATTTATATATATTTGTTTCTCTTTTCTCCCCTTCTTTACTGTTAGACCTTTCTTTAAACTTCAGAAGCTAAATATGGAAATTATTACCCTCATTTGTGATTGAAATATATATGTATTATGATGCTGTTTATAATGTAAAATCTTTAATAAAAATATTTAAAAAAGAAAGAAAGAAGGAACAGAGGTGCAGAAAGAGGCAACAGGGGTGAAGAAAGAGGGAAGAGGGGTGGAGAAAGAGGCAAGGGGTGCAGAAAGAAACAAGAGAGATGCAGAAAGAAACACAATAAGTGCAGAAAGAAGGAACACAGGTGCAAAAAGAGGCAAGAGGGGTGCAGAAAGAGGCAAAAGGGATGCAAAAAGAAGCGAGAGGTGCAGAAAGAAACAAAAGAAGTACAGAAAGAAGGAACAGAGGTGCAGAAAGAGGCAAGAGGGGTGCAGAAAAAAACAAAAGAAGTGCAGAAAGAAGCAACAGAGGTACAGAAAGAGGCAAGAGGAGTGCAGAAAGAGGTATGAGGAGTGCAGAAAGAAGAACGACGGGTGCAGAAAGAAGCAAGAGAGATGCAGAAAGAAGCAAGAGAAATGCATAAAGAAGGAAGGGAGATGCAGAAAGGGGGAAGTGGTTTGGAGAAAGAGGCAAGAGGGATACAGAAAGAAACAAGAGAGGTGCAGAAAGAAACAAATGAAGTGCAGAAAGAAGGAACAGAGGTGCAGAAAGAGGCAAGAGGATTGCAGAAAGAGGAAAGAGGGGTGCGAAAGAGGCACGAGGGGGTCAGAAAGAAGCAAGAGGTCTGCAGAAAGAAGCAAGAGAGTTGCAGAAAGAAACAAAAGAAGTGCAGAAAGAAGGAACAGAGGTGCAGAAAAAGGCAAGAGGGGTGCAGAAAGAGGGAAGAGGGGTGCAGAAAGAGGCACAAGGGTTGCAGAAAGAAGGGACAAAGGTACAGAAAGAAGCAAGAGAAGTGCAGAAAGAAGCAACAGAGGTGCAGAAAGAGGGATGAGAGGTGGAGAAAGAGGCAAGAGGGGTGCAGAAAGAAGCAAGAGAGGTGCAGAAAGAAACAAAAAAGTACAGAATAAAGGAACAGAGATGGAGAAAGAGGCAAGAGGGGTGCAGAAAGAAGGAAGAGGGGTGCAGAAAGAAGTACAAGTGGTGCAGAAAGAAGCAAGAGAGGTGTAGAAAGAAGCAAGAGGAGTGCAGAAAGAAGCAACAGAGATGCAGAAAGGTGGAAGTAGGGTGGAGAAAGAGGCAAGAAGGATACAGAAAGAAGCAGGAGAGTTGCAGAAAGAAGCACAAGTGGTGCAGAAAGAAGTAAGAGAGTTGTAGAAAGAAGCAGGAGGAGTACAGAAAGAAGCAACAGAGATGCAGAAAGGGGGAAGTGGGGTGGAGAAAGAGGCAAGAGGGATACAGAAAGAAGCAAGAGAGTTGCAGAAAGAAACAAAAGAAGTGCAGAAAGAAGCAACAGAGGTGCAGAAAGAGGCAGGAGGAGTGCAGAAAGAGGGATGAGGGGTGCAGAAAGAGGCATGAGGGGTGCAGAAAGAAGCAAGAGAGATGCAGAAAGAAGCAACAGAGAACGCAGAAAGGGGGAACCGGGATGGAGAAAGAGGCAAGAGGGATACAGAAAGAAACAAGAGAAGTGCAGAAAGAAACAAAAGGAGTGCAGAAAGAAGGAACAGAGTTGCAGAAAGAGGCAAGAGGGGTGCAGAAAGAGGGGTGTGAAAGAGGCACAAGGGGTGCAGAAAGAAGCAAGAGGCGTATAGAAAGAAGCAAGAGAGTTACAGAAAGAAACAAAAGAAGTGCAGAAAGAAGGAACAGAGGTACAGAAAGAGGCAAGAGGAGTGTAGAAAGAGGGAAGAGGGGTGCAGAAAGAGGCACAAGGGTTGCAGAAAGAAGGGACATAGGTGCAGAAAGAAGCAAGAGAAGTGAAGAAAGAAGCAACAGAGGTGCAGAAAGAGGGATGAGGGGTGGAGAAAGAGGCAAGATAAGTGTAGAAAGAAGCAAGAGAGATGCAAAAATGGGGAACAGGGGTGGAGAAAGTGGCAAGAGGGGTTTATAAAGAAGCAGGAGAGGTGCAGAAAGAAACAAAAGAAGAGCATAAAGAAGGAACAGAGGTGCAGAAAGAGGGAAAAGGGGTGCAGAAAGAAGCACGAGTGATGCAGAAAGAAGCTAAGAGGTGCAGAAAGAAGCATGAGTAATGCAGAAAGAAGCAACAGAGGTGCAGAAAGAGGCAAGAGGGGTGCAAAAAGAGGGAAGAGGGATGCAGAAAGAAACAAAAGTGCAGAAAGAAGGATTAGATGTGCAGAAAGAGGCAACAGGGGTAAAGAAAGCGGGAAGAGGTGTGGAAAAAGAGGCAAGGGGGTGCAGAAAGTAGCAAGAGAGCTGCAGAAAGAAACAAAAGAAGTACAGAAAGAAGGAACAGAGATGCAGAAAGAGGCAATAGGGGTGCAGAAAGAGGCAAAAGGGGTGCAGAAAGAAGCGAGAGGTGCAGAAAGAAACAAAGGAAGTGCAGAAAGAAGGAACAGAGGTGCACAAAGAGGCAAGAAGGGCACACAAAAAGGGATGAAGGGTGCAGAAAGAGGCACAAGGGTTGCAGAAAGAAGGGACAGAGGTACAGAAACAAGCAACAGAGGTGCAGAAAGAGGGGTGGAGAAAGAGGCAAGAGGGGTGCAGAAAGAAGGAAGAGAGGTGCAGAAAGAAACAAAAAAGTGCAGAAAGAAGGAACAGAGGTGCAGAAAGAGGCAAGAGGGGTGCAGGAAGAGGGAAGAGGGGTGAAGAAAGAAGCACAAGTGGTGTAGAAAGAAGAAAGAGGAGTGCAGAAAGAAGCAACAGAGATGCAGAAAGGGGGAAGTGGGGTGGAGAAAGAGGCAAGAGGGATACAGAAAGAAGCAGGAGAGTTGCAGAAAGAAACAAAAGGAGTGCAGAAAGAAGGAACAGAGGTGCAGAAAGAGACAAGAAGAGTGCAGAAAGAGGGATGAGGGGTGTGAAAGAGGCATGAGGGGTACAGAAATAAGCAAGAGGCGTACAGAAAGAAGCAAGAGAGTTACAGAAAGAAATAACATAATTGCAGAAAGAAGGAACAGAGGTGCAGAAAGAGGCAAGAGGAGTGCAGAGAGAGGGAAGAGGGGTGCAGAAAGAGGCACAAGGGTTGCAGAAAGAAGGGACATAGGTGCAGAAAGAAGCAAGAGAAGTGCAGAAAGAAGCAACAGAGGTGCAGAAATTGGGATGAGGGGTGGAGAAAGAGGTAAGATAAGTGCAGAAAGAAGCAACATAGATGCAAAAAGAGGGAACAGGGGTGGAGAAAGTGGCAAGAGGGGTGCATAAAGAAGCAAGAGAGGTGCAGAAAGAACCAAAAGAAGAGCATAAAGAAGGAACAGAGGTATAGAAAGAGGCAAGAGGGGTGCAGAAAGAGGGAAGAGTGGTGCAGAAAGAAGCACGAGTGATGCAGAAAGAAGCAAAGAGGTACAGAAAGAAGCAAGAGTAGTGCAGAAAGAAGCAGCAGAGGTGCAGAAAGAGGCAAGAGGGGTGCAAAAAGAGGGAAGAGGGATGCAGAAAGAAACAAAAGAAGTGCAGAAAGAAGGAACAGATGTGCAGAAAGAGGCAACAGGGGTAAAGTAAGAGGGAAGAGGTGTGGAAAAAGAGGTAAGGGGTGCAGACAGAAGCAAGAGAGCTGCAGAAAGAAACAAAAGAAGTACAGAAAGAAGGAAAAGAGGTGCAGAAAGAGGCAAGAGGGGTACAGAAAGAGGAAAAGGGGTGCAGAAAAAAGCAAGAGGTGCAGAAAGAAACAAAAGAAGTGGAGAAAGAAGGAACAGATGTGCCGAAAGAGGCAACTGGCATAAAGAAAGAGAGAAGAGGTGTAGAAAAAGAGGCAAGGGGGTGCAGAAAGAAGCAAGAGAGCTGCAGAAAGAAACAAAAGAAGTACAGAAAGAAGGAACAGAGATGCAGAAAGAGGAAAGAGGGGTGCACAAAGAGGGAAGAGGGGTGTGACAGTGCCACAAGGAGTGCAGAAAGAAGCAAGAAGAGTGTAGAAAGAAGCAACAGAGTTGCAGAAAGAGGCAAGAGGGGTGCAAAAAAAGGGAAGAGGGGTACAGAAGGAGGCACTTGGGGTGCAGAAAGAAGCAAGAGATGTGCAGAAAGAAACAAGAGAGGTGCAGAAAGAAACAAAAAAGTGCAGAAAGAAGGAACAGAGGTGCAGAAAAAGGCAAGAGGGATGCAGAAAGAGGAAAGAAGGGTGCAGAAAGAGGCACAAGGGTTGCAGAAAGAAGGGACAGAGGTACAGAAAGAAGCAACAGAGGTGCAGAAAGAGGGAAGAGGGGTGGAGAAAGAGGCAAGAGGGGTGCAGAAAGAAGCAAGAGAGGTGCAGAAAGAAACAAAAAAGTGCAGAAAGAAGGAACAGAGGTGTAGAAAGAGGCAAGAGGGGTGCAGAAAGAGGGAAGAGGGGTGCAGAAAGAAGCACAAGTGGTGTATAAAGAAGCAATAGGAGTGCAGAAAGAGGTAACAGAGATGCAGAAAGGGGGAAGTGGGGTGGAGAAAGAGGCAAGAGGGATACAGAAAGAAGCAGGAGAGTTGCAGAAACAAACAAAAGAAGTGCAGAAAGAAGCAACAGAGGTGCAGAAAGAGGCAAGAGGGGTGCAGAAAAAGGGAAGAGGGGTGCAGAAAGAGGGAAGTGGGGTGGAGAAAGAAGCAAGAGGGATACAGAAAGAAACAAGAGTGGTGCAGAAAGAAACAAAAGAAGTGCAGAAAGAAGCAACAGAGGTGCAGAAAGAGGCAAGAGGAGTGCAGAAAGAGGGATGAGGGGTGCAGAAAGAGGCACGAGGGGTGCAGAAAAAAGCAAGAGAGATGCAGAAAGAAGTAAGAGAAATGCATAAAGAAGCAACAGAGATGCAGAAAGGGGGAACTGGGATGGAGAAAGAGGCAAGAGGGATACAGAAAGAAACAAGAGAGGTGCAGAAAGAAACAAAAGGAGTACAGAAAGAAGGAACAGAGGTGCAGAAAGAGGCAAGAGGGGTGCAGAAAGAGGGAAGACGGGTGTGAAAGAGGCACGAGGGATGCAGAAAGAAGCAAGAGGCGTACAGAAAGAAGCAAGAGAGTTGCATAAAGAAACAAAAGAAGTGCAGAAAGAAGGAACAGAGGTGCAGAAAGAGGCAAGAGGAGTGCAGAAAGAGGGAAGAGGGGTGCAGAAAGAGGCACAAGGGTTGCAGAAAGAAGGGACATAGGTGCAGAAAGAAGCAAGAGAAGTGAAGAAAGAAGCAACAGAGGTGCAGAAAGAGGGATGAGGGGTGGAGAAAGAGGCAAGATAAGTGCAGAAAGAAGCAAGAGAGATGCAAAAAGGGGGAACAGGGGTGGAGAAAGTAGCAAGTGGGGTGCATAAAGAAGCAAGAGAGGTGCAGAAAGAAACAAAAGAAGAGCATAAAGAAGGAACAGAGGTGCAGAAAGAGGGAAGAAGGGTGCAGAAAGAAGCACGTGTGATGCAGAAAGAAGCAAAGAGGTGCAGAAAGTGGCAATAGGAGTGCAAAAAGGGGGAAGAGGGATGCATAAAGAAACAAAAGAAGTGCAGAAAGAAGGAACAGATGTGCAGAAAGAGGCAACAGGGGTAAAGAAAGAGGGAAGAGGTGTGGAAAAAGAGGCAAGGGGGTGCAGAAAGAAGCAAGAGAGCTGCAGAAAGAAACAAAAGAAGTACAGAAAGAAGGAACAGAGATGAAGAAACAGGCAAGAGGGGTGCAGAAAGAGGCAAAAGGGGTGCAGAAAGAAGCGAGAGGTGCAGAAAGAAACAAAAGAAGTGCAGAAAGAAGGAACAGAGGTGCAGAAAGAGGCAAGATGGGTGCACAAAGAGGGAAGAGGGGTGTGAAAGTGCCACGAGGAGTGCAGAAAGAAGCAAGAGGAGTGCAGAAAGAAGCAACAGAGTTGCAGAAAGAGGCAAGAGGGGTGCAAAAAAAGGGAAGAGGGGTACAGAAGGAGGCACGTGGGGTGCAGAAAGAAGCAAGAGATGTGCAGAAAGAAACAAGAGAGGTGCAGAAGGAGACAAAAAAGTGCAGAAAGTAGGAACAGAGGTGCAGAAAAAGGCAAGAGGGGTGCAGAAAGAGGGAAGAAGGGTGCAGAAAGAGGCACAAGGGTTGCAGAAAGAAGGGACAGAGGTACAGAAAGAAGCAAGAGAAGTGCAGAAAGAAGCAACAGAGGTGCAGAAAGAGGGATGAGGGGAAGAGAAAGAGGCAAGAGGGGTGCAGAAAGAAGCAAGAGAGGTGCAGAAAGAAACAAAAAGTGCAAAAAGAAGGAACAGAGGTGCAGAAAGAGGCAAGAGGGGTGCAGAAAGAGGGAAGAGGGGTGCAGAAAGAAGCACAAGTGGTGTAGAAAGAAGCAAGAGGAGTGCAGAAAGAAGCAACGGAGATGCAGAAAGGGGAAGTGGGGTGGAGAAAGAGGCAAGAGGGATACAGAAAGAAGCAGGAGAGTTGCAGAAAGAAACAAAAGAAGTGCAGAAAGAAGCAACAGAGGTGCAGAAAGAGGCAAGAGGGGTGCAGAAAGAGGGAAGAGGGGTGCAGAAAGATGCACAAGTGGTGCAGAAAGAAGCAACAGAGATGCAGAAAGAGGGAAGTGGGGTGGAGAAAGAGGCAAGAGGGATACAGAAAGACGCAAGAGAGTTGCAGAAAGAAACAAAAGAAGTGCAGAAAGAAGCAACAGAGGTACAGAAAGAGGCAAGAGGAGTGCAGAAATAGGGATGAGGGGTGCAGAAAGAGGCATGAGGGGTGCAGAAAAAAGCAAGAGAGATGCAGAAAGAAGCAAGAGAAATGCATAAAGAAGAAACAGAGATGCAGAAAGGGGGACCTGGGATGGAGAAAGAGGCAAGAGGGATACAGAAAGAAACAAGAGAGGTGCAGAAAGAAACAAAAGGAGTGCAGAAAGAAGGAACAGAGGTGCAGAAAGAGGCAAGAGGGGTGCAGAAAGAGGGAAGAGGGGTGTGAAAGAGGCACGAGGGGTGCAGAAAGAAGCAAGAGACGTACTGAAAGAAGCAAGAGAGTTGCAGAAAGAAACAAAATAATTGCAGAAAGAAGGAACAGAGGTGCAGAAAGAGGCAAGAGGAGTGCAGAAAGAGGGAAGAGGGGTGCAGAAAGAGGCACAAGGGTTGCAGAAAGAAGGGACATAGGTGCAGAAAGAAGCAAGAGAAGTGCAGAAAGAAGCAACAGAGGTGCAGAAAGAGGGATGAGGGGTGGAGAAAGAGGTAAGATAAGTGCAGAAAGAAACAACATAGATGCAAAAAGGGGGAACAGGGGTGGAGAAAGTGGCAAGAGGGGTGCATAAAGAAGCAAGAGAGGTGCAGAAAGAAACAAAAGAAGAGCATAAAGAAGGAACAGAGGTGTAGAAAGAGGCAAGAGGCGTGCAGAAAGAGGGAAGAGGGGTGCAGAAAGAAGCACGAGTGATGCAGAAAGAAGCAAAGAGGTGAAGAAAGAAGCAAAAGTAGTGCAGAAAAAAGCAACAGTGGTGCAGAAAGATACAAGAGGGGTGCAAAAAGAGGGAAGAGGGATGCAGAAAGAAACAAAAGATGTGCAGAAAGAAGGAACAGATGTGCAGAAAGAGGCAACAGGGGTAAAGAAAGAGGGAAGAGGTATGGAAAAAGAGGCAAGGGGGTGCAGAAAGAAGCAAGAGAGCTGCAGAAAGAAACAAAAGAAGTACAGAAAGAAGGAACAGAGGTGCAGAAAGAGGCAAGAGGGGTGCAGAAAGAGGCAAAAGGGGTGCAGAAAAAAGCAAGAGGTGCAGAAAGAAACAAAGGAAGTGCAGAAAGAAGTAACAGAGGTGCACAAAGAGGCAAGAAAGGTGCACAAAGAGGGGTGTGAAAGTGCCACAAGGAGTGCAGAAAGAAGCAAGAAGAGTGCAGAAAGAAGCAACAGAGTTGCAGAAAGAGGCAAGAGGGGTGCAAAAAAGGGAAGAGGGGTACAGAAGGAGGCAAGTGGGGTGCAGAAAGAAGCAAGAGATGTGCAGAAAGAAATAAGAGAGGTGCAGAAAGAAACAAAAAAGTGCAGAAAGAAGGAACAGAGGTGCAGAAAAAGGCAAGAGGGGTGTAGAAAGAGGGAAGAAGGGTGCAGAAAGAGGCACAAGGGTTGCAGAAAGAAGGGACAGAGGTACAGAAAGAAGCAACAGAGGTGCAGAAAGAGGGATGAGGGGTGGAGAAAGAGGCAAGAGGGGTGCAGAAAGAAGCAAGAGAGGTGCAGAAAGAAACAAAATAGTGCAGAAAGAAGGAACAGAGGTACAGAAAGAGGCAAGAGGGGTGCAGAAAGAGGGAAGAGGGGTGCAGAAAGAAGCACAAGTGGTGTAGAAAGAAGCAAGAGGAGTGCAGAAAGAGGTAACAGAGATGCAGAAAGGGGGAAGTGGGGTGGAGAAAGAGGCAAGAGGGATACAGAAAAAAGCAGGAGAGTTGCAGAAAGAAACAAAAGAAGTGCAGAAAGAAGGAACAGATGTGCAGAAAGAGGCAACGGCTTAAAGAAAGAGGGAAGAGGTGTGGAAAAAGAGGCAAGGGGGTGCAGAAAGAAGCAAGAGAGCTGCAGAAAGAAACAAAAGAAGTACAGAAAGAAGGAACAGAGATGAAGAAACAGGCAAGAGGGGTGCAGAAAGAGGCAAAAGGGGTGCAGAAAGAAGCGAGAGGTGCAGAAAGAAACAAAAGAAGTGCAGAAAGAAGGAACAGAGGTGCAGAAAGAGACAAGAAGGGTGCACAAAGAGGGAAGAGGGGTGTGAAAGTGCCACAAGGAGTGCAGAAAGAAGCAAGAGGAGTGCAGAAAGAAGCAACAGAGTTGCAGAAAGAGGCAAGAGGGGTGCAAAAAAGGGAAGAGGGGTACAGAAGGAGGCACGTGGGGTGCAGAAAGAAGCAAGAGATGTGCAGAAAGAAACAAGAGAGGTGCAGAAAGAAACAAAAAAGTGCAGAAAGAAGGAACAGAGGTGCAGAAAAAGGCAAGAGGGGTGCAGAAAGAGGGAAGAAGGGTGCAGGAAGAGGCACAAGGGTTACAGAAAGAAGGGACAGAGGTACAGAAAGAAGCAACAGAGGTGCAGAAAGAGGGATGAGGGGTGGAGAAAGAGGCAAGAGGGGTGCAGAAAGAAGCAAGAGAGGTGCAGAAAGAAACAAAAAAGTGCAGAAAGAAGGAACAGAGGTGCAGAAAGAGGCAAGAGGGGTGCAGAAAGAGGGAAGAGGGGTGCAGAAAGAAGCACAAGTGGTGTAGAAAGAAGCAAGAGGAGTGCAGAAAGAGGTAACAGAGATGCAGAAAGGGGGAAGTGGGGTGGAGAAAGAGGCAAGAGGGATACAGAAAGAAGCAGGAGAGTTGCAGAAAGAAACAAAAGAAGTGCAGAAAGAAGCAACAGAGGTGCAGAAAGAGGCAAGAGGGGTGCAGAAAGAGGGAAGAGGGGTGCAGAAAGAGGGAAGTGGGGTGGAGAAAGAAGCAAGAGGGATACAGAAAGAAGCAAGAGTGGTGCAGAAAGAAACAAAAGAAGTGCAGAAAGAAGCAACAGAGGTGCAGAAAGAGGCAAGAGGAGTGCAGAAAGAGGGATGAGGGGTGCAGAAAGAGGCACGAGGGGTGCAGGAAAAAGCAAGAGAGATGCAGAAAGAAGTAAGAGAAATGCATAAAGAAGCAACAGAGATGCAGAAAGGGGGAACTGGGATGGAGAAAGAGGCAAGAGGGCTACAGAAAGAAGCAAGAGAGTTGCAGAAAGAAACAAAAGAAGTGCAGAAAGAAGGAACAGAGGTGCAGAAAGAGGCAAGAGGAGTGCAGGAAGAGGAAAGAGGGGTGCAGAAAGAGGCACAAGGGTTGCAGAAAGAAGGGACATAGGTGCAGAAAGAAGCAAGAGAAGTGAAGAAAGAAGCAACAGAGGTGCAGAAAGAGGGATGAGGGGTGGAGAAAGAGGCAAGATAAGTGCAGAAAGAAGCAAGAGAGATGCAAAAAGGGGGAACAGGGGTGGAGAAAGTGGCAAGTGGGGTGCATAAAGAAGCAAGAGAGGTGCAGAAAGAAACAAAAGAAGAGCAGAAAGAAGGAACAGAGGTGCAGAAAGAGGGAAGAGGGGTGCAGAAAGAAGCACGGGTGATGCAGAAAGAAGCAAAGAGGTGCAGAAAGAAGCAAGACTAATGCAGAAAGAAGCAACAGAGGTGCAGAAAGAGGCAAGAGGGGTGCAAAAAGAGGGAAGAGGGATGCAGAAAGAAACAAAAGAAGTGCAGAAAGAAGGAACAGATGTGCAGAAAGAGGCAACGGGGTAAAGAAAGAGGGAAGAGGTGTGGAAAAAGAGGCAAGGGGGTGCAGAAAGAAGCAAGAGAGCTGCAGAAAGAAATAAAAGAAGTACAGAAAGAAGGAACAGAGATGAAGAAACAGGCAAGAGGGGTGCAGAAAGAGGCAAAAGGGGTGCAGAAAGATGCGAGAGGTGCAGAAAGAAACAAAAGAAGTGCAGAAAGAAGGAACAGAGGTGCAGAAAGAGACAAGAAGGGTGCACAAAGAGGGAAGAGGGGTGTGAAAGTGCCACAAGGAGTGCAGAAAGAAGCAAGAGGAGTGCAGAAAGAAGCAACAGAGTTGCAGAAAGAGGCAAGAGGGGTGCAAAAAAGGGAAGAGGGGTACAGAAGGAGGCATGTGGGGTGCAGAAAGAAGCAAGAGATGTGCAGAATGAAACAAGAGAGGTGCAGAAAGAGACAACAAAGTGCAGAAAGTAGGAACAGAGGTGCAGAAAAAGGCAAGAGGGGTGCAGAAAGAGGGAAGAAGGGTGCAGAAAGAGGCACAAGGGTTGCAGAAAGAAGGGGCAGAGGTACAGAAAGAAGCAAGAGAAGTGCAGAAAGAAGCAACAGAGGTGCAGAAAGAGGGATGAGGGGTGGAGAAAGAGGCAAGAGGGGTGCAGAAAGAAGCAAGAGAGGTGCAGAAAGAAACAAAAAAGTGCAGAAATAAGGAACAGAGGTGCAGAAAGAGGCAAGAGGGGTGCATAAAGAGGGAAGAGGGGTGCAGAAAGGAGCACAAGTGGTGTAGAAAGAAGCAAGAGGAGTGCAGAAAGAAGCAACAGAGATGCAGAAAGGGGGAAGTGGGGTGGAGAAAGAGGCAAGGGGGATACAGAAAGAAGCAGGAGAGTTGCAGAAAGAAACAAAAGAAGTGCAGAAGGAAGCAACAGAGGTGCAGAAAGAGGCAAGAGGGGTGCAGAAAGAGGGAAGAGGGGTGCAGAAAGATGCACAAGTGGTGCAGAAAGAAGCAAGAGAGGTGTAGAAAGAAGCAAGAGGAGTGCAGTAAGAAGCAACAGAGATGCATAAAGAGGGAAGTGGGGTGGAGAAAGAGGCAAGAGGGATACAGAAAGAAGCAAGAGAGTTGCAGAAAGAAACAAAAGAAGTGCAGAAAGAAGGAACAGAGGTGCAGAAAGAGGCAAGAAGAGTGCAGAAAGAGGGAAGAGGGGTGCAGAAAGAGGCACAAGGGTTGCAGAAAGAAGGGACATAGGTGCAGAAAGAAGCAAGAGAAGTGCAGAAAGAAGCAACAGAGGTGCAGAAAGAGGGATGAGGGGTGGAGAAAGAGGTAAGATAAGTGCAGAAAGAAGCAACATAGATGCAAAAAGGGGGAACAGGGGTGGAGAAAGTGGCAAGAGGGGTGCATAAAGAAGCAAGAGAGGTGCAGAAAGAAACAAAAGAAGAGCATAAAGAAGGAACAGAGGTGTAGAAAGAGGCAAGAGGGGTGCAGAAAGAGGCAAGAGGGGTACAGAAAGAAGCACGAGTGATGCAGAAAGAAGCAAAGAGGTGCAGAAAGAAGCAAGAGTAGTGCAGAATGAAGCAACAGTGGTGCAGAAAGAGACAAGAGGGGTGCAAAAAGAGGGAAGAGGGATGCAGAAAGAAACAAAAGAAGTGCAGAAAGAAGGAACAGATGTGCAGAAAGAGGCAACAGGGGTAAAGAAAGAGGGAAGAGGTATGGAAAAAGAGGCAAGGGGGTGCAGAAAGAAGCAAGAGAGCTGCAGAAAGAAACAAAAGAAGTACAGAAAGAAGGAACAGAGGTGCAGAACGAGGCAAGAGCGGTGCAGAAAGAGGCAAAAGTGCTGCAGAAAAAAGCAAGAGGTGCAGAAAGAAACAAAAGAAGTGCAAAAAGAAGGAACAGAGGTGCAGAAAGAGGCAAGAAGGGTGCACAAAGAGGGAAGAGGGGTGTGAAAGTGCCACGAGGAGTGCAGAAAAAAGCAAGAGGAGTGCAGAAAGAAGTAACAGAGTTGCAGAAAGAGGCAAGAGGGGTACAAAAAAGGGAAGAGGGGTACAGAAGGAGGCACGTGGGGTACAGAAAGAAGCAAAAGATCTGCAGAAAGAAACAAAAGAAGTGCAGAAAGAAAGAAGAGGTGCAGAAAGAAGCAACAGGGGTGCAGAAAGAGGGTGGATGGATGGAGAAAGATGCAAGGGGGTGCAGAAAGAAGCAAGAGAGCTGCAGAAAGAAACAGAAGAAGTACAGAAAGAAGGAACAGAGGTGCAGAAAGAGGCAAGAGGGGTGCTGGAAGAGGGGTGTGATAGAGGCACGAGGGGTGCAGAAAAAAGCAAGAGAGGTGCAGAAAGAAGCAACAGAGGTGCAGAAAGAGGGAAGAGGTGTGGAGAAAGAGACAAGAGAAGTGCAGAAAAAAGCAACAGAGAGGCAGAAAGGGGGAAGAGGGATGGAGAAAGAGGCAAGAGTGGTGCAGAAAGAAGCAAGAGAGGTGCAGAAAGAAACAAAAGAAGTGCAGAAAGAAGGAAAAGAGGTGCAGAAAGAGGCAGGAGGGATGCAGAAAGAGGGAAGAGGGGTGCAGAAAGAGGCAAGAGAGGTGCAGAAAGAGGCAAGAGGGGAGCACAAAGAAGCAAGTGAGGTGCAGAAAGAGGCAACAGAGGTGCAGAAAGAGGCAAAAGAGGTGCAGAAAGTAGAAGAGATTTGCAGAAAGAGGCAAGAGAAGTGCAGAAAAAGAAAGAAAGGTGCAGAAAGAAGCAACAGAAATGCAGAAAGAAGCAGGAAAGGCACAGAAAGAAGCAAGAGTGGCTTGCACACCATTAGTAACAATTTAACACCCATATTTATCCCTTCTCCTCTCCATATTTCCCCCAGTCCCATCTAACTTCTTAATACATCCAGCTTTCTTAATGCTCTTGTTCTCTCCCTATATATTTTGCAATCTATATCTACTTCGACATACCCTCCCGTCATCCCCCCTAACTCCTTCGCTACTCTCCCTCTGACATTTCTTCCTCCTCTGGTTTACCCCACCCCCTTACCGCTTTCTCCCCTCTCTCTCTTGCGATTCTCCCCTCTGGTTTCTCCTCTCACCTTCCGCCTATTTCTCATTTCTTTTTGTTCCTCCCCCCTCTTTTCTCTTCCTCCCAATCCCCCTTCTTACGACCTATCATGACCCCCCCCATATCCCGTCCTCACACCCCCAGATCCTGCCCTCTCCAGACATGGTCCCAATTATTGGAACATCGTATACCCCTCCAATCTTTCCAAAAATGCCAAGAAAAACTTTAAACATAAATTACCGACTCGTCACCCTGAAACTCTTATAGTTGATACCTACCATAGCCTCACCTCTCCTATAAAAACAAACCTTTGTTTCTATTCCAAACGCCCCTCCAAATAGAAAAGCACCTTCCTGGGCCATCTTACAGTCACTAAATCCAGCAAAATCCCATATGGTTTCTAATTATCTACCTCCCCATCCCCAGCTTTTCTCGGAGAAATTGGCATCTCCAAATTCAAAACCGTTAACATCCTCATTCAAGCATCTGAATACCACCTCAACATCTTTGACCACCTATACAGTTCCCTGGCAGTCCGTCTATCCAAACCAGCCCCTAACCCCTCTTCCTCCCAAGTTTCTGACACCCTCTTGGTATCCCCCCCGGCTCTGAGCCCACGCCCCCAAGACACCCCAACTGCACACACCAGCATCCAATCTCACACTTTATCTAACGACCGACACCCTCAAACCCATCTCACTACCTCTAACCTCTCTTCAACTCCCAGACACCTTCACCCTGAACTTCCACCTTCACCCCCCCTGCACCCATAGCTCCCTCCCTGAACTGCACTCCCCCCGCATTCGGATGTCTTCATGTCCCGGCCCCTTCACCTAGAGCTTCCCTCTCTGAACTACACTCTCCCCATACAAGCGGATGTTAATAAGTCCTTGCCCCTTCACCTAGAACTTCCGACTCTTCCCCCCCGAGCCAATATCTCCACTGCTGAATTTCACTCCCCCTCATACGGATGTAACTTCCCCCCATCCCTCTCTCCATCATATTTTCACCTCCGGATACTCAGCCTATCTACATGATTGACCCCGCCATCTCCACTTCCAACAACCTTAGCTCTCCTCTGACTCCCCCCGCGGCATCTCCCCCCCACTCATCAGGCTTTCTTCTCCGGCCGACATCGAACCCTCTTTCTCCCCCCCTCCTCATCGCCCGAGCTCCCCCTCAATCTTATCGCTCTGACACTGTCTAACATTGAACGTAATCTCTCAACCGTTCAGACGGAACTTATGCGACTCAGAGAGGATTTCAACGCCCTTAACACCAAGACCCTCCTCAATCACAATGACTCCGCCTGCTCTTGCTTCACTAACACCGCCCAACTTAACCATTGGAAAACCATTCCCCTTCGCAACAGATCCCTTAGGCCTCTCCGCGCTAGGAACTACCTCTCCTCTTCTGTCATCACTGACTTATGCAACTCTTACCTTCCCAAACCCCTGATCCTTGATCATACCCTCACTTATTCCAGCATCCCAGTGATTTTGGGAACAAACAGAATCCCCTCCTCTCCCATCTCACCTAGACCCCCAGCACAACTTATCACCATACACTCTTGCTCTACCACCAAATCCCACCCTAAGCCCCTCTCCTGCATGCTCGTTAACTGCCGCTCGGCTGTCCGACATGCTACTGAAATATCAGAAACCATCCTCAGTGAAACCATCGACATTGCCTTCCTTACAGAAACCTGGCTTAATGACCACTCGACGGCCATCCTTGACCTACTCCCCCCCCGATTACTCTATCATTAGGAAAGACAGCCCTGACAGAATAGGAGGTGGCTTAGCTATAATCTATAAAAATGAACTTCAACTTTCTGTGTTAAAAATACTGACCACTTAACCTTTGAATACCTTGGCGCCGAACTCACTATACAGGGTTCTCCCCCAATTCACCTACATAACATCTACCACCCTCCAGGTGATCCTCTACCCTTCGCTGAGGAACTATCCAACCTTCTTTCACAATCCTCACTCTCCAACTCGAAAAATCTCTTCTTAAGAGATTTTAACATCCACTGGAACAATGTCGTTGACCCCACAGTCAGCCACCTCATCAATCTTCTAGAGATCAATGGCCTTGTTCAACTATGTCACTCGCCCACCCACACCAAAGGTGCCACTCTCGATGCCATCATTTCCAATAATGAATTGGCCTCCCTCTCCAGCATCCCCCCATCGACTGGTCTGACCATCACCTCATCTTGTTCAAGATCGAATCCACTCCCCCCCTATTAAAAATTACAAACCCATGAAATGGACCAGAAATCTTAATCTAATCCCTCCTGGCGAACTTGAGTCTAAACTACAAGCTCAACTTCTTCTCACCCCTACCTCCCAAGATGCCAATGAGCTCACTGAGCTTTTTAACAAGACCGTCAATGAGGTCGTGGACCTTCTAGCCCCTCCCAAATTAAAAAAACAAAGAACCATTCCTTCCAAATCTTGGTTTAACTCTGACCTCAATAACGAAAGACGCTCACTTAGACAAACTGAAAGAACATGGAGGCAACACCCCTCCCCCGCCCACCTAGCCTGTCTCCGTGCCGATAGATCTACTTATAAAAAACACATTTTCAAAGAAAAGGCTACCTTCTTCCGAACACAACTAGATTGTGCCAAAAATTGACCTAGAGAACTGTTTAACATAGTTCGCAACCAAACATCTACAGCCCCCCTTAAACTTACCGCCTCAACTAATAGATGAGGAAATTGCCAACTTCTTCTCGGAAAAAATCGCCAAAATTGATCAGTCCACCTAACTCAGATCCAACCCAATCCCACCCAATCCCCCATTTGCCGCTGACATTACATTAGACTATCCTCCCGTCCCAACTCCACCTCCTTACTCTTCCACTCACCTTCATGCTACAACCCCTCCAGAATCCAGCCTTCCCCTCTTGCAACTGAAAAACAATGCATCCTGAACTAACTTCCACCCCGTGACTGAGCTTGAAGTCTTTAACATCATCGCCAAACTTAAGCCGACCTCACACACCAAAGACCCTCTCCCCTCTAGTCTTATCCAGGATCTTAACCACATTATTGCCCCTTATTGGACCACTATCATCAACACCTCCCTCTCCACAGGATGCGTCCCTGACTCCCTTCAACTCGGACAAATCACTCCCATTCCTAAAAACCTCACTTCAGGCCCTAATGACCCAAACAATCTCCGCCCTATCTCTAACCTACCACTTCTTTCCAAAGCCCTTGAAAAATGTGCTTTGCTACAATTGGATAAACACATTAACAATTTCGATCTTCTTGACTCCTTGCAATCCAGCTTTAGAAAAGGCTGCAGCACTGAAACCGCCATGCTAAATATAGTAGATGACATCCACTGTTCCCTTGACAAGGGTGAATCCTGCCTACTCATTCTCCTTGACCTCTCGGCTGCCTTTGATACAGTCAACCACAATTCCCTACTCAACTCGCTCAAGACCCGCTTTGGCCTTAATGGTCAGGTCTTTAAATGGTTCGCCTCATTTCTCCAACACAGAACACAACAAATCAAAATTAATGACTGCCTATCTAACCCCTCACCTGTCTCCCTAGGCGTCCCTCATGGCTCTATTCTCTCCCCCTCTCTCTTTAACCTCTTCATGGAACCCCTTACCCTCATTCTGAAACAATCTGGAATCAACTATCACCTCTATGCTGACGACACCCAACTTTACTATAAGATTAGGTTCCACTCTGATGTACTTCATCTTAACCATACCTTGAGCAAGATCCAATCCTGGTTCTACTCCAATCATCTCAAACTTAACCCAAAGAAAACTGAAGTCATCCTCTTCTCTCCTAAAAACAGCGGGCTCCCCATCCAAACCTGGATCTCTGACCTTAATGCACTCAACTGTTCACTCTCCTTGTCCAATTCAGTGAAATCACTTGGTATTATCATTGATAAAAATCTTACCCTCAACGACCACATAAAAAACTCAGCGAAAGGAGCTCTCTTCACTCTCCATCATTTGAAGAAAATCAAACCCTTCATTCCACCTGAAGACTTCAAATGGGTTGTCCAATCCCTGGTTCTCTCAAAAATTGACTATGGTAGCGCTATCCTCACAGGAACCCCCAAAGTTCACCTAGCCCCACTCAGATCCATGCTCCACTTAGCAGCCAGGCTAATCACTGACTATAAACGTTTTGACCACATCTCCCCAGCCCTGAAGGCCCTTAACTGGCTTCCCGTTGAAGGTAGATCCTCCTACAAGACTACATGCATCACGCATAAAGCTCTACACCAGAACGCCCCGTTGTACCTCACAAATAAACTCAAAAAAGCGGGCAGCTCCAGACCAATGAGGAGCACTAACACTCTCCTCCTCGTCCCCCCCCTTATTCAAAAAGAAAACCCCTCAATCTCGCTCCTTCTCAGGAAACGAGCCGAACATCTGGAATGCCCTCCCAAGGAATTGCGTTGTAACCCCTCCTACCTCAGCTTTAAAAAAGAACTCAAACTGTACCTTCTCAGCAAATTCTGGGGTCCTTAACCTGGCATCGGACCCCACACTCTGCATCCCCTGTCCTTATCCTTCTCTACTTCACTCCTTTCTCTCACCTCTCCCCTCCCCTCTTTTTTCTCTCTCCCTGTGCACTCTCCCCCTACCCCCCTTCTATCTCCTCTCCTCCGTCTACTTCCCTTACCTCCCTCCTCCTAAAACCCTCCCAGTCGACCGATCCCCTTCCCCAATTTGGTTCCTCTCGCCTATTCTTATCTAATTATGCCTCACCCACAGCCCAGTATCTTTTTTTCCCTCTGTCACTTTCTATGTTAATTTATCTGTGATTGTTGTTACTATGTTTAATAGACCCCCATGTACGCCTTTTCATGTATATTGCCCTCGGCTCATTCTGTTTGATTTTATTGGCTTTTATATTACCGGTCTAATGATCTGCTATTATCATGTTTGTGCACATGTAAAGCACTCTGATACCCCCGGGTCAAGCTAGCGCTATATAAAACCTTTCAAATAAATAAATAAACAAATAAATAAATAAAATATTTAGCAATAAGTAAGAGGTGACCATTCTAGGTTTGCAAAGGACCTTCCACCACACTGTAACACTTGTAGCTGCATCTTTGGTAACGTTTGAGCCATTTGAGCTAGAAACAAGGCTTTTTTGTACAAATCTGCAGATTAGACAGCAGATGATGGATTATGTGGCTAATGGGGAAAATGTATAATTGTGCGAAAGTCAGTGCAGTCAAACAGTCACATAATTCCAGTGGCCCTGCTCATATCTCTGACTAGGTCCAGAAGTGCTCCTCAGTTCATAGTTTAGCTTCTATGGAAACGAGGAAGACTAAACCTGAGGTTACCACTCCACAACACAGACTACCATACCACATAATTACTCTCCATAACACATAATCCCACTCTACATAATTCCTATACACTAAATATCACATACTTTCTATCCACATAATTTCACTGCACAACGTACCAAATAATTCCACTACACACAACGTACATCCACTCCACTCCAAAAAACAGTAGTAAAAAACGTTTACATTTACAATGCCAATAGCTCTAACTCTTGCAAATGCAAGACCTATTACATTACAATGCTTCTTTAACTGGTAGTCGTGTTTGCAGAGTGGTGGAGAAAGGGGGCTGGGCCTCCAACCAGTGCTCAGGTAATTCCGCTGTGTAGGACTTCCAGGATGTGCCAGGAGGGATTCTTGGCCCCCAAAGTCTCTCAGTAATAAGGTAGACTTCATCCCTCAACCCATAGTGTGCCAGGAGGTGCGTTTGCAGAGTGGCGGAGAAAGGGGGGCGTGGCCTCCGAAGACCTATGAGCAAATCCCACTGTGTGGGACTTACTGGAGGTAACAGGAGGGGTAGTTGGCCCCCAAGGGGCTAACTACCCTTCCTATTACCTCCAGTAAGTCCCACTTAGCAGCATTGGTAAGTAATCACAGCAGGCCATGCCCCCTTTGACCACCAGTCTGCAAATGCACTCCCTGGGGCGCTCTTGGATGGGGATTAAAGTCCCCTTCACTGCTGGGAGTCCTTAGGGGCCAACTAGCCTATCTGATACCTCCAGTATGCCCCAGATAGTGGGATTGCTGACAGGTGGACACAGGCCACGCCCCTTTCTCCACCACTCTGCAAACGCGCCTCATGGCCCGTTCTTGGTTGGCGGATTAAGTCCCCTTGAATCCTGAGAGTCCCTGGGGGCCAACTAGCACACCAGGTGCCTCCAGTATGCCCCACACAGCTGGATTGCTGAGAGTGGTCCGAGGTCATGCCCCCTTTTTACACCACTCTGCAAATGCGCCTCCTGGTGCATTGCTGCTCGGGGGATGAAGTCCACTTTAGTACTGAGGTCCTCAGGACACATGTGGACCTCATCGCCCCACCAGCAGTGCACCAAGAGGCGCATTTGCAGAGTGGAGTAAAAAGGGCCGTGGCCTGGGACCACCTCTCAGCAATCCCACTGTGTGCGCTTACTGGAGATACCTGGTGGCCTAGTTGGCCCCCAAGGACCCTTAAGGATCTAGGGGACTTAATCCCCCAACACACAATGAGCCAGGAGGTGCGTTTGTAGTGTGCTGCAGGGAGGGGGCGGGGCCTCCGGTGAGATGCTGTTTTTTTCCCCTTTTTTGGGGGGTAAAAGGGGGGCTGTGTGGCCCCCCCTTCTCTCAATAGTTTCCCCAGGGCTTGCCACTATTCATTTAAAAAAAAAAAAAAGGGGAAGGGGGCCACGCGGCCCCCCTCCTGAGGCCTTTTTCAGCCCCGGGGACCCATCCCCCGGGGCATTGCGTCGTTTAAAAAAAAAAAAAAAAAGGTTTTTCGGGAGGGGGGGGCCGCGTGGCCCGCCCTCCCTGGGCCACAATTGGCCCCGGGGACCCCATCCCCCGGGGCCTAGCCAGTCTTTCCAATTTTTATTTTTTATTTTGGAGGGGGGCCGCGTGGCTGACATGCAGCTCCCCTTGTCCAAAAGCAAACTGCTTTGCTTCGTGGAAGCGAGAGCAGGTTTCCTGCTCTCCCTTCTATGAAGCAAAGCAGAGTTTGCAATGACAGGGCAGGAGACGTGCTCCCGCCCTGTCATTGCAAACTGCAATGTCCCGGGGGTGGGCACCCCCGGACATTGCCGGAGCCGGCCCTGGGGGTGGCTGTCCCCAGGGCCATAGAGGGCTGCAGGAGGGGGGCTGCGCGGCCACCCTCCCAACATGAAAATAGCCCAGGGAGGTGGTGGTGCCCGGGACGGGGGTCCGCAATGGACCCCTGCATTTTAATAATAAGTGCCCCGGGGAGGTGGTGGTCCCTGGGGCAGTGTGGGGGGCTTGAGCCCCCTCACATGTATTATCATTAATAGCCGCGGGGAGGTGGCGGTCCCCGGGGCTTGGGGGGCCCACAAGGCCCCCGCCCCATAATAAGAAATGCCCCGGGGAGGTGGCGGTCCCTGGTGCAGCGTGGGGGGGCAGGAGCCCCCCACACAGTTTTTTTTTAAAAAGCCCTGGGGAGGTGGCGGTCCCCGGGGCTGCAGGGGGACTGCGTGCCCCCCGCACATTATGAGCAAAGCTCCGGGGAGGTAGCGGTCCCTGGGGCTGCAGGGGCCCCCATGGGCCCCCGTGGGCCCCCGCTACATAAATTTTGATTGCCGCCGGGACCTGGCCCACCCGGGGGCTTAAGGAAAACGAAGCGCTTCGATTTTCTTTTAAGTTTTCTACCGGATTCGCGCACCCTAGCGCGACTCCGGCCGAATTTTTTTAAAAAAATGCTTTTTTTGGGCCACCCCCGAGCAGGCCTGGGGGGGGGGGTCAGGGTGTTTCTACCTTGCCCCCTTTTCTTGTTTTTTAATCTTTTTTTTACTGTTTTCTTGTGACTCGGTTTTACTGAGTCACAAGATGGCTGCCAACACTTCTTGGTTGAAGTGTTGGCAGCAAGTCAGAATGAGGCTCGTGATCGGGAGGATTTGCGAATCCTCCTCGGCCACAAGATGTCGATATTTTTTATTTTTTGAATTTCTCAGTAACCACTGAATGGATTTACACCATTTAAAAAAAGAACGTTTTCTGAACCAAGACCTACCTTTATGCCAAATTTGGTGTAATTCCGTCCAGCAGTTCAGGCTGTAGCTTTGTCTAAAGTTTCCAATGGAAATTAACATGGAGAAAACGCCTTTTGGGACCCCCCTTTTTTCTCGGCCTCTGCTTGACTAATCACCCCGAAACTTTGAAGACAGGAGCTGACCTGGGCGAACCACTAGTTTTGAAAATTTTGCGAAGATTCATCAAACGGTGCCAAAGATATTGGCAAAAGAAAAAACGCTTTTTGAATAGAAACGAGGTCCTAACTATAACTACCTACTGGCGACCGCCAGTAGGTAATATATATATATATATATATATATGTATAAATATATATATGTATATATATATATATATATATATATATATATATATATATATATATGCCAAACTCTTCAGCGCTCCTTCTGAATCACCGGAGACCCATGGAGAGTGGCGCGTGTGTCGGCGGAGCACACCGACGTCAATATCAATTATCAAAACTTCGTGTAGACGCGCTCTCAGAGAGGACAGACACTGTGTTACTGCATCACCGCTGTTTATTCACAACGCGTTTCGCCTGACAACAGGCTTGATCACGTGAAAACGGAAACCATGTCGGCACATTAAATGGACAGAGCAATGAACATAGAAGAGACACACTGGTGTTAGAACGCGGCAGACATCTTGTGTTAGTAAAGAGGCCGCAAGGTAAAGTAAAATGAACAGAATAAAGAACATAAAAGAGGCACACTGGTGTCAAAATGCGGCAGACATCTTGTGTTAATACAGAGGCCGCAAGGTAAAATAATTCATGAATACAAGCACGTAAGCTTGTGAACATACCTACTCAAAAGTATAGCAATCAATCAAAGCTCATAATAGCTGAACATTACAGTTAATGTTGATGTAGTGCCCTCTTAATGTTGGTGCCAATTATGTCAAACCGCACTCGTAGTGATGTTGCACATTGACTATTGTTATGTTGTTCGTCATCATAACAACAGGTATGATCATCAATTATACAATATATTAAACATATTAAACAAATCACCTCCGCATGTAAGACAATGAAATAGTCAGTCACACTACAAATGGCCCGAAGCCAGTACTGGCAAGTGCCTATTAATCAATACCATGTGGGTCACAGGGTAAAGAGGGCGAACTGGAGGAAAACACCATAGAAAAATACTCAATGTTCAAAATCCCAATGAAAATAGGTTCAGATACTCTCACCACAAATGCCGACAGGAATCAAAGTGCTTCAGTGCCATAAAGAAGGGAGAAAGGGTAGGTGGCCCGTGCAAGTGAATATTGGTGAATGAGCCCCTTCCTTTCCTCCTAAAAAAATAAAAAGAAACAAATGGTTAAAATCAGTACACATCATATCGAATGCTGATGGCACAACAAAGTTCACAATCATGGGACAACATGACGAGGAATTAAAAATGCATTATAAAAATATATATCTCTCTCTAGCAGCACATGTGTGTGATCAACTAGTGCACATGAATGCCTTCACAGCTAAATATCAGCACCAGGAGAAATATAACAGGGAGAAATATAACAAGAAGAAACAAGAAGAAACAAGAAGAAACACGAAGAAACACGAAACAAGAGGAAACAAGAGGAAACAGGAGGAGAACAAGACAGACATACCACTACATATAGCAACAAAAGACTGCATACTGATATATACACGACATGATGATATCATTCTTTAAGATGTACTGCCATTTCTTCTTCCTGATTCAGCCCTCCCGGAAACTTGGTTTGGAAATCTATGATATACCTGGATTCCCTTTGTCTCAGATGTAAAACTCTATTGCCACCCCTAGGGTTACGATCAACCCGTTCTAGAATGATGTAACTCAGATCCCTTATGTTGGAAAAATGTTTGTCTCTAAAGTGACGTGCCACTGGATATTTGGGGTCAAAGTTGGTAATAGCTCTACAGTGTTCAAGAATGCGTTTCTTCGCCATACAGGTCGTGCTGCCTATATACCACAGTTTGCATGTGCATTCTATGATATATATCACGCATGTCGAACTGCATGTGAGAAACTGATTCAATTCTCTACTGACTCCATTGTAACTCACTTGCTTGTGAAATCTGCTGTTGTTACAAGCTTTGCAATGACCGCAAGGGTAAAACCCTTGAGGCCTTGCAAGTTGTTACTGGGGTATTTTGTAATATCACTGTGTGTCAGCATATCCCTGATATTCCTGCCCCTACGATACGTAATGCTGGGTCTGTCAGGGATACTACTGCCCACAATGCTGTCAGTTTTAAGGATGCCCCAGTTCTTGGTAACGATGCGTTTGATGTTATTGGCATCCGAGGAATAGGTTAGAATCAATCTAGAGATGTCATCCTTGGTACTTTCAGACACACACTTGTCAGTAAGAGTGGATGTCCGTTCAATCTGTCGAGCTCTGTCCATGGCTTTTTAAGCACCCAGTTTGGGTATCCCTCTCTCTGAAACGGTCAGCTATGTTCTTACATTCTACAAGGTAACCGTCCTCAGTGTTGCAGTTTCTCCTCGCCCTCAACAGCTCCCCGTATGGAATACTCCATTTGAGAGTTTCGGGGTGGCTGCTGAGGGCATGAAGAATACTGTTCCCTGCCGTCAATTTCCTATGTAGGATGGTCTGTATTTTGTTGTCCTTAACCTCAAGTTTCACATCAAGGTACACTGCTTCTGTCCTGCTGATATTGCCACTGAGGACAATGTTGGATTTGTTCGCATTGAGTTTGTTAATAAACTCTAATGCCAACTCCTCTGATCCCTTCCAAATAATAAAGAGATCATCGATGTACCGTAGCCACAACGTCACATGTTTAAGATATTCCTGGAACACCGGATCGGTCCACATGCTCTGCTCCCAACCTCCCATGAAAAGATTCGCGAAGCTGGGAGCAAAGCATGTAACCCATCGCAGTTCCAGTCACCTGTCTGAACAAGGTACCGTTGAACAAAAAATATTGTTTTTGCAAACAAAATGTTATCATATCAAGAAGCATCTGCGTATGTTCACGTAGCCTTATTGGTCTTTTGGCCAAGAATAGCTTACATGCCTCTAAACCATGTTGATGATCAATGATGGTGTAGAGGCTGTGCACATCCAAGGTGATAAGAAGGGAATCTGTCTCCCATGTCAGGTTCTCAATTCTCCTAAGAAAGTCTTTGGTATCCCTAATGTAGCTGGCTAGGTTGATCACATGTTCCCTCAAGAAAAAATCAATATATTTCGAGATATGCTCAGCCACGCTGCCTCTCGAAGACACTATGGGCCTACCAGGCGGTTTCTCTGAGTCCTTATGTATTTTGGGGAGAAGGTATAGCACAGGGAGGACTGGGTAATCTCGCTTGAGATACCCAAACTCCTCCCACGTGAGTGTACCCTTGTCTTTCCAACCCGTAAGGAGATCCCAGATGGTAGTGATGCTCGTGTAGTATGTGTCGAAGTCGGTGGGTTCATAGTAATTCCTATCTGCCAATTGCTTGTCCCCTTCACTGATGTATTGTTCGCGGGAAAGGATGACAATGTTGCCCCCTTTGTCCGCTGGACGAATGACGATAGTCTCATCATCCATTAGAGATTTGAGTCCCTGCCTCTGTTTATGGGTGAGATTAAACTCCCTATGGATATGTGTGTTCTTGCTGTTGTGTCTATGTCTTGCCTCATTAAGCGCTTTACTGGTACATTCATAAAATGTGTCAATACTATCATGGGGTAATGCTGGCATAAAGGTAGACTTCACTTTAAAGTTAGTATTAGCTGATGCATCAGTATCAATATCAAGATCTACAAGGGTTTGTGTCAGTCCCTGTATGTTCCCATCATTATCCTGAGCCAAGTCATGCAGTACAGTGAGTAACTCCATATCCCCGATGTTGAGATCGTTCTCACTGTTGTCGTTGGTATTGCCCGCTCTGCTGGCATCACTAAAGTTAGTCCCTTTGAGTTGATGCCATTTTTTTAGTTTTAATTTGCGTACATATTTAAACAGATCTATCCTGACATCTGTATAGTTAGAGGGGTGAGAGGGACAAAAGGAAAGGCCAAGGCAAAGAGTTCTCTTCTCCGTGGCACTGATATCACGCCCTGATAAATTAATAATGGTTTTGTTCACCGTTGTTTCATCCATTAGTAGGCTCTTCTGGCGCGTGTCTTGCTTCCCATTGCGCCTCTGAGAGCGCGTCTACACGAAGTTTTGATAATTGATATATATATATATATATATATATATATGCAACTTAAAAACATCTGATAAAAAATATTAGACTTGGAGTAGTCAGATTCACTACTCCCACACCAACCTGACCAACAGCAGCGAAAGCAACAGTAGGAAAAGTAGGATTCAGAATTACTGTTCCCACTCCAACCTGATCAACAGTAGAGAACGTGTTGGACTTTAGAGGGGTCAGATTTACTTTTCCCACACCTACCTGACCATAAGTAGAGAAGTGTTTTCCCTACCCTAAATTAATACATAATAAATTACATATATATAAAATATATAAACATAAATATATTTCCACATAAAATAGTTTTAACATTAGATAATTCATAGAACAAAATCTAAAAACATTGCATTAACATGTAAAATTGTATATGATATTATATTAAAAGTCTCTAACAAATAAAAAAATATACAATTGATTTAAAACACTTCCCACCCTGTTACCCTAAAATGCCAACAACCAGAAAAACAAGTTATAGTAATAACAGAATAAAATCATTATTTAATATCCAATTCTTAAAAGCAATTAAACATTTAACACAACAAATTATCTAATCAACAATTTATCAAATAAATATAATTATTACCATAGTTTGAAATATATTTAATAAATAATAATAAACAAATAATAATGCAATAATAAAATTGCTAATTATCAAACAAAATATTTAAAACGTATTGACTTTGCTCACTCAATTCAAAAATAAACATTCAAAAAACTTCCCACCCTATTCGCTACAGATCCGACAACCTGCCACAAAAAAACAGATATAAAATAAAGAACCCTTAAAATATATTATCAAATCAAAAAATCAAAACCACAATAAAAAAATATTAAATATTAGTAACATGAAAATAATTAAACATTAAATCATTACCAGCTTATAGCACAAAGACTAACAAACCGCAACTAAATAATTAAAAACTGATATTATGTACAGCTATATCTAAAAACGAATAATACAAAAGACTTAAATAAACAAAAATCTTAACTTCTATATTCTGTCCCACAATATTTTTGACATCACAATATTTTGGACACAATATTTCTATCTCACAATTTTAAAAAAAAAACAATATCAAAGCAAGCAACATAGCTCTATTGAGCTATCTGATATATATACAATTAAAAGAAATACCCTACTGTTCTACCTTCCACAGACTCTGCTCACAATTTCACTGCCAGTTAGACCTGGCATCCTTGGCGTGGTTTCCCCCTAACATTTTGACTACAATCCTCCTGTTTTGCTGACTTGACTGAGTCCAAGGTCAAGTGGCAGTACCTGTGCCCGGGACATATACATTAGATACTACTAGTGGGCCTGCAGCACTGATGGTGCCACCCACTTAAGTTGAACTTTAAACACATTTCAGGTCTGCCATTGTAGCCTGTGTATGCAGTTTTAAACTGCCAGTTCGACCTGGCACAACAAACCTTTTGCCAGGCCCAAACCTGCCTATTTAATACATATATCACCCCTAGGGTAGGCCCTGGACAGCCCAAAGGGCTGGTTCCATTGTATTTAAAATGTTGGACATGTAATTTTTTGTTTTACATGTCCTTGTAGTGAAAGACTCTTAAATTAGTTTTTCACTACTGCAATACCTACTTCTTCCACAGGATAACACTGGAGTTATCTTATTACATTTATTAAGTGATCATTTCCAAATGGAAGTAGGTAACCAGTTCATGTTTGGTATCTTTGGAATTGCAATGAAAAATCCTCACTCATGTGGAAGTCCGATTTTAAATTACACTTTTGACACTTTTAGAAAGCTGGCATTTCTCTGGTTTAGCCATTTAGTGCCTAGATCCTGTCTTTTGGTCAGAGGACTGAGTGTAGATGAAATCTGGGCTTTGTGTATTCCTCCTAGACAGCCACACAATAGAGAGCTTAGGTCTGCCTGGATGTGCCAGCACTGGCAGGATGGGGGGGTGGAGCTGGGCACACCCCTTCATACACTTGAATAGACTGTGTCCTGTCTCCACACAAATGGCTGCATACCCCCAATAGTTAGTCTGGAGCCAGGGCAGGGAAGGCAGGAATACCTCCAATAGTTAGCCTGGAGCCAGGGCAGGGAAGGCAGGAAACCTGTGGACTTCAATGGGGAACCTCTAAAAGCTTCCCCCACTTCAAAGGATGGCCGCAGTATAAATATTGGACTTCAGACATCAACTCTTCAGTACACTTCTGGACCTGTGGAGACTCTGCCAGGAAGAAGGACTACTGTGCTTCTGAAAGGATTGCCACTATGCTGGACTGCTGCTCTAAAGGACTGCTGCCCTGCTGTGCTTACCTGCTGCCTGCTGCCCTCTTGCCTGGGTGACTAGAGCCTCAGGGGCAGAAGGCTGCAACAACCTTTAACTTAGCACCTGGGCTCTACCATTTGCGAGTCAAGCCCTGCCAAGTGGGGCCCCCCAGTCCTGGGCCCTTGGAAGTGGGCATGAAAGTGCTCTGCTAGACCATCTGTAGATCCAGCAGAGCCAATGCATCAACTCTGCTGTGTGGTGCACTGTGTGCTGACCTGTTGCCTGCTGCCATCTTGCCTGAGTGAGAAGGACTGGAACTGTATCTGTCACCCAGGACGCCAGAGTGACCCCAAGGGCTAGTTGGCTGGCCTCCCGACTACAGCCTCAGGGACAAAAGGCTCCAACAACCTTGAAGCTAGCACTTGGACTCTGCCATCTGTGAGTCCTACCCTGCCAAGTGTTGCCACCCCAGTCCTGATCCCTTGGGAGTGGGTCTGAAGGTGCTCTGCCAGACTATCTGTGGATCCAGCAGAACCAATGCATCACCTCTGCTGAGCGGCGCAATTACGAGCAGAACCCATGGATCACCTCTGCTGCGAGGATCCTCTCAGCTCAAGGACTCTGCATTGACCTCGCAGTCCGTAGCATACCACAGATGTGCATAGTTTCCCCAATGCAGGCCCTTGCATTGCAAACCTCATCGACAGCAGCTACAATTACGACACAGGTTCTTGCATCACATCGCATCCTCACAGCTCTTTGGAACTGATGCATCTCCTCGACTGCACGATGCATCCTCAACGCAGGACTTTGCATCGGAAGCCCTTGTTGATGGGATCCTTGAGGCCATCACAAAACCTCGCATCACATCTTTGCAGCTCCTCTGAACCAATGCATTGCCTCAGCTGAGCAACGCATTTTCATTGCGGGACCTCACAATGCTCCGCAACCAGGATTTAAGGTACTCTTGTTCAGCAGACCTAATTGGGTCCCTGTAGCAGCCTGCACACCATCGCGGTCGGCCTGAACTTGTGAATTTGTCCCGGTCCGGTGTGACCAGATATCCACATTTGGCGTTTTGTGCTTTTTGGCGCTATATTCGCTGAAATCTTTAAACTTGCATCTCTGGTTCCACTGATTGAATTTGTGTTGTTTTGGTCTTGCTTTATTTATTAAAATGTACTCTATTTTGTAAATTGGTGTGGGGGTTTTCTTGAGTTGTGTTATACCTGTATTACTGTTTGAAGTGCTGCATAAATAATTTACAATTTTGCTGCTTAGTTAAGCCTGACTGCTCTGTGCTATGCTACCAGAGGGTTGAGCACAGGTCAATTTGGGGTTTGTACTTACGATTCACCCTGAATAGGATTGTAGTGGTTGCTGCTTGAGTAGGATTTCAGCCCCCCCAGACAATAACTCAATTTCTTATACTGCCTATCTATGATTTTACTTTCTGTTACATGTCCATCAATTCCCTTTTGTATTACTCCCATTAACATTCAGTTGGTATCTCATCATCAGCCCTGCTATTCCTTTGCAGATATTCCTTGCAAACTATCGCTTTTGTCAAGTTACTTTCGTCCCCTTTTAATCATCATTGGAAAAGTTTTTATTTTGTATTTTTTTTTAAGGCTTTAGTTTTCGTTTTAGAAGTTTAATAAGCAAGTAACCGGGTATAAGCAGCATTAAAACATAACAACTGATATAAAAGTTTAGAATGAGGAAGTCATAATGCAGCCTTTCGTTAAGTTACTGTGAAAAAATAAGTTGTTGGCTGGTGAAATCTAGAAATGTGTGCCATGCATATCTGATTAAAAACGTTTGTCTAGAAATATATGTGCATTACATCAGCTAGACCTTTCAGTTTCTTCTCGACTTTATAATAAAAACTCACCTAGTTCTCGTTTTTCCTACCGACACAAAAAAATCAAAATTATGTAAAACCTAAATAACTTCTGCCTCCTGCCGTATTACCATTCAGCAACTTAACAATAATTTAAGAATTTCAAACTTCAAGTTCTTATAACAACCTATTCAGATGTATATTCCTTACTCACTTAATAATCCCAATACTTTTTCTTTAGAATTTTCCTTCCAATTAGTAGTTTTTACAGAACATCCCAGTTTTTTCTTAAATGCTTCCTTGTCCGTTTCCACATTAGTTTTCCCCGTACTCTAACCTATCATACTATTGTAAGCAGAGCCATTCGTCAGGCCTAATGGACCATGAGAAATAATGGGCCACACACTTACAATAATAAACTAGTCACAAACAGGTTAACATCAACCATTCGCAAAAAGCTCCAGTTCAACCTACCAGAAAATGCTTACTCAATTTCCATCTGAACATTCTTCATTGTTATTAATCCATGTCCTATACATATATCATTTGCACCACTGCCTCAATGTATATCCATTTATTTATTCATTTTCCTTTGTGATTTCACAGCATTCTGCATATCTGTGCATCACCAAACGTTTCGTCAACATCTCTTTCTTGCTTAGGTTTCCTTCATCTTCAATAACGTTGCTTCTGAATCTCAATATCTATGTCATTCCATCAGAGTCCATTAATCAGCATCTCCTTCACTGATACCTTCCTAAGCCAATATAATTTTAGACTCTCAACTTCATCGTGCACTCGAATCTCCTAAGTCACACTAGTCCTTCAAAAAATCCTAAATGCACACTTTCTGTGGTCCTGGAATGGTGCTTGTTCCTGCTGTTTGATGGTGTCAGCCCCTTGGCTTTCCTTGGGTGTGGCCCGGTTGTTGGCCTCGTTTCTGGTGGGGTTTATGCTTCGCTGAGTTCTGGCTTTTGACTCTACCCCTGCCTTCTCCTGTTCGGTTGGGGTGTGTTTTGCTGGTTGCCTGGTGCTTCTGGTTGGTCTTCAAGCGGCTGGTGTTCTGGTACTCGTTGGGCCTGCTTCCCTCTGCCTGCGGTGGTGCCTTTGTTGGGTGGGGTTTCGGGGGTTATGTCCCGGTGTCCCCTCCGTTCTTTGTTAGTGCCTCAGTTTTGCCCTGTTGGCCTGTCCCTGTGCTCTGGCTCTGGCTCCTTCTCCTGGTATGGGTGCTTTTGAGGTCGCCCTGTGTCGGCGCTGGTGGTTGGTGCTGTACGTTCCTGCCCTGGGGCCTGCTCCTCCTCTGGGAGTTTCTGTGGTGGTGTCCTCTGGACTCTCTGGTGGCTGGGTTGGTATGGTAGGTGGGGGTTTGCTCTTGGTTGGTGCTTCCTCCCTTCCTGGGTTGGTCTGGGTGGCCCTGCCCTTGGTTGGTCCTCTGGGTTTGTGCCTTGGCCCTGTTGGCTGGCCCTCTCCACTTTTTTTTGGGCTGGTATGCTGTGGGCCTCCACTGTGGTGTTGGAGTTTGTCCCTGTTGCCCTTTGTTTCCTGGTTGGGGTGGGGGCTGTTGGGTCTTCCCTTGCTTCCCCTCACTTTTTTTTTACGGTTGTGGGTCTTTTGGCATTGTTGGGTGTTCCTTCCATTGTCTGCTTGGGCACGCTCTCTGTCGGTTCGGCTGATGAGTCTGTGGGGCAGCTTGGTGCTGCTGGGCACGGTGGTCTTGTGCCCCGGTGGATGACCTTCCTGGCTTTTTGTGCCCTGTGGGGTGCTGCAGCTGTTTTGGTTCTCCTTGTCTAGTGTCTTTGTCTTTGAGGTTGTGGTCTTTGTGGTGCCTCCTTTCCGACCTTGCTTTTGTTTGTCCTTGCCTTGTTGCCTTTGTGGCTGGCTCCCTTCCGCTTGGCATTTTTTGGGGTTGGGGTCGGTGGGAACTGGATGCCCTGATTGTCCTTTTTTCTGTGGTTAGCTGCCTTGGTGCTGGGGTGCCTTCTGCTTTCTAGGGTTCTGGTTCTTCCGGGGTTGGTTGTGCCCTTGGTGGTCTGTTCCTGGCTTGCTGGTGTGTCTGGTCGCTTTTGGTCTTCTTCCATGTGTGGCCTCCTTGCTGTCCTTCTGTCGCTCGTGGCCTCTGGTGCTTAATTGGAGGGTGCTCCTCCTCAGTCATTGGTTCAGGGGTGTTCCCGGTGTGGGTTGGCTGCCCTCTGGGTGGCGGCCCCATGGGCTTGCTACTTTTTTATTCACCTTGGTCATCTCCTGCTTGTTCTCGGTGGTGCAACCCTTTTGTTTGGTTGGGGCATTGCAGGCTGTGTGCTCGTGCCTGTTTTTTCATGTGGTTCTCCCTTTTGCTTAATTTAGGATGCTGTTTTTGGTGCAGTGTCCTGGGTGTTCTTTGGGTGTTCAAAAGGCCTGGTTTCTGGCTTTGGTATGCTCCATAAGTAATGAATGGGACAAGGACTGGAGGGACCTGGGGGTAATGCCCTATTACTTACCGGTAATCTTCATTACTCATGGTCCTGTTGTCCTCGTCCCATTCATTACGCCCCTCCCTCCCTCCTCCCAGCCGGCTGGCCTGCCTTCCTGTTGGTGGCTTAGTATTTCAGGCGGAATGCTGGGTAGGTACTGGTTATGTACTCCTAGTGGAAGGGGGTGCAGGTAGGGGTCCCAGCATTCCTCTGTTCTTTTTTCTGTCAGGGAGATGGTCATCTCCATAAGTAATGATTGGGACGAGGACAACGGGACCAGCAATAATGAAGATTACCAGTAAGTAATAGGGCATTACGTCCTGCACAGGCAAATATCCTAGAGCTAATGTCCCACTATCTCTACATAGCATCTAAGGGTCTAATGCGCAAACATATTCAAGAAATAATGACTTGCAAAATATGATTTCCTAAGGTAGTTGTACAAACGCACCATCTACTGCGATAATTCACACTCACAAAATACTGAATCTCAATTAAAAAATCAATATACATTGCATTTGCTAACATCATACTGGCAGCCACTGATGGCAACAGCCAGTAATAACGAAATAAGCCAGGTGATGTTTTTGAGACAAGAGGAGAGAAGCAGGCATTACTTTAACACAATTCCCAACCCTTTTACATCAAATTGGCGAGTTAAGATTCAACAAAGGATGGAAGGGAAAAAGGAAGGAAAGTTCAGTAATGCTGATTTAGAATCAATGGTGGAGGAGTGTGTTGGAGAGACTGATAAGCCGTTTGAAAAAATCATCTTTTAATGTTCCTGAAGCCACCCAAAACTAATTTAGGGACAAACTGAAGTGAGAGTCACCAACAGAAAAGAAGAAATGTGAAAGCATTATGATTTGAAATCAAGAACAAAGGAAAGATTGGCACCCAGAAAAGCAGAGGCTAGCAGCATAGGAGGTGGTCCTGGCACTGAACACTAAAGACACACAAATGAGGGATGGAATGTGGAACAAATCAAGCATTCACCCCAGTCAAGAGATCTGGGTTAAATCCATCGTTCTTTTGCTCATCATGCCACCCCAGTTTAGATGCAGCCATATGCAAATCTGTCTTGACCCTGCTCCTCATGGGGACAGTCCAGCCCAAACTGCCAGGCCAGGTCCTCCCTGGACCAGAAACAAGCATCCTGGGACCAGTTTCGGGGTTTTACCCCTCATTAGCCAGGCTAGCTTGACTCCAGAGGCATGGAGAGCACGGGACCCACGTCTGGGCATACCCTTTCCAAAACTGGTCCCATGCCATGCTGGACCTTCCTTTGACGTTCCCATTGCAGTGCCTATTTTATAGGCACCACTGTAGGGCCCGATTACGAGTTTGAGAGTGCGGTGGCGGGACCGCTCCGCTGCCCACCGCCAAACCGCCTTGAGGTCTGCCAGCCCTATAATTACTTTTTTAGTCATTGGCGGGCATTTTCTTTGCCGTTCCCACGGCCGTGCCTATAAAATAGGCACTGCAATGGGAACGTCAAAGGAAGTTCCGGTTCCGGTTCCCGGCAAGACGGCCGCACAATTGTGCAGCTCTACCGACCAGGAAAAGAATCTGCTTACTACCCGGGCCTCATGAAGCCATCGACAGCCCAAAAAGCAGGGTACCTGCTCGGCATCACAAGCGCGGCACATAAGGAGAGTAAAGGCATCGGGCGCCACCCAGAAGACCAAAACATGAAGAACTTGAGTCCGGAGCTCCCCTTCTAAAATGGCGGACAGCTGTTGCGGATCGGAAGACTGAGCCTCCCGGAGGGCGGACAAAGCAGAATTTGGGACGCAGTCACCAATCCAGCCAGTAATCAGTGATAAGCCCCGGGGGAGACAAGACTCCTGTCCCCGTGGGTAATCAGAGACGAACAATCAGCTTTGGACAGGTACAGCTGCGCTACGCATGGGAACTGCTGCGAGTGCTGGTTAGAGAGAGGACCGGTTTATGGGGCGAGTGAAGCGCCGCAATCCACTGCACCCGTGCCCGGAGAGAACAACATTACCGTGCGGCTGCTGATGATCCGGATGGTGGGGCGGTGAGGTAAGAGCCGAAGCCTTGAATGATGGCAAGATGGCGCATGGAGGATATCGAGCCGGACGGACCTCCTCTCAGACGGAGGTGAGGAGTGTGAGTCTGATGGTGGGGTGCCCGACCGGAGCAGACCGAGGAGATGTGGTGACGCACCCTGGGACCAGTGGTGACCTGGGCACCCTGGGGGGAGTTCGAGTGTTGTGTGGAGACGGCGCTGGCCCTCAGTGGGGGCCCCCTGATGTGTGTGAGCCTGCTGAACCGTGTGAGACGATCTGGTCGGGCTGGACTGCGGGGGCCTCTGGGCCCCACCCTGGATCTTGGAGCCTGGAGCGGGGCGCTCACAGTGGTGCTGCCCCCGGCCACTTTGGCGTGCGGGTGGGGCCAACTCTATACTTCCGCATGATCACCGAAGTCAGCCTGTTACTCGGGGTCCGTGATCTGGGTCCACCATCAGGGCGACTTTGACCGGTTGCTTCGATTGCTCTGGGCTGCCGGTATACGTCTTGGTATTGCCAATCTGTTCTAGTTCTTCTAGTCGACCCCCCCCCCTTCCCCTCGGAATGCTTAACTCCCCCTTCCGATAATGTTTGCCACTGCGAGACACCCCCTTCCGACCTATGGTGCTCCGGTGCAGAGAGTGAAACTGGCCCCAGATGATGTGTTTTTTTCTAGGACACTAATCCGGACCGTGGGCTCGTGGACTGCGAATTTGAGATCCCACTGATGTACTATCTTCCTTTGCTGGTTTTGACTAACTTCTGTCCGTTGCTCCTGCTGCTGGACTCCATTCCCACCAGAAAAACTGTTTGCTATTAACACGGAGCCTGAGCAACCTTGGCCGATGCCCGGTGGAGCTGTCCTATGCAGCTATAGAGGAGTCTGGCTCAGGTTCACCCCCTTGGCCGTCACCTACCCAGCCAGACATCTGACATTGTTTTCCCCGTCTCCCTGTTGTCTCCTTCCCTCCCCAACCTCCTCCTTCATTGATTCTTTGACTTTCCACCTGACTCAATCTGCATCCCTCCCTCCTGTTCACCATTCCCCCCCTACCCTACTTTACCCTTTAAGACGTGTTCGCCTGGCTATTTTACACGCTAATAACTCATATTATTGTATAACCTCTTGTTTTTTCCTCATATGTCTACTCTTGGAATAATGTGCAACTTGTAACTGATGTAACTTTGCAACAATGTAACCTCTTGTAAAGCGCTCTGATACCTCCGGGTCTAGCCAGCGCTATATAAAACTCATCAAATAAATAAATAAATAAATAAATAAATAAAATAAATAAATAAGTTCCAGCACGGCATGGAATGAACAGTCCATGAAATGCTGACACTTTTGTGCATGCACACAGGGGGTTACATGTTCTGCTCCCCTGTGTCCATCAACAAGGCGAAGGGGGACAAGGGGGCCTTGCAGGGTCCCCTTTCTTTCCTCACCGCCACTGTTTTCATGGGGGAAAGACCTACATGAAATCAGTGGCGGTGATGAAAGTTGTAAAATGCTTGGCATGACCGCAGCGGTCCTGCCAAGCATATTGATGCCTCTTGACTGCCACAGCACCGCCAGGGAAAGGTGGTTCCCTGGCAGAGTCAGCAGTCTCAGGGTGGCACAACCATTTGGGTCGTAATATGGCGGTCGAGACCGCCGCCGCAGCGCCACCACGAGTCTGGCAGTCCTCGGACTGCCAGATTTGTAATCGGGCCCTTTAATTAAATCAAGTAGGAAAACCTTCCTTAGTCTTTATTTGGCATAAACCTGCTCCTTTATTTGGCATAAAGCTGCTCCTCTGTTTGATCAACTAATGTGACTCTTTTTCTGAAAATCCTCTCCTGTCTTTCTTCTGTATAGAGCTCCAAGTGCTCATCTTCTAACCACCATTGCATAGAGTGCAGTTATTTTGGATGTTTGTGCTGGATTTTAGGTGTGCTTTTATTCCTTTCACCTGCTTCTAATTTATGGTAATTTGCACGAGCAATTTGGCTGTTTTGCGACAGTTGGTTATTAGCAAATCCTTTGTAGACTTAGGACCCGATTCTGATGCGGGTTGGAAAAGCTTCCCGACCGAGGGCCTGATTCTGATGCGGTTAGGAAGGCCTCCTAACGGCATTTGCTCCTTCCAAATCGGATCGGGAACGTGTCTTCCCGACCGAGGGCCCAATTCTGATGCGGTTAGGAACAAATGTTCCCATTGAAGTCAATGGGAGTTCAACCAAATCGTATCTGGAAGCATCCGGATGCATCCTACTCCGCCGGTCGGACTTTCCCGATCCGAGTGGGTCGGAAACCATTTCCCAACCGATTCGGTCGGGAAGCTTTTCCAACCCGCATCAGAATCGGGCCCTTAGTTGAGATATCAGTATTTCCGATTTGGTTCAGGAGATCACAAAAAAAGACTTGAAATGTTGCAATTTCTTATTTAATTCGTTTTCTGTGTAATTTTTGCAATTCATACTTTTTTTTGGACAGTCAGGCTTTTATTTAGAATTTGCAAACAGGTGTCTCTATTTTTCTGTACATGAGGTCCTAAATGTAGAATAATTGGAGAACGGTTAAATTGACACAGCATTTCTATTCCAACCTATGAGTGCAATGGAATATAAACAAAACTTGTAGATCAACATATTGGCTGGATTGTGCTTTTGGATTGCACAGCTATTTAAGATATGAGGCAACCATTTGCTAGTGATCCAAGACATTGGCCTAGGTAGCAAATACACTATTCTTTATGTAAAACACTGCTTTATTAGCTCTCTGTTCTGTTACTAAAAGAATATATGAATGCTTAATCATTCTTTCAAATGTTCTTGTTTGTGGAACATAACACAGCACTTATTTCGAGCATTCTTTCAATACAATTCAGACCTTTACCATCCCACCATTACATGAAAACCACACATTCCTCCTATTCAGACTCTATGTGCTTCATAAAGATCCTTTACATCTCTGCTCTGTATTTTCTAACACTTCTGATGATAGTGATAAATCATTATACCTACTTTTACATTCATGCCTTACCTTAATAGAGGTGGTGTAGACGGCAGAATAGTGATTTGATCAGGCGAGAGCCTTGGCATGTACTTGTTAATCGGTAAAATAATTCCAATAACATTTCTGAACTTTCTATGATGTATACTTAAAAATATTCCATCTGGAGCACCGATTAGATCTGTTTGCATCACAGAGGTATTAAGATCACTTTCCAAGAATAATTATTCTTAAATAGATCAAACTAAGTTCCAAAATATATTTTTTTTCATGGGGATGCAATCCTATTCTTCCATCAGCTGATTGTGTGTGTTTGGGTATAAATCAAGAGCACCTTGCATTATGAACATCCCTATGAATATCTCTTGTGAAAGAAGCAACTGAGCCACTTTGTTTTTATCGTAAGCAGATACACAATACATTTGCAAACAGATGAAACAGCTTTTACCCCTCATTCATCAGAACGTGGACTGTAGGACACATCCATGATGTGAAACCTATCACACAAAGTTCCTCAAACGTGCTGCATTTTAATTGCATATGCGGGCAATCTATGCCTCGAGCAGGTAAAATTCATGGCTTATTCACCTACCACAATCAAGTAGGACATAAGAGTGGGACAAAGTCTGATCATATCATGCCTCAGGTTTCAAAGGTGATGGTGCCAAATGTCTAGAAACATTGGTTTAGAAAGTATTTAGTCATGAATATGACGCGAGAAACCATCAAAGCCTCAAGAAAGAAGATGGGGTTAATATCAGACCACATTAGAAAGATCCAGAAGGAAAACAAGGCCAGACAGATTTATGATTTATTCAGTACAGATTAGCCATAAAGTTATATCCTTCAAGGGCAGTGAAAGACTGCGATGGATAGGTTGTTCCTCCCCACTAATGACAGAATGATACAGTGTTAAACTACAAGTGACACAAAACTTTAATCACGTTCATAATACAGAAACATTCTGAAGCTTGTAATATTATATATGATGATATTACAAGCTTCAGAATGCAGTCAGAACAGAAGGGTAAAAGAGAGTAAATCCCTCTCAGTGTACTTTCATAAGTTGTGTTAACCTAATAAGACAAACACATGAGGGGGTAAAAAATGTTGGAATCAATTTGTAAAAAATGTGCTGCTATAATTTCTTCCATAATAATTTATTACCCCCAGGTACCTCGAGTCCTCGTCCCATTTTTGCTAATGGAGATGACCATCTCCATGACAGAAAAAAGAACAGGGGAATGCTGGGACACCTAACCCCACCCCCTCCCACTGGGAGTACATAAGCACTACCTACCCAGCATTTCACCTGTTCTTTTTTCTGTCTACCGACAGAATGGGACGAGGTTACTGGTTCTACTTACCTGCTGCAGTTTTCTTCTGCGGTCTTCTCTGGATCCCATTGGGCTGCTGGGCTGAACTAAACGTGCTGGGCGGTGTCTCCCAGTCTGCTGGGCTTGCCGGTAGCCGCGATTGTTGCCGGCCAGCCCTTTGCAGCTGATGCGCCAGCCTTCCCGGTCTGTTCTGAGTCGGAGGGCGCGTCTTCCTGGTGGCTGGGCCGGGCTGAGGATGTGCTGCTGAGGCCGAATGGTGACTCGTGCCGGTCTTGCTGGTGCCCCTGGAGTGCATGGCGGGCCGGTATAGCCATTTCCTGTTGCCCGGCGCTGGACTGGTGGAGTGCGCCTTGGCTGGCTGGTGGGGGCAGGCAGTGTGTTGTGGTGTCTTCCTGCCCCAGGGGTAAGTACCTCATAGCGTTTTTTTTCCTGTCCTGGTTCTCTGGCGCTGGAGGGTCCCTGTTGGCTCTCTCTGCCAGTGTTTTCCAGATTGCCGGTTGCCCAACGCTGAGTTGATGGTCTGTGCCTGGGCTGGATGGTTGGATGGTTGGGGCCGGTGGTGTTTTGTGGTGCCTGCCTGCTCCGGGGGTGAGTACCACCTAGCGTTTTTTCTCCTGTTCTGGTACTATGGCTATGGCCTTTCCCTGGCTTTCCTGCTGCTTGGAATATGTTTACTATCTTCCGCTCTTGGTGGCTCTCTCTTTCTGGGGGGTTTTCTGGTTGGCCTGTTGCCCGGCGCTGCACTGATGGACTGTGCCTGGGCTGGGTGATGGAGTTGACAGTGTTATATGGAGTCTGCCTCCCCCGGGGGTGAGTCACACTGGGTGTTTTTTCATCCCCCTTTTCCTTGCTCTTCTGTGTGTCTGTTGCACTTCTTGCAGAATGTGTCAGGCCCTTGAGGTTCTCGGCCTCACACCTTCTTGGGTCCATTCTCACCTGGAGGGCTTGGTGTTGTGCCCTTTCCCTGGCAGGGTGTGGGCCTTGGCACTGGGGTTCACTGGTGTGCTGTGCCTCTGCAGCCTCTCCCTGGTCTCAAGTGGCGGTCCTTGGGTGGCTGGTGAGTCGGGGTCTGCACTGGTGGTGCCCCTGGTATGCCTGGTTGCCAGTGTTAGTGTTTGGCTGTTGCCCAGCGCAGGGGTTGTGGATTGCACTTGGGCTGGCTGGTGGGGGGTGAGTTCCGTGTTGCCGTTTCTTCTCCCCTCTTTCGTTCCTTTCCGGGGGCCTTGGCCTGTTTTGGGGGTCCTCTGCCTCCCTGCTGATGGGTCATTTGCCGCCGGTGGGGGCTCTGTGTTGTGGGTCATCCTTCGCATCTGCCTCTGCGGCTCCTTTGTTTCTCCTCTGTTGCTTCTGGCTGGCTGGTGGGGCTTTGGTGTGGCGGCCAGTGTGGTCGGGTATCTGCCTGCCCTGGGGGTGTGTGCCGCGTTGTGGCTTTTCTGGGTTTTGCTCCTTCTTGGCGGCCCTGTTGTTCCCCTTCTCCAGGCTGTGCCCTTTCTCTGGCCTCGCTTTGCCACGGCCCTGGTACGGCAGCAATACAGGGGCTGTGCTCGGGGTGCCCCTGGTGTGCCTGGTTGCCATTGGCCCAGTTTGTGGGGTTCCTGCGGTGTTGGCCTGGTCCTTTCACTTTCCGCTTGGGGCTTGCCATTTGGACTTTGTCCTTTGGAGTTCCTGCGCACCATCCTGCTGGATTGTTTCTGTGTTGAGGTTTGGGGGCTGGTTGTGTGCCTATGCTGTCTTTGGTCTATGATCTTTCTGGGATTTTTGGTGGCCATGCTGTTGCTGTATCTACGTGGTCTGGTTTCTGCCCGGTCCATCTTCTGATCCCTGCCCCCTCTGTGGGTTGTGCACCTTTGGGCCCTCCTGGCTTGTTCCTCCTTGGGTTGTGGTGATGCCACGAGTCTTCTGGTCTGATGGTGGGGCCTTGACTTTGCTTCTGTCTGTTTTTGCCTTGCTGTCCCTTTGTTTGGCCCCTCGTTGGCCTGTGCAGGTCAGGTTGGCGGTGCCTTCTCTGCCCTTGTCTCCTGGTTGGTGGCTTCCTGGTTGTGCGGGGGCCTTGCCTTTGGGTGGTGTGCAACTCAGGGCCATTGGGGCGTTGGTGTCTTGGAGGTCGCCTTTGGGTGTCTGCCTGTGACCCTTGTCTGGCTTCTCTTTCTCTGGTCGCTTTGCGCCTTGCTTGGGTGTGGGTCTTTCGGCCCCTTGGTGGTTGGTGGTTCTGTGCCTCGTGTAGGGGGGGGGCCGGGCCAGCCTCCTTGCCGTTTCCTCTGGCCTCTCCTGTGCGCCTGCCTTCCCCTGGTGTGGACTGGTCTGTGGCGTTGGCGTGCAGGTGTGGGCTGCTTGACTTCCTCCCTTTGTCCCTGCCACTTTGTGTTCGCTGTGTGGCCTGGCTGCAGCTTGTTCCTGTGCCTTTCTCTCTGCCCTCGGTGGTTGGGGGTTTCAGGGTTGTGGCTGTTGGCCCTGTGCTGCTCCTTCCGGGCTGGTAGGGTCACTGTATGGTGGCCTCGTGTCTTGCTGGTGTGTCTGTTGTTCAGTCTGCTAGCTTCTCGAGGGTCTGTGGGGGCATCTGCAGGGTTGGGCTGTGTGCCGCCCTGTTTGGTGTCTCCTGTTCTTGTGGCCCCTTAGCTGGTCTTCGTACTCACTTGGGGTGGTTCCTTGGTGTCGTCATTTGTCCTATGTGCCGGTTGGTCGGCTGGTGGTTCGGTTGGGGGTTTCCTCTCTTCCTGGTTCCCATTCAGTGGCCAGTGGTTTGGTCTTCTCTGGTCCTGTCTTTTTCACCTGTGGTCGCCCCCCGGGTTTGTGGTTGTGGGTGTCACCCTTGGTGTGGGTTGTTTAGGGCAGGGTCTTCCCTGTTGGCCCTGTTTGGTCTTTGGGTTCCCCTGGGCTCGGTGACCTTGGGGGTTTTGCCTCTCCCCACTCTTGGTGCTGTGCCCTCGCCTGGTTTGGGGTCTGCCCCTTGCTTTCCCTTGGGCGGGGTCATGTGTTGGCCTGTTTTTGTGGAGGGTTGTGCTTTCCGGGGTTCTGCCCTATGGTTTTCCCTCTGCCGTTGACTATCCTGGTGGGGTCTGTGTGTCTCCGCCTGGTCCTTCTGGTTGGTCTTCTGACGGCTGGTGTTCTGGTGCTTGTCGTTCCTGCTTCCTTCTGGCTCCGCCCTTGCCTTTGTTGGGCAGGGTGCCGGGTTTGTGTCCCGGTGGCCCCTGCATTCAGGGTGGTTGCCTAGGGCCAGGCCTTTTGACCTGTCCCTGTGTCCCGGCTCCGTCTCCCGGTTTAGGTGGTGTGGGCTGTTGTCTGGTGATTGGTACTGGACGTTCCTGCCCTGGGGCCTGGTCCTCCTCTGGGGATTTTCGGTGGCAGCGTCCTCTGGGCTCTCTGGTAGCCTGGTCTGTCGGGTTGAGGGGAGGCTTGCTCTTGGTCGCCTGTCCTTCCCTTCCTGGTTTGCTCTGTGTGGACCTGCCCTTGGTTGGTCCTCTGGGTGGGTGCCTTGGCTCTGTTGGCTGGCTGTGTCCTCTTTTGTCTATGCTGGTCTGCTGTGGGCCTCCCTGGGTGTGTTAAGTTGGTCCTGTGTTTGCTGTGTGCTTTGGGCTGAGCCTGTTGGGTCTCTCCTTGCTTCCCCTCGGCTCTCTGGTGTGGTCGTTGTGGGTTTTTCAGCAGTGTTGGGCGCTCTTCCCTGGTCTGTGGGGAGTCACTCTCTGTCGGTTCTGCTGCTGGGTCTGTGGAGCTGCGAGTTGTTCCTGGGCTTGGTGGCTTTCTCATGGGGTGGGCACCCTTCCGGGCTTTTTGTGCCCTGTGAGTGCTTTCTCTGCTTTGCTCCGCCTTGTGCTGGATGTTCCGAGGGCCTTGTTGCTTCGGCCCCCCTGGAGGTTTGCCTTTGGGTCTCTGTGGTTTACCTCCTTTTTCCGCCTTGGCTGTTTGTCTTTGCCTTGTCACCTTCGGGGCTGGCTCCCTTCCGCTTGAAGCTTTTGGGGGTTGGGTCGGTGGAGGATGGATGCCCTGCTTCTCCTTTTTTTCTATGGTTGGTTTTCTTCTTTGGTCTGCCGGTGCCTTCTACTTCTGCTGTGCAGGTTCTTCCGGTCCTTGGTTGTGATCCTGTTGGTGTGACCCTGGCTTCCTGGTGTGTCTGGGCGCCTTGGGTATTCTTCTGTGGGTCGCCTCTCCGCTGTCCTTCTGGTGTGGACTGTCTCTGGTGCTTCCTTGTCGGGTGCTCCTCCTCTGTGGTTGGTTCGGGGGTGTTCCTGGTGTCAGTTGTCTGCCCTTTGGGCGACAACGCCGTGGTTTGGCTGCTTTTCTTGTTCTTCTTGGTCGTCTCCTGCGTGTTTTGGGGGTTTGGCCCTGTTGTTTGGTTGGGGGCGTTGCGGGTTGTGTGCTCCTGCCTGTATTTTTCCTGTGGTTCTCCTGTTTGCTTTGCTTGGGATGCTGCTTTTCGGTGTGGTGTCCTGGGTGTTCTTTGGAATTTTGAAGGCCGGGTTTCTGGCTTCGGTATGCTCCATTAGTGAGAATGGGACGAGGACTGGAGGGACCTGGGGGTAATGCCCTATTACTTACCGGTAATCTTCATTACTCCTGGTCCCGTTGTCCTCGTCCAATTCCTTACGCCCATCCTTCCCTCCCGGATGGCCGGCCTTCCTGTTGGTGGCTTGGTAGTTCAAGTGGAATGCTGGGTAGGTACTGCTTATGTACTCCCAGTGGAAGAGGGTGGGGTTAGGTGTCCCAGCATTCCCCTGTTCTTTTTTTCTGTTGTGGAGATGGTCATCCATTAGACCATTTACAACTATTGCATAACTGTAGATTTATTTCATGATTTTGATGTTTCTTTATAACAATCTTCATATTGCCCTCCTTTCCTACTATGTCCCTCCTCCATCACTTTATTCTACCACCGTCTCTCCCCTTCTACTTTCTTGTTAACTACTAATTTTCTTGGAACTTCCGAAGCTTGTTACTAAACTTCGAGAAAAAACACGATTTCTGCAGAAAGCTAATTAGGAAATGTATGTCCATAATTGTTGCAAGTCTAACTGAATTCATCCAGGAATTTCATTAAGGTGTGGCTATAACTGGCCATTTGATTTGCCCATTCTCACTACAAAAGGGTTAGGACACCATAGAAACTAAAACTAATCCAGTTGCTTAATTGAAGCGACACTGTAATGAAAGTTCCATGTATATTTGTTTTTTACCAACTTCTGTGCATGTGTAGTTTCTATAGGTTTGTGAAGAGCATGAGATGGCAGTGCTGTGCCCTTCCTTTTGACTGTAGCTGGATGGATGGACAGGCGGAGCCACGGCTGAGCACATGAAGGGTTTTGCTCTGTGGCTTGTATGTTGTTGGTACATTGATACCAAGGGAATGGCACTTACAAAGCCACAGGGGGTTACAAAAAAGTACATGACATAAATACATTGTATACATTTCTTCATTCCGCTAATTAATGGATACTTGGAGATTTCATTCAGGATTCTGTTTGAAGTTAGTGGCTCTATCACTATTCGAAAGAACATCATTATTGGTATATTACATGCAAAAATAACATAAGAATCAATTCACAGCAGGTCAAGGTGCACATTAGTGAAAGAAACTTACAAATTAAAACACTGCAATGTGTGCATTAAAAATAATGATCAAATATTATGTCTAAAGTTTATTACAAAGCAGTAACGGCACCAGTATTGTTTCACTGATATAGGCATAGAATAGTCCCATATTTCAGCTGGGCACCCTTTACATTATTGAGGGGAAACCATTTATAATGCACACAGGATTAGAAGTGTGTATGTGTGTTTTCTTCTAGTTGAAAACAATTATATGGTACATACGAACTCCTGATTCAAATAACTGTATTCCTTCTGATAATTGATATTCCTCCGTTTTTGGGTGCCTGTGGGTATCACCTCCTCATCCTGAGGTGTGGGTATGTAAATAGATATAGAACGTTCTCCAACTAGGAAAAAACAACCTCACTTGGCACTCCTTAAATGTATTTTTAAGTGGTGAAGGAAAGTACATCCAAATGTAAATAAGTTTTCCTTTTATTCTTCTTATCTTTCTTTGTTTACTCCACAAAGTAATGTTCTCTTCACATTACACTATCAAGTGCGTTATAGCTTCTTCACAGATTTAAAGAAGCCCCAATGCATTTCAGGCAGGGCCCTTCATCAGGGGATAGTTCCTAAAGAAGGAATGTCACTCATTTAATATCCAAGACCTGAATACCACCTTAAATAATGATTGTATCAAAACCACAAGTGATCTAGATCGTGGAACGTTAAATAATGATGTGGCCAAACTAAAATAATCCGGATAACTTCATTGTGACTCAAATGAATCAAGAATAAAATGTGTTTGATACAATCGTTATTTAAGGTGGCATTCAGGTCTTGGATATTAAATGAGTGACATTCCTTCTTTTAGGAATTATCCCCTGATGAAGGGCCCTGCCCGAAATGCATTGGGGTTTCTTTAACTCTGTGAAGAAGCTATAACGCACTTGATATTGTAATGTGAAGAGAACATTACCTTTGTGGAGTAAACAAAGAAAGATAAGAAGAATAAAAGGAAAACTTATTTACATTTGGATGTACTTTCCTTCACCGCTTAAAAAATACATTTAAGGAGTGCCAAGTGTTTTTTTTTTTCCTAGTTGGAGAACGTTCTATATCTGTTTTCTTCTAGTACCAGGTTTTAAGTCCCTAAATATTCATTAGATCACGGTGTTCCTCTTTGAATTTCAATGCATTTCATTTCTCGGGCAGTTCCACGGGCCACATCAGCGCTGTACGTGGTCATTATTTTGTGTTAAAAATATACTGAGAATTAAGTTTAATGTGCTAATATGTTTACAGTGAGTCCTCAGTGAGAAAAACTGTCTAGAACACATATCTGCTTTCATACAAATATGGGTATCAATCTGTGATATATAAAATGAAAAGTATACTCATATTTTAGCATCATAGAGAATAGATGGATTTAAGTGACTTTAGTGTTTGAGGTCTACTGTTGTAATATAGATAACAAAATATCCGATGTGGTATCAAAACATTTGCGCCAATTCTCCTCATCTCAACTATGTGCTTAGAGACACATATTATCTTCGCGCCCCTGCTTGTCAGGTTAGCAGCAGTGGAGTTGGAGTTCTAGGTGGAATATATTTTATCAGACTGTGTATGCAAATGTCACTCCCATGAAACCATGCTGCTGGTGACAGTATGTTTTGACGTCTTGAACCTAAATTGAAAGCAATAAGTGCTATGTCTTTTGGCACCGGTGTTCTAGTGTCTCACCTCTTGGGGTATTCTGACTTACCATTGCCTGTCCCTGTTCAAGGCTGTCTCCTGTCTATAGGCTTAGTTTCCACATCTCCTTGCACAATCCAGGGTCCCTTCTGCACTCTCACGCTAACCGCAAAACTCTTTCAAGCACATGCACGCGATTTCCAGGTCTCACGAGACTTGCAGCCATCTTGGAAGTGGTCTTCTATAAATCCCACCCAAAAGCTAATAGTGCTGTCATTCATTCAACTGCTTCAAATATATCATTCTTACCCATTATTGAATGTTACTGGTGACAGTGCACATACCATTCAACTATAGATAAGCGCTCAATATTTATATCCATGAATACCAAGGGATTGTCAAAACAATGCAGTACATAAGCAAATATGATCAGTGATAGAAGGAACTTAAAGTATTTCAATGGGGCGATTTTAGTGTCTGCATAAAAGTAGTGGTGCCTTAGAGTACAAATAACAAATATCTTGTAATATAATTGTAGTATGTGCAATGCTACACAGCCTTGCCATGTGCAGGAGATTGCCACATGTGACCATGTATGATGATCAGGATGAAGAAGATAGCCCCCTACCTTACATTCATACATCTGATAAAGATATTGTACATTCTGCTGAGGAAAACACAGATCAGAAATTTTGAATTTTTTTTTATGTAAATAGTTGTTATGCTATAATGAAAACACACAAATTCACAGCATTTGAACTGTTCTCTAACTATTCCTGTTTATTTTCATGTATTTCTTTTTTTACAATTTATACTAAACAGTAGTAATGCCTTAGAATGAAGGAAAACAAACAAAAAAATGTAAAGTTTGGTTTCCATGTAAACATTACAGATATATTTGTAAGAAACATTTTTTTACTCTCCTACATTTACCACCAGTTGAACTGGTCACGAGCATGAGGCTAGCAGTACCTTACACTTCACCATTCATGCTTCTACTATGTGTATCAGTACTACCCCTTTGCACTGAAACACTACTCACAATAGACCCTTCCCATCTTCCAGTAGTGGTAGAACAGCCCTAATTCCAGTCTTTCAGATTTTTAGCGTTCTAACAGACTACTAACCTAAACTAATGTTCTTTTTAGGTTGCCTTTTCGTCAAGCTAACTCTTTATATTTAAAGAGTGTTTACACATGGTAGAGGTAGATGGTGCTAAACGCTCTACGGAGTGACATAATGTCTGAAGATAATTGTAAGAGTGGTGTTGTCATCGCCACTGTGTTTTGCCTTCTTCAACTACTCCTTAAATTAGTGTTTGAACTGCATCTGAAGTATCTTTCATACTACTTGTCATGTTAATTGAAGCAATTATGAAGTATTTTCTGTAATTACCCACCTCATTGGTTAGTTCACAAATAGCTTTAGTCTTTTTTTCTGAACTCCAAGCATGGCATTTTCAAGCTGCAGCATTCTGCCTTTCACATGCTGTTCAAGTTCTTCACTACAAGGCCTTGTAGTGCTTTTGAATGGGTGAACCATTGTGCGTCTGTGAGAGACACTAACTGTCTCAATTGGGGTTGTGGTTGTTGATAGAAGTAAAAGAGTAAATGGTTGCTCTTTAACATTGTGTAAATTGTTGTGTGGAGAAGATTGGCAATGATAAAAGATGTTCTTCATTTAAATCTTATATGAAACCACTAATGGTAGTAGTAGATATTTTATGAATAACTTAATTTAAATATATTGTTCAAAAGTAATAAACTTGAGGGTAACATTCCCGATGCTAACTACATATAAGTAATGAATATTTTACATAGCCGATTGTGTTGTTTTTATTTTTTTCTAAAACAAATGATGATAATATTAGCACTACAAGTCCCATGACGCATTGGGGTTTTGTGATGTTACAGAATGAATGGAATTTTTTATATGCAATATTGACGTTTCAGATAAGATTTTGTTTCAACTTGTAAATGCATAAGGGTGTGTATTTTCACGTTGTTATTATTTTGTGTGCTCTTATTATTGAACCAAAAAAGAATACAGCAGCTATTCCTTGTCAATAAAGGTGCCCATTGTTGTTGAAGTATCAATGTTACTAACATTACTGATTGCCACTGGTTGTAAAGTTCTTGCAGTCATTTCCTCAGCGAATGTTGGGTGATTGGGCTATGACCTCCTCCTGTGCCACTCTTCTGACTGTCAACCTTTCCTTTGTTCTTGATCTCAAATCGCACTACTGCTTTAGTATTTCTTCAGTGGTTCTGTTGGTGAGTTCTATTGCAACTTGTCCCCAAATAATCATTTTGGTTGCTTCAGGAAAATTGAATGATGATTTCACAGTTTATGAGTCTCTGCAATGAACTCCAATAAAACATTTCCATTCAGCATTGCTGAACTATCTCTTTCTTTTCCTCCTGACATGCTGAATCTTGACTTGTCATTTTGATGTAAAAAGACTAGGAGCCGTGTTAAAGCAAAAGCCTCTGCTCCTCTCCTCTATTCCCAAAAACGACAAGTGCCTTACCTACTGATTTCATTATGACATTAGTGACTGCTGGTGCGAGATTTGCAATTATGACTTAGTCATTTATTAACTGAGATTCTGTATTTATGGTTGCAAATCATAATGATTTGGTTTTGCAGTAGTTGGTAAGTTTGTACATTTACATTAATGAATCTTATATTGCGAGCTGGTATTTCTTGGAAAATACGGTTTGTTGTTCAACATTTTCAAACATTGGGCCTTTAAACACTTATGGCCTTATTACGATGTAGGTTGGATGCTGAAACCCCCTGACCATAGTTCGGCGGTTCCGACCACATAATTTGGATGCGACCACTCTATGAGCAGTCGGAAACATTTATTTTTCAATGGCAGCTTTTCTGCGGGCGGAAAAGGCCTGCAGCACAGGCTGCCGTTGAAAAATGGATGTCTGTAGACATCCCTGCACTGTGTGACAGACATCATGCGGTGCATAACTGAGGACCAGGGGGGAAGGGGGCCCTGCTAGGGGCCCCCAAAGTAACTTTCTGACAGCATTTCCATGATGGAAAGGCCGACATGGAAATGCTGTGGGAAAGTGACATCATAATCCCTACAGAGGAGCCGAGGCTGGCTCGGATATAACTATGGGATTATGTGTCATTCCTATGCTCCGGAGGGCTCCTTGAGCCCGTCAGAGCACAGCGGAATCCCCCCACAGGTTTCCCTCAGACAGCCGGTATTGCAATACGGCGATCGGGCCCTATGTAGGGAAGCGTCACTTCTGGCTTAAGCGTCATTGGCAGATAAACTGTGTGTTTGCACATTAGGTCTGGGTGGTGAACTCTGCTCTGTTCGTGGAGTTTGCAGAGGTTTCTGCACTATGCGCTCCACCGAGCACACAGAGTTCCGAAAAACTCTGCTCCGCGAAGTGGAGCAGAGTTTTTTCCTTGCTTGCGCATGCTGACCTTAAGTTGGTGAGAGTGAGCGAGGAAAAATACAACCCTTGGCCACTTCCAAGCAAGATTTCTTCATGCGGGCGGTCGTGGATGGTCATGGATGCTCGCATTGAGAAACCATCCGTTCACATTAAGGAAGCTGTCGCTGAAGTAGAAAATCTACTTAAGTGGCAGAAAGAAGTAGCGCCCTTCATGTGCTGTGCATGGTGCTGTTCATGCTGGAGCGGAGTTTTTTCCTTGCTTGCACATGCTGACCTTAAATTGGTGAGAGTGAGCGAGGAAAATCCAACCCTAGGCCACCTCCAAGCAAGATTTCTTCATGCGGGTGGTCGTGGATGGTCATGGATGCTCGCATTGAGAAACCATCCGTTCGCATTAAGGAAGCTGCTGCTCAAGTAGAAAATCTACTTAAACGGCAGAAAGAAGTAGCGTCATTCATGTGCTGTGCATTGTGCTGTTCGTGCTGATGTACCAGCATGGGACAAACACCCGGCACTAAAAGTCAGCGCAAATGGCACCACCTAACGCACCGCACTGCTTACAAAACTCCACGTAGCATGGCGGAGTTTATTGGTCACTTTGCAGTGGAACTCCGTGGACTCTGCCCAGGCCTATACACATATCTCTCACAAGGAGATGGTGGACGGAGCGCTGAAACTTTTCAGACACTCACCCCCACTCACAGATATGGGTTGAATCCATCATCATTCTTTAGTTCACTTGGCCACCTCAGTTCAGACCCAGCTATATGCAAATCAGTCTTGACCCTGTGCCTCATGGGAACAGTCCAGCCCGAACTGCTAAGCCAAGTCTTCCCTGAACTGGAAACAAGCATCCTGGGACCGGTTTCTGGGTAACACCCTTCATCAGCCAGGCTACCTTGAATCCAGTGGCAAAGTGAGCAAGGGACCCACATCTGGGCATACACTGCACACTTAGGGCGAACAAAGCAAATACAAGGAGATGATGGACAGAGCGCTGAAACTTTTCAGACACTCACCCCCAGTCACAGATCTGGGTTAAATCCATCATCATTCTTTAGCTCACTTCGCCAGCTCAGTTCAGACCCAGCTATATGGAAATCAGTCTTGACCCTGTGCCTCATGGGAACAGTCCAGCCTGAACTGCCAAGCCAAGTCTTCCCTGAACCGGAAACAAGCATCCTGTGACCGGTTTCTGGGTAACACCCTTCATCAGCCAGGCTAGCTTGAATCCAGTGGCAAAGTGAGCAAGGGCCCCACGTCTGGGCATAACCTGCCAACTTAGGGCGAACAAAGCAAACACAAGGAGATGATGAACGGAGCGCTGAAACTTTTCAGACACTCACCCCCAGTCACAGATCTGGGTTAAATCCATCATCATTCTTTAGCTCACTTTGCCACCTCAGTTCAGACCCAGCTATATGGAAATCAGTCTTGACCCTGTGCCTCATGGGAACAGTCCAGCCCGAACTGCCAAGCCAAGTCTTCCCTGAACCGGAAACAAGCATCCTGGGACCGGTTTCACAGTGACACCCTTCATCAGCCAGGCCAGCTTGAATCCAGTGGCAAAATGAGCAAGGGACCCACGTCTGGGCATAACCTGCCAACCTAGGGCGAACAAAGCAAACACAAGGAGATGATGGACGGAGCGCTGAAACTTTCCAGACACTCACCCCCAGTCACAGATCTGGGTTGAATCCATCATCATTCTTTAGCTCACTTCGCCACCTCATTTCAGACCCAGCTATATGCAAATCAGTCTTGACCCTGTGCCTCATGGGAACAGTCCAGCCCGAACTGCCAAGCCAGGTCTTCCCTAAACCGGAAACAAGAATCCTGGGACCGGTTTCTGGGTAACACCCTTCATCAGCCAGGCTAGCTTGAATCCAGTTGCAAAGTGAGCAAGGGACCCACGTGTGGGCATACCTTGCCAACTTGGGGGGAATAAAGCAAACACAAGGAGATGATGAACGGAGCGCTGAAACTTTTCAGACTCTCACCCCCAGTTACAGATCTGGGTTGAATCCATCATCATTCTTTAGCTCACTTTGCCACCTCAGTTAAGACCCAGATATATGCAAATCCGTCTTGACCCTGTGCCTCATAGGAACAGTCCAGCCCGAACTGCCAAGCCAGGTCTTCCCTGAACCGGAAAAAAGCATCCTGGGACCGGTTTCTGGGTAACACCCTTCATCAGCCAGGTTAGCTTGAATCCAGTGGCAAATTGAGCAAGGAACCTACGTCTGGGCATACCCTGCCAACTTAGGGCGAACAAAGCAAACACAAGGAGATGATGGACGGAGCGCTGAAACTTTTCAGACACTCACCCCCAGTCACAGATCTGGGTTGAATCCATCATCATTCTTTAGCTCACTTCGCCACCTCAGTTCAGACCCAGCTATATGCAAATCAGTCTTGACCCTGTGCCTCATGGGAACAGTCCAGCCCAAGCTGCCAAGACAGGTATTACCTGAACCGGAAAGAAGCATCCTGGGACCGGTTTCTGGGTAACACCCTTCATCAGCCAGGCTAGCTTGAATCCAGTGGCAAAGTGAGCAAGGGACCTACGTCTGGGCATACCCTGCCAACTTAGGGCGAACAAAGCAAACACAAGGAGATGATGGACGGAGCGCTGAAACTTTTCAGACACTCTCCCCCAGTCACAGATCTGGGTTGAATCCATCATCATTCTTTAGCTCACTTCGCCACCTCAGTTCAGACCCAGCTATATGCAAATCAGTCTTGACCCTGTGCCTCATGGGAACAGTCCAGCCCAAGCTGCCAAGACAGGTATTACCTGTACCAGAAACAAGCATACTGAGACCGGTTTCTGGGTAACACTCTTCATCAGCCAGGCTAGCTTGAATCCAGTGGCAAAGTGAGCAAGGGACCCACGTCTGGGCATACCCTACCAACTTAGGGCGTACAAAGCAAACACAAGGAGAAGATGGACGGAGCGCTGAAACGTTTCAGACACTCACCCCCAGTCACAGATCTGGGTTGAATCCATCATCATTCTTTAGCTCACTTCGCCACCTCAGTTAAGACCCAGCTATATGCAAATCAATCTTGACCCTGTGCCTCATGGAAACAGTCCAGCCCAAACTGCCAAGCCAGGTCCTCCCTGAACCGGAAACAAGCATCCTGGGACCGGTTTCTGGGTAACTACCCTTCATCAGCCAGGCTAGCTTGAATCCAGTTGCAAAGTGAGCAAGGAACCCACGTCTGGGCATATCCTGCCAACTTGGGGGGAACAAAGCAAACACAAAGAGATGATGGACGGAGCGGTGAAACTTTTCAGACACTCACCCCCAGTCACAGATCTGGGTTGAATCTATCATCATTCTTTAGCTCACTTAGCCACCTCAGTTACCACTGGATTCAAGCTATCCTGGCTGATGAGGGGTGAAACCCCAAAACCAGTCCTAGGATGCTTGTTTCCGGTCAAGGGAGGACCTGGCTTGGCAGTTCAGGCTGGACTGTTCCCATGAGGCACAGGGTCAAGACTGATTTGCATATGGCCAGGTCTAATCTGTTTTTCACCGCAATACTGTTTGCTGTTAGTCTGCTGCCCGTGCCCCACATTGAAACTCAGGGAACCATTCAGGAATGAGGGAGCAGAGCCTGTAAGAGCTCAGAGCCCATTTAACATGGTAAGTGGTGCAAATACGCTAGCTCAGTGAAGCAACATTGGCAGCTAAAATGCGTTTGCACATATTTCTTGCACATTCTGTTTTAATTGAGCACTATTTTTAAATCCTACATTTTTGCCACGATTCTGTTTGCTATTATTGAGCCTGCTGCTCACGCGCCACATTGAAATTCAGGAACCAATTCAAAATAATGGGGCAGAGCCTGTAAGAGCTCAGGGACCCTTTAATGCACAGAAGTGGTGCACCCGTCCGCGGGTATTCTGGAGATCAGCTCTTTTGGATGACTCCCTCAAATAGGTATTCCTCATGCAATAAACTTGAGTTAAATAAGGGACGGGATTTTTTCCAGTGCACACACTGCCCCTTTTCCTGTCAGATGAGTTCTCAACCGTCAGCCCACATTAACAGACATAAGCAAGCTGATCGTTTCCTATGATTCCTGATTATGTTTTTAATCTGACTAGTGTTCTGATCAATTGATGATCAGTAGTAAACACAAATATGCTCTTTTCGACTATTTAGGGGGCATACGTGACTTCGGATCTAGATTTAGCAGCTGCAATTCCAACAGGCTACGTTATTTTCAGTTTGGATCATGCCATCAGACGGGGGCAGCCTAGGGGTGGTATATCGCGACCACCTGGAGATTTTATGTGAGCCCCCCACAAAATATATTGTAAAGCTCTCACGTTTAAATGCAATTTGGCTAATAATCACACTTTTAATGGATGTCAGATCTACAGGCCGCCGGATCCAAGAACTAATTTTCTACTATCTATAAATGATTTAATGGAATCCTGTATGCAATACCCAAAATACACCATTTTAGGTGATTTCAATTTTTACTTACAGAATTCTCCCAATAATGAACTGACCAACTCATTTATAACTTGAGCGGTTTAAATTTCATTCATCTGGTGAAAAACTCCCACACACACAGCAGCTCGTACTCTAGACAGCATTTTTACAAGCAATCCACATTTGCAGTTGGAAGTGATAGAGCGCTGATAGCACTCTATTTTGTATGAGTGCACTATACTCATGGTTTAAACGCACTCTCATGTATTTGTATTGTTTGCAGTGATTATGATTATTAAGAAACATTATTTGATTCATTTGGTGTTGAAATAAGTGAACTCATTTAAGCAGAACTTTGTATGTATTACGATTCCTTCATGCATAATGTGCAGGACGATATTATTTCTATATACCGTAATTGTGGTTAGTTTAAGTTGCCTGAATTATAGGCCCAAATCCCAAGTTTCGATTCTCCTTGCTCTTGAGAGATAAATAATTAAATATTGTTGTGTTCGAAACTAGAATGTTCTCATCCTATTGCAGGTGGAAAAATACACATCGTTATTTTCGGCATTAAGGAGAGACCCGGAATGTCTTTGAAGATGGCTGGGAAGCGAGAAGGGAGGATGCCTTGCGTGTCTGGTCTGTCTGAAAGCCAAGGCCACTGGAAAGAAGATATCGCTAATTAAATTTGTATCATGAAAGGAAAAGGCTACTGCATAGAGGTGCAATGGAAAGTTTTAAGAGGAAGGACTTATTGTGGGTGGAATCCCATCTTTTGTATGATGCGCAGGGACAGAGACTGCAGACTTCTGCTAGCTTTCGGAGGAGAAGGAGCATCTTAGAGCAAGCTCCATAGCCATAAGCTAAAACGACCCATTTGACGTGAGTACTTCTTAGGAAGTCAACACGTGCTGACACCTTTGGGGATTTATAGTAGAGAGACAGGAAGGGCCCTCATGTAGAGCAGTGTAGGGAAAGATTTTGATTTCTTTCAATGAGCCGAGACCTGAATATTGCATCTATTCTGTGTTGCGTTGTGATTTTGGAATGTATAATCATCTGTCTTTTGGGCCGAATTACTTATATTCGTAAAATTGGCTCTGTACAAATTTTTCTGTACCTCTATACTTTGCTATTGAGATGTATTTACATCCAATTGTTTTTGGCCTTATAATAAATATTCAAACTGCACTTTGGAGTTGGTGGTCCTTTCAGGCATGACGATTTTGCTGATATCTGTCTGAATTGTTTCCTCCTCTCAACCACTTTTAATAGGTAAATAAAAGATCGATCGCTTACGCTATACTTAGTAGGGAACATCAGGTGTGCAATTTAGCGTAATCAGAAGTCATATAAGCTGATAATTTGGTCCGACCACAAGGCTATCAGTTTCAGTTTAAATCTCTTAGTTGCAAATCCAATAGCAAATAAAACTGCGCAAGATATAAAACGTCGGGTCAGGATCAAGATCAATACAAAGACAAATATTTTAACTGCTACTTCAACCCTTCCAAGAAGTGATTTTAGAGTAGCAACACTCAACTATTTCTATTGGCTGAGCTCAGCAGTCACGAAACTGGGTCCTCTTAAATCAGCTGAAAACCTCAGAAATAAACCAATGAACCAATGGTTTTCTCCTAAATTCAGGGCCTTTAAACAATAATTTCATAGACAAGAGAAAAAGTGGAGAGAACACTAGTCTAGCACAAAGAGAGAAACTTATCCAAGAGTATAAGGACCTGAATATGCTGGAGAAAACTACCAATTTTACCGAGAAATCAATTTAGCAAAATATTCTTCCAAAGAACTTTTTAAAATGGTTAAGACTTTTTCATGCTCCAGCTCTGTTAATGCCTTGATGCCCAAAGAATCCTTTTGTAATAGACTAGCCAGCTTTTTTTTCTAAATAAAGTTGAGGCAGTCTATGGGGCATTTGATTCCAGTCGCATTGGCAATCCTACAGGCTCTGATACTATAATTGTAGACACCAGGAATACTGGACATCATGAATTCCCCCGCTTACAGAAGCAGGAGTGACCAGACTTTTACTAAACACTAAGGGGCTGATTACGATATTGTTAGGAAAGGCTCTGAATGGGATTCGGTATTGCAGAATCTTTTTCATAACCCTTGTTTCCGAACGAATCGTACACATTTCCCAACGACCGATTACGATGCCCACAAACCGTTCGGGCAGGCAGAATTGGTTCTGAAAGGCATTCGGACAGCATGAGGCATTCGGAGCCGAATCGTACAGCTCTATGGACACAGTTTCCGAATGAGCGATTACGATCGATGACCGATTTGGACAGCCGTTCCGATTCGGTCTGCCCGACACGAAACAGCTGTCAAAATCTGTCTTAGGGGGCCCTTTGCAGGCCCCCCTTCACACGGAAGCATTCGCTTTGGGCCCGTGGGGGTATCCAAGGGACCCCTCTTCCCAAATCTTGCACAATGTTGCAGGCACCGTGGGGTGCCTGCCAAAGGGTGCAAGGTTTTCCCCAACCACCCCTTTTTTCAATGGGAGCCTGTGATCTCGTTTGGTACATAGGCTCCCATTAAAGTCAATGCGAGTCTGATCGAACGATGTTGGGAAGCATAGTAATCAGTCATTTGGACTCGCAGGACCCGATTCAGAAATGATTCCAAGACTGATTAGTTCGGAACAATTTCCGAACAACATCGTAATCGGCCCCTAAGTCAGGGGCCCCCAAGAAATAGCAGGAACAGTGGCAGGACCCCTTACCTCCCTTTTGAATAACATCATACTCTCCTGACAATTCCCAACTGACTGGAGAAAGACTTCCATACTCTCCCTGTTGAACAAATCCAATCTTAAACCCAACGAGGAAAAAAACTATTATCCAATCTCGTGCCTGTCAATGCCAGCTAAAGCTGTACTCTCTGATATTTAGACAAAAATGAAGTCTTAGATGGTGCCCAATATGGTTTTAGAACAATCCACAGTATGGAACCAGCTTTGATAGCAGCCACTGAAGAGGTTAGATCTACTATGGACGAAGGAGGGAAGGCTGCAGTGATGGTTTTGGACCTATCCGCAGCCTTCGACATGGTGAGCAACTCCGTCCTTATAGACCGTTTAGATGAGATTGGGATTGGCAGTTCAGCATTAGTTTTGTTTCACTCTTTTCTCATCAACAGAGAGCAGTCTGTCTCCATGGGAGAGTTCACATCGAAAGCCATCTCACATCCCTGTGGTGTCCTTCAGGGGTCCTCTTTGAGCCCCACACTCTTCAATGTGTATGTAGTGCCCTTAGCCAGGTTGATTCACTCTTTTGGGTTTTGACTGTCTTGTATGCCGACGATACTCAAATTGTGGTGTTGATATCTAATGATGTTGAGGATGTTTTACACTGCTTTAACAGCTGCATGAGTGACGTCATCCGTTGGATGAGACATAATTGCCTCATGTTGAACTTTGATAAAACCAAGGTCCTCCTCTTTGGGAAGGATGTTACTTTCTGGAACCCCTCTTAGTGTCTGCAACATCTAGGCCTTCATCCTTTGCCCATCCCAAAAGTCAAGAATTTTGGAGTGATCTTTGACATGAATCTCACATTTTTGGAACAGATCAATAAGCTGCCTCCCTCCTGTTTCTATCTCTTAAGAATGTTGAAAACAATTCTCCCTTTTATCCCTTTCGACCTCCAGAAGACTGTGATCATGATTCTGGTACTTTCCAGGTTGGATTATTGTAATGCCCTATATCTGTTCATTCAGCAACGCTTAATGAATAAACTTCAAACATTGCAGAATGCAGCTGCTCTCCTCCTCAGAGGAATACCTACATTTAAATTTGTTTCTCATACATTGGTGGAGCTCCACTGGCTTCCCATCAAAAAGCGAGTTGCTTTTAATGCACTATGTATGGCCCACAAATCTTTGCACAGTACAGGTCCTGAACACCCAGGAGAGCTCTTCGCTCTGCTGCATCCAAAACAGTGATAATCCCCAAATGTAATACATTTCCATGCGGGGGGCAGAAGTTTTGTTTACCTGACGTGCAAACTCTGAATAAAATGCCTTTACAGTTCAAAAATCTGTCTGTTCTGATCTGCTTAAGGAAAAACTGAAATCATGGCTTTTTACACTTTTGTATTAGTTTATCTTCCAAATTTTGGTTTTATAATCTCCTAGTTGGTCTCCTTTGTCACCAATTTTGCATTCACTAGCACCAAGACGCCTTTGGGCATTAGTGCGCTCTAGAAATAATATCAATATCAATAGCAGTAGCAAGAGCAATAACAGAATATTATCTCTCAGAGATCTGCTTTTACAAAATGCAATATCAATACAACAATATGATGATATTTGAAGGATTGTTGAGTGAAAAAACTTTGCTGGAATGGAAAATGTTCGAGAATTTAAAAGTTCTTGAAATAATAATTTAGATGTGAAACAGAATCTAAAGTTGACAATTTTTGATTCAAAGAAAAGAGATATAATAGGAACAGTCAAAAAGACAAAAATAAAAGATTGGTGGAGTTAACTTTTGTAAAGCAAGTCAAAAATTATAGGCAGCATTGAAGAAGGAAACGTAGAGGGATGTTGATGCAAAAGATGAACCTAGAGATATCACAGGAATGAAAAAGAAAATAGCTGCCAGTTGAATATATTGTGTGAATACAAGTTATATAAATAATTAGAAGGCAATGTTAAATGATGATCGAATGATGACAAGATAAAGTAATAGTGAGCTTTAGAAATGTGAAAGGATTGGTGGAATGAATAAATGATGGAATACAGAGACCTGATGTGATTCAACTATGGAGAAATGTTGACAGAATAATGAAACTGTTGGACCTGGCATCCTCGGCGTGGTTTCCACTGACTTTTTGCCTGCAGACCTATTGTTTTGATGACTTCGTTTTTCCTTGCTTTAGGACTTTGGGCACTTTACTACTGCTAACCAGTTCTAAAGTGCATGTGTTCTCTGCTTAAAAAAAGGTAGCAATGGCTTGATCACAATTTACATATTTAATTACTTCTAAGTACCTAGTAAAGTGCACTACCTCTACCCAGGGCCTGTAAATTAAATGCTACTAGTGGAGCAGCAGCACTGATTGTGCCACCCATTTAAGTAGCCCTTTAAACATGTCCCAGGCCTGCCATTGCAGAGCCTGTGTGTGCAATTTTAAACTGCCATGTTGACCTGGGAAGTCGACCCTCTTAACAGGTCCAAATCTTCCTTTTTAATTCATATAAATCACCCCTAAGGTAGGCCCTGGACAACCCAAGGGCAGGGCACAGTGTATTTAAAATGTAGGACATGTACTTTTAAGTGTTACATGTCCTAGTAGTAAAAAACTTTTAAATTCATTTTCACTACTGTAAGGCCTATCTCTCCCATTCGATAACATTGGGAATACCTTATAACATTTTATAATTGTAATTTCCAATGTGGAAGAGATTGGACCCCCAAGTTTGGTGTCTCTGGAATCACAATTTAAAATCATAACTTATAGTTAAGTCGGACATTGAATTGTAATTCTGCAAAAGCCACTTTTAGAAAAGTTGTCATTTTATTACTTCAGACATTCGGCACCTGCTTTCGCTTCTCTAAATACACGTCTGGGGTGACAGCTGGACTTTGTGTATTCCCTCTAGACAGCCATACAAAAAGAGCTTAGGTGTGTCTTCATGGGCCATCCACATCCTGATGGGCCGTCCTGGGCAGTATGGGAGGGAGGAGCTGGACACAGCCTCACACCTACACCTGAATAGGCTGTGTCCTAACCCCACACAAAGAGCTGCACACCCTCCTGTAGTGAGTCTAGAGCCAGGACAGGAAGGTTAGGGGCTCTGTGCACTTCAAAGTCATCTCTATGAAGTCTCCCTCACTTCAAAGGCACAACTGGGTATAAGTCTGGACCTCAGACACCACCACTTCAATACACTTCTGGACCTGTGGATACTTTGGCAGGAAGAAGATTGCTGTACTGCTGAAAGGACTGCCACTCTACTGGACTGCTACTCTGCTGGACTCCTGCTTTGCTGTGCTGACCTGCTGTCTGCTGACCTCCTTGTCTGGGTGAGAAGGACTAGACCCACATCACTTGAACCCAGAACCCAGAATGCGACTTCATGGGCTTGCTGGCTTGCCTCCTGAGTGAAGTTCCAGGGACATAAAGACTTCCATCTCACCTGCCTCAGCATTGGGACTCTGTCATCTGTGAGTCTGTCCTGCCAAGTGATGCCAATAAAGTCCTGGGCTCAGAACCGATGCATCGCCTACATGAGTGGAACAAAAACGATGCATCGCTTCATCTGCACCCCGCATCCTGTCTCCGACGATGATGCATCACTTCATCTGCGCCCTGCATCCTGTTGTCGACGGCACAACTAAGGTAATTTTGCAGATGGCCTAGGCTGGTCCCTGTATCCTACCCACGCTCCATTGCGGTCGGCTTGAACTTTTGGATTTGATCCGGTCTAGGGTGACCAGATAATCCCGGTTGGTGCTTTATGCATTTAAGCTCTTCATTTCAGTTTATTCTTTAAAAAATCATAACTCTGGTTTTACATATTGGATTTTTGTCATTTTGGTTTTGTTTTGTTCATTTAATTAAGCTCTATGTTTCAGACCAGATGTGGTATCTTTTTGTGTGGTGTTTTCACTTATTTACTGTTTGAAGTGTTGCACAAATACTTTACACATTGCCTCTTAAGTTAAGCCTGACTGCTCTGTGCCAAGCTACCAGGGGATGAGCACAGGGTAATTTCGGGTGTGTTTGTGACTTACCCTGACTAGGATTGTGGATCCTTATTGGACATGGTGCACACCTCTACCAACCAGAAACCCAATTTCTAACAGAAACCTTAAGTTATTGATGGAAGTTTAGAAAGTATGGTGACATATGTATTTTAAATTTTTGAAGGACTGGTGTGACAGAAATTTTGAGTGCATAATAAAGTTGAGAGTCTATCATTTTATTGGCTTGGATTGGTATCAGTGAAAGATGCTGATTAATTGACGGTCTTTGAAGGAATGACAAAGGTGTTGGAAATCAGAAGCAAAATGATTGAAGATGAAGCAAAACAAAATCAATAAAGAGATGTTGAAGGACTGTTTGTTGGTGCACAGATATTCAGAATCTTATGAAATTACAAAGGAATATGAATAAAAATGGAGATACTTTGATACACTGGTGCATCCAATATACGTCAAAAACATGGGATGGCATTTGATAATTTTCAAGAATGTTCAAATTGAGACTTTTCAGATTCAATATTTCAAATCAAGAGTTTCTATGTTTTCCCAAACACAAGTAATTATTCTCTAAAGTGTCTGTTTTCTTAATTAAAAAAAATAGGGATTGCGTTCAAATAAGATCTTGTTTCTTTTTTACACTGAATAGTAATTACACATGAACATTTCTATTTCTCTCCTTTTCACTCAAAATGTATTAGTTTCAAGCATTTCTGTTAAGCTCCTTATGTAATTACTTTCAATCATTGATATGTCACTCCTTTTTATTCATGCTTCCATAAAACCCCCATAATTTTCCAAGAGGATTATGTTTTGCTGCCACAGTCCCTTCTGTGAGTCACTTACCTGTCCAGGGCTTGTCCTCACTTCGGGTCATAGAAAAGGGTTCAAAGGCATCTCCTGAGGAATCTTTGGATACCTCCAGTCTCACTCCTCAGGCTCCGCTTGGGGCTCACCATCCAGGTCCAGAATTATTTCTTTTTTTCTCTTTCTTGTGCTGGAGGAGTTCAGCCTATAGCTTCTCTCCTGGACCCAGTTTCCTACTTGTCCCAATTCCCCATCTCCCCTGGTTTATCTTTCTCAAACCTCTGTTCTTCCTCCTTCTCCTTCCTCCTTCTTCTTTTGGTTGTTGGTCCAAATCTGTTGCTCGAATATGAATTTACCTTGAAAAAACAAAGACAAGAGGCATTTGGCAAAACAGAAACAGTTTTTTCTTTTGATAAACCAGTTTTTATTGGGTTTTCCAGTTTAAAACACCAACGCAGTGGTAAAACATTTGGGTACAACACACATACCATAGAGCACAATAAAATATACATGATCTGAATTCCAAGCGGGGCAACTCATGCATCCCTTGGCTTTGTAGACCATCTGTTCCTGCTGTGCGCACCAATCCACCCCCCTCCTCCATTTGGCCAGGGCGGGGGGTTTACAAGCCAAACATTGTGAGGCAATATCATGCTTAGCCACCAATAAGGCCGTCCCCAAGAAGGACCTCTCCGCTCTTGTACGCCCTGCCCCCTCCAGTACCCCAAGTAAGATCAATGTGGGTGACATGGGACTCTCCCGACCCAGAACCCCGGTTAGTTCCCTGATCACTCCTGTCTGATAGGTGGACAGGACCTCACAGGTACAGACCATGTGATAAAAGTCTGCGGGCTCCACACCGCATCGTGGGTAAGTTGGGGTGGGGCGTAAGCCAGCCCTATACAGGCAATACAGGGAAAGGTAAATGAAATAAAGAGTGTTAGTTTGGATGAGGCGCAGCCTGGCTTATGTAGTTAGCACCTGTGGGGGCATTAGTACATCTCTCCAGTCCTCGTCCTCCATGGGTCCCACCCAATCCTCACACCTGGTCCCTGAGGTGGTCCAGTGTCCCAGACGAGTTAATGATGAGTGTGCTGTAGATCTGTGAGATTCCTCCTCTACCTAAGTGCCCCATCAGCAGCTTGGCTTCCAGTGGGCTGTGCTCCGACAGGGAGTCTGAGGAAAGAGAGTGGGAGGCAAGTGCATGTCTGAGCTGGAGATACCTATAAAACTGAGAATGTGCGAGGTGGTATGTCTGAAGCAGCTCCAGAAAGGACCTTATATGAGTTCCTGACCAGACATCCCCCAAACTTGAGATACCTAGCCACTGAGGGATGCCGTTTCCCTCAACCAGGTGCCATGCCACAGTGGAGTTTACAAAAGACACACAATTGATGGACGGAATGTGATTCCAGTGGCACAGTGAGCCCAGGACCCACATCTGGGCATACCTGACACACTTAGGGCGAGAAAGCAAAAGACACACAATTGATGGACGGAATGAGATTCCAGTGGCACAGTGATCCCAGGACCCACGTCTGGGCATACCTGGCGCACTTAGGGCAAGAAAGCAAAAGACAACCAATTGATAGATGGAATGTGAGTTTGCTGTGTGAGCCTGGACCCCCAATGCACATGTCGCATGGCCGATCTCCATGCCGTAAAGACTGTCCGGGTCACCGTAGGCAATGTGTGGGGGATCGGGGTTCCATAGAGCATATTCTGGATCTGGGAAAAATCCAGTTGTGTGAGTTCCACCTTGTAGGCAGGGTCTGACCACCCGACGCTGAATCAGTCATAGATGACGAGTGATTGGCGGACAGGTAATAGAGATAGAGGTTGAACATTCCCAGGCTCCCATTGTGCGGTCTCTGTTGGCAGTGTGTGAGGGCAATACGTGGCCTGGAGCCTTTCCACAAGAAAGATGTCATGGCCTTGTTTAGAGCCAAGAACCAGGTTCGAGGTAGTTTAGCGGTAAATTCTGAAAGACGTACAAGAATCGTGGAAGGATCATCATCTTGTATAGGGCAATACGGCCTAGGGCATTGAGGGGGAGAGAACGCCACTTGATGAGGTCTAATTTGGTTTTCTGCACCAGTGGCTGGAGGTTAAGGGTCCACAAGAGTTCTGGGAGCAGAGCGACCCATATACCTAGATACTTGAAGCTGAGTCTGTGAAGGGGGATCGTCTCCTGCCAGTCAAAGCATTCCATGGATGGCGCGAGGGGAACCAATACTGATTTGGTAGGGTGCAGGCCAGATGCTTCTTCGAACCACCTGAACAATTGGAGGCAGCATGGTCCACTCACTGCCGGGTGCGCCAGGTATATCAGGATGTTGTCCGTGTATAACACAATGTGGTCTTCGTGGCCTGCCTCCCACCTCCAACCAGCGAGATGCGGGTCCGCGCAAATAAGTGCAGCGAGAGGCTCTATCGCTAAGGCAAAGAGGAGGGGGGACAGGGGACATCCCTGCCTGGTCCCCCTCTCAATGGGGAAAGCAGTGGAGAGGACTCCATTAACCCGAACTCGGGCTGAGGGGTTGGCATATAGGGCCCACACCATGCCTTGAAATCGGCGTCCAATACCAGCTTGGATAAGCACCAAACGCAAGTAGCCCCAGTCCGCCGAGTCGAAGACCTTTTCAAAATCAAGGAGAAGTAAGGCGACATCGGGGGTAGGCGTTGTCGGTGCCCTAAAGCTACATGCAATAGTCTGATGCAGTGCCTCATGCTCCGAAGTGGCATAAAGCCACACTGGTCCGGGTGCACCAGAGTCGTAATGATGCGCTGGAGTCAATTTGCCAGAATCGCTGCAAATATTTTAACTTCCCCATTGAGGAGCGAGATCGGACTGTAGTCTGCACAAGAGGTGGAGGGGGGTTGCGTCTTGGGAATCGCTACTATGGTTGTGGAGTCACTTTCTGCCAGGAAGGACCTTTCTTGCTGAACCTCCTGGTAGAACCACAGGAGGTGAGAGGTAAGAATCTCCTGGAAAGTGCTGTAATATTCCATCGGGAACCTGTCAGGACCCGGTGTTGTGCCGGATGCTGCCCTGGACAGAGCTTCTCCGATCTCCTCTGCTGTGAGGGGTTCGTCTAGAGCACGAAGGTCCGGGAGGGACAGTTTGGGGAGTGGAAGTGAGTCGAGGAAGACCTGGGTAGCCGCTCTGTCCCTAGCAAAGGGTCTGGCAGAAAGGTTTTGGTAGTAAGTTGCGAAGTTTTGTTCTATCTCTGGGAGAGAGCGCTGGGGGTGGCCTTGGGCGTTGAGACCCTCCAGAACGATCCTGTAAGCCTGTGAGTGCAAGGCCAACCAGTAAAGCAACTTCCCATGTTTGTCTTCCCAGCCGTAGATTCTTGCCGTTGTTGGCCTCCAGAGGTGTTTGGCCACCTCAAGAGAATGCAGCCGGATATCCTCCCTGACCAGACGTAGTCGGCGGGAGATCTCCACTAGTGGACCTGTTCCTAGTTGCTGCTCCAGCCAGAGAGCCCAGGCCTCCAGTCACGTGATCAAAGCTGAGCTCTCCCGTTCTTTGCCTCTGACATACTGTTTAGCGAAACTGCGTAGCGTTGCCTTACTGGCGGACCATAACATGCCTGCCTTTGCCACGGAGCCTAAATTAGTTGTACAAAATGATTGAAGTTCGGACCAGAGGCTGCTAATGAAGTCCGTGTCTTGGAGGTACCAGGCATTCATGCTCCACATAGGCCGCAGGCCTCCCATGGGGTGCCACAGACACATCAACAGGGGAGAGTGGTCCAAAATACCTCGGGCCAGAATCTGGATCTGGGTCAGCCTCAGGCAGTCGGGGGCAGGCAAGAAGAACAAGTCTATCAGGGAGTGAGTGTGGTGGGCAGCAGAGGTATGTGTGAATTGCCGGCGCCAGGGGTGCAAGGACCTCCAGGCATCGCAGAGCTCCCAAGCTGTGGCCCAGTCATTGAGACGGCAAGCACTGAGCATGTGAGAAGTCGTGGGGGGACCAGAGCAGTCCACATCGGGATCAGGGGCGGCATTAAAATTGCCTCATATCACCGTGAGGCCCTGCGGGAGACAGGTAAAAAGATGTGAGAGATCTGGAAGCCCTGTGGCTGTGGCTGTGGCTGCGGGCGGTGTATAGACACAGATTAGGAGCACCACTTGGCCCTCTAATTGGCCCCCCGAGCGATATAGCAACCCTGTGAGTCTTGTGTGATCTGAGTGACCCGTAGTGGAAAGGAGCGGTATAACAGTATGGCCACCCCCCTGGCCCCACTCGAGAACCCCGCATGATAGACCCTGTAGTAACCCCTTTGTGCCAAAAAGGAGCAAAGTTCCCCTAAAAGATGGGCCTCTTGCATCAGGAGGGCCTCCGGGTGATGTCAATGTGCAAAAGCCAAGACAGTTGCTTGTTTACACGGTCTGGCAGATCGTTAGCATTCCATGACATAACCTGGAAGGCCATTTGCGCTGGGGGTGAAAATCTGTGTGATAGGTGAGCGGTGGTGCACCCCGTGAGTGCCCTTCCAGTGGGCCCCGGGGGCCTTACTAGGTGTATCTGTGGCCGAAAAGAAAGGGAGTTTCCCCAGGGCTGTGCGTTGCCATACAGTATGTGTGTGCGTTGCAACCTGGACAGGAAAGAAATAATGTTAACCAGAGAAATATTCAACAGTGTGAAAATTAAAACCCTCCCACCAACGCCCACCCCTCCCCATACTTCTACCCCAGAAGCATCTGTCGGCCTACCAACAGTGAGCACTTAAGTAACCAACGTGAACAATAACATTCCAAGAGTCGTAAAGACATTGTGAGCATCCCCAAAGCCCATGAAAAGAGGAGAAGAGAAAATAAAAACAGAGTTAGACCAGAGTTATTCGGGCCTGATGAGTGGCAGGTAACCGGGTCCCCAAAGTCTGCGCAGCCCAGTGGATTTACTTTCTTCTCCCGGTCAGAAAGCAGTGAAGGCAGTGGGTGCTCTCGGCCTCGGCTGGGAGTCCGTCCACACCCCCCAGGGCATTTTTCAACCCGGCGTACCAATCCCGGATCAAACGTAACTTCCAAGTCTCAGACCTTCTACTTTGTGTAGCAGAGGAGGCAACCAACCAATAGTCATGCGATATTGGGGCAGCGAGACAAGTCCAAATTTGACTGAGGGATTGTTAAGCCCATTCTGTGGGGACTCTACGCCTCCGCTGCAGGGCTCGGCCCGACCCACTGGGCTGGATAGTCTTTTGGAAGGTGATGGAGGTATGTCCTGGGGGGATCCCGGAGGGGATAGTGAGCAGCCCCTCCTTCATCCCTTCTTTGATCTGTTACACCGTCTGCAAGGTTTGGGCAGAGTCTGTGGATCTTGTGACCCTGGTACTCCTTGACGCTGGGAGGGAGAAGTGGGGGACCCCCGCATCGGTCTCTCCTCCATGAGCCATTGCCATGCTGCCTAGGTCGTATCAAAGAAGAAGGATGTGCCCAGATGAAGGACCTGGAGGTGTACCAGTAAAAGAAGTTGATACTGAATTCCCATCACCCTCAGCTTCTGCTTGACCTCCATGTACGAGCGGCGTCTCTGTTGGACCTCACAGGTATAGAAAAGAAGGACTCTGGTGCCGTCAAAACGGAGATCCGCTTGCATCCGTGCTTCTTGGAGGACGGCGCCTTATCCCGGAAGTTCAGGATGCTGGTGATGATGGGGCAAGGCAGAGATCGCGGTGGTGACTGGGGGATCAGTGCCTGTTGTGCCCTTTTAATAGAAAACCATGAGGGCAGGCAGTCATCTGGCATCCATGACTTAACCCAACTCTTCACTTGTTCCACCACCTGTCTGGGGTCATCCCCCTCTGTTCGTTCCAGGAAGCGTATGAGGCGGATATTGTTCCACCAGGAGCGGTTTTCTGCATCTTCTGCTTGTTTATGGAGGTCCGCTGTTCTGGAGAGCAGGGTGGAGACTTGTTTTTGTAGAGGGGAGATATCATCTTTTGCAGACTAGATGCGGGTTTCTGCCTCGGTCAGTCTAGTTGTGGAATTCCGAAGGTCCTGGCGCAACAGGGCCACATCCATCTGTACCTCTCCAATCTTGGTCTCAAACGCTGATTGTGAATTCTGGATGGCCTGTAGTATCGTGGCCAGGTCCAGGTGAGAGGGGCCGGGCCCTTCGCCGCCCGGGTTGTCCGAGGAGCTCGTCGCGGGGCCAGCGGTGTACTGGTTCATCTTGGTCTGGGTCTGTTTAGTGCCCAAACAGGCCGGTCTATTCTTCCCCATCGCGCCCTGCACAGCTAGGCCGGGCAAAGAAGGTTGCATCGACACCAGCTGAGGCAGAGACTCTGTTATTCGTTCCCCTGGGGAGAGTATAGCGGTGGTGTGCACCCTGCCAGATCAGGAAGTCAGGGTGAGGACTCAGGTTACAGGGTCCGAGGGGTTTATCCCCAGGGGTCAGTTCATTAATCTGGCCTCCACGGCATGGGGGCAGAGAGCGGCCTGACGGTGGTCCCCCAGGAGCCGGTGGAGAGTGCTGTTTGAGGGCAGATGGGGGGGACCCCACCAGGGCCCCGCCCCCTCACCTCAGACCAGATCCCCCCTCCTTGGCCTCCCACCCAGTCTCAGTCCGAGCCCTTGTGTGTCTATTACCCCCTCCAAGTGGTGAATGGGGGTCTCAGTCCAGAGGCCGGGGGCTGGCCCACCGCGAGGTCACGCACCGCGCAGAGTGGCAAGGAGCCAAGAGCTCAGGGGCCCCCCACAACCCTGACCTCCTGCAGGTGGGCCTCCACATAGTCCTCGCCCCAGGCAGCTCAGGGACCCACAGTCGGTTGGTTAGGCTGCAGGATCAGTGGCCTGCCCCCCACAACAAGGCCCAAGGCAGGCCTCCTCTCCACCCGGAGCACTCACCTCCACAGTACCTTGGTTTCGGGCCCGTCCGGCCCAGATGAATCAGCTCCTCTTTTGGGTCTGTTGGGCCCCTCCCACAGCTGCTTTGGTCCAGGCAGGGAGGGAGGGGTGGATCTCCTCCACCAGGCCGCTCAACACTCCCTGATGCAGCGCATAGTGCAGGGGCACACCGGGTCAGCCCGTATGCCACCAGGGCCCCCCTCGATCCTCAGCTGCACAGGAGGGGGGCCTCCAGTGACCGCAGGCATCTCCGGGCAGCCCGAAGCTCCAGGACAGGGCCTCAACAAGGCCCAGACGCTCTTTTGCGGCTTTGCCCGGCCTGTGGGCGGTCCGGCAGTCGTTGACCTGCGTTCAGGGACATAGGTTTTGGCAAGGGCAGGCGAGTCTCTGCCACAGGGCCTCCCAGGCACACTCCATGGCCCCCTTAGACCGTCAGGGCAGCTACAGACCGGGCCTGGTCAGGAGTTCCAGACGCGGCCTCCCAGGCTCCATTAATGCCTTGGGCAATCCCGCCGTCCTCTGCCCCCTCATCTCCACGTGGGCGGGAGCCCCCCAGATGCAAAATGCCCAGCACAGGGCTCAGGATGCAGCGCTGCTTCGCTGCTGATCCCCACCCGACATCAGGTAGGGGGATGATGTAGTCTGGTCCGGATTAAGAGCGGATCTTAGGGGATAGGGCCCGGCGAGACATTAGAATGTATCTGCCATGTTGGCCTCCTTGGCCACACCCCTAGGAACAGTTGGTTCATTCAACCAATACGTCCGGGAGTGCAGCATACACAAATGGGTCTGAGGACTGACTCAAAGTACAATCGTTTTGAATGTCTTTTTATACACTTCTTGAAGCATCATAAAGCAATTCTGAGATCTTGTTTTGGGAGTGAAATGTGGGTTTTGTCATGGGGACATAAATAACTCCCATCTGATGACAATCGCAGGTGGGTCCCGACCTTTGGTGGACACAATGAGGGATAGTGGGAAACGTATCCAGATGTGCAGCATGGGTAGTCCGTGATCACTGCGTGTGTAGTGTGTGCTATGTCTTGATTGACAGAGTGTTCCTAACTTCATGTGGCATCTAACTTTATGGTGTTTTGGGAACAAGCGCCCCTCCAGCCATGTGAATTTTATTGCGGCCAATCCCCCAGGACCATTGTGGTGTCGCTGCCTATCTGTGGGACTAACCTGGGTTTTTCCTGTTCGTGCGTTTGTCTTACTGATTACCTGCCACCCCAATTGTGATCTGTCAATCAGTAGCGTCAGGCCTAGGGCGCAGTGCCTGCCTGCCTCCACATTTCTGACTCAGGGTTCATGGAGAGGTCTTATGTGGGGATTTCGACAACAGTGATTCAATTTCGTTTTCATACAGACACATATCACTGCCTACATCGACATCATTATTAACACATCTATGGCTCTAATGATTAGTTGATGCTCTGTTCTTCTCTATTTCCTCTACTGGTTTGTTTTTACTTCATTTCTATAGTTGTTTGTGCTGGATTTTAGGTGTGCTTTTATACCTTCCACCTGTTTACCACCATTTTCCACTTTTAAAAAAAAAATATTTTATTGACAACACAGTTTTCATGGTACAGCAAATGGCAGTGGAGCTCCCATATGATGCATGTGCACAATGTGGCAACAGGGTGAAAGATTGGCATTAGCATGGTATGCATCATTGTGCAGTTCATAATAATAGTTACAGGATTTACTGTGTGGCCTTCAACTATGGGAAGAAATTAGGGAGGAGAAAAGAGATGGGAGAAAAAAATAGAAACAATCCAATAAGAAACATTTAATGAGACAACAATTTGAGAGCTCTTAGGTCCGTGAGAGACAGATAGCAGGACATGGAGTCAGCACGTGATCTTCTCACATTCACGGTAGGAACCGGTGCAGCATATAAGCAAGTTTGTGTGCAACTACATAGGGGTGCTGAGTTCAAGTGCTGCTATTCGCTTTAAATGCCAGAGGAAGGAGAGGGGAAGGGTGACAGGGTCACTGGGGGTGGACCATTTAGACGGACGGCTGCGCACAAGAGTAACGGTGGAGCAGTCACAATACCATCTATTGATGTGCCATGGGTTGGTGATATGTCATGTCTTCATGGTGGTCATTCGCTTGCTTTGGCTTCTAATTTAATCAGAAAAGTCTCCCAGCATTCACCCCGTGCGGGAATCACCCTTCATGTGGAGTAGTCTGAGGGTGTGCGCCTCAGCCCTGCTCAATGTTAGCAAAACACAAAGCAAGCCTTGGATTTCCAAAAGAGCGGGGGACCTCCAAGCCATGGCTATGTTACATTTAAACAACACAAAGGCCAGGTCTATGAAACGGTGCAGGTGTTTATCGCCCTTTGCCCATGGTCGTAGTCCCAGTAAGCAAGATTCCAAAGTGTGAGTGAGAGGGTGTGCTGTCAGTTCAGTCACTATTGTGGTGACTTTTCTCCACGTCAGTTGCAGTGGTGTGCATGCCCATACCATGTGGATAAAGTCTGCATTCCGCAGTTTGCATTGGGGCATTCCAGGGAAAGCGTTGGGAACATGCGCCGGATGCAACTTGGGGAGAGGTAAGTATGGTGAATGTCATTAAACTGTGCGAAACGGAACTTGGGGTTGGGAGTCGCACTCTTTACCATCTGTAGGGCGCAAGCCCAGGCCGCGTCAGAGAATGGCTGTTGCAACACTGAGTTCCATCTGGTGCCACCAGTTTCCACTTGGTCAATCAATCAGGCATTTGTTAAGCGCGACTACTCACTCGTAAGGGTCTCAAGGCGCTGGGGGTAGCGGGGATGCAGGTTCCAGTCCATCAAGGAGGGGGTCTGTCAAAGAGCCAGGTTTTGAGGTTTCTTGCGAAGATGGGAAGCGATGTTGTCTGTCAGAGGTGGAGCGGAAGGGTGTTCCAGGCTCTGGCCACGAGGAAGGAGAAGGAGCTGCCTCCCGATCTGGTCTTTCTGGTGCGGTGGACCATGGCGTAGGAGAGCTGGGCTGATCGTAGGGTCCTTTGGGGTGCGTGGAAATTGAGTCGGCTGTTCAGGTATGCTGGTCCGGTGTCGTGGAGGGCCTTGTGTGTGTGGGTGAGCATCTTGAAGGTGACTCTGGCCTCGATGGGGAGCCAGTGGAGTGTGCGCAGGTGCTGGGAGATGTGGCAGTGTCTTGGCAGGTTGAGGACCAGTCTTGCGGCGGCGTTCTGGATGTTCTGTAGCTTGCGGGTGAGGTTTTTGATTATTCCGGCGTAGAGTGCGTTGCTGTAGTCGAGTCTGCAAGTGACCAGGGCGAGAGTGACGGTCTTTCTGTGTTCGAGGGGGATCCATTTGAAGGTCTTACGTAGGAGGCGGAGGGTGTGGAAGCAGGAGGACGAGACGGAGTTGATCTGGTGGTCCATTTTGAGCTCGGAGTCCAGGATGATTCCCAGGTTGCGTTCATGGTCCGTGGGGGTGGGCGGGTTTTCGAGGGCTGGGGGCCACCAGGTGTCGTTCCAGGCATCGGGGTTTGGGCCCATGATGAGTACTTCTGTCTTGTTGGTGTTTAGTTGTAGGCAGCTGTTTTTCATCCATTTGGCGACAGCTTCCATGCCTTCTCGAAAGTTGTGTCTGGCGGTGTTGGGTTCGTCGGATAGGGAGAGGATGAGTTGGGTGTCGTCTGCGTATGACATGATGTTGAGTCCGTAGGTTATGACGATGGGGGCGAGTGGAGCCATGTACACGTTGAAGAGCGTAGGGCTGAGGGAGGACCCCTGAGGGACTCCGCAGGTGGTTGGTGTAGGGTCCGAGAGGAAAGGGGGGAGTCTGACCCGCTGCGTTCTGCTGGAGAGGAAGGAGCGGATCCATTCGAGCGCCTTGTCCTGGATCCCTGCGTCGAGGAGTCTGCGTATTAGGGTGCGGTGAGGGACTGTGTCGAACGCCGCTGAGAGGTCGAGGAGGATGAGGGCTACTGTTTCTCCTTTGTCCAGTAGGGTGCGGATGTCGTCTGTTGCGGCGAGGAGGGCGGTTTCCATACTGTGGTTTTTTCTAAAGCCGTATTGGGAGGAGTCGAGGATGTTGTGCTCTTCGATAAATGTGGCGAGTTGGCTGTTGATGGCTTTCTCGATGACTTTCGCTGGGAACGGGAGCAGGGAGATGGGTCTGTAGTTTTTGAGGTCGGTGGGGTCCGCCGAGGGTTTCTTCAGGAGGGGGTTGACCTCGGCGTGTTTCCAGTCGTCGGGGAACGAGGCGGTCGCCAGAGAGCGGTTGATGGTGTGGCGGAGTATGGGTGCAATGGTGTCGGTGGCTCTGTTGAAGATGTGGTGGGGGCGGGGGTCCGTGGGGGCTCCAGAGTGGATTGACTTAATTGTCTTCAGTGTGTCTTCGGTGGTGAGGGCTGTCTAGTTGTCAATCGCTGGCTTTAGGGTGTCGGGGGTGGTTGGCGGAGGTTCAGTGTGTTGGTTGTCTTCGTCGAAGTTGTCGTAGATGCTCTTGATTTTGTGGTAAAAGAAGGTGCTGAGTTTGTCGCAGAGGTCTTGTGAGGGAGGAATGTCTGTCGACTCGCTGGTGGGTTGGGCAAACTCCTTGATGATGTTGAAGAGTTCTTTGCTGTTGTGTGCGTGTGTGGAGATTCTGTCTTCAATCGCTTTTTTTCTTGTTTTTCTGATGAGTTGGTGGTGGGCGTTGGTAGCGGCTCGGAAGTTGTTGTGTGCTTCTGTGGATTTGGTGTTCCTCCAGGCCTTTTCGAGGCGGTGGCAAGTGCGTCTGGACTCTTCGAAGTTCGGTCGTAAACCATCTGGCTTTCTTGGCGTGGGTGTTGTTGTATTTCTTGAGGGGGGCTATGGTGTTGGCGCTGTCGGAGATCCATCTGTGCAGGGTTTGGGCTGCGGTGTTGGGGTCGTCGTTTCCCATGATGGTTGGGGTGGATTTGGTGATTGAGGAGGTGAGCTGGTCGTCTGTGATTCTGGTCCAGTTTCTTCGTAGGAGCAGGTGCTGGTGTCTGTGGATGGTGGGTGTTCTGAAGGTCAAGTGGATGCATCGGTGGTCAGTCCACGGGAGTTCGGTGGTGTGGCTGAAGGTGATGGAGTTTCCTGTTGTAAAGAGGGGGTCGAGGGTGTGTCCTGCTGAGTGCATTGGTTCGGTCACGATTTGGCGGAGTCCAATGTTGTGGAGGTTGTCCAGGAGGGATGTTGTGTTGGGGTGCAGTTGGTTGTCGAGGTGGAAGTTGAGGTCTCCCAGCAGGGTGTAGTTGGTGGATGCGATGGCATGCGGGGAGATGATGTCCGTGATGGAGTTAGTGAACGGTCTGTGTGGTCCAGGGGGTCGGTAGATGAGGGTTCCTTGGAGGGTGGTGGTAGGGCTGGTCAGTATCTTGAAGTGAAGGTGTTCCATCAGGTCTGTGGTTTCGTCGGGGAGTGTGCTCAGGCGGAGGGTGGATTTGTGGACGATGGCGATTCCTCCTCCCGAGCGGGTGGGGCGGTCCTTCCTGGAGCTCTTGTATCCTTGGGGAATGACGATGTCTGGCCCCGAGGTGGTGTTGGTCCAGGTTTCGGTGAAGAACGCTATGTCCGGGGTGGTGCTGTCGAGGAGGTCCCAGATTTCGGTGGCGTGTTTGTGGAGGGATCGGACGTTGAGGAGGATGCATTGCAAGGTCTTCGGTACGGGTGTGTTCTTGCGGTCGGGTTGTGCTCGGTCCGTGTTCCTAGCGGTGCTGTAGGTTTGTCGGCAGCGGTGACAGCTGAAGGGTCCGTGGGTGTCGGCTGGTGAGGCTAGCATGCAGTTGTTGTTGCGGCCTGGGTTGAGTGCGTGGAGTGCTGCTGGGTCGTAGCATTGGCGGTGCTGAGGTCCAGGGTTCCTGGAGCTGGTCGCAGTTGGGTCGCGGATGAGCGCAGACGGGCTTGCCTTTGGCACGCCTTCGGCGCGCCCGCGGCGCGCCCGCTGCGTGCGTCCGCTGCGCAGCTGTGCAGCGGCCGCCATTATGTAGGGGTCGGGGAGGGCTGGACAGGTGGGAGGCAGAAGGGGGAGGGGAACTGGATTGGGCTGGTCGCGCTAGTAGTGCTGGGGGGTAGGGGCCGCAGGGGCAGCAGCGGCAGGGAAAGCGGGCAGGAAAGGAGGGAAAAGGTGGAGTAAAGGAAAAAGGAAATAGAGCAGAAAGGAGCAGAAATGCAGAAAAGTGCAGAAAGGAGAAGAAAAAGAGGGTAGAAAAACGAGTGAAAAAACAAGTGAAAAACGAGTGAAAAACGGAGCTAGAGAAAGGAGATAGAGGTCCTCTGGCCCACCAGGGATGAAGCGCAGGGAAACCTGCGGGTGGAGGAGGGCCTCGAGCACCAAACACTCGAGAGTGCAGGGGCAGGCCTACTTAATGGTGGAGCTGCATGGGAGGGGGAGCAATTTCACTGACAATGGGTCAGTGGTCTTGCTCGCCTGTCCCCGCAGCGACCGCCATTAAGTAGGGGTCGGGGAGGGCTGGACAGCTGGGAGGCGGGAGCGGGGAGGGGAGCTGGATTGGGCCGTTGCGCTGGTCGTGCTGGGGGGAGGGGCCGCGGGGCAGCAGCGGCAGGGAAAGCGGGCAGGAAAGGAGGGAAAAGGAGGAGTAAAGGAAAAAGGAAATAGAGCAGAAAGGAGCAGAAATGCAGAAAAGTGCAGAAAGGAGAAGAAAAAGAGGGTAGAAAAACGAGTGAAAAAACGAGCGAAAAACGAGTGAAAAAACGAGTGAAAAACGAGTCACAAACGGAGCTAGAGAAAGGAGATAGAAGTCCACTGGACCACCAGGGATGAGGCGCAGGTAAACCTGCGGGTGGAGGAGGGCCTCGAGCACCAAACACTCGAGAGTGCAGGGGCAGGCCTCACTTAATGGTGGAGCTGCGAGGGAGGGGGAGCAATTTCACTGACAATGGGTCAGTGGTCTTGCTCGCCTGTCCCCGCAGCGGCCGCCATTAAGTAGGGGTCGGGGAGGGCTGGACAGCTGGGAGGCTGCATGTGCTAATTTGCACATGCAATTTGGCAGTTTGGTGACGATTTGCAAATCCTTTGTGCATTTAAATTAAGAATCACTATTACCGCTTTATATTTGGGAAATCTAAAAAAAAGATTTTTTTCGATTTCATATTTAATGGGTATGCCATGCAATTTTTCAGATTCCTACATTTTAAATCTTTTGTAGATAGTCAGACCCTTATTCAGCAGTCACAAGCACGTGTTTGACCAAGTAATGACTGATTTTTCATTCATCAGGCCCCAAATGTGGAACAATTTGAGAAAGGTTACATTGAAGAAACATAGCATTTCTATTTCTTTCCATGAGGGCAACTAAATATAAACAAAACTGTATATATTAACATATTGGCTGGGTTGTCCTTTTGGAATGCATAGCTTTTTAAGATCGGAGACAACCATTAGATAGTGATCTATCACATTGGCCTAACAAACAAATAGACTATTCTTTCTGTAAAACAAGTTTGTTCTGTGAGGAGGCAAGCACCGCCACATTGACCCACTGCTTCTTCAGCACTTCTATTACTGCTTTAATAGCTCTCTATTCTATTAACACAAGAATATATGAATACTTGCAGAGTTCTTGTTTGAGAAACATAACACATCACTTCGCGCAAGCATTTTTTCAATACAGATTCACCCCTTTACCATTCCACCATTACATGAAAACCACACATTTCTCCTCCTCTGACGCTACATGTTACTAAAAAATTCTTCTCATCTTTGTTTTGTAGTTTCTCACCACTATGGTGATTGGGGTAAATTGTTATACTTACTTTTACATTCATGCCTTACCTTGATAGAGACGGTATAGATGGGCTAGACAGGAATTTGATCAGGTGAGAGTCTTGACATGTACTTGTTCAACAGTAAAAGAATTCCAATATTTTTTCTGATCTTCCTAAAATGTATACTTTAAATGATCCGTCCATGTGGAACACCGACTAGATCTCTTTGTATTACTGATGTATTTGTATCAATTTCCAAGACAAATTCCTTTAAAAAGGTTGGACTCAGCTCCAAAAAGTATTTCTTTTCATGGTGATTCGGTCTTGTTCTTCCATCATCTGGCTGTGTGTGTTTGGGTATAAATCAAGAGCACCTTGTATTATGAACATCGCTATGAGTATCTCTTGCCCAAGTAGCAATCAAACAAGCTTGCTTGCCACTGTGTTTTTAGCGTAAGAAGATACACTATAGATTTGCATCCAGATGGAACAGCATTTGCATCAAAACATGGACTGTGGGACACGTGAGAGCAATCGCACAACAATTCGCAAATGTGCTATATTTTAATTGTCTCTGCAGACCATCTATGTCAGGGGTAGGTAAAATGCATGGCTAATCCACCTACCACATTCAAAGAGAACATGAGTAGGACATAATCCGATCATATCATGGCCCAGGTGTAAAAGGTGATGGTGCCAAATGTCCAGAGACATTGCTTTCGAATCTAATATGAATAAAGACTATAACAGGAAAGCCCATCAAAGTTCTCAACAAGGAGATAGCGATAACATCCGACCACATTGGAAAAATCGAGAATGAAAACAAGGCCAGATATAATCTTAATTTCTTAAGTAAAGATTAGATATATGGTTTTATTTTCAACGACACTGAGAGATTGCGAAGGACAAATTGGTCCTCGACACCGATGACAGAATGATTCACTACCAAACCTCAAATGACACAAACGTTTATCACGTTCATAATACAGAAAAAATCTGAAAATTGAAATTCTTTAAATAAAACATTGATCTATGGTCTGAGCATCGGGGAATAGCAGAGAGAATCCAGATCACAGTACTTTCATATGCAAAAGTCTATGTCAACCCAAGGAAGCACATATCTGAACAGCCAGAAAACGATGGACCCATCCTGTAAAATGTATGCCGCTAGATTTTCTTTCATAATCATTGTGAGAAATTAGGTGGTTGGTTGACTTGGGGGTGAGCCCGGTCAAGCAACAGCCACAATCTCTTGCAGGGTAAACCACAAAAAATCACAAAATAAACCTGTGCTTAACCTTGGGTAGCTTGGCACAAAAAGAAGTCAGGCTTAACTTAGGGGCAATGTGTACAGTATTTATGCAGCACACAAACAGAAATAAAGTGAAAACACAACACAAGAAAAATCCCAAGCAATTTAGAAAAACAGAGTAGATTTTAATAAATTATTTGACACCAAAAATGGCACAAATCTAATCAGTAGAACCATAGATATGAATTTTTGTTTCTATTGAAAACTAGCACCTTAAAGATTAAAGTGCCAACCGCAGACATCTAGTCAAGAGAGACTGGGTCAAAGTAGAACAATATGGCGACCGCAATAGAGCGTGGTTTGGATACAAGAAGTGGATTAAGCCCAGTCAACTCTCACCTTCGGACTTAGAAAAACTTCTGAGACAAATATTCTGATATAGTAAAGTTAAGTGGGGCAAGGCTGCAGTAGGTGTTCGAGGAGGAAGTGTCGTCATTAGATAGGCTTCGATCAAAGCCGCAGGGAAGATTTCTATGTTCTGACTAAGGGGCCGATTCCGATCTCGGCCGGTAGGGCTCCGAATCGGATTCGGCTTAACCGGATCCGATTCGGAGCCCTATTGCCCGACCAATTCGTACGCACGTCCGGGCGAGCGAGTACGATGCGAAATCGCCGACCGACTCGTCCGGGAGTCCCGACCGCTCCGACCGACTCATTCCCGGGTCTAACTGCACCGACCGACTCGCTCGGGACTCCGACTCGCACCGCGCAATGGAGACGTTCCCCGGCCGGGTAAGTACGATGCGCGCCGCGAGCAGTCCGACCGACACGCGCCGTCCGGCTCGAAAGAGCAGTCGGAGCCGTACTTTGGGGGTCCATGTCGGAGCCCCCTGTATGCATAGCCGCACGAGTCGCACACAGGGGGGACCCATGGGTCCCCCCTACCTGTGCGTGTACGGCGCGAGTCGCTTCGCCGCGTACACGCTGTAGGGGGCGCCCTTGTCCGCCTCGCACCCATTGAGTCAATGGGAGCCCGCGTACGCGTTGTACGACCGGCTCCCATTGACTTCAATGGGAGTCCGACCGACTCGAGTCCGATGGCATACGTGCGCATCGTACTCGTTCGGTCGGGCTGCACGGGTCCGATTCAGTCGGAAAACTCTCCGGGTCCGGCTCGGTCGGAGAGATTTCCGGCCCGAATCGGAATCGGCCCCTTAGTCTCCGAAATGGAAGTCGAAAATTTCCAGTGGGACGAGGCAGAGGGCTGTAGCCGAAGACAGTTCCAAAATGCTGGATACCCCTTTGGTGAAGGACAACTGAAAAGGATTTGCTGCTGCGAGAAGAACGTAGCAGGAGAAGCCACAAGGTCAATCTGACCGGAAATGCACCTTGGGCGGATAGGTGAGCAAGTTGGTCCCGGGCTTCTCTTAGTTCTCAGAGCAGTTTTGTGATTTGGCCATCTGGGCACATTTAGTAACAATCAACGGTCCAGGACTGGTGAGACGCCACTTGGGGGTTCAGGACTCACTGGGTCCAGTTGTGGGTTCAAAATAGTGGGAGCTTGTTGAAACCCCGTGGCTCTGAACATGAGGCAAGAAAACTAGCCCTTTGAGTCACTCTGATAGTCCTGGGTTCAGCTGAAGATGCAGGGCTCAACATCAGGGCTGCTCTCTGAGGGTTGAAGGCAGGCTTTAGACAGCAAAGCAGTACTTCCAGGTGCAGCAGCAGTTTTGCAGGGTGCACAGCAGGTCACAGCAGCATGCATCATCTGAGAGGCCTTCCGCAGGTCTAGTAGTAAAATGAAGAGTGGATCTGAAGGTCCTATTTTTATACCCTGGCGCCCGTCTTCTGGAGGTGGAGAAGCTTCTAGAAAGGCTCTTTTAAGTACATGGAATTTCCTGCCTTCCCTGCCCTGGCTCCAAGCTGACTGCAGTGATAAGGTGAAGGTGTTATGTCCTTTGTGTGAAGGCAGAGCACACCCTATTTACTTGCAAGTGGGACTGTGCTCAGCTCCACATTCATCCTGCTAGCAGATTGCCCTTTAAGGCACACCTAATGCCTCTATTGTGTGACTGTTTGGGAGGAATTCACAAAGTCTAACTGTCAGCTACACCCAGTCATGGGACCCAAGACAACTTTCTAAAAGTGGCACTTTTAAAATTGTAATCAAAAACCCGACTTCACCATTAAATAGGGTTTTTGAATCACTGACAGAATATCGAGGAGCTAAATATCGACCTACAAAAATATCGGTGACAAAATATCGACTACCAGAATATCGAATTCCTATCTACAAACAAGTAAGTACAAAAATATCGAATCCAAAATATCGTTGTAAATAATATAGGGGCCCATTACGATACCCGGCGTAAAAAAATCCGCCAGGCATGGAAGCGGCAAAAATCCGCCCGCACACACCGCCTGAACACCGACCACGCCATTATGAGTACACAAACCGAAAACCGCCATCGGCGGAAAAATCACACAAAATACCGCCCGCCATCGTCCGAGTCGGAGTCAAACCGCCCGCCACGGACGGAAACACGCACGACAACACAAAACCGCCCGCCCACACGGCCGACACACCGCACGTGAAATTACGATCGCACCGCCATGAGCGCGGAAAAACAACAAATATACCGCCCGCCAGCGCAAACAACGCCGATGAGAATCGACACGGCAGAAGCCATGGCGCCCACGTACCTGCACAGAAACCATCCGCACACAAAACCAATAGCACACAACATGGCCAACAAGTCCACACAGCAAGGCACACACAAATACACAAGCACAGTACACATCCCGAAAACACCCCCCGGACAAACAAAAAATACAAAGGCCAGAACCCCAGACACAACACACCTGAAAACAACAGACCATGAGGACACACCCACATAGGTGAGTACAAAAGCAGCACTCCCACAGACCACAACCCCTTGCTACATTGCAAACCAGAGAGGAGAGGAGAGGACACAGTGACACAGCAAGGACAGCAGCACACCACAGAAACGCACACATCACAACCACCACCACCACCACCACCACCACCACCACCAACACCACCACCACCACCACCACCACCAAACACCGGCACCACAAACCCCCTGCACATTACACAACACACACCGCACCAGCACCACAAACACCATGGCACCACAAAGGATGCCCAAGTTCACGCCCATGGAGCTGACGGTCATGGTCGACGAGATCATCAAGGTGTACCCACAAATCTATGGGAACATGGTCCAGCACACACCACTAGCCACCAGAAACAGAATGTGGACCCGGATCGTAGACCAGGTCAATGCAGTCGGGACCCTGCCCAGGAACAGAACCGAGATAAACAAACGTTGGAATGACGTAAAGAGCCTGGTCAAGAAGAAGGAGGGCAAAAACAGAGAGCTGGCTGCCGTCACTGGCGGAGGGAATCCCGCGCTCTTTAAGACCTTCAAAGCGTGGGAGGAGAAGGTGCGAGTCGTAATACATCCGGAGATCCTCGCCGGATTAGCAGGGGAGTGGAGGCTGGTAAGTACAAACTAATGTATACCAGCACACCGCTATGCACTCACATGCGCAACCACCATGCCACAGCTCCCAGGGACAAACACCCCCATGTCCAGCACACAATACACAACACATCACACACACATGCAACAGACACTACCACACACAGCCCAAACCGAACAACTGTAAGATGCGTGGGGACATGTGTACACTAAGCCAGCCACGTAACCACCAACAGGTCCCCAAATATGCCAGAAGCGCCACAACGAGCACCCACCACACCCATGTGTCCGCCACAGCTGCACTAACCGACAAGTAACAGGTAAGTGGCAGGAACACAAAGTGCAGTGGGTGGGACGGTGGACAGCCCAAGTACAACACACACCAGGCCCCAGTCCCACAGCACAGCAAGGAGGAGCATCCCCCACACCCCACAGCCACGTGTCAGCCACCGCAGTGCACAACGACAGCCGAAAGGCAGACATCACGGTCCACAGCAATCGGTGTCAGTGGGTGTACAGCCACCCCCACGACCCACTACACCCCCCCACCCCCACAGACCTGCAACATGGAGCACCCCCCGCTAAGAGCCATGTGGCATCCAGTACAGTGCACGCACGAACAACTTGCAGGTGGGAAACTGGACAGGGCTGGATTACTGGAGGCATGAGGACCATAACACCACCAACACATGGGACATGTCACGTAGCACACGGACACGCAGCACCGCCCACCGTCACGAACAAGTGAACAATGTGCACACGGACATGAACAGCAGACTCACACCCCACATGACCCATCACAGACATAGCAACACCCAAGGAGCCACGTCTGCATGCACAAGCCACACTGAATATAGTCCCACACGGCAGCCACTGTGCAACTCATCACACACAACCGAAACACCATTGAAGTCCTGTCCATGTAGCCCCTACTGCCTGTCAACCACACACCCCACAACTACGCCTATGTAAGACAAACAACACTAGACGCAACAGAGCGGAACAACAGAAATGCACACGAACACCACTGAACCCATCAAACACACAGACACACCATGCACATACAACATACCATCCATCCCATCCGTCAGCCCCAGTCTCATGAAAGGCATGTCATCCGCACAGCTGCCACACATACAGCAGTCACGCTAAGACACATGCCCATGACCAACCATGTGCCAGAAGTCAATTAAGCGCACGACACACTGTGAGCAACAACACACAACATGGGCCACACCCCCCGAGCACTGCAGTGATGCACATGGCACAGGGCAGCACGCACACCAAGGAGATGGGACAACTGCAATACGTTGGCTGGCACACAACTATCACTCACTCATAACGATGCGTCCAATGCCATGTCCAGTAACCACAACAGACAGCAAATATGCAGGGCATGTCAGGCATGCACACACCTCAGACCATGCACTGTCATGCTGCCACAACACATGTCACGTTCGGCACCCATGGCTCACAGCATGTACCCCAAAAGCATATACCCTCCCAAATGCGAATCTGGGGCATGGCCCCCATGTTGCCATATGCGTTCCTAAGCGTTCCATTTGAACCCCAAAAGCATATTCCATCCCAAATGCGAATCTGGGGCATGGCCCCCATGTTGCCATATGCGTTCCTAAGCGTTCCATTTGAACCCCAAAGCATATTCCATCCCAAATGCGAATCTGGGGCATGGCCCCCATGTTGCCATATGCGTTCCTAAGCGTTCCATTTGAACCCCAAAAGCATATTCCATCCCAAATGCGAATCTGGGGCATGGCCCCCATGTTGCCATATGCGTTCCTAAGCGTTCCATTTGAACTCCAAAAGCAAAGTACAAACCAGACCCAGGATGGGCCAGGAGCCCGCATACACCAGAGTCACAATGAGTAGGGGCAAAGCAACACACCCATCGGCATGGCCAATCCGTCCCATGCCACATGTGCACAGCACACAGTCCCATTGCCTAGCACACACACCTACAGATGCCACAGCCACACACTCGCCTCCGGGAAACCCATGTACGAGATTGCACGAACTGCCAATGTCAGACGACTAATACATACTTCGCCAGGTGCAACACAATAACAAATCTCATTCTCTCCACAGGTGACGAACTGCTGGACGCTGGGGATGGAGACAGCAGCCAGCACAGCCAGCCTACAAGCCCCCAACGAGGACACACGGATCTGGAGGATCTGTCCACCTCTTCGGACACGGACCACCAAGCTGGCCCATCTGGCGTGGCAGGGCCCAGTCGCTCCCCAGGACCCCTCCTACCCACCAACCCATCATCCAGGGATGCTGAACAGTCCCAGTCCCCTGCTGCCACTGTCGTTGCGGCCACACCCACGGTCATTGCGGCCACTACCACTGCCGCAACCGCCACCATCGCCGCACCGACCACCACCACCTCCACCACCACCACGTCTTCGCTGGCACCAGCCCCAGCGCAGGTGGTGGCCCGGCCGACTGGATCCACCCTGGGAGCCACAGCGAGGACCGTGGTGAGCAATGTGGCTAGTGGGCAGGCCGGTGGCAGCAGGACTGGTAGGAGGAGCAGGGTCAGGGAAACGCCAGCCTCCCCTGGGAGCCATGCCCTGCCTCAAATGGACAGAGTCCTTGGGGCCTATGAAGAGGCCCAAGGACAATGGGCCAGGTCTGCTACTGACACGCGGGAGGTGCTGGGGGTGCTGAGGTCCATGGACGCCCATATGGGCCAATTCGTGTCCCGTATGGACCAACTCGTGGACCTCATGGGCCAGCTGGTGGTGGCGGTGGGGTCACAGGCAAGGCCAGCAACACCACCTCCGCCACCACCTGCTAGGGCGCAGGCTCGGGCAGCAGTGTCCACTTCCCCTGCGTCCACAGCCAGTGAGCACACCTCACCCACCACCAGCAGGTCGCCACCACACACCCCCCTCCCAAACGTGGAAGGGGCCGTCCGAAGAGGAAACAGATCTCCCGGGAGGACTTCGCACGCTCCAGTCGCAAGTGAGGCAGCCAGCCAGCCTTCCGCCAGCCTTCCTTGACCAGCCACTGCATTGACTTGCTCTACGATCCCACTCCACACAGCCATCTGGATGGCATGTGTGTGTTGGACTATGGACATAGAACCAGTGGGTACACCCTGATCATCACGCAGCCATGACCGACAGCTCATTGTCACTGCACGCACCACTTTTGTCATCACCTTACACACAATCACATGTCACAGTTTGTAATAAATGCACCTTTTTCACTAACTGCTGTTTGTGCCCTGTGTCTTTATTTGTACGGAATACAACGGCCACCTTGGGCGGAAAGGCACCTGATGCGTGGCATGGAAATGGAATCCGGAGGGCCTGTAGGGACCTAGGGGTGGGAGACAGAACAGGAGCACATTCAATGAGTGTGTCACACACCCATCACACAGTACATGTCAACAACTACAAGCAATGTACACACATCGCACAGAGCAATAGGGCACAATGCCACAGCCACCAACAGTGGCATACTACCCTGGCCATGGAGCGTTGACACACTGCACGCAGTGAACATACGGCCACCCTGACACAGCACACACACACCTGCATAGATACAGACACATCATCCGTCGTACATGGACACTCACCGTCAAGTGAAGTAGCGGGCGATGAGCTGCTGGCGCACATTCCCAGCTTCCTCCTCTCCGCTGTCCACCTCACTCGAGCTGTCCTGGTCTGCGGGCTGGGGCCCTGGTTGATCTCCGTCATCCACAATGAGGGGGATCTGCTTCCGAATGGCCAGATTGTGCAGCATGCAGCACGCCACCACTATCTGGCACACCTTCTGTGGGGAGTACGCCAGTGCACCCTCGGTGCGGTCCAGGCACCTGAACCTGGACTTGAGGAGGCCAAAGGTACGCTCGACCACACGTCTGGTCCTCCCATGTGCCTCATTGTATCGATCGTCTGCTGGGGTGCGAGGATTCCTCAATGGACTGAGCAGCCATGCCCCATTCGGATACGCAGAGCCACCTGGGTGTGAGGGACACAGAGAACCGTTGCTATTCCAACTGGACAGGGGACAGCATCGCACAACCAGCACGCTACACCACTCCACATACTCACCGACAATACAGCCACGATCCTGTTGCAGATTGGCCATCAGTCGTGGCAAGATGCTGTTGCGCATTATGTGTGCGTCATGGGCCGAGCCTGGAAACTTTGCACACACGTGGGTGATCACCATGTCCGCAAGGCACACCACTTGCACATTCAGGGAGTGCGTGTGCTTCCTGTTGCGGTACAGGTGCTCAGTGGCCTGTGGTGGAACAAGGCCAACATGAGTGCAGTCAATGGCTCCCACGACGTGTGGGATTCTGCCAAGGGCATAGAATGCACCCTTCACTGCCGCCAATTCACGAGCCCTGGGGAATCTGATGTACCTGTTCCGGTACAGCATCATGGCTGCCAGTACATCCCTCAGCACCTTGCTGAACATGGGCTGGGACATCCCTCCTCCACTGCCCACTGTGTGCTGGAATGACCCAGTGGCGAAGAAATGCATGGCGGCCATCACCTTAGCCGTGGGGGTGACAGCAGTCGGATACACCCTGCGGGGACGGAGATGGGGCTCTAACATGGCACACAGTCGATGCAGAGTTGGCCTGTCCAGCCGAAACTTCCTGATTACCTCTGTATCGTCCATGTCCGCCAGCAATTGGTATGGGCGGTCAATGTTCGGTCTCCGCCTGGGTTAAATGGCAGAGGACACATGTCAAAGCAACACGGCACATAGCAATTTCGCATACACATCACTGACATGACTGAGCAAGCACATGAGCCACAGCCCAGCTGTCAAGCTGGGACGGCACGGCCACAATACACTTACACAGGTCTCCCAACAATGGCAATGGCAAGTGAGACATACCACTGCCATGTGCATGCACATGGGGATCTAGGCCCCAATGACTTGCGGGGCGTGCTGATGGGGACTGACTGCATATTCGTCAAGCGGCAACGCCACGGCAACATGAGTGTCTGCTGAGCATGGTACTGCTTCCGAGGCTGGATGAGTATGGCACACGACGACGACGATGTGGGCACGGGCTGAGCGGCCAATACAAGTGGGACCTGTGGCACGAGGGGATATGAGACAGTAGTAGGTGTCAGCACTGCACCCTATGTACAGCACTGTACGGATCACAGCTCCCGAAACATTGACTGGTGTCCACATTGACAGCCCCATGCCAAGACGGCTGTGTGCTTGCAGTCACACGTCACAGGTGAGAGGTTACATTGCACGTGCCAGGTGGCAGACGTACATAGTGGGAGCTGGCATGTGTGTGCATGTGTCTCCTGTTCAGGATCCACCAGATGGGCGCTGACTCTGTACTGACCATTGGACACAGCATGTTCCGTGGAAGGCTTGTGTGTGTGGGATGGTGGCACTGGATGTGCCTCCGTTGGGTGGGGGGCCATGCACAGGGCGGGTACGTCGATGATTGCGCATTGTTGGTCACGGTGGGTGCACCAGCTAAGATGTGTTGCCCTGTGTTCAATTCCTAAGTCCGCATGATGATGGACTGTGGATGTGGGCAGACTACACATTGGTCGATGTGCTGTCTATATGCATGTGCCTTCACACCAGGCACAGCTGCCCCTGCACATGTGACCCCTGCTGGACTCGCTGCTGGGTCTGTGGAGCTGATGCACCTTCTGCGCGTGGGGCGGACAGCTCTCCTCACTTCCCTCATTGCGCATGTCATGTCTTTGCCGCAGGTGACATGGATCATGGAGGGCCCACATGTACGCGTGGGTAGGCTACACATGATTGTTCACTGGTCGCCACCCCCAGTCAGTGTTTCGAATGGGAAGGTTGTCGTGCTGGTGGTATGTTCGATGTGGCGGATGGGCGGGCCTAGGTGCGGGCTTACATTCCGGACATGGGGGGTAGTTGGATTGGCGACTAGTTGCAGTACACACGGGACACGTCTCTTCCTTTCCACATCTGGGTCATCCCTTGTACTAACTGACAGTGATACAGTCATCTTCGCCCCAGCCCTCATGTCCTCCCCTCGCCCCCCAATATGCATGCTCACCTGCGAGGCTAGCGCTTGCACAGGCAGCCCCAAGCTTGCACCAGAGAGGGCAAGGAGTGTATGTGTGGGTCCAGTTGCACGAGTGGGCTGTCTCAGGGTATGATGTGTGGCGGGACGCCGTCCACCTGCGTGGTGCCCCAAATGGAGACCCGGCCTGCATGGACTATGCATCACAGTCTTCGCCTTCCGGATCCGCCACCTGCGACACCCAGTGGCTGTGGCTGCCCTTGCGGCCAGGCCGCGTCCGTCTGTGGCTGATGGCCCACACATTCACTCTTTGGCCTCTCTGGGGAGGGCTCAGGGGTGGTGGCGCACGCGCTTGCACTTAGTCGCAATGGCATGTGTCGTGGTTGGTATGATGGGCAATGGATGGGATGGTGCGAGCCACCTCCCGTGACGTCAGTGCTGCTCGTGCTGTGGTGCGTCCCCCTACACTTCCATTTGACTTGTTGCCATGCTGGACGTTGAGGTTCTATTGCCTGCGTGATATGAGCAGGAGGAGCGCGAGGAGACCTCTCACACACCATGCTCCACTGCCATCCCGTGCCCTGTATCGCCTGTGCGGATTGACTATGTTGGGGTTACACCTGGTCGACTGGGGCTGTGTGTGCCTTGTCAAGGGGCATGGCGGGCGCACAACAGGATCCAGCTCGTCCACAGAGGGTGGGCTGAGGTGCGCCTGGTACCGCTTTGTACGTGTGCCCGGCTGCTGTGCACACACGTGTTCACTCCCCCCGACAGGTGTCCTCTCACAATGCCCAGGGAAGCGGTGGTGTACTGTTCATGAGCCCTCCCAACACGGCGTGCTCCAACTTGGCATGTGCGCATCTACCCGTCGCACCCACCCACCTGAGCACTGCGTCCATACGACTTCACACGACACATGTGTGTCTTCCACAGTAGTGCTACTCATTTGCGTTGACATCCAATACCAGTGGACTACATGGTCATGTCACGACTGCCGTGTACTTCACATACTCTCATCCTCTCTCATTCGTACTTGTGAAATGAGTCAGCGGAGACAGTTCTGGTTTCAAACATTATATTGAGTCTTCTGTCCTCTGTGATGCAGTATAGTGGACACTACTGGCAGCGGAATACATATTGAGGATATACTGAGCATGATTACAAATGGGATAGGGTGTGGGGTTACATCTGCTTGGCCAAGGCTGTGCTAATGTACATTTACGTATAGCTGCGGAGCTGCGGACTTTGACACAGACGGTATACATGTAGCCTACCAGACCGCTCGGCATCATGGGCACAGTCCATCTCAGTTCCATGTGACAGGTTTGCTGCGGTTGTTCCTCATGCACGCGTGCATGTGAGATGACATCAGGGCATGTGCTTGCGTGCATGCAGCGGCGTGCCACTTGTTGTTGCACTGTGGTGGTTACTGGACATGTCACAGTCACTGGGGTCGTGTTGTTGTTGTATGCACTTGTCGTCCATGCAAAGGTCCTGGTATGGGATTCCCGGGGCGGGGGTGGGAGGGGTGCAGCACCCACAGACTCCAGGCGACCTATTCATGTCCACTGAGCGGTGTGTGTGTCCATGTGCGCTGGATCCATGTCGTGTCCTGGTTGTTCGTGCAGTTCCGTCCATGTGGGTGCGATGCACAGAGCCCATGCCACTGCCTCCCACGATGCATGCGGTGTTCCTGGATGTGATGGGGAACAGTGTGCATGTCCCGGTCATATCCGATGTCATGGCGATGTCGTTGATGGTGTGGTTACAGTTGCCGGTCGTTTGGTATGGCTGTTGTGGTGGTGACTGGCCAGTCCGTGCGGAAGCTGAGCATGGGTGCGGGGTTGGACTTCATAGGTCACTCGGGGAACCTGCGTTGTGGTCCGACGTATTTACAGGTTGTCAGGTATGCGATGCCGTCCAGCAGGGCTTCCATGTCATTGGTGGTGTACATGTTTGCCAGCCAATGAAGCGGATGGTGGCTGTCAAGGTGTTGTTCGTAGGTTGTCCCTTGGAGGACCATGATGGGGCATGCTGGGTGACATTCGATGTAGCTGTTCTCGATGATCCGTCGTGTGGAGGCACAGTGGTTCCATTTCAGTGCGCGTGCGATGTTGGCCACATACGCCATGCCCCCATAGGCAGAGCAGGCCCTGTCGTGTGCGTCCAGAGGGAGGAGTAGTGGTAGCAGGTCCGCCTTCAGACATGCCGGGTTGGAGAGGCATATCTCGACGGGATGCTGGTAGGGACACCTCCGACAGTAGAAGACGGGCATGACGCAGCTGAACAATGTGATGCGGTAAGTCAGTCGGTAACTTACGTTCAGCAGGGACAGGAGATCGCATCCCAATGTATGTATCGTGCTGGTTTGGTACAGCTTGAGCTCTTCGGCGTAGTTGGGTAGGTGTGTTGCGGTTGCCATTTCGCAGCGGTGCGTTGTGGTGGCGTGCTCCGGCTGTGTGTGCAGTCTGCAATGTGCACACTCCGGGGTTGCTGTGAGCTCTGTGTAGTCGTGGGGAGACAGGACTTGTGTTCTGTTGGCTTGTTTGGAGGACACGGGCCCTCTTCCCACATGCTTCTCAGACAGTTCAAGGTCAGTGCTGTGTGACTCCTTCCAATTAACTTGCATGTGGCCGACATGGGGGAGTGTTTTCTTCTTTCTTCCCCGTCCGTTGTGTGCTTCTGTGATATGCGCTATCTGCCCTGTGGTCGGTCTCCTCGGCAAGCCTGTGTTGGTCTATTCTTGGACAATGGCTGTATTCACCGGCTTCTGTCGTAGGGCTGTGGTTTCGGTGTTGGAATGGAAGGTCATTCAGTGCTGTCTGCTCTCCCTTGTGTGGGCGGCAGCCTGCCTTTCCGCTCTGCGTTGGGCCTTGTGTGTGGATGTAATTCTTGGGCCACCTGTTGTCGGTCACCGGGCTCTTTGGTGTTCCGTTTCATGTGTCTTGTTCATATGTGCAGGGTGGTATGGGTTTTTCAGTGTGGTACTGGCGTTCCTCTTCCCGAAGGGGCCCTGCTTCTCCTAGTTGGTGTTGCCGCCGCTGTGTGCTTCGCCATGTTTGTTACACTGGGGTGTGTCCTGCTGTTGCGTGACTTCACTGACATGTGTGTGTCGGTTGTGTGGCGTTGGGTGTTGTCCGTGAATTGGGCGTTGGGGACATGTCTGTGGCAGGCCTGTCACGTGTCATGTGCGTTCGGGGTGGGGCTGATGTGTGTGCTGCTTGGTTGTGTCCCTGTGTCTGTGTGCGACGCATGCATGGCGCTGCGGTTGGCCTCTGCGTTGTGCGCATGTGTGGCGGCGTCATCGGCGCTTTGGGGCCGTGACGGGGTGGTTGGTTCCTAGTCCCAGGTGGTGTGTACACATGTGTTCTGCGATGTTAGGATTTGGCCTGTGTGTCATATGTGGATGCAATGGTGGATGTGTAGTGTGCACGCGCTGGTGGGGGGTTGTCCGCTTTTTCCGCCCTTGCACTGTGTGCGCTGTTTGCGTGCACTTGTTGTGTGTGTGCCTACCTGCGTCTCCGCGGTACGTTGCGTCCTTGGTGGTGCATCAGCAGAAGCATGGGAAGGGCCTGCAGTGCTGGATTCATGCCCGGGTGCCGCTTCTTCGTTGTCCGTGCTCTGCGTCCGTGTTTCCGCCTCTCTTTCACGTGCGGTGTCTCTTTGCCGTGGGAGCCGTTTGTTTGCGGCATCGTAATTTATGCGCCGGGCGGGACGTGTTTCGTCGGACGGTGTGTGTCAGTTGTGCTGCGCCGCTACGTGTGCGGGCGCACTTTGATGGCGGACGGTGTTGCTGGCTTGCCGGCGGTGTTTGGCCTGCTTTTCGCATCGTAATTTGGCGGGCGTGTGGGCTGCGGCATGCGGGCGGTAACTGGTGGTTTTTGCATCCGCCAGCACGGCGGTAGTGCTTCCGCCCGCCATCGTAATGGGCCCCTTATTAATTTTAAATATTATCAAATATTTTTAACTATGTCTATTTAAATTATAAGTATTATTTAGTTTATTTTACATATTATTTTTAACAAAAAAAAACGATATTTTTGATAACGATATTTTTGACATCGATATTTTTTTCCGATATTTTTGTACTTACCATGTTGTAGATAGGATGTCGATATTCTTGACATCGATATTTTTGTTGCGATATTTTTGTAGGTCGATTTTTTAACCTTCGATATTTTGTCAGTGATTCATCTCAGATATGTAGGCAGCACAAATCTCCCGGCTAACAAAAGAATATTACAACATCTTAGAGCCATTACAAATAGAGATCCCACCTACCCAGTTGCTAGACATTTCCAAGAAACACATAATAATGATTTGCAACACTTGTCCTATTACCTCATAGATTCGGTGCCAAAAAATAGAAGAGGTGGGGACAGAGAAGGTATTTTGCGCAAATTGGAAACGAGATATATCATTAATCTCGATAGCAAAATCCCGGGAGGCCTAAACACTACTGAAGACCTTTATACATGTATCTAATAGGGTTCTCTTCTCTCTTTTTTATATAAAATGTAGGTTTGAACACTATAAGGCCCATTACGATACCCGGCGTAAAAAAATCCGCCACGCATGAAAGCAGCAAAAATCCGCCCGCACACACCGTCTGAATACCGACCACGCCATCACGATGACACAAACCGAAAACCGCCATCGGCGGAAAAACCACACAAGATACCGCCCACCCTCGTCCGAGTCGGAGTCAAACCGCCCGCCACGGACGGAAACACGCACGACAACACAAAACCGCCCGCCCTCACGGCCGACACACCGCACGTGAAATTACGATCGCACCGCCATGAGCGCGGGTAAACTACAAATATACCGCCCGCCAGCGCAAACAACGCCGATGAAAATTGACACGGCAGAAGCCATGGCGGCCACGTCCCTGCACAGAAACCATCCGCTGACAAAAACAATCGCACACAACATGGCCAACAAGTCCACACAGCAAGGCACGCACAAATACACAAGCACAGTACACATCCCGAAAACACCCCCCCCTGGACAAACAAAAACTACAAAGGCCAGAACACCAGACACAACATACCTGAACACAACAGACCATGAGGACACACCCACATAGGTAAGTACAAAAGCAGCACTCCCACAGACCACAACCCCTTGCAACATTGCAAACCAGAGAGGAGAGGAGAGGACACAGTGACACAGCAAGGACAGCAGCACACCACAGAAACGCACACATCACAACCACCACCACCACCACCACCACCAAACACCGGCACCACAAACCCCCTGCACATTACACAACACACACCGCACCAGCACCACAAACACCATGGCACCACAAAGAATGCCCAAGTTCACGCCCATTGAGCTGACGGTCATGGTCGACGAGATCATCAAGGTGCACCCACAAATCTATGGGAACCTGGTCCAGCACACACCACTAGCCACCAGAAACAGAATGTGGAACCGGATCGTAGACCAGGTCAATGCAGTCGGGACCCTGCCCAGGAACAGAGTAGAAATCAACAAACAGTGGAATGACGTAAAAAGCCTGGTCAAGAAGAAGGAGAGCAAAAACAGAGAGCTGGCTGCCATCACTGGCGGAGGGAATCCCGCGCTTTTCAAGACCTTCAAAGCGTGGGAGGAGAAGGTGCGAGTCATCATACATCCGGAGATCCTCACCGGATTAGCAGGGGGAGTGGAGGCTGGTAAGTACAAACTAATGTATACCAGCACACCGCTATGTACTCACATGCACTACCACCATGCCACAGCACCCAGGGACGAACACCCCCATGTCCAGCACACAATACACAACACATCACACACACATGCAACAGACACCACCACACACAGCCCAAACCTAACAACTGTAAGATACGTGGGGGCATGTGTACACTCAGCCAGCCACGCAACCACCAACAGGTCCCCAAGTATGCCAGAAGCGCCACAACGAGCACCCACCACACCCATGTGTCCGCCATAGCTGCACTAACCGACAAGTAACAGGTAAGTGGCAGGAACACAAAGTGCAGTGGGTGGGAGGGTGGACAGCTCAAGTACAACACACACCAGGCCCCTAGTCCCACAGCACAGCAAGGAGGAGCATCCCCCACACCCCACAGCCACGTGTCAGCCACCGCAGTGCACACCGACAGCCGAAAGGTACACATCACGGTCCACAACAATCGGTGTCAGTGGGTGTCCAGCCATCACCACGACCCACAACACCGCCCCCACCCCCACAGACCTGCAACATGGAGCACCCCCGCTTAGAACCATGTGGCATCCAGTACAGTGCACGCCCGAACAACCTGCAAGTGGGAAACTGGACAGGGCTGGATTACTGGAGGCATGAGGACCGTAACACGACCAACACATGGGACATGTCACGTAGCAGACGAACACGCAGCACCGCCCACTGTCACGAACAAGTGAACAATGTGCACACGGACATGAACCACAGACTCACACCCCACATGACCCATCACAGACACAGCAACACCCAAGGAGCCACGTCTGCATGCACAAGCCACACTGAATATAGTACCACACGGCAGCCACTGTGCAACCCATCACACACAACCGAAACACCATTGAAGTCCTGTCCATGTAGCCCCTACTGCCTGTCAACCACACACCCCACAACTACGCCTATGTAAGACAAACAACACTAGACGCAACAGAGCGGAACAACATAAATGCACACGAACACCACTGAACCCATCAAACACACAGACACACCATGCACATACAACATACCATCCATCCCATCCGTCAGCCCCAGTCTCATGAAAGGCATGTCATCCGAACAGCTGCCACACATACAGCAGTCACGCTAAGATACATGCCCATGACCAACCATGTGCCAGAAGTCAATGAAGCGCACGCCACACTGTGAGCAACAACACACAACATGGGCCACACCCCCCCGAGCACTGCAGTGATGCACATGGCACAGGGCAGCACGCACACCAAGGAGATGGGACAACTGCAATACGTCGGGTGGCACACAACCATCACACACTCATAACGATGCGTCCAATGCCATGTCCAGTAATCACAGCAGACAGCAAATATGCAGGGTATGTCAGGCATGCACACACCTCAGACCATGCACTGTCATGCTGCCACAACACATGTCACGTTCGGCACCCATGGCTCACAGCATGTAGCCCAAAAGCATATTCCATCCCAAATGCGTTTCTGGGGCATGGCCCCCATGTTGCCATATGCGTTCCTAAGCGTCCCATTTGAACCCCAAAAGCAAAGTACAAACTAGACCCAGGATGGGCCAGGAGCCCGCATACACCAGAGTCACAATAAGTAGGGACACAGCAACACACCCATCGGTATGGCCAATCCGTCCCATGCCACATGTGCACAGCACACAGTCCCATTGCCAAGCACACACAACTACAAATGGTACAGCCACACACACGCCTCCGGGAAACCCATGTACGAGATTGCACGAACTGTGAATGTCAGACGACAAATACATACTTCGCCAGGTGCAACACATTAACAAATCTCATTCTCCCCACAGGTGACGAACTGCTGGATGCTGGGGATGGAGACAGCAGCCAGCACAGCCAGCCTGGAAGCCCCCAACAAGGACACACGGATGTGGAGGATCTGTCCTCCTCCTCGGACACGGACCACCCAGCAGGCCCATCTGGTGTGGCAGGGCCCAGCCGCACCCCAGGCCCCCACCTACCCACCAACCCATCATCCAGGGCTGTTGTACATTCACAGCCCCCTGCAGCCACTGTCGTTGCGGCCACACCCACGGTCATTGCGGACACACCCACGGTCATTGCGGCCACACCCACGGTCATTGCGGCCACACCCACGGTCATTGCGGCCTCTACCACTGCCGCAACCGCTACCACGTCTTCGCTGGCCCCAGCACCAGCGCAGGTGGTGGCCCGGCCGACTGGATCCACCCTGGGAGCCAGGACGAGGACCGTGGTGAGCAATGTGGATAGTGGGCAGGCCGGTGGCAGCAGGACTGGTAGGAGGAGCAGGGTCAGGGAAACGCCAGTCTCCCCTGGGAACCATGCCCTGCCTCAAATTGCCAGGGTCCTTGGGGCCTATGAAGAGGCCCAAGGACAATGGGCCAGGTCTGCTACAGACACACGTGAGGTGCTGGGGGTGCTGAGGTCCATGGACGCCCGTATGGGCCAACTCGTGGACCTCATGGGCCAGCTGGTGGTGGCGGTGAGGTCACAGCCAGGGACAGCAGCTCCCCCTCCGCCACCACCTGCCGGGGCGCAGGGTCGAGCAGCAGTGTCCAGTTCCCCTGCGTCCACAGCCAGTGAGCACACCTCAACCACCAGCAGGTCGCAAGCAGGCACCCCCCCTCGCAAACGTGGAAGGGGCCGTCCGAAGTGGAAACAGATCTCCCGGGAGGACTTCGCACGCTCCAGATGCAAGTGAGGCAGCCAGCCAGCCTTCCTTGACCACCCACTGCATTGACTTGGACTACGATCCCACTCCACACAGCCATCTGGATGGCATGTGTGTGTTGGACTATGGACATAGAACCAGTGGGTACACCCTGAGCATCACGCAGCCATGACCGACAGCTCATTGTCACTGCACGCACCACTTTTGTCATCACCTTACACACATTCACATGTCACAGTTTGAAATAAATGCAACTCTTCCACAAACCGCTGTCTGTGCCCTGTGTTTTAATTGTACGGAATACAACGGCCACCTTGAGCGGAACGGCACCTGATGCGTGGCATGGCAATGGAACCGGAGGGCCTGTAGGGACCTAGGGGTGGGAGACAGAACAGGAGCACATTCAATGAGTGTGTCACACACCCATCACACAGTACATGTCAACAACTACAAGCAATGTACACACATCGCACAGAGCAATAGGGCACAATGCCACAGCCACCAACAGTGGCATACTAACCTGGCCATGGAGCGTTGACACACAGCACGCAGTGAACAAAAGGCCACCCTGACACAGCACACACACACCTGCACAGATACAGCCACATCAGCCGTCGTACATGGACACTCACCGTCAAGTGAAGTAGCGGGCGATGAGCTGCTGACGCATATTCCCAGCTTCATCCTCTCCGCTGTCCTCCTCACTCGAGCTGTCCTGGTCTGCGGGCTGGGGCCCTGGTTGATCTCCGTCATCCACGATGAGGGGGATCTGCTTCCGAATGGCCAGATTGTGCAGCATGCAGCACGCCACCACTATCTGGCACACCTTCTGTGGGGAGTATGCCAGCGCACCCCCGGTGCGGTCCAGGCACCTGAACCTGGACTTGAGGAGGCCAAAGGTACGCTCGACCACACGTCTGGTCCTCCCATGTGCCTCATTGTAGCGATCGTCTGCTGGGGTGTGAGGATTCCTCAATGGACTGAGCAGCCATGCCCCATTCGGGTACGCAGAGTCACCTGGGTGTGAGGGACACAGAGAACCGTTGCTATTCCAACTGGACAGGGGACAGCATCGCACAGCCAGCACGCTACACCACTCCACATACTCACCGACAATACAGCCACGATCCTGTTGCAGATTGGACATCAGTCGTGGCAAGATGCTGTTGCGCATTATGTGTGCGTCATGGGCCGAGCCTGGGAACTTTGCACACACGTGGGTTATCACCATGTCCGCAAGGCACACCACTTGCACATTCAGGGAGTGCGTGTGCTTCCTGTTGCGGTACAGGTGCTCAGTGGCCTGTGGTGGAACAAGGCCAACATGTGTGCAATCAATGGCACCAACGACGTGTGGGATCCTGCCAAGGGCATAGAATGCACCCTTCACTGCCGCCAATTCACGAGCCCTGGGGAATCTGATGTACCTGTTTTGGTACAGCATCATGGCTGCCAGTACATCCCTCAGCACCTTGCTGAACATGGGCTGGGACATCCCTCCTCCACTGCCCACTGTGTGCTGGAATGACCCAGTGGCAAAGAAATGCATGGCGGCCATCACCTTAGCCGTGGGGGTGAATGCTGTCGGATACACCCTGCGGGGACGGAGATGGGGTTCCAACATGGCACACAGTCGATGCAGGGTTGGCCTGTCCAGCCGAAACTTCCTTATGACCTCAGTATCGTCCATGTCCGCCAGCAATTGGTATGGGCGGTCAATGTTCGGTCTCCGCCTAGGGAAGATGGCAGTGGACACATGTCAAAGCAACACAACACATAGCAATTTCGCATTCACATCACTGACATGACTGAGCAAGCACATGAGTCACAGCCCAGCTGTCAAGCAGGGACGGCACGGCCACAATACACTTACACAGGTCTCCCACCAATGGCAATGGCTAGTGATACAAACCACTGCCATGAGCATGCACATGGGGATCTAGGCCCCAATGACTTGCGGGGCGTGCTGATGGGGACTGACTGCATATTCGTCATGCGGCAACGCCACGGCAACATGAATGTCTGCTGAGCATGGCACTGCTTCCGAGGCTGGATGAGTATGGCACACGACGACGACGATGTGGGCACAGGCTGAGCGGCCAAAACAAGTGGGACCTGTGGCACGAGGGGATATGAGACAGTAGTAGGTGTCAGCACTGCACCCTATGTACAGCACTGTACGGATCACACCTCCCGAAACATTGACAGGTGTCCACATTGACAGCCCCATGCCAAGACGGCTGTGTGCTTGCAGACACACGTCACAGGTGAGAGGTTACATTGCACATGCCAGGTGGCAGACATACATAGTGGGAGCTGGCATGTGTGTGCATGTGTCTCCTGTTCAGGATCCACCAGATGGGCGCTGACTCTGTACTGACCATTGGACACAGCATGTTTCGTGGAAAGCTTGTGTGTGTGGGATGGTGGCACTGGATGTGCCTCCGTTGGGTGGGGGGCCATGCACAGGGCGGGTACGTCGATGATTGCGCATTGTTGGTCACGGTGGGTGCACCCACTCAGATGTGTTGCCCTGTGTTCAATTCCTATGTCCGCATGATGATGGACTGTAGATGTGGGCAGACTACACATTGGTCGATGTGCTGTCTATATGCATGTGCCTTCACACCAGGCACAGCTGCCCCTGCACATGTGACCCCTGCTGGTCTCGCTGCTGGGTCTGTGGAGCTGATGCACCTTCTGTGCGTGGGGCGGACAGCTCTCCTCACTTCCCTCATTGCGCATGTCGTCACTTTGCCGCAGGTGACATGGATCATGGAGGGCCCACATGTACGCGTGGGTAAGCTACACATGATTGTTCACTGGTCGCCACCCCCAGTCAGTGTTTCGAATGGGAAGGTCGTTGTGCTGGTGGCATATTTGATGTGGCGGATGGGCGGGCCTAGGTGCGGGCTTACATTCCGGACATGGGGGGTAGTTGGATTGGCGACTAGTTGCAGTACACACGGGACACGTCTCTTCCTGTCCACATCTGGGTCATCCCTTGTACTCACTGACAGTGATACAGTCATCTTCGCCCCAGCCCTCATGTCCTCCCCTCGCTCCCCCAATATGCATGTGCACCTGCGAGGCTAGCGCTTGCACAGGCAGCCCCAAGCTCGCACCAGAGAGGGCAAGCAGTGTATGTGTGGGTCCAGTTGCACGAGTGGGCTGTCTCAGGGTATGATGTGTGGCGGGACGCCGTCCACCTGCGTGGTGCCCCAAATGGAGACCCGGCCTGCATGGACTATGCATCACAGTCTTCGCCTTCCGGATCCGCCACCTGCGACACCCAGTGGCTGTGGCTGCCCTTGCGGCCAGGCCGCGTCCGTCTGTAGCTGATGGCCCACACATTTACTCTTTGGCCTCTCTGGGGAGGGCTCGGGGGTGGTGGCGCACGCGCTTGCACTTTGTCGCAATGGCATGTGGCGTGGTTGGTATAATGGGCAATGGATGGGATGGTGCGAGCCACCTCCCGTGACGTCAGTGCTGCTCGTGCTGTGGTGCGTCCCCCCTACACGTCCATTTGACTTGTGCCATGCTACACGTTGAGGTTCTATTGCCTGCGTGATATGACCAGGAGGAGCGCGAGGAGACCTCTCACACACCATGCTCCACTGCCATCCCGTGCCCTGTATCGCCTGTGCGGATTGACTATGTTGGGGTTACACCTGGTCGACTGGGGCTGTGTGTGCCTTGTCAAGGGGCATGACGGGCGCACAACAGGATCCAGCTTGTCTACGGAGGGTGGGCTGACGTGTGCGCCTGGTACCGCATTGTTCGTGTGCCCGGCTGCTGTGCACACACGTGTTCACTTCCCCCCCGACAGGTGTCCTCTCACAATGCCCAGGGAAGCGGTGGTGTACTGTTCATGACCCCTCCCAACACGGCGTGCTCCAACTTGGCATGTGCGCATCTACCCGTCACACCCACCCACCTGAGCACTGCGTCCATATGACTTCACACGACACATGTGTGTCTTCCACAGTTGTGCTACTCATTTGCGTTGACATCCAATGCCAGTGGACTACATGGTCATGTCACGACTGCCGTGTACTTCACATACTCTCATCCTCTCTCATTCGTACTTGTGAAATGAGTCAGCGGAGACAGTTTTGGTTTCAAACATTATATTGAGTCTTCTGTCCTCTGTGATGCAGTATAGTGGACACTACTGGCAGCGGAATACATGTTGAGGATATACTGTGCATGATTACAAATGGGATAGGGTGTAGGGTTACATGTGTTTGGCTGTTGCATGTGGGATGTGGGCTTCAGAGTTACATCTGCTTGGCCAAGGCTGTGCTAATGTACATTTACGTATAGCTGCGGAGCTGCGGACTTTGACACAGACGGTATACAAGTAGCCTACCAGACCGCTTGGCATCATGGGCACAGTCCATCTCAGTTCCATGTGACATGTTTGCTGCGGTTGTTCCTCATGCACGCGTGCATGTGAGATGACATCAGGGCATGTGCTTGCGTGCATGCAGCGGCGTGCCACTTGTTGTTGCAATGTGGTGGTTACTGGACATGTCACAGTCACTGGGGTCGTGTTGTTGTTGTATGCACTTGTCGTCCATGCAAAGGTCCTGGTATGGGATTCCCGGGGCGGGGGTGGGAGGGGTGCAGCACCCACAGACTCCAGGCGACCTATTCATGTCCACTGAGCGGTGTGTGTGTCCATGGGCGCTGGATCCATGTCGTGTCCTGGTTGTTCGTGCAGTTCCGTCCATGTGGGTGCGATACACAGACCCCATGCCACTGCCGCCCACGATGCATGCGGTGTTCCTGGATGTGATGGGGAACAGTGTGCATGTCCCGGTCATATCCGATGTCATGGCGATGTCGTTGATGGTGTGGTAATAGTTGCCGGTCGTTTGGTATGGCTGTTGTGGTGGTGACTGGCCAGTCCGTGCGGAAGCTAAGCATGGGTGCGGGGTTGGACATCATAGGTCAATTGGGGGACTTGCGTTGGGGTCCGACGAATTGACAGGTTGTCAGGTATGCGATGCCGTCCAGCAGGGCTTCCATGTCATTGGTGGTATACATGTTTGCCAGCCAATGTAGCGGATGGTGGCTGTCAAGGTGTTGTTCGTAAGTTGTCCCTTGGAGGAGCATGATGGGGCATGCTGGGTGACATTCGATGTTGCTGTGCTCGATGATCCGTCGTGTGGAGGCACAGTGGTCCCATTTCAGTGCGGGTCCGATGTTAGCCACATACGCCATGCCCCCATAGGCAGAACAGGCCCTGTCGTGTGCGTCCAGAGGGAGGAATAGTTGTAGCAGGTCCGCCTTCAGACATGCCGGGTTGGAGAGACACAACTCCACAGGATGCTGGTAGGGCCACCTCCGACAGTAGAAGACGGGTATGACGCAGCTGAACAATGTGATGCGGTAAGTCAGTCGGTAACTTACGTTCAGCAGGGACAGGGGTTCGCATCCCAATATCTGTATCAGGTTGTGTTTGTACAGCTTGACCTGTCCGGCGTAGTTGGGTAGGTGTGTTGAGAGTGCCATTTTGCAGCGGTGCGTTGTGGTGGCGTGCTCCGGCTGTGTGTGCAGTCTGCAATGTGCACGCTCCGAGGTTGCTGTGAGCTCTGTGTAGTCGTAGGGAGACAGGACTTGTGTTCTGTTGGCTTGTGCGGAGGACACGGGCCCTCATCCCACATGCTTCTCAGACTGTTCAAGGTCAGTGATGTGTGACTCCTTCCAGATAACTTGCATGGGGCCGACATGGGGGAGTGTTTTCTTTTTCTTTCCCGTCCGTAGTGTTCTTCTGTGATATGCGCTATCTGCCCTGTGGTCGGTCTCCTCTGCATGCCTGTGTTGGTCTTTTTTTGGACAATGGCTGTATTCACCGGCTTCTTTCGTAGGGCTGTGGTTTCGGAGTTGGAATGGAAGGTCATTCAGTGCTGTCTGCTCTCCCTTGTGTGGGCGGCAGGCTGCCTTTCCGCTCTGCGTTGGGCCTTGTGTGTGGATGTTATTCTTGGGCCACCTGTTGTCGGTCCCCGGGCTCTTTGGTGTTCCGTTTTGTATGTCTTGTTCATGTGTGCAGGGTGGTATGGGTGTTTCAGTGTGGTACTGGCGTTCCACTTCCCGAAGGGGCCCTGCTTCTCCTAGTTGGTGTTGCCGCCGCTGTGTGCTTCGCCATGTTTGTTACACTGGGGTGTGTCCTGCTGTTGCGTGACTTCACTGACATGTGTGCGTCGGTTGGCTGACGTTGGGTGTTGACCGTGAATTGGGCGTTGGGGACATGTCTGTGGCAGGCCTGTCACATGTCATGTGCGTTCGGGGTGGGGCTGGTGTGTGTGCTGCTTGGTTGTGTCCCTGTGTCTGTGTGCGACGCATGCATGGCGCTGCGGTTGGCCTCTGCGTTGTGCGCATATGTGGCAGCGTCATCGCCGCTTTGGGGCCGTGACGGGGTCGTTGGTTCCTAGTCCCAGGTGGTGTGTACACATGTGTTACGAGATGTTACAATTTGGCCTGTGTGTCATATGTGGATGCAATGGTAGATGTGTCGTGTACACACGGGGGTGGGGGGTTGTCCGCTTTTTCCGCCCTTGCACTGTGTGCGCTGTTTGCGTGCACTTGTTGTGTGTGTGCCTACCTGCGTCTTCGCGGTACGTTGCGTCCTTGGTGGTGCATCAGATAGAGCATGGGGAGGGCCTGCAGTGCTGGATTCATGCTCGGGGGTGCCGCTTCTTCGGTGTCCGTGCTCGGCGTTCGTGTTACCGCTTCGGTTTGACGTACGGTGTCTCTTAGCCGTGGGATCAGTTTGTTTGCGGCATCGTAATTTGTACGCCGGGCGGTACGTGTTTCGTCGGACGGTGTGTGTCAATTGGGCTGCGCCGCTACGTGTACGGGCGCACTTTGATGGCGGACGGTGTCGCTGGCTTGCCGGCGGTGTTTGGCTGACTTTTCGCATCGTAATCGGGCGGGCGTGTGGACTGCTACGTGCCGACGGTAACTGGTGGTTTTTACATCCGCCAGCACGGCGGTAGTGCTTCCGCCCGACATCGTAATGGGCCCCTTTGTTTTAATTAATATAATATTAATTTTTTAAGACAATTGTGCTTTTATTCCTGCAATTTATTTATTGGTCTTATATTGGTTTTAACTCACATGTAATCTAGATAGCTGATAATTTATAAAACATAAAAAATAAAAAACATATTATATATAAAAGTTGAGTTCATTTTAAGCAAAATAACTTTTATGCCAGGGACTGCCGCCTGACCTTAGCCATAAACCATCATGGTTTTTAAACTTCACATTATTTTTAACACGTAAGGGTAGGGTGGATTAGTTTTCACTTTTTTAGGTCACTTAATAGGTCCAAAATTTAACTTTATTAATTTCGGAAGTAAAATGATTTTAGCACTCACACTATAAACACAGCAATTTTATCTTTGAGAATAACACAGTCTAGACAGGAATCTTAACTTAATTGGTAAATAGTAATATCATAGATCAATTATTAGCTGCATTTAAGCAATTATTTTTAAAACAATTTGCTATGTTATACACAATGATTTTATGTGGTAATATTAGGTTTTAACATTTATTCAATTTATATTTGTTAATAATAAAACTTTTAAGAATTGTAAAAAATTGTTCTTAAAATGGGCAAAAATATTAGGTTTTATTGTTAATGCATTTTACATGTATTTATTTATTTAACTTAAACTATTTATTGTTATTGAACTACTTGGCCAACAATGATCAAAATCATGAAATTCTTTAATAATATTTATATTTGTATTGAACAAAACCAGCATTGTAATGATCTATAGGCACCAATCGTTAAGTATGTCTTCTCTGTTTATTGGGCTAACTTGGCTGTGTTTTTTCACTATGCACTGGCACTTTAAAAACTATAAAAGGTTAGTTGAAGCCTAGGAGCGCTGTCATGTGATCAAGGTCCAGGAGGGACCGAAACGCGTCATGGCCGACTGAGGAGAAGTAAATAAACCGAACTTTGCACAGAAGCGTGGTCCGTGCCTGCTTTATACATTTCGGAGATGGGAAATTAAGTCAAGCGGTGATAAGATTATATATATATATATATATATATATATATATATATAAAAACCTTAGGTTTCAGGGATGTTATAGTTTGTAATTCGCATTTAAAAAACCTTAGAAATTCACTGAAAAAACCATAGGTTTCAGCCACGTTATAGTTAGTTGGACATTTGACTCGTACAAAAGCAGAGAATTTCAGCCGTTATAGTTAGTTCAGCTACCTATAACTCACGCCCCCGCAATGCACTGCTGATGATGTCACATATTACATCGTTCATGACATGGTCAGTGACATCACTGATGACATCACTGATGACATCATCCAGTGACTGTGTGTTTCTGTAAAGTTTAAATATGTTTTATATATATATATATATGCCAAGGTGTATTAAAGAATGAGTGGGTGTATGAGTGTCTGATTGGAGGATTTAGTAGGTGTGTGACTGACTGTATAAGTGAGTGATTAAACGTGTCTTAGTGAATGCATGGGTTAGTGGCTAAACTATGTAAATGTCTGTATCAGTTGGTGTGTAAGCGGTTCCATGGGTTGGTGAGTAGCTACATGAGTGTCTATATGGGTTACTGATTGGTTGTCTGAGTATCTTTATGGGTGCCTGAGTGTCTGTGTGGGTGGGTGGGGGGTGTATGACTCCCTGCATGGATGTGTGAGTGGGTGATTCACTGGGTGTATGGGTTCAAGAGTGCGTCTGTGAGGGGCTGTATGGGTGGGTGATGGTGTGTATGGCTGTGTTGGTGAGTGAATGGATGTCTCAGTGGTACATGTGTGAGTATCTACATATGTGAAAGGCAGAATATGTGAGTGTTGGAGTATATAAATGTGAGAGTGAGTGATTGTGAGAGTGGCTGTATGGATGAATGTGTGCTTGTATCAGTGATTGTATAAGAGAGTAAGTATGTGTTAGTATATGTATGAATAAGTGAGGTGGTGTGTGTATAACTGTATAGGTGAGTAAATGGGAGTGTGATTGATTCTTTGCATGACTGACTAGGTGTGTGAGTAACTCTATGGGTGAGTGGTGGTATGTGAGTGTCTCTATAGATGTATAAATGCATATGATAGTGCTGTATTGATGAGTGACTGCATGTATGAGTGACTGTATAGGTGAATAAGTGGATGTGTGTGTAGACCTAGGAATCAGTGAGTGGGTATGTAGTAACTGGTATTGGTGTGAGTATAGTTTCAAAAATGGTAGTCTGTATTTTAGAGTAGGTGTAGCTAAGGTTATAATAGGTTGTAAGGAGGTGCATCTGATTATCACATGGATGATGTCATCAGTGATGTCACTGACCATGTCATGAATGATGTAATATGTGACGTCATCAGCAGTGTATTGCGGTGTCGCGAGTTATAGTTAGCTGAACTAACTATAACGACCAAATTTCTCTGGTTTTGTATGAGTGAAATGTCCAACTAACTATAATGTCCCTGAAACCTATGGTTTTTTCAGTGAATTTCAAAGGTTTTTTGAACGCTAATTTCTAACTATAACGTGGCTGAAACCTATGGATTTTCAGTGAATTTCAAAGGGTTTTAAATGCTAATTTCTAACTATAACGTCCCTAAAACCTCTGGTTTTTTCAGTGAATTTCTAAGGTTTTTTAAATGCTAATTTCTAACTATACCTACAGAGGTAGGACATGTGCAGAAAGAGGAAGAAAGATGCAGAAAGAAGCAAGAGAAATGCAGAAAGAGGCAACAGAAGTCCAGAAAGACAAAGAAAGGTGCAGAAAGAAGCAAAAGATATGCAGAAAGAACCAACAGAGGTGCAGAAAGAGGCCTTGTTGCAAAGTCATCCTGTGCCCCCAAATTTTGCTGACGGGTACTGGTGGTAACTGACTCTGACTAACCAGCCCTAGAGCCAGTGCTATGCTAAAATACACTTAGAATACAGTGAAAACACCTACATACACTAGGGTACACTATGGGTTGGGGTACCCCTGTGATTGGCATGACCTCCCCTGTAAGGCCCTAGTATATAATAGGGCAGGGGGATTAAAACTACCTCTAAGTCAGATGTGCAGAAACATGCTACTTTAACTAGTAGTCGCGTTTGCAGAGTGGTAGAGCAAGGGTGCTGGGCCTCCGACAAGTGATCAAGAATTCCGCTGCATAGGACTTACAGGAGGTACCAGGAGGGCTTCTTGGCCCCCAAAGTCCCTCAGGAGGAAAGTGGACTCCATCCCCCATCCCATAGTCTACCAGGAGGCACGTTTGCAGAGTGGTGGAGAAAGGGGGCATGGCCTCCAAAGACGTCTTAGCAATCCTACTGTGTGGGACTTACTGAAGGTAACAAGAAGGGTAGTTGGCCCCCAAGGACATCCTTGGGGGCCAACTCCCCCTTCTATTACCTCCAGTAAGTACCACACAGCAGGATTGCTAAGTTCTCATAACAGGCCACGCCCCCTTTGCCCACCACTCCGCAAACGCGCTCCCTCGCGCAATCTTCGATGTGGATTGAAGTGCCCCTTCACTGCTGGGGGTCCTTAGTGGCCAACTAACCTACCTCTTACCTCCAGTAAGCCCCACACAGTGGGATTGCTGAGAGGTGGACACAGGCCATGGCCCCTTTCTCCACGACTCTGCAAATGCACCTCCTGGCACGCTCTTGGTTGGGGTATCTAGACCCTTTTCCACATGAGGGTCCTGGGGGCCAACTAACCCACCAGGTACCTCCAGTAAGTGCCACATAGCTGGATTGCTGAGAGTGCTCTGAGGCCATGCCCCTTTTTACACCACTCTGCAAACGCGGCCCCTGGTGCACTGCTGCTCGGGGGATGAGGTCCTCTTGTGTCCTGAGGTCCTCAGGACACAAGAGGACCTCATCGCCCCACCAGCAGTTCGCCAAGAGGTGCGTTTGCAGAGTGGTGTAAAAAGGGGCGTGGCCCCGGACCACCTCTCTGCAATCCAGCTGTGTGGCACTTACTGGAGGTACCTGGTGGACTAGTTGGCCCCCAGGGACCCTCAGTATTCAAGGGGACTTAATTCCCCAACTTAAAACGCGCTAGGGGGCGCGTTTGCAGAGTGATGCAGGGAGGGGGCGGGGCCTCCGGCAAGATGCCGGCTTTTTTTTAAAACAAAATTCTTTGAAGGGGGGCTGTGTGGCCCCCCTTCTTTCAATATGTTTTGGGCTCTGGGGACCCCATTCCCCAGGGCCTGCACATTTTCAATAAAAAAACCGGGAAGGGGGCCGCGGGGCCCCCCTGCCGATGCCAATTTCGGCCCAGGGGACCCCATCCCCTGGGGCATGGCCAGACATGTTTTCTTTTTAAAATACATTTGGAGGGGTCCGCGTGGCCCCCCTCCTCAGGCCAATTATGGCCCAAAGACCCCATCCCTCGGGACCGGCCTTCTGGTTTTTTTTTTATTATAGGGAAGGGGGCTGCGTGGCCCCCCTTCCCTGGGCCACTACTGGCCCAGGGGACCGCATCCCCCAGGACTTGGCCATTATTTAAGTTATTTTAGTTTTGAGGAGGGGGGCCGCATGGCCCCCCTTCCCTGGGCCACTCTTGGACCAGGGACCCTATCCCCGGGGACCCGGCCATTCGTTTGTTTAAAAAATAGGGAGTGGGGCCGTGTGGCCCCCCTCCTGGGATACTTCTGGCCCCAAGGACCCCATCCCCCGGGGCCAGCCCTTAGCGTTGGGGACCGTGGGGGGGGCCCAATGCCCCCACAGTCCCTGCCGGCTCCCTGCCTCCTGCAGGAGCCGGCATTGCTTTTGCACAAGGGGAGCTGCTGTGGGCACCCCGGGACATTGCAGGAGCCGGGCTTGGGGGGTGGGGTGTGGTGGTCCACAGGGCCATCAAGGGCTCCAGGAGGGGGGCGCGTGGCCCCCCTCCCAAGGTTAAGATAGCCCCAGGGAGGTGGTGGTCCCCGGGGCCCGGGGGTCTGCAACGGACCCCCGTATTTAAATAAACAGTGCCCCAGGGAGGTGGTGGTCCCCGGGGCAGTGTGTGTGGGGCTCGCACACTGCCCCAGGGAGGTGTCGGTTCCCGGGGCTTGGGGGGGCCCGCGAGGCCCCCCACCAGATTACAATAAAGCCCCGGGGAGGTGGCATTCCCTGGGGCTTGGGGGGCCTTCAAGTCCCCCCTGCCCATATTTACAAATTGCCCCAGGGAGGTGGTGGTCCCCGGGGCTGCAGGGGGCCACATGCCCCTGCACATTATGTATAAAGCCCCAGGGAGGTGGCGGTCCCCGGGGCTTCGGGGGTCCCCACGGGCCCCCATGGGCCCCCGATCTATAGTTCCCCATTGCCCCCAGGACCTGGCCCACCCGGGGGCTTAACGATAACGAAGCGCGGCAGTCCGCGCTTTGTTTTTTTTTTGCTTTCTCGGCCGGATTTGTGCACCCAGCATGAATTTGGGTGATTTGTTTTTTAAAAAATGCTTTTTTGGGCCCTGGGGTCCTTATGGGACCCCTGAGCAGGCCTAGGGGTCAGGGTGTTTGTACCCTGCCCCCTTTTCTTGTTTTTCAATGTTTTTTCACCCTTTTTCTTGTGACTCGGTTACAGAGTCACAAGATGGCTGCCAACACTTCCTGGTTTGGAGTGTTGGCAGCCAATCAGAAGTCAGCTTGTGCTCAGGAGGAGTCGCGACTCCTCCTCGGCGCTCAGATATATACATTTATTATTTCTTGAATTTCTCTGTAACTACCAAACGGATTTACACCATTTAAAAAAATGGGTGCTTTCTGAACCAAGAGCTACCTTTTTGCCAAATTTGGTGTAATTCCATTCAGCAATTAGGGCTGTAGCCGTGTCTACAGTTTCCTATGGAAATTAACATGGGGGAAAACGCGTTTTGAGACCCCTCCTTTTTTATCGGCCCCCGCTTGACGAATCACCCCGAAACTTTCAAGACAGGAGCTGACCGGAGCGGGCCATTAGTTTTGAAAGGTTTGCGAAGATTCGTCAAACGGCTCCAAAGATATTGGCAAAAGAAAAAACGCTTTTTGAATAGAAACAAGGTCCTAACTATAACTACCTACTGGCGACTGCCAGTAGGTAATATATATATAAACACTGAGGGGTATATTCACAAGAACGTGTGATAACTACCGCAAGAGTAGCGTAACGCAACTTTCAATATCGCAGCCTAGCGCGGGAAAATAACCCTGTGTCAACGTGGAATTCACAACAAGGCGGTAGCATGCAATAGTCTGTCGAAACCGCGGACAATGTCCGCGATACAACCACCACACTGGAGATAAAAACACAAACCACAATACCAAAAAACATGCGATGGGCCAAAGCGCGATGAGGAAATCAGCGACAAGCAGTGCCAGACCTGCAACACACCCCTGGCAGGCGTAAAAAATCACCATAAAAGTAGAAAATACACCCACACACAAACTGACCAATACCCAAGCACCATGGAGGCATCCGGAGCAGGCGCAGAGGACGAGCGCAACCCCATAAGCACCCTGGATGACCAGCCTGGGACCATGGGGACAGGGAAGGGCAAGGACAAGAAGACCAGAAAGACCAAGTTCAGTCCGCAGGCGAACAGGATCATAGTCACGGAGGTGATGGAATACCATCAACAATTCTTTGTCACCTCCAACGTGTCATTGGGCACCAAAAATGGAATATGGCGGGACATCGTTGACAAGGTGAATGCTGTCGGAGAGCACAAGCGGACAATGGACGAGGTCAAGAGGTGATGGAATGACATCAAGCAGAAGACCAAGAAGAAACTCAGCGCCAACCAGAAGGCAGCAACGCAGACCGGAGGTGGGGACCCATCACCACAGCTGGAGCTGGATGACTTGGAGGAGCTGGTGTCGACAGTCATCAGTATGGATACTGTGGCCGGAGTCGGGGGACCGGACACTGCTCGATAGGACACAACACAACCGCAACTGGGTGAGGGACCACCAGGTACTGGGGGGACGGGGGGAGATGGCCACAATGGCACACATACACAAGCAAGCAGGGCACAGTGCACACCCACAATGACCCTGGGTCCTCGCCCAGACCCACAGACTGTCACAATGTACAATGCCATGCTGTCTGAATTTCAACCTGTACCATGCGGCTACATACATGTGGACACATTGTAATACACCATCTCCCCTTCACATCGCAGGGGCACCGTCAACACCTCCTGCAGAGCAGTCACAGCCACTCTTCACTGATGACGAGGAGGACAACACCAGCATCGACACCCAAACCATCCAAGACATCATTGACCTCATCCGCCAGCAACCTCCATGATCAGGGCAGCCCAGCTACATCGATGAGACCCCACCCACCACCCAAACCACCCAGCAGGAGGCACCCACAGCCCCAGCACTCTCCCAAGACCCCCAGGAACAACAAATGGCCTTCCAACGCCGAGTGCTGGAGGGCCAGAGGGAGACGGACGAGCAGGTGCAGGTGGGGTTCGACCTCATGGCTACCAAACTGGACGCCATCCTTGGGTGTCTATGTCTGCCCCATGGTCTCCAACGAGCCCTAACTGACATCGCTGGAGTCATGACACGGAGGGAGGAATACCTGTCCGCTCAGAGTGGCCCCAGCGATGCCAGCCATGAGCTGGCACACATGCGGAGGCTCATGGAGGACATGGTGCGGAAGGAGGTAGAAAGGATGGCAGCCACCGCTGCACATCAGCGAAATGTAGCTGGGATCTACCAGGCCCTGCATGTCTTCATCATGGCATTGCTGCCACAAGGTGTGGTGATGATGAATGCTGCTGCCCCCACACCATCCACATCTCCGCCCCCTGGTGTGTCAGTGCCTCCCAGTGCGGCAGGCATATCCACTCAGGCACCTGATGTGTCACTGCCACACAGTGCGGCCGACAATCCTCCTCCGGCCCCTGATGTGTCAGTGGCACACAATGCCACAGCAGGTACTGCAACACCCACAGGTGGGACAGAGCACACATCCGGGGATGAGGACATTGATGGGATTGAGATCAGAAGGAGGTACTAGCATTCATGTCCGCCACCTTGCCTGTTTCTGCTTGGTGCCGCACATGGCCTCAAGACCTACCACTGACCCCCGATTCACTCCGATGCACTCACCTTGGACAGCGACATGGACTGCCACATCCTGTTTGACGACCATTGGCACGGCGGACAGACTGCGGACTGTACCCTTCCCCTTCCGCAGTACAGGGCATCCCCGGATGTACACTGGCTGGCCCTCCACGGGCCCATATTGTGTAGTGTGCTCGGCATTGCCCTGTACCGCTCCAGCTGCATGACTGCAATGGATGTGCAAATAAACATCCAGTGACGCACTGCTGTGTAATGTCTTACGTCATTCATGTATGGATGTGTGGATGAATGTGGGGACAGTGCCTTCCCTTGCGTCAATGATGTTCAAGCTGTGGGATGCCAGTCAGAGGGTGCGACATTGCATTTTGTGTACCGGGTCCTGTGAACACTACAACAGGGATACATGCATCAGTCACTTCATTTGTCCGGACATGGACTGGACCATGCCGAGATCCCATGAGTCATTGTTGCAAGCCCTGCGCCGGTCCGGCGTACGGCAGGCCAGACCACTCCGCTTACACCCCGAGGGGGGCCCTCATTGCTACCCGTCGCAGCCGTACTTGCTGGTGGTGTGCAGGTCACTGGTCCAGTTGTCAGCATGTCACAGCCACTCCCTGAGGGCAGGTTTTCACACACACCACACCCATCCGGCATAGGCCATGTGACTCCGCCAACGTCACATTCCCCACTCCGACGACGTCACATTCGCCACTTCCGGTGGTGACTGGATGACAGACGCTCCACGGTTCACACTCATATAGGGCTCATGAGTTGTTGCGCACAGGGTTAGTGGCATCCGAGGCCTTGAGTATGGCAGGGGCCTACCACCACGTGGCGCAGACTGGGGTTGCACAGGGTTAGTGGCATCCGAGGCCTTGAGTACGGCAGGGGCCTACCACCACGTGGCGCAGACTGGGGTTGCACAGGGTTTGTGGCATCCGAGGCCTTGCGGACGGCACAGGCACCCCACCACGGGACAGTGACTTTGGGTGCACTGAGTCAGTGGCACCTTGAGCTGCTGAGTGGGTGTGCAGCCTGCGATGATGCCCCGTCCCGGCAGTCCAGGCAGCTCAGGTTTTGTGTGCCCTGCTGGACCGCAGTATAGACCAGAGCCAACGGGCAGCGCGGGCCTACCGCCCCGTTGCGTCGCTTCTGGGATCCCAGAGTTGGTGGCACCCATTGGGCTGAGCGGGTGTGCAGCCTGCGATGGTGCCGGGTGCACTGGTATGTTATCTGCCATGGAGTAATCAAGACCCAGCACCAAACGTGAGACCTGGTGGCCTGCGGAGCAGGGCTACATGATGTGGAGGGTGCCATGTCTGTGGGCCCCGGGCTTGTGGCTTGCAGCGGCACGTGGTTGGACCTCCTGTCTACGCGCCGGTGTCGGAAGGTGAGCATTGAGGCCTGGGTGTGCATGGGCAGGCATGCTCCGATGGGCGGCCGGAGGGGTTGGAGTGCCTCTGCCTGGGTGTGCATGGGCGGGCAGGCGAAGTTGTCTTGTGCAAGTGTATGTACTGTGCCAGTCATGTATCTGGGCTCTGTTTCAGCTGACGGCTCTGACTCAGATGTGTGACCTGGTGTCCTGCTATGCATACCGGCAAGTGGTTGGGGACACACCAGTGGCAGCAGGTGAGCAGTGTGGCCTGGGTGCGCAGGGGTGGCACGTTCTCTCTCTCTCTCCCTCTCTTCCTCTCTCTCTCCTCTTCTCTCTCTCCCTCTCTTCCTCTCTCTCTCCTCTTCTCTCTCTCTCTCTCTCCCCCTCCCTCTCTTCCTCGCTCTCTCCTTCGCTCTCTCTCTGTCCTCTGATGTGCGCAGGACACACCTTCTCATCATGTTTAGTGTCTTACAGACTGTGATCTATGTATTGTCCCGAGGGGAGCGACCATGTGTCTTCATTTCATTTTGTTGTTCATTTTAATAAAGTTTCATTTGTTGCTTCGAAAGTGAATGTGTGCTGCTCATGTCTGTGACGACACATGCATGTCACCAGTTGTGATTGTGTGGCATCAAGCGGAATATTTTGTACATGTTTAGGTGTGGCTAATGTGGCATGTCTTTGGTCGGGGGTGCTAGGGAGGGGTGCTCCTGGGGGTGGTGGCGGTGGGTGTTGTGGCCCTCTTGGGTGTCCGGGCCGCATGATGAGTGGCTCCATGTCATCTGTTGCCCTTGGGTTGTGGCCCTGGGCTGTGCTCCCTTTTGTGGTGCTGGCTGCCGTCTGACTTTACACCAGGTCAGAGCAGGTGTAGATTTCCTGGTGCTAAAGCGCCTTATCGCCTGTTTTGTGTTTTTATCGCCGATGTGGCTGGTTGTTGTGAATGTTGAGGTGTGATGTTGTCGCTCCTTTTGGCACGGGAACGCCCACTCTGCATCTCATTAGCAATAGTTGCACGGGTCCTCTGTGGCGATGTTTTTTGCGGCTGCTATCGCAGGTAAACTGATGCTGTGGGCTGTTTACACCGGCTTGTGAATGGGGAGGTAAATTTATCACGACTTTGGCTTCAATAAAGTGCTGTTAATTCGGCGATAGCTCCTTGTGAATATGCCCCTGAGTCTTCTTGAGCAATTTACCCCAGATAATTGGACACAGCAGCATCTTTAATGACCATGCTGGGGAAATCAGGGAGGTTTCCATGAACATAATTAGAGGTGGGTGAGCCAGTAAACTCCGGCACGCAGCGTAGGCTGAGTTTTTGCCAAACTATGCCCTCCAAGCGGAGTGCAGAGTGACAAAAACCCCGTGAACTCCGCCAGCAGAGCTGAGTTTACCGCCCACCGTTAGTCTGTATAATGCAGCTTCAGGAGGGAAATCATCTATCGAGATGTAAACAGCAAAGAATGTGTCATTTTGTATGCACTTTAGAGGGCCCTTACATATTCCCTTTCTGCCCGGGCCCCCCAAAATCCTAGAACTGCTCCTGCTCATCAGCCTCCTTTCATGTGCACTCAATGGGTTCCTTCCCACAATTAATTCATTTTCTAATTAATTCCAGATTTGTAAAGCTTGAACTTATCAACTCTAAGGGTATCCAGGCACTGGGGGCCGTAGTGGAGATTAAGTGAGCTATTGCCCAGAGTCACATGATGCTGAACTGAGCTGCTGCTGGTGCTGGGGATCGATCCGTGAACCTGTGCTCCATGGCAGCCGCTCTACCCGCTGTGCCACACCTCTCCCCCAGCCCTGCTTTTCTCCCTACCTGCTGCCACATCTGCCACTGTACACTCCGTGCCACACTTTATCAGTGGAAATCATCTTTATCTTCGGCAAATCCCACATTTCCATTTACAACCCCCCACCCACTAGCAACTGAAATATACCACAGTACTTTCCAGTGGAAATGGACACCAATTAACTGTGCCAATGCATGTTACATGTACACATAAGCACAGACGATGACCCTGTACAATGAGAACACTCAACTATCACCAAGTATACAAGTGTAAGTGCAAATTCTATACGCGATTTGCAATAAAACCTCCAAGTTTCTTCTTGTTGAAAAGTTGCCAGAGGCCACAGGACTTATATAAGTCATATTACAAGGCACATGCATGTAGTACATTCTCGTCTCAAAAGGAGTAGATGCAGTTTACTGGCAGAACTGTTTGCTACGGATTCTGAACCTACGTTTTAACAGATTGTGTGATCCTAGATGAGTGCCCTCTTCTATAACAGTGGGTATTTTGAAATAACCGCAACAATGTAAAACTGCTGATTTCTCCATTATGGGCAAGACGGGACCCCTTCCCTTATGCTGGGCCAGGCACTATCATTCATGAGTGAATTCTTTCCAGTACAAGCTCTTCTTCCTGTATTCATTTACCCAAAGTAAAGCACAATTCAAAGGTACATCACTACTGAAAACTGACCCTTATTACCTCCATGCTAGTCTTCCTCATCATAGTCTCAACATGGTGAATGTAGTGTCTTGTAAATAAAAGAATGCTGGAACTCTTTTAGTTCCCATTGTAAGCCGTAGGCCTGTGACGTAAGCATTAGAGAGATGAGTTGAAGACATGCTTAGAATGTTGAGTTCTGACTTATACGCATCAGAATAAAGATGTGTAAAATACTCTCCATATGTGGCGTGGTTATTGATGAGTACCGAGGCTGAAAGGATGCTACAACCGGCTACGAGACACAGGATACAAAATCCGTACACTAAAAGCACTCTTCCAGAGAGTTTGTTGTGGTCCAAAAAACTGCTTGTGCATGCGAAGTGTGCCACAATCGAAGTGCAGAATCGACTCTGGTACTGGTGGGATTTCAGTGCAACGCTAGCCTGTGTAAAATGCTTTAAGATGAAGAAGGCGACATTGAAGGTCTACATGTCAGTGGCCAGGAACTGAATGAAACAGCCACAAATAAAAGGTACTGCACCATTAGGCAATTTAAATCCATACGCTAAATGGAGAAAGAACACTAAAGGCGGATGAAATCAGGTTTCAAAAGCATCGCACTACAACTATACAGTACAAATTAAATTAAAATGCATGTGCTGCAAAGCAGAGATTTACCAGGTGTTTGTGAAGAAACATTTAAGTACAAAGTCGATAGAACATCATAACATTTTCTGCTTTCATGAACTGATAATATACAAGGTTTATTTACTTACCGAAACTATTAACAAATCATCTGTCCAAAACGTGCTTGGAAGTGGCCTCAGGAGAAGGGTCAGGGTTGTGCTAAAGGACCGGTCCCCAGAAGATGCTGCTGACCACCAAAGCTGCCCCACAGGGGCCCAAAACAACTCCCTAGACCAGCCTCAAGCAAGGAGCTCCAATGGAGTGCCAGGGTGAGATCCAAGCTCCAAAAGTCATTAAAGCTGACCCTGAAACCAGTACATCACAAGATGCTACAGAAGCTTTGCCTGATCGAGTTCCACAAAATCTGTGACAGAGACTGGTGCTGTCCACCAATGTATATACAGCTGCTGCATTCCTAAAACCGTCATCTGCATTTGATACTACCAAGAACCACAATATTGACAATAGATGGATTGCATGGATAGAAATGTTTGAAGATTTCATAGATGCAATAGATGAAAAGGATGATCAAAAGATCATAAAGAATCTGTGGAACATGCCTAGAGAAGGAGTGAAAGAACCCATGAAAAAGATGCCACAATAAGGTGAAGTGACGTATGTTCAAATTAAAACCGCTTTGAATGTCAAATTTAATCCAGTGCCAAATATGGATTATGAAGGATATATTCAGTCAAGAATGCCAGAGACCAGGTGAGACTATCAGTGAATTTGTTGAGGGACTAGATGCTCTGGTGAAGCACTGTAGATTCAATGAGTTTAACAATGAGGAAGCTACACGCCTAAGAGTAATCGATGGATGTCTGTGAGATTCTTTTTGAAGACTATTGCTGAAGGAAACTCTGCGCTTAGAACAAGTCCTCAAAGCTCCCACGCTGAAAAGTGTGCTGATCATCAAGCGACTGACATGGAGGCCGGAGACACCCAAAGTGAGTCAGCCATGAGCATGATGAGTAAGCCGAAGTACAAGGCCAAGTTACACAGGGTGATGTCTCCACAGAAAGAGAAGGTGTGTTAAAGATGTGGACTGTCATTTCCACACGAAGGCAAATGTCCCGACATAGGACGGGTATGCATCAGCTATGGTAAAGCAGACCACTTCGAGACAGCTTGCAAGGCGAAGAGAAAAGTAAGAGTGCCAAAGCGTGAAGACAAAATGGACGACCGAACGCTTTCTCAGCGATGTTTGATGCGCTCCCACAAGGCCAAGCGGTCCCACCAACTGAGGCAAATCAAGCCCCAAATGAAGTCGATCATCTTCTAAATCATCAACAAAGAGTTCCTCAGTATCAGTTTATAGTGAAAGTGACAATGACAATTGTGCAATGTTGACTTTTACTTCAGAAAGGCATGCACATGTGGGACTAGTTGGATGTGAAGATAAATTCAAAGTGAAGAAGAATCGACATGAAAAAGCACCTCAAACATTCAAACATTGTCCAAAGATAACTCTAAAGATAAATGGGTGTTTGATACCATTCACAATTGACAGCGTTGCAATGATAAATATCATGCCCGAGGAGAAGTATCAAGAATTGTTTCCTTCATCTCAACTTACGAAGTCAAAGACTAAAGTATGCACATGGGCTGCCTCAACGCCCTTAAAGAGTCAAGGTTTGTTTGTAGCCATGATAAAACATAAGAAAACCAGCACCTATTCATGTACCTCAAGGAACAGCCTCAAGTGCTTGCTTGCTGCGTTTCAACACTGCTGCTGAGGTGGGACTAATATCAGTGAACTATGATATGAATGCCCATCATGAAATTTTAAATCAATTTCCTTCATTATTTCAAAGGTTAGGTAAACTCAAAATGGTGAAAGTGAAATTACATATAAATGAGGATGCTCGTTCAATGGCACAGAGACACATACAAATTGCTTTTCACTTGCAAGAGGCTGTTGAAAAAGAACTTAATTAATTGATTAAACATGACACCATTGAACACGCCACTGGCCAAATGCAATGGGTTTCTCCCATTGTAGTAGTGCCTAAAAGCGACAGTGAAGGAGCATATGCTTTGACATGCGTCAGGCCAACAAGGTGATTGAGTGAGAGAGACATCCAAGTCCGCACATTGCTGATATGATAATTCAACTGAATGGAGTGAAGTACTTCTCTCGACTCCACTTAAATAAAGGATATCACCAATTGGAGCTTGAAGAAAAATCTTGGTACATTACAACCTTTTTCATGCATATTGGTCTGTTTCGCTATAAGCGGTTGAGTTTTGGTGTATCCTCTGCTGCAGAACTTTTCCAAGATGCCATTCGACGTATCATACAGCCTGAAGTAAATGCATTTAACTATATCAATGATATATTTTTTCCGGAGCCACTCAGAAAGAACATGACAGAAATCGCAACCAAGTATGTCACTTGCTGAAAGATGCAGGTTTAACTCTAAATGTTGACAAATGTGAATTTCACAAGAAAAGCTTGACATTCTTTTGCCATGAATTATCACTTGCTGATTGATGCAGGTTTAGCTCTAAATGTTGACAAATGTGAATTTCACAAGAAAAGCTTGACATTCTTTTGCCATGAATTGTCACTTGCTGAATGATGCAGGTTTAACTCTAAATGTTGACAAATGTGAATTTCACAAGTAAAGCTTGACATTCTTTTGCCATGAATTTTCCGATGGGGGTATGAAACATGATCCAGCTAAGGTGCAAGCGTTGCCTACTGCCAGTCCCCCAAAATACATTTCTATGGTATGATAATTTCTTGGAATGGCCAGTTACTGTTCTAGATATATACAAGACTTTGCTATGGTCAGTGCACCGTTATGAGAACTGACGAGAAAGAATGTGTCTTTTCATTGATCACATGGATGTGAGAAGAGCTTTAAAAAAAAAATCAAACAAGCTATTGAGAATGCCTCTGAAATGGCTTACTATTTTCCCAAACTGCATACAGAGGTTGTTGTTGACACCAGCCCTGTTGGGTTAGGTGCAATCCTGGCACAGCACAACGAACAGCCAAATGCCCGGTGGCATATCGTGGCATATGCCAGAAAAAGCCTGTGACAAATAGAACATGCTTACTTGCAACCTGAGAAAGAAAGTTTGGCACTGGCTTGGGCTTGTGAACATTTCCGTGTATACTTGTACTGAAATCCATTCACAGTAGTGACTGATCATCAAGCACTGTTGACAATATTTGGCAATCCCAAAGGCAAAATGCCTCCTCTAATTGAAAGTTGGGGTTTGAGGTTACAAGAATGTAACAATACAATAGTCGAGAATTCAAAGACTTTCTAAATTACCTCAATATAAAGCATCAAAAAAATACTAATTTTTGGTCCTAGGCCAAGGGTCTGGTGGAACGGTTTCTGAGTACCCTAAACAAAGCTATTTTGCAAGCTGTATTGAGAAGCTCAACCTCAAAGCTATTTTGAACACTACTCTTTGAGCTTACCATTTGACCCTTCACTCAACGACAGGGGAAAGCCCTGCAAACTATCATGGTCTGAAGAGCCATGATGACCAAGCTGCCTCAATGGGCACACCTCAGATCCAAGAATGAGGAAAATATTCATACTATGAACTTTGGTTGCAAAAAGAAGTTGAAATATATGCTGACAGTGGAAAAGGAAGATGGCAGATTGATCCTGTTGCAGTGAGCACACACTCACAACCGCTCCTGCCTCAGCGGCTCACTCACCATTCGAGCGGCACCGCTCACACCCCTGTTGGAGATGTGTTGTATTGGCGACAGAGCCTCCTGGAGTTCGGGGTTTCTGCTTTGCGTGCCCCCAGTGCAGCTGTTGCTCTGCGGGTCTCTACGTGGCTGTGTGCTGCTAGCACAAGCGGTTCTGTGGTGGAGTTGTTCGCTTTCTAGATGGCAAAATCAAAAGTCAGGAATGGCACTGCCGTGAGTGAATGTGCAGAAAGGGGGGCCGGGAGTAGCGCTGCAGCAACTGCAATGTCAATCTGTGAACAGGCTACCGCAGCACCAACAGCAGGAAAAGCTAATGGCTGCCAGCCCATCAAAGAGAAAACAACTAATTCTCGGGTCGGACAACCCATACTTAAGTTTCTACAGCCTGGCAATGCAACTGGGCTGATACACATCTGTAGTGAGGACTGAGCTGATTCTACAATGGTGGATGTCCTGCTCAGTGTGGTGCAAAGCGCTAGTGGAGCCCTAGTCGCAGAGGCATCTATTGCATTGCTCGCCACAGAGGGTCTGGACCAAGCACAAGGTAATCGTCATAACCAGATTGACTCTTTAATAAAGAATAACTAACACAGGGTCCCAGCATGTTCCCAGGGGCAGGGGCAAAAGCCCTGTAACTCTTCCAATTGGGGAGCTGCTGCTCTCAGTCCAGGATCTGGCCCTGTGGGAAAAGGCAAAAACTGTGAACAGAACGGCCCATGTGGAACAGAACTAATCGAGCAGGTGAAAGGAAGCACAGAAGAGCAGGGGAATACTGTCTTATGTACCTCACCGCATATGGGCTCTCTGGATGAAGGAGTGGATCTAATGTAGATCCACTCTGGGGTCTTGAGGTTGCACCCGGCCGCACAATGGCAACAGATAAGGATTTGTTGCTCTTACAAGATCAGAACAAGGGTTAATCAATGGGATACCTCTGGATATTCCGTGTCTTGGGGATAGTGCTACCAGGACAGGGGAAGCTCTGGGGAAAAAGCAAGCTGAAACTACTAAAGGCTGCGGTGGATCTAAAAAAGCTCACAGCTGCTATCCCAGTGTCCATTGAACATCACGGCTCCAATATGCCCCAAGAGAGGGCCTACGGACAGCCTTCTACATAAGTGGGTGACTTGCAAGGGACAAGTCAAGGCTCTGATCTCACGGCTATCAAATAGAGGACCTGTCCTACAATCCTACTCATCAGCAACAGAGGTGGATACTCAGATGTCAAATGGCAGCAGCCCTAATGAGAATGCTATCTTGAGGCCGAAGCCAGGTAATGGCTCAGGCGGAGACATGGACTCATTCTCAAATCATCTTCCTGGGTGACCCCAGATGCTACAGTTGATGCTAATGCCCCGGACCAGACTCATCATGCCGATGAATCAGGTGCTAAAGAGCCTTCACTGTCTACAATCCTTCAGTTTCTGCAGATCCAATGGACAGAGGTACTGGATCATTATGCACAAGTCAAGGCAGACAATATAGCCATGCATCAAGCTCTAATGGAAGTTACTAGCAGGGTTGCCTGACTGTCATCTGAAGTCATTGAGCACCAGCAATGAGTGGCGAGGACAGAAGAAATCGGATCAGCAATGGTTAAAACAATCAAGGAGCAGGAGAGCCGTCTGGTCTCTGTCCAGAGCAAAATCGAAGACTTGGAGAATAGACAATGGCGAAACAACTTAAGGCTCTTTGGCATATTTGAGGGTAAAAAAGGAAGTGACCCTTAGAGTTTTTGTGGTTAACCTGTTTCAGAAATTATTTCCATCGCTATCAAACTGGGACATAGACTCTCAGATTCAGCGAGCCCATAGACTACCTATAGTTACAAAGCAAGCAGCCCAGGCAAAATACCAGCATCCTTGTCCTATTCTTATTTTTGTGGGCAATTCTTTGCTGAGGCAAGCCATTTATCGTAAAGACTGTCCTCCAGCACCCTTAACATCTGATTGTATGTCAATTTTTGTGCGAACAGACCTATGCAAGGCTACGCTGGAAGATGCATCAGCTGATAGACCCGTTAAAGGCAGTTGGGGCCCAAGTATTTCACTCTGAGGTGGGGCTTTCCAAGCCCTGAGTCAGTGGCGACAGTGACTTTGCCCTCTTTGCCCGCCGGGTATGGTTTCAGATAATAATCCTTGTCATTTAGCTTCTGCCGACGATGGACACTGGGTAGGAAAATATTTTGGACATTAATCTCTGAGGATCCTATATGGCAGAATGTGTGGGACTGTTTAATAATTTGCACTGAGGTGGGTGACGGGCTGGGGACAGTCATACAGTGTGCTCCTATGGGGCTGTAAAACCAGCTAACAGTGAAGCAGGTGGATTATTCCTTTTCTAGGCACGGGGAGGGGGGAGAGTTTGAACTCCCAGAAGGTAGCACCACCACATCTCATGCGGGGGGGTGGCCATAAGAGTCAGAACGGGTAGAAACAGCATGCAGATTATAGCACAAATTTGGAGCAAGGGAAGCATCTTAATACTGAAGATAGGGAAGGAACTGTTAATTTTAGAATAACACAATGATTAGCTTGAAATGCATGTGTTGGAAGGTTGCTGGGTTAAACCAAGTTAAAAAGCAGCATTACTAAGGGAGGTGCTAATTGGCTATAAACCACACATATTAGGAATAACTGAAACCCATCTGGCATATAAGGATCGTCAAGTCTTAAAACAAATACGGTGTGACAGCATTATTTGTTCATCACAAACAATCTCCAAACAGGGGTGGCTATAAAGAAGGCCAGAAACTTGGTAGTTAAATTCATTAGGACCATCGCAGATAGCAGGGGAAGGTGGGCTATAGCCCATATAGTAGTCAAAAGTCTGAAATATACTCTCTGTGTGGTCTACAGCCCTTATCTCGATGTCCTGGCGGTCTTTGATTACTTAAGTCTGGAGCTGCTGGACAGGCCCGGAGATTTGATTGTCAAAGGGGATTTTAACTGTGTAAGATAGTACAATATTGGCTCTACTAATCGCCAAGCAACTAATCAGATGTCTAGAACCCGAGCTCCAATTATGGAACTAATGAGGCTGCATAGGCTAGTGGATACTTGGAGAATACTATTCCCGGTTACACCTCGGTACACTTATTATTTCTTTCCCCATAGGCAGTATTCACAAATTGATATGATACTGGCAAAAAAGCAGATGCCTGAGGGGGCTAAAATTGAGATATGTCCTAAGGTCACCTCCAACCATAATGCTATCATACTGACTATGCAGACTCTGCAAGAAGGGGGGGAAAGGTGACACCCGTTTACATTTCCTCGCCACCTTCTCGCGGATATGGAATACTTGGGGTATTTAAAAAGTTTATTGATAGATTTCATACTAATTAATAAAGGCACCGCTACAGCTGCCATTGTCTGGAACTGCATGATGGCACACATTAGGGGGTGACACTTCAGTTTATCCTTAAACAAAGATAACGTAGGTGTCAAGGACCACTCAAACAGCGTGGGAGCAGAATGCCGAGAATTTACCAACGCCCGCCTCCGGACCAGCGCCTCCAGAATTTCACTAAGTAGGCGACTTGATCCACAGGGGGGAAAGGGGACTGGGATTGAAAGAAGAGACAGCCGGTTCTCCTGCCACTTGGTCCACCTCTGACGTATTCTCTTGTTCGGTCTCAGGGGATCACTTCAGGAGTGTGGTTTATCTGCAAAACAACATTAAATAACATCTTTTATGCCTTACTGTTTTTATCTCTTCTGCTATCTAAAATTTTAACTGCCTTCTATCTTTACCTATTTATTTTCGGCTGAACGCTCCTCTTCCTTCTATAGCAAATAGTCTTCTCACTTTTAACTTGTTAGATTATGTAGTTTTTGTTAATTTCTATTATCTCAGTTTTGCTACATTCATAACTTTTTTCACAGCATAACATTACAATCTTTTCTTTTCTCTTTTACAGGTACTTGCGTGACCCAAGGAATTCAGGCAAACTGCAGCTTTGCTCCAGAATTCAGGTAGGATGAACTGCAACTTCGTAAGCTTCTTGTGTTTCTTACTGTCGACGCTCTGCGAGGAAACTCGCAAGCTACCTTTCAGATAGCTTTCAAGAATGATTCACTGGTGATGACTCCGTCAAGTTGGCCGAACAGGAAAGTTATTCAACTATCCAGTCAATAAAAAATAAAAAAACTCTTCCGAAAACAAGAGAAACAATGTATCTCTTTCCAGACTTGCCGCTACCCTGGAGGATTGCTAAGGTACGTGACAAAACTAAACCTCAAAGGAAAAACTCGACGGAAACTACCCTAACTGACTACCTCAACGCGACTATGGAAAACGCTGTTGATGCAGGAATCACCTCAGGTGAAGTGCAAAGAGGCAGGGGCTAGCATGCTGATTAAATGCTCACGGTCTCGCGCTCTGAAGAACTAGAGCACTGACTCAAGCGTGAATCTCCGGCGGCCCTTTTGGAATTTCATGAATTCCAACCTTGGGCCCAACTAATTTTTGACAGTCTTTTCTTGGCTGGTTTCTTGCTTCTGTGCAATACCATGCTCAAACTTAGACCCCGCGACTCTCTAGACTTCAGTTGAGATCTGACAGTACGCCCTCTCAAGGCGGTCTCTCCGGGCCGTGGCCTGTTTGGAAATTTCTTATGGAAGGCTTTTACTAAGCAAGGTGCATGTACATCAGAAATTAATTACCAAGACCTTTCTTCCGGACCATAGCCCTTCCAATCAATTAGTTAGTAAATTTGGCCTTTAATTACCTTTGAGTCTAGAATCTGTTTCACCTCAAACTCCGGAGCTGCTTTCGTTTAAATTGGTTTTGGCGGTAAAATTGTTCTCAACTTCACCGGTACTTTTTTGAAAAGTGAGACATGAAACACTGGATGGATATTTAGACTCTTGGGCAATTTCAGTTTGTAAGATACAGGATTGATCTTCTTCACTATCTCGAAAGGACCAATGAATCGAGGTTGAAATTTTCTGTCACCTTTTTACTGAGGTTTTTAGAGTTTAACCAAACTCTATCTCCATTTTTAAAATCTGGTTCCTTCCTTCTCTTCTTATCCGCATAGTACTTGTACTGCACTTTTGCCTTACTTAAATTCTGTGTGGCTGCCTGATGAATTAACGCTAAGTTTTTAATGTGTCTGTAACTGCTGGTACAGTTAAATCCTGAAATTTCAAGGTCACATTCGGATGTCTACCATAGTTCATGTAAAAAGGGGAATACCCAGTAGATACATTTTTAGCATTGCTGTGTGCGAACTCTGCAGCCCAAAGGTATTCTGGCCAAACTCCTTCTTGTTCTAACAACAATAATCTCAAATACTGTTCTAACTCTTGGTTCACCCTTTCAGTTTGGCCATCAGTCACTGAATGGTAGCTAGTTGAGTACCTAGTTTCTATGTCTAATTCTTTGGTAAAGGCTCTCCAGAAATGGGATAGAAACTGAGAACCCCTAACAGAAACTAGTACCTTTGGAAGACCATGAATTCAAACTATTTGTTTACTAAATACTTGTGCTAACTTCTGGGCAGTCGGGACTCCTTTCAAAGGTATGAAATGGGCCATTTTAGTAAAGGTGTCCACACAAAATAGAATTGTATCGAAGCCCTGACTAGAAGGTAAATCAACGATCAGATCCATGGTTAGGGTGTGCCAAGGATAGGGTGAATTTTGCAATGGTTGTAATAAACCAGTGGGAGAGTGCCTGTCAGCCTTTCCCCGAGCACAAATCTCACAAGTGGCTACATACTCATGAATGTCTTTTGTCATGTGAGACCACCAAAATTTCTTACACCAGATCTTCCGTTTTCTACATTCCTTTGTGACCGGCCAATTTACTATCATGACACTCTAGCAGCGCCATCTTTTGCAACTCCGAATTTGGCAGGTATAGTGCTCCATCATGAAACGGTAGTTTGTATCGATTCTCTCTCCTTGAGTCTTGATTGGCCCACTCTTCCATCTCCTCCAAGGTCATGGTACCTTGAAAATCCTCTTCTATGGATGTTAATCGGGTGGCTACTACAATTCTTGTCTCTGGGATGAGGTTTTGAACCTCTATCGTCCTTTGTGACATTTCAGTGTTCAATTGGGACAAGGCATCCACCTTCCCGTTCTTGGTCCCAGGTCTATAAGTGATAACAAAATCCAAGTCTGCAAAGTAGTGACCAGCGGAGCTGTCGTGGAGTTAGCGTCTTTGCTGACCTTAAAAATTTCAGATTTCGATGATCGGTATACACAGTTACGGTAAGTTGGGCTCCCATTAAATAATGCCTCCACTCCTTAAAGGCATCCTTGATGGCAAGTAGTTTTTTTTCCGTTATGGTATAATTTACCTCTACAGAAGTCAATTTTCTAGATCGATATGCCACTGGATGCAGTTGACCTGTCCTTTTATGCCGCTGAGATAACACCCCTCCAATCGCCAAATCTGATGCATCTGCCTCAACAAAAAACAACTCTTGTGGATCAGCATGGAGTAAAACTGGTGCCGTTGTAAAATCATTTTTTGAAGATTCAAAAGCTTTCTGGACTTCATCCGACCATTCAAAAAGTACCTTTTGCCTTAGTAAACGGGTTAGTGGAATCAACTTTTTTGAGAGGTCTTGTATGAACCTTCTATAGAAGTTTACAAATCCTATGAATCTCTGAACTTCCCTAACCAACCTCGGAGGGTTCCACTCTTTGACAGCTCTGATTTTCTTTTGATCCATGGTGACTCCATCCGGAGTGAGCACAAATCCGAGGAATTCTACAGATCTCACCTTAAAGGCGCATTTCTCTAACTTCAAATATAGGCAATTTTCTCTTAGTCTCTGCAACACTCCTCTTACGTGTTGGTCATGGTCCTCCACGGCATTCGAGTATATTAATATATCGTCAATATACACGATTACACATTGGTTAATAAAATCTTTTAAAACATCAATAATGAAATGTTGGAACACATCTGGTGCATTGCACAATCCATAGGGCATTACTTGGTACTCAAACATCCCAAATTTAGTTCTGAAAGCCATCTTCCATTTGTCACCTTCTTGTACACGAATGAGGTGGTAGGCTCCTATCAGGTCTAGTTTTGTATACATTTGTGCTCCTTTTACTTGATCCACCAACACCGAGATTAGAGGCAGAGGGTAATGATTTTTTACTGTGATGCGATTAATTGCTTGGTAATCAATGCATGTTCTCAGCTCTCCTTCCTTCTCGGGCACAAAGATGAGTGGCGATGATACAAGAGATTGGGACGGCCGGATAAATCCATTCTTTAGATATTTCTGAATGTAATCCTTCAAATGTTGATCTTCCTTCTCCTTTAGGCCGTATACTCTACTACAAGGCAGAGTAGCACCAGTTTCAAGTTCAATTTTACAATTGTAGGCCCTATGGGGTGGTAGTTTCTCTGCCTCAGTTTCGTTAAACACATCAATAAATTCTTCATATTCAGCCGGGACTTCTGTTAATTGGATAACACACACTGTAGCAGTCCCGTCGCACAGGTACATTGATGGATTCTTCTCCCACTTCTGATCAACTTTTTTGAAACAATTCTCTCGACAAAATTTCGAATCCATCTTGATAGTTCATTCACTCCAGTCGATCGTGGGATTGTGTTCGGTAAGCCACGGTAATCCCAATATAAACTGAAATTGGGGTGCATCAATCAAATTAAATTGCAATGTTTCATAATGTCCTTCTGGGAAGATCAACTCCACTAGCTCAGTGTGGCTTACAATAGGGACGGACAACAGATTAGTCCCATTGACCGCTCTCACTGCTTCACTCTTTGCTTTGGGTAAAGATCTTAGCCCAATTGTCTTTGCGCATTTCAAGTCGCAAATGTTTCCTGTTGTGCTGTAATCAATCATTACCGAGACTTCTTTCAGTTCTTTGTCCCCAAAGTGTAAGGTTACTGATTTTGTTAGATGAGGGGATGAGGATTGTAGGGTATTTTCTAACTGATGACCTTTTGGAGTTGTGTTAGATTCTGCACCCACCAGTTCAGCTTTGTTCACTGGTGGTGCTGCAAGTTTTCCTTCGGTGTTATCTTGGGCCTTTTTTGACAATCCCTCAAAAAGTGTCCACTTGCACCACAATGTAAACACAACTTATTCTGCCTCCTCTTTTCTCACTCTTCTTTAGATAAGGGCCCTCGAATTGTTCCAACTTGCATGGGTTCTACTCCAGATTGACCTTCCGTCATCCTTGTGGTCTCAGTTTTTGCTCGATCAAATCGTGATACATTCGGGTGAAAATCTCTTCTTTTTTCTCCTCGTCCTTCGTTCTGACAAAAGTCTATTTTGAGAACCAAATCTATTAAGGCCGATATTTCAGTGGGTCTGTTGGGTACTTGAGCCAGAGCGTCTTTCAATTCATCCTTTAGACCTCTATAGAAAACTGCTGCCCTTTTTTCTTCTGGCCACTCAGTTTCCACCACTAACTTATTAAATTGAGCTAAATAAGCTATCAAGTCTCGATTTCCTTGCTTTAGCTCTAACAATTCATTATCATTGGCGTGCGATGCTTTTCTTCTGTCAAATATCCTGAGGAATTCTTTCTTAAACTCATCAAAATCGTACTAGATTGGATTGTTCCTTGTGACTACAGGCATGGACCATGGTGCTGCATCACCACTAAGGTATGAGAGAATGAAAGCCACTTGGGACTGGGCGTCGGGGAATATGGCTGGGCGGCACATGAAATGAGGGGTGCACTTGGTTAAAAATATTTCGGCCTTTTGTGGGTCTCCATTGAATAGTTCTGGGGAAGCTAACGGAATCACTAGTGATAAGGAATGAATTACTTCGGTTGTGATCTTAGGAATTGGATTCTGTGTTGGACTGGATTCCTCCCCTCTTCCAGATAATGGAAAACCATAACTACTTCCAGTAATTAATCTATCTCGTTTCTGGCCCAAATCTGTAGTTTCCCTCTTTGAATGCATTAAGTCTAATCTCAGGTTTCTATTTTCCTCCCTTACTCCAATCAATTCCTTCTGTATGCCTTCCAACACCTCACTTAACATATTGAAATCAAGGCCTTCCGCCATTCTGCTCAGACGCCGAGTTTAAAAATGTGGGCACTTCATTCTGTCAAGGACCACTCAAACAGCGTGGGAGCAGAATGCCGAGAATTTCCCAACCCCTGCCTCCGCACCAGCACCTCCAGAATTTCACTAAGTAGGTGACTTGATCCACAGGGGGGAAAGGGGAATGGGATTGAAAGAAGAGACAACCGGTTCTCCTGCCACTTGGTCCACCTCTGACCTATTCTCTTGTTCAGTCTCAGGGGGCCACTTCAGGAGTGTGGTTTATCTGCAAAACAACATTAAATAACATCTATAATGCCTTACTGTATTTATCTTTTCTGCTATCTAAAATTGTAACTGCCTTCTATCTATACCTATTTATTTTCGGCTGAACGCTCCTTTTCCTTCTATAGAAAATAGTCTTCTCACTTTTAACTTGTTAGATTATGTAGTTCTTGTTAATTGCTATTATCTCAGTCTTGCTACATTCATAACTTTTTTCACAGAATAACATTACAATCTTTTCTTTTCTTTTTTACAGGTACTTGCATGGCCCAAGGAATTGAGGTGAACTGCAGCTTCACTCCGGAATTCAGGTAGGATGAACTGCAACTTCGTAAGCTTCTTGTGTTTCTTACTGTCGACGCTCTGCGAGGAAACTCACAAGCTACCTTTCAGATAGCTTTCAAGAATGGTTCAGTGGTGCTGACTCCGTGAAGTTGGCCGAACAGGAAAGTTATTCAACTATCCAGTCAATAAAAAAAAACTCTTCCAAAAACGAGAGAAACAATGTATCTCTTTCCAGACTTGCCGCTACCCTGGAGGATTGCTAAGGTAAGCGACAAAACTAAACCTCAAAGGAAAAACTTGACGGAAACTACCCTTACTGACTACCTCGATGTGACTAGGGAAAATGCTGTTGACGCGGGAATCACCTCAGCTGAAGTGCGAAGAGGCAAGGGCTAGCACGCTGATTAAATGCTCATGGTCTCGCACTCTGAAGAACTAGAGCGCTGACTTAAAGCGTGAATCTCCGGCGGCCCTTTTGGAATTTCTGGAATTGCAACCTTGGGCCCAACTAATTTTTGACAGTCTTTTCTTGGCCGGTTTCTTACTTCTGTGCAATACCACGCTCAAACTTAGACCCCGCGACTCTCTAGACTTCAGTTGAGATCTGACAGTAGGCAATTCAAATTGGTTCACTTTCGGCAGGACTGTATGAATTTAGAAGTGCAGTATGCGCAGGCAATTCTCTCTAGAGATTTTCAGGAACAGTCCACACACCTGAGGTTAAATGGTAGGCGGCAAATGCTCAATTGCGGGGTAACTGAGAAGGTGTCTGCCAGCTACCAGAAACACAAAGCATTTCAGTATGAGTCTAGTGAGAGAGTTGGCTGCCACCTTGCACACTAGATATCTGATAAAACGTCCAGTTGTGCTATAAAGCATATTTTGGGGGATGATGGGGGTGAATACACTCACCTGCAAGAGATAGTTGAGCAATTTGCCTCCTTTTATCAAAGGGTATATAACAAGCCGGACAACATTGATCGACAATTGTTGGCTATTTACCTCTGGGATAGTGGGATGCCTTGACTGGACCTCCAACAGAATCTTGGGCTGCAAGGGAATACTGGGTTGGGAGAGATCGAAGCAGCTATTAATGTTAATGTTAATGGATTTGTAAAGCGCAACAGCTGACCCAGCAAAGAGGTGTCCCAGTGCTGACAGCAATGAGGTAGACAAGAGCAGGGAGGGGCCCCAGGGAAAGCCTAAGGAGTGGGAAAGAGAATGGTTTTTATGGCTTTCCTGAATTCTAAGTAATTGTTAAGCCCACGAATGTGGTCAGGCAGCATGTTCCAAAGGATGGCCGCTCTATTCCGGAAAGAGCGACCTCCGGCGCGAACCCTCCTAACCCGGGGAACCACCACCAGGTGTTGTCCCATGGAACGGAGCTGGCGGGGGAACATAGGGTAAAAGCAGGCTGGCCAGAATACCAGGAGAGGCAGATTTCAGGACTTTGAAGGCTATGCAGAGAGCCTTCAACTCAATTCGCCTGGCCACAGGCAGCCAGTGGAGACGGCGAATGGTGTTTGTCACAGAGCAGACTCTGTGCAAACCGAGGAGAGATCTTGCGGTCGCATTCTGTACCCTCTGTAGCCTATGTATTTCTGTCTTGTTTGCTCCCAAATACAGTGAGCTGGCGTAATCAAGTCTAGACATAATCAAGGCCTGAATGATGATCTTCCTGGTAGGGGCATCAAAGAAGCCCAGGATGGGTTTGAGCCCTCGCAACAGCCAAAAACAGGTTCCAGCCACCTTTTTAGTTTGGGTCTGGAAGTTGAGGGATGCATCCATCCAAACCCCTAAGTTCTTCACTGCCTGCTTGGGGGAGGGGGCAATATCTAGGCTCTTGGACCACCAGAGCTCATTCATTGACCATGGTCTTTCCCCACCAACAACACCTCCGACTTGTTGGCATTTAGTTGGAGACAGTTGGTGGTCATCCACCCGGCGACTGCTGCAAGATCACTTTGAAACTTAAGATCGTCCTGTTTAGAGTCGCTTGAGAGAGCCACCACCAGCTGTGTGTCATCGGCGTAGGAGACCATGGTCATCCCTCTGCTCTTGGCTACTACAGCCAGAGGTTGTATGTATAGGTTGAAGAGCAGCAGGCTCAGGGAGGAGCCCTGTGGCACCCCTTGCTTGATGGGAAAGATGCCAGAGGTGAAGGGGGGGCTATCACCTGAAACACCCTATCAGCAAGGAACGAGGCGAGCCACTTCAGGGCTGAGCCTACAATCCCAGCCTCCTCCAGGCGTCGCAACAAAATGGCGTGGGACACTGTGGCAAATGCGGCACTGAGATCCAGAAGGATCAGTGCCGACGTCTGCCCTGCATCCAATGCTGTCCAAAGATGTTCTGTCACAGCCAGGAGCACCGACTCTGTGCTGTGGCCAGGGTGAAAGCCATTTTGGGAAGGGTCTAAACTGTGTTGGAGTTCAGGTAGTCTGTGAGGAGAGAGTTGATGTAAGCCTCAGTGTTCTTTGCGGCCCAAGGTAGCAGGGAGATCGGCTGAAAATGTTCTGGCTTTTTTGGGTCTAAGGAGGGTTTTTTAAGCAGCGGTATCACCCTGGCTTGTTTCCAAGCTGAAGGCATGACCACTGTATTGAGAGACCCATGGATCACCTGTCCTAGGAGAAGTAAGATAGTGGATAGAATTTTCCGAAATTGGTCAGGTTTCAGTGGATCAGCCGGAGAGCCTTGATTTTGGAGCATAGAGCAAGTAATTGATCCGGAGGAATTGGTGGAAAAGCCTCTAATGTGACATTGTTAGTGCTTTACCATCTGGGAAAGCTGCTAAAGAGGACACAATCCCCTTGGAATTTTATAAACTGTTTATGGGTACCTTAGTGCCAGAATTTAAAGACTTGATAACATATATTAATAAGGTCACCAAATATAGTGGTCTTTCTTAAAAAGGATAAGCCACCGAAGGAAAGGGGCTCTTACCGGCCTATATCCCTGATAAATGCAGACGCTAAGGTGTTCTCCAAAATACTAGCCACACGTCTTGCCCCTCTCATGCACAATTTGGTCTCAGAGCAGCAGCATGGTTTTCTCCCCGGCAGAGACACTACGGCTCAAACCAACACCGCAATTGCAGCATTTGATATCGCTAAGAAAACTAATGGTCAGATTGGTATGTTAATGCTGGACGTGGAGAAGATCTTCGATAGGATCACTTGGGAATTACTATGGCTGACTATGGATGTATTTGGGATAGAGGGCAGATTTATAGCATTGGTGCAGGCGCTGTATAAAAACGCGACGGTGAAAGTTCTGACGGGGGTAAGTCCTCTGCTCCACTTTCAATTTATAGGGGCACACGTCAGGGGTGCCCACTCTCCCCCTTGCTGTTTGCTCTTTATATAGAACCTTAATTAAGACATTTAACATTGAACAAGGATATACAACCAGTAAGAATGAATGGCACTGAACTTAAAATAACAGTGTATGCAGACGATATTACAGTCTTCGTTTCTAACCCATGCGATTCTGTCAATTTTATATCTAAGGAGGCCTAGCGATTCGGTGTATTCTCTGGCTATATACTGAATTTATCGAAAACTCAGATAATCCTTAACTTTAAATCACTTACCCCCATAATAGGAGTTACTGACACGGCTACATACCTTGGCATACGGTTGAGCAGTCATGTGGAAAAGATCATTATGCTCAAACTGCTGCAATGGCACCGGCTCCCACTAAGTATCTTGGGACAATTTAACATCATTAAAATGAACATATTACTGAAGTTTCTTTACTTATTTCGATCCATACCACTTTGGGTCCCTGATTATTTTGTTCAAACGGCTTTAAGGGGCTATCAGTAGTTTCATATGGGGCTATAGGAAGGCCAGATGAGCTATTCGCCTCATGAAACTACCTTACAAACAGGGATGTTTCAAACTACCTGATTTTAACCTATACTTTTGGGCCTCGTTCACTGGGCAGATTCAAAGCTTATTGATTAGGAATAAGCTTGGGCTGATTGCATTTGGCTATCAACTCGCACTCGGCCATGATATTAGGTACTCTATACATAAACTATTAGATACAAACTATTTCAAGAGGGTCAGATTTAAGGTAATCAGAGACGTGGTCTGGGTATGGTGTGAAATATGTAACAAATATGCCATACCACCAGTTCACTTTTATACTCCGCTGTAGGGCAATCCATCACACCCGGACCTATTTCATGATATTATAGGGCAGTCTTGGGGACAATTGGGCACAAATAATGTAGGGTAGCTGTATGACACACAATGGGTTTGGACTTTTGCTTCTCTTCAGGTGACATATGGGGTCTCGCAACGTTACTTTTTCAAGTAACTGCAGGTTAGGGATTATCTCTTACATAGATGTGAGTATAACAACGATCATGAAATACCTCAGATTCTTACATATTTGTATCAACCATCAAGAGACAGGCTACACAAATATAAGCACAATGTACCAGGGGCTTATGTATTATTCAAGGATGATAGTGTGCAACTGGCACTAAGGTGGAGCCAGGGGCTTGCGACTGCAGTCACGGCTACTGAAATACAGGACGAACCTCGCAACACCACACCAGTCGTCAACTTCTGTCAACCTTAAGTTACAGCAGTTGAGAACAGTCTGTATTCTCTATCATACACCTGAGCACATCTCCAACTGGGCATTGTCTGGAATCCCGGAGCGGTCATACTGCCCTAAGGGCAGCCTCTTGGCGGCCGATATAGTCCATATGTTCGTTGGGTGCCCCGAGCTCAAAGAATTCTGGGACAGCATGTGTCGACTGGTATCGGCACAGCTAGGGCTCAAAATATGCTTGAATAGTAAAGAAATATTGTTGGGTCATAAGACAGGGGTGGACTACAGCCTCAGCCTTCTGTTTTCAATCATAATAGTTTGTGCATGTTTATGTATCACCAGGGCATGTATTGACTCTGTACCACCTAGAATAACTGAATTCTGGGCCATGCTGCATCAAATTTATGAAGGTGAAATGGCAGTTGCTAAGGCCTGGAGACCCAGATCAGTCAAAAAGGTGGAAAGGATCTGGTCTCACTTACATTGGTTTTAGATGGGTATGACGGCCTGTCAATACTATAATCAGAAATTTACTGATTTAACCAAGTTCCCAAACAAACAAATGTTAATTTACTTATGATATTCTTTCCCCTCCCTTAATTTTGGTTTACCTTATGTTTTGCTTCCTATATGGTTTATTTGTACGATGATATTTCATAAATGTATGGCAACAATGAAGATTTAATGCAACACTTGCTCTGACTCTTGGGGAAAAAGTCCAATCAAAATGTATTTAAAAAAAGAAAGAAATATAAATGCTTACAGATGACGTCATGTAAAAGATGTCATCTTTATGAGAGGAGAGTGAGTGATTGTCAAGCAACACAGAAAAAGAAAGTCTGCTGCTCCTTTTGAGGCTGAACCAGTGATAAACATTAATACCAAAGGACACATGGTGACTGCCAGCATTCTGTCTAGTTCCTGAATCAGGAACTGGTCTGGACACTAGACACCCTGCATACACGGCAGAGGCATTAATGTCGGGCACATACTTTTGAGCCCTACCAAGGAGCTCCTATACCTTGGAGTACATCAACAAGAGTTCTTACACATGGAACTCTGGGGATATAATGCGATTTCTATGTGCTCACACTTACTGTTCAAATCTCGCTACCCCACAGTTGGATTATTGACCATTTGCACAATTAAGTGACAGAGAACACACTACTTCCATCTTCTACTAGTGCTATTGACTATTTGATTGACCGGTGACTGATGCAAAATAGATGGTCCCCCATTTTCGATTAAGCTACTAACGGGGTTTCTTTCGCATATCGAACAATCCAAAATTGCTTGGAGCAACTACTTCATACGTATAAGCCTTGAAAAAGTTACTTTTGTAACAAAACACGTGTCGGCTGTTTCCATCAGGCTGTTTCCATCATTTACAACAGGGAGGCTGCATGAACAGGACCTCCGTGGGACAATTAGCGAGAATAACACTTTTTTAAAAACAATATATGCCTTTGCTTTTGGAATGCACCTTTTATATTGGGTTTTTATGATTGGAATATATCACTGTTAGCTGCTATTAAATAGAATTTTGCAAAAAGTTATCTGTTGGATTGTTTTCCTGTGAGCAGCCGAACTGTCGATGAACTGTAAACTATTTACACTATTCAAAATAGTGACAAATAAACTTCGAGAGTGCCGAGGTACCGTTGTTTTGTTAAGACTAGCACGGGAGTCCTTTGGCACTTCTGTGTGGTGACATCCATGGTAGTGAGGTGTTTTGTGCTTTGTTACCTCGAGTGGCACCAATACTGATATTCGGTTACAGACAAGTTCGGATAATACATTGTTTGAGATTGATGTGCTACTCTGTATACCACCACTACCCTCTCTTGTTTTTGTGTATAGTTTGGTGTCTTTGGCAGCTCAGCAGATAGTCCTGCTATAGTGGCCTTCTTCTGCACCCGTTCGCAGGTAATTACACTTTCAATCGGTACATTTGAAATTTAGCACTTCGGGGGAGTGGAAGGCTCATATAAGATGAATCTGCTTATAGTTTTCTTTATTATATGCAGAGGCCTTGTTTATTTGGACAGATTTCTGCTGTTTGTATGGTTAAAAACATATAAAGTAACTGCCTGACAAAAAGATGGCAGTTATATACTACTTCCTGTCTTTTGTGGTTGAGGGACAATTAAATATAACCAGGAAGTAATCCCTTTTGCTTGCTGCTTTGTTTGGCAAGTTTGTTAAACATACAGGGCAAAAGAGCTGGCATACTGACATTTCCTCTGGCGAGGAATCTCCTCAACATGCTTTTGCAGCATATGCTTATACCAGTGGTTCCCAAACTTTTTCGATCAGCTGCTCCCCTGACCTATTGGCCGCGGCTACCCACTATGTTACTTTTTTGGGGGGGAGGCGGGGGTGTTAGCCTGGCCTCGGGAGTACTTCCATTTTTCTCCCTGAAAATAATTGGGATGAAGCTGATAAAGGTATTATAATGAATATACGCTGGGTGTTTCCTATTAGTAAGGCGGCCCCTCTAATAAAATATTCCTACTTACACTTCTTTGCCCATGCCTTATTTTAGAGAACCCTCTCACACTTTTGTATCCCTCTTACAGTACTAGATAGCACCCCTATGCATGTAGGCCCCATTGCCAAAGTGTTTCTGCGCTTGAAGAATATTTGCGTGCACTTCCATCTCTACCCATGTCATACGTGCCAACATACCTATCTCAGCAGGGTGACTCCCGATTTTTTAAACCAAATACAACTTTATTTTAGCTGCCTCCTCCCTAAAATTGCATTTAATTCAATGCAAGCTAAATAAAATCCTCTGATGTTTTTTAAACATCCCTCTTTCTTGCTTCCAAATGTTGGCATTATGCTGTATATGGTGTATTACTTCCCTATGCTTATGGGGAGAGCAGGCCTGTCTGAAAATGTGTGTGTACTGAGAGAAATATGTACTGGAAGTACCTAAGGCTCAAGTACACATGTCAATACTTAATAACACTTAGGGGTCGATTCCGATCTCGGCCGGAAGCGCACCTAACAGTATTCGTCCAGAAAAAAACCCAGCCGAATACGTGTTTCCCGACCGATTCAAACACCCGTCCGGACGAAGAAGTACGATGCGTATAACAACCCATTTTCCGAGCGAGCCGTACTCACCCAAGCCAGCTCCTGTTCCCCGCCCGAGCCAGATCCATAAACGCCGATTCGAGCCGCACGGACCCAAATACACAGCACCTTCCGGCCGGACTGGTGCGATGCGCGCTCCGTATGCGCCGAACCCGTCGCTACGTCCGGCACGTTTCAGCATCCGGGAGAGCCGTACATAAGCTCCGTTTCGCGCCACAAGACGATCCACGGCTATGACACGAACAAGCCAGCGACGAGTACAAGCCAAAGACATGAGAAACCCGAACGAGACGATCCAAGCATGAATCCCATTGCGAAGGTCCTACCTACATTCTACATCTATTATCGGGACCGGTACGGACGCGTACGCTGCAGACGGTAAGTCAAACACCAACAATACAAACAAACTACACGTACCCAAAATATGTCACACACACATAGGGATGCACAAATGACGTACACTAGCAACAGCACAACCATAGGGGTGGGATGGCCAACACCAATGCCATACACACCCATAGGGGGATGGATGCCTACCACTACCCCCACCCCTATCCAGGGGGGGCTGGATGCCTGTCACTACTACCATCCCCACCCTTAGGGGGATGGATGCCTGCCACTACTACCACCCCTACTCAGGGGGGCCTGGATACCTGCCACTACTACCATCCCCACCCTTAGGGGGATGGATGCCTACCACTACCACCACCCCTATCCAGGGGGGCCTGGATGCCTGTCACTACTACCACCCATATCCAGGGGGGCCTGGATGCCTGCCACTACCACCACCCCTACTCAGGGGGGGATGGATGCCTGCCACTACCACCACCCCTACTCAGGGGGTGCTGGATGCCTACCACTTCCACCACCCCTACTCATGGGGGCCTGGATGCCTGCTACTACTACCACCCCTACTCAGGGGGGCCTGGATGCCTGCCACTACTACCATCCCCACCCTTAGGGGGCTGGATGCCTGCCACTACCACCACCCCTACTCAGGGAGGCCTGGATGCCTGCCACTACTACCATCCCCACCCTTATGGGGATGGATGCCTACCACTACCACTACCCCTACTCAGGGGGGGCTGGATGCCTGCCACTACCACCACCCCTACTCATGGGGGCCTGGATGCCTGCCACTACTACCACCCCTACTCAGGGAGGCCTGGATGCCTGCCACTACTACCATCCCCACCCTTAGGGGGCTGGATGCCTGCCACTACCACCACCCCTACTCAGGGGGCCTGGATGCCTGCCACTACTACCATCCCTACCCTTAGGGGGATGGATGCCTACCACTACCACCACCACTACTCAGGGGGGGCTGGATGCCTACCACTACCACCACCCCTACTCATGGGGGCCTGGATGCCTGCCACTACCACCACCCCTACTCAGGGGGCCTGGATGCCTGCCACTACTACCATCCCCACCCTTAGGGGGATGGATGCCTACCATTACCACCACTCCTACTCAGGGGGGGCTGGATGCCTGCCACTACCACCACCCCTACTCATGGGGGCCTGGATGCATGTCACTACTATCATCCCCACTCATGGGGGGATGGATGCCTACCACTAACACCACCCCTACTCATAGGACAGGTAATGCATGACACAACCAGCATACTCCCACATAAGGAATGACAGAAAATGACATCCTCCCCCAACACCATGACAAGCGTGTGTAGTCTGTGTCAAATGCCTACAACACGGAACATGACATTGAACATACAATGTGACCCCCTATCACATGTGTCAAACATAAATGTGTGTGGCATCCACAATGCAAGCAGACCATGGCCCCTGTGGCAATGGGGTCGAACACCCCATCACCACAGTGACCAAAAGGTAAGTGTGGGGTCCATAGCTGATGCACCTTTTGAACAGTGTGGCAATGGGGCCTAAAGCCCCATCGCCACAGTGACCAAAAACTAAGTGTGGGGTCCATAGCTGATGCACATATTGAACAGTGTGGCCATGGGGCCTAAAGCCCCATCACCACAGTGACCAAAAGGTAAGTGTGGGGTCCATAGCTGATACACCTTTTGAACAGTGTGGCAATGGGACCTAAAGCCCCATCACCACAGTGACCAAAAGGTAAGTGTGGGGTCCATAGCTGATGCACATATTGAACAGTGTGGCCATGGGGCCTAAAGCCCCATCACCACAGTGACCAAAAGGTAAGTGTGGGGTCCATAGCTGATGCACCTTTTGAACAGTGTGGCAATGGGGCCTAAAGCCCCATCACCACAGTGACCAAAAGGTAAGTGTGGGGTCCATAGCTGATGCACATATTGAACAGTGTGGCCATGGGGCCTAAAGCCCCATCACCACAGTGACCAAAAGGTAAGTGTGGGGTCCATAGCTGATGCACCTCTTGAACAGTGTGGCAATGGGGCCGAAAGCACCATCACCACAGTGATCATAAGGCAAGTGTATTCATGGTAAAAGCTGCCAAAGCCAAACTGTATGGATGAATCCTGGTCACACAACAACAAACACATCAGTGGCATAGTAGTGCTTGTGTCCCATAGCAACATAGATTGGGCGAGGCAGTGTCACAGAAACATCGTTTTGGCCATGTGCATACAAACATCACCCATGGGGGTCCACATTGTCAACATTCACAAATAACACAATGACAGAAGTGACCATCATAATGCTGACCCACATATCTGCACCAATGGACACACAAATGTAGATATCCTGTGGAGACTGTAGATGTCAGGTGAACAAATACCATACCATGGCATCAATGGGACATACAAACCAAGATTATTGTGCTGACTGATGACCTAGGAGTCCCAGGGTCAGCAGGGGAAAGCCACCAAACAACATACAGCCAATGGCACACTACAGAAATGCCAATGCAGTGGTGCAAATGTACAAACACAAACAGGCAGACTCACACTGCATATCAAACACAACAGGTGATGGGGGTGTGTACCAGTGTCCCCAGGCAACCACACAACACATGAGGAGGCCTGAATTCCAATCACACAGATGTGTATTCAGTGCCAAACAAAAGTTACTCATGGATCGGATACCCCTATGTGGGCAATCAGACATCGTTAGATGAGAGGGAGGCCAAATTACACATGTCACTCAAGCTTGTAGGAACAGCAACTAACACAGCAAGAGACAGACCTACCACAGCACTACCCCCAGGGACCCCACATTGTGCTGACACTAGCCTGCATGATAATCCCACTGTGATGACAAAGCTAGATGTTGTTCACACTGTGAACCACAGCCATGTGTCCTGAGCAACAAACTACCATCACACCAAGCTCCAATCAATCAGCACGGCCTGCCAGCCAAGGCCAATATGGAGGTAGGGGTCTAGCCGTGCAACAACTCACATTTGCACACTCAACACCACACACCCTGATCTCCACCAATGTGCAGCAGTGAAGCTCACATGGACTGGTGCCATTGCACATGCACCCATGACAATCCCAGGGGTGGTGGGGGGAACTAAGGTGCAGAAACGCATCACACATGGCCAGTCAACAAGACTCGTCAATGTCTGACACACAGCACAGTATGCCGTACATGGGCATGATGTGAAATCCACCACAATCAATGGGATCCTGGCCATAGTCACACAGCAACGAAGAAGCCAAGGTGACACACAAAGAACACACGTACACAACTTCCAACATTGTAGCTCTGACCCTGAGGAGTGGCAGCAGTCACACACACAACGTGTAACAATCACTGAAAGCTAACACAAACTGTAAATCACATGACTTGTGTAAACAACAAGTGCCAAGGGGAATCCTGAATGTGTCCCATCAGCGTTTGCCCACATCCCCAGCCCTGACAACAAAGACAACCTGGGATGACAACCTCATGAACATTAGTTTGCCATGCACCCACATCACGGAGAAACCAGGTCCAAGATGCTGGATGAACACAGAACAACTCAGCAAGCATCACAAACAGGAACATCCCTAGGGACACAGCCTGTGTAGGAAAAGGGAAGGGAACACGCACAGACATGCTTACACAACACACAACACGGGTCCACGCAATGTCACCGGATTACACACTGCCATGAGGGCACTCCACTCCTGTGGAAGGTCCGCTGTGCCAAACCTTGTCTGTGCACGACTCAAACATGTCAGCAGAACACTCCGTCAGTGAGTCAACAACTACAACACACAGAAGGCTCTGCTCACATCAGCCTGGGTATGGGAGTGTCACGTCAGTCATCTGCATACACCCAAAACACGTGGCAAGCCAGTTGCACTGTATACACAGATGAGTCCTTCGACATTGATGTGCAAAACTGCATGTCCAGTGGAGATGGGCACACAGTCAAGGAAATCGGAACATTGAACAGTGGTAAGCCCACCAGATGCGCATCAGTGTAAGACAAAGATGTTAATTTACAAATGCAAAACGTACATCCCTGTGTCAAATGCTGAACATTACACCCTCAGACTGCAGCAAAGGATGCCATAGATCCAGACTACAACAGGACACATATCCCATGGACCACATGGAGTCCATCACAGCAACACTTCATTTTCCTGCTATGAACACTATTACAACTGCAAATGCATGATGATACTCATCTACATCATGTACATCCGAAGAAAAACCACAATTAAACAAAAAGAGCCTTTATTCAGCAAATGTTAAATTAAAATTTGAAGTCCAAAAGAAACTAAGGCCAATGGCCAGTCCAAAATCCATGTCCCAACAGGGTGACAAGTGACAAGTGGTCACCCATTGCTTGCCTGCACTGGTACAGGCAGGGGATGTCCCCCTTGGAGGGGCATACAAGGGGCAGGCCAGGCACCGCAGGGACAGGATCAGGGGATGGCAGAGTGAGGCAGTGAAGGGGTGGTGGGTGCAGGAGTGTCACCGGCAACTGCAGTGGAGGTGTCTGACTCAGGGGGGGCCGGCACCACCATGGTATACAAGTCAGTTGGTGTGGGTGCTGCAACCACTGCAGTGAGCTCATCTGATATAGTGGACTGGGTCCCCACTGCAGTGCCCGAGTCAGACGGGGTGGTTGTGGACTCCACTGCAGTGCATGACTCCAAGGGAGTGGAAGGGTGGGCAGATGAGGTGGGCAGGACAGAGGGTGGGGACCCGGTCCCCACACCAGTGGCACTAACAGGCAGAGTGTCTGGGTTGGGGGTGGAAGAGCAAGTGGCAGGGGGAGAGGGCCTAAGCAGTCTGGGGATGTGGTATTGGTGTGTGGGGGAACCTGGGGCAGGGTGTGGCGGGGGAACCTGTGGAGTGGTGGCCTGGGGGATGGAGGAGAGAGACTGGGTCGTGGAGCTGCGTGGTGGTGGAGGTGGGGTCTTGCTCTTCCTGGTCCGGGGGGACTTCCAAATGGGGTCCTGTGTCTGCCTGCACCTGGGGGAGGGTGTCCGGGGGCGAGGGGCACTCCCCTCTGTATGGGTGGACTTCCTCTTCCCCCGGTATGCTGGATCAGCAGGATCAGAGGGGAAGAGGCCGAGGTCACACAGGAAGATCTGCTGTGTAGGTGGGGTAGCAGGTGAGGCAAGGGAAGGGGTCTTGGAGGGAGAGGATTTGGAGGACTGCGGAGTGACTGTGGATGCCTGTGTGTGTGTGTGTTCCCCATCCCCTGTGTGTGTGGTATCAGTCCCCTGAGGATGCTTGTGTGCATGTCTTGCCTTTCTCTTGGGTGTGTCTGTGCTGCTCGTGTCTGTGTGTTTGGGTGATTGTGCAGGTGTGCATGTGCTTTTGACAGGTAGGGTGGCAGGAAGTGTGGATGGGGCAGAGGTGGGAGGGGTGAGGGACTGTTGGAGAAGGGACACTGCTGCCGTCAGGGAGGAGTCCATGGACTTATTGCTCCTCTGTAGGGCAGACATACCCGTCGAGATGCCCTCCATGAATGACACCAGCTGTGTCAACAGAGTGGTGTGTGCATGGAGGACACTCAGCATTGCTGTCTGCCCTACATGGAGCTGCCGAAGGAGGTACATAGACTCCTCACTCAGGGCAGCAGGGGACACAGGGGCAGGGGGTGCGGTGCCTGGCATGAAGGAGACACGCTCCCAAGCACGGGAGCCTCCAAGGACCTCAGGAATGGGAGCCAATGGGAGGGCGGTGGTGGTGGTGGTGGCGGGGCCAGACAGACTAGCTGGCCTTTGATGGCTGCTGAGACCCGCCTCCACAAGGGAGTCATCCTCCGAGCTGCTGTGGTCCTCAGCTGAGGTGGATGGTGCTGAGGACTCCTCGGTGTGGCTCCCCTCGCCCTCCGTGCCACTGGGTCCCTCTGACCACTTGTCGGACGCTGACCCAGTCTGGCTCCGCTGCTCCTCCTGGTCCGTGGAGCTATCCCCTCCTGTGGCCGTGGATGTATCTGCAAACAATTAGGGAAACAGACAAACATCAGTCACCTGCACTGACCGCACACACCACAGTAAGTACAGCACATCACAGAGCAAGCCCTGGCATCCTTAGTTGAACATTGCCTAAAGTCCTCACACAGATTCGGGGAAGCCAATTGTCAGTCTGATGGTCAACCATGGGACTCACACCCCTCCTGCCCTTACAACCATCTGTCCGGTGCCTGTCTGATGGTAAGACCCCAGTGTGGACACATGCACCACCTACACAGTTGATGGACATTGCAGGGAACACAGTGAAGTATGTGAACATGCACACAACACATCTCTTGCCACTGAGTCGTCAGTGCAGGTGTCCGGATGAAGGGATGGCCAGAGTCTAAATAGAAATGCATGTGATGCATACCAGCACCACACACCATGATGCACCCATGTCCGGATAGTCAATGCCACAATGGGGTGCATGTTGCACATGTCACTCCCCTGCAGGATCAGTCTTATGAAGTTGAATGCCATGACACAGGCATGCATGCAAAGTCATACATCACTGTCTCCAGTCACATGGCCATGGCAGCCAGCCAACAATAGTCTGCACTGTGTCACAATCCTAGGACATGCGGAATGCAAGTTATGTAACTGACAAGTGCACATGTCCATCCCCCAAAAACCACATCATCAGAACTACTATTTGTCCACGTCATACCAATTGGACATATGGGGGACATGAAACACAACTCCCTGAACATGAGCACCTCACAGTGTGCTGTGAATGAAAAACAGCTGCCTGAAAGTCACAGTCGCATACACCTGTGTGCACAGTCAAGTGATCAGACACCTATAAGTCACAGAAGTATCGTCTATCATGGTCACATCTCCGCTGGCATTCTGAGCCCTAACCGATAAACATACCAGTAGTCCTGACAACGAGGACACAGCACAATGACACAGAGGCAGACACCTGAGGGAACATTTTACTGATCACAACATGCCAGATGATACACGGGAGTGGGAGTACAGAGCGTATTGTATGCCCTGGAGTAGGCATGACTGTCCAGCTCCACCTGTAAGAGGGATGAGTCCTGGACAGTAGGCAGGTGGCTAAGCATGTGTGACACACTTGATACACATACTCCTGAGGCCCAAACATTGTTCCCACCGGCAGCATGGGTGTGTGCCAAATTCCCCAGGGACATGTGGTGATTCAGATCAGCAAGTGGACCACATATCAAAGTTACACCCAGATGAATCCCACAACATAATCACGGGAACAAATGCTGTCCCCCATCTTGAGCAAAGCTAAATGCAATGACACAGTCCCCAAGTGACACAATATCCTGACTGTAAGGGCCACAAATATGCATATCAGAGGAGAAGTGGGCATGTCACAAATGAGGGACATGGATCCTGGAACACATGACTGATGTACTGTGGAAGTTTAATCAGGCCAGAGGAGGGCACATAGCATGTCAGACAAAGTGCACAGTGCAGTCATGGACTCACCCCCTCCTTGCTGCTGTCTGGCCTTCAGCTGCCCATCCAGGTCAGGGAAGACCACCGCCAGGATCCGGAGCATGTGGGGGGTCAGGGTCCGGTGTCCACCCCTCCTGCAAGGAGGCGACAGCTTCAGCTGGACCCTTGCAATCCTCCGGGTCCAGCCCCGAAGGTCCTGCCACCTCTTCTGGCAGTTGCGGATCCTGCGCCTGTAGACCCCCACGGATCTTACTTCCCGGGCGATGGTCAGCCAGATTTCCTGCTTCTGGTGGGCATCAACCTGTGAGGATGACAAAGTGAAAAGGCCATTACTACACATGCAACATATCCGTGCATCACACAGTTGGATATACATGTCTCAATCACAGGGGCATATGATGTACATAGGCAGTGCAACAATGGCTATGAACAGTTTGCCAGCAGTTACTAGATGGAATCATTGCATGGGGAGTAAACCTTATTGGAATGCACTGTTACTGCACTGTACCTGTTCAGTGCATGTAACTACACACTTTGGGGTGTGACAACTACTCAGTGAGCATGCTAGCCAGTGGTGTGCACACTGTAAGTCCTGCTAGTCAGACAACATGCACAATTAGTAAGGCAGTGGACAGCACACTCACCTGCTCCCCTGGTTTCCCATACAGCTTGCTGTACTGTGGAAGGAGGCTGTCCAGCAGGGCCTGGTTTTCCTCAAGGCTGAAGGCTGGGGCTCTCTCCACAGTACGTGCCATTGCAGTAGCCAGAGGATGCAGAGACAGCAGCAGTGTTGGTAGCAGATGTCGTCCTGGAGCATGTAGTGCAGGCAAGTGAGCTCTCAGGGGAACAGCCAGCATTATATGTGTGCTGCAGAGGCAGATCCTGTCCCATGTGCCCAAAGTGATAGGTCCAAGTTGTTTGCATCTTCTGAATCTGACCAATCCATGGAATAGCAGCACTAATACACGCCCACAGCATCCTTCAAATCTTCAACTTCATGACATCCATGATTTTCCAACATTGTTGTGGCTGGCCAACTGAATTCACTGCATCAGACTCGTTGGAGCCACAAAAACGCATCCGTTGCCATGCCAGACCCCAGCCAATGCGTGCGCACCGTTCGGTCCATTGCTGTACAACGAGTATTTCGGGATACAATGCATACCCGCACACATCATATGCAATGGGCCGGCCGGGCGCACCGATCGGTCCATTGCTGAACAACTCGTACCCGCTCACAACAGATGCAATGGGCCGGCCGGGCGCACCGATCGGTCCATTGCTGAACAACGCGTACCTGAACACATCATATGCAATGGGCCGGCAGGGCACACAGATCGGTCCATTGATGTACAACGCGTACCCGCTCACAACAGATGCAATGGGCCGGCCGGGTGCACCGATCGGTCCATTGCTGTACAACGTGTATTTCGGGATACTACGCGTACCCGCACACATCATATGCTATGGCCAATACGTGCGCACTGATCGGTCCATTGCTGTACGACGCGTCCCTGTACAGGTCACTCGCATATGTCACCATGCTTGTCACTGGTGAACGTATGCCAGCAACATATACTTGCCAGGGACTCAGGGGCACACCTACAACACCACAGCCTGTCCGCACTGTATCATAAGGCATGTAAGGCTGCATTACTGGTTTCTGTGTATGGGTGTCAACATGTGGTCTTTGGGGTGGCACTTGGGAGCAGCCACTCCTAGGCTGTGCACGTTTCATGGGGACATGATCCTGTGTGTGTTGTGCACATGACCACTGTGATGTGCAACTGTTCATTTCAGAGCATGTGGCATGGTCACATTTCCAGGTTGTGTATGTGTAGGCCATGTCACATACCCCCAGAGTCCCATGTGGGAAGCTATGTACGTCACAGGGTGACACATTGCCACAATAGTGATGGCCCTCCACAGTCTGTGTGCATGTTGTGTTTACAATGTCTCTGATTCCATGTGTACAATGGGAGACAGTCTCCACATCCACGTTGTTTGTGCATGGACTTTGATGTTGTGCGTGTGTGTGTCACAGACGTCCATGTCTGTCCTGCAGAGGCAACAGGGGCCACTCCCTGTGGGAGTCATGGTTGTTTTGCTGGCGTGTATATGATTCGCCATGTCATGTCAGTGTCCATGTGGCAAGACAGGGTCCCTGGGAATCTACCTGTCAATGAGCTGTGATGCCTGTGGTGCATCTGTCCAGACATGTCACTGTGGTGTGTGTTTGGAACGTGACAGCAGTAAATGGGTACTGTGACACAGCCTAATGATTTTACATTGCAGAACCTGGAACTTGTTGTGAAGACATGTAGAACTGTGCTGTTAGATGTTGGCCATGTAGATGCCATATCTGTCCATTCTGAACGGCACACACATCATGTACTTGTGTCTCGTAATAATGTGTCATGTGATATTGAGTATGGTCAATGGCACATATGTGGGGTGACTGACAATCTTTCTTTCTTCACCTATGCACTGCAGGGCACCAGCTGTCCATAGACCATTTCCAGACCTTGCAACGATTGTGGAACATGACTGCATCCGACAGTACCGGTTCAACAGGGTGCAGATCGAGGACTTATCAGTGCAGTTGGCCCCACATTTGCAACCTGGCCAGCCATACCCTACAGCGCTGACCCCAAGGTGAAGGTGATGGCAGCCCTACATTTCTTTGCCACCGGTACCTTCCAACACACTGTGGCGACTGCTGGTGGGATGTCACAGACTATGTTCAGCCATGTGGTACACGATGTTTTGGAGGCTATGTTGAGGAATCTGAACTAGTTCATCTATTTCCCCAAACGTCGACAACTCACTGACGTTAAGAGTGACTTTTATGCCCTGGGGAGGATGCCACATGTAATTGGCTCCATTGATGGGGCACATGTGGCTTTGGTACCACCACAGGCACATGAGCAGGCCTACCGTAACCGCAAACACTACCATTCGATCAATGCGCTGGTGGTATGTCTTGCAGATATGACCATCACACATGTGTGTGCCCGTTTCTCCGGTTCTGCTCACGATGCCTACGTGATGAGGAGTAGTCGCATCCCCAGGATGATGTCACAGATGCCGAACCAGCGTGCCTGGCTTGTCGATGTGTACTGACTTTGTTACATTGTGTGTGTTCTGCTATGTTGTATTCCGCCCACTTTTCGACCTCAGCTAATGTGCAATTGTCTGTCTGTAGGTGACTCCGGATACCCCAACATGCCGTGGTTGCTGACACCCCTCAGGAACCCTGTGACACCAGCCCAGATGCGCTACAATGAGGCACATGGTCGGACCAGGAGAGTGATCGAGCGGACCTTTGGTCTCCTGAAGAGCCGCTTCCGCTGCCTGGACAAGATAGGAGGGGCCCTCCCATATGCCCCAGCAAAGGTGTGCAAGATTGTCATCGTCTGCTGCATGCTCCATAACCTGGCAGTGCGGAAGGAGTTGCCTCTCATCCTGGATGACGATGACCAACGTCCGCCACCTGTGGAGGATCCTGGCCTGGACCACGATGCCAGTGATGATGATGATGATGATGGTGATGTCCGCACACAGCTCATCACCAACTTCTTCAGCTGAATGTGAGTATCCAGGGAGATGTAATGTGAATGATGTGAGTTTGCATGATATGTGTGGGTGGTGCTCTGGTGTTGTTTTGGTGTGGCCATGTTCCACTTGACTGGATGCGTGCAGCAATGTGTCCTTACAGGTAGTCTCTACTCCCCAACAGTGTTGACATGCTAACTTGGTTTTGTGTAGGTATCTTGTGACATGTATTGGGCATGAGTATTGCAGTTCTGTCCTGTTCTTCACTGCTTTTGACTATGTGTCATGTATGTCCTTCACAGGGTGCTTACAGAGTTGTTTGGTCAACTTGGATCCCCCAACACCATGATTCAGGTTTCAGGGTGGCAGCAGTCGTTTCCCTACAGGTGATGTGCCACACACCCCTGGACCTCATATCTTCTGCACTTGTTGACTGTGTGGCCACTGCCACGTGGGATTACCTTGCATTTGTAGTGGAAACAACATGTTACAAATGTGTAATAAACCTGTGCTTCACTTTGGGATGTGCGTTGTCTGTGGTCACACATCTGACTGACATTTGCTTACTGCACCTGTGGGCTAGTTGACACAGACTCTGAATAGGTGTGGTGTCTGTGCATTCCACAGTATTTCCTTGCAACATCACTGTAGGCGATGAGTCCGATGGCCCTGGTGTCTCTGTGTTGTGTAGCCCTAGTGGTGTGTCTCCCTCATATGTGTCATGTCACCATGACTCACATGACGGTGTTGTACTTGCTGTAGCAGTTAGCATACACAGTATAATTTAGCAGATCATCATCACCATAACAGTATCCACATTTGAATAACAACAGAGGCAAGTATGGTGTACTAGTGATTTTATTTACAGAAATGTGTGTGTGTATAGTGCACAGGATGGTGGGTGCTGTACATTTGGATTGTGATCCAATGTTCCCATATGAGTTGGAAGTCTTTGTAGCAGAAATGTCCTGAGTGAAGTCCACAGTCATATGATACATTAGTCCAACTTGAACTCCCCATGTCATGTGGGAGAGTAGTGTTGCATTTGACAGGGTGAAAAGTTTGCACACAAAGGAGAATTTCCGGAACAGGTGTTGGCTTCCTGGGGGATGTACGTGGCCATCAACCTCTCAGTTTTCCTTCCTCGGACGACCCCTCTTCTTTGGGGGGACCCTCACGTGCAGGCTGCTGCGGTGCAGGGAAGTCTCCGCCAGAGTCCTCCTCCCTCCCTGTGGCGGTGTCAATTGTTGCAGCACCAGATGTTGTGGGCACCCAGGGAGGTGTGGCCATGTTGGTGCTAATCTGGCAGAGGCATGTCAATATGTCCCTATGCACCGCTGTGAGTTCTTGCAATGTGTCCCACTTGGACTCCATGCCAGACATGTGTGTCTCCACACGGGACATGTGGGAGTCCAAGCGGGCATGATGGGCAGCCTGCTGCTGTTGTATGTCCTTGAGGATCCCCACTACCTGTCTGACCTCTCCGGTGCTATTCTGGTACGCATCAGCGATGCGTGCCAGTTGTGGGTCATCATGCAGTCCAGACCCCTCTGCAAGCAGCGACCTATGTCTACCACCCCTCCCACCACCCCTGGTGACACGTGCAGGACCTGCAGTGGCACGCACGGGTGACCCGAGGCCTCCTTGGGGGTTGTTAGTGGTGGTGTTGTCCGTTGCTCCATGGTGTGCCTGGGGCCCTGTGCTGCTGTCATCGGTGGTCCTTGGTCTGTCTGTGTCGGTGGGGTGGTCTGTGTGTTGGCAGTTGTTGGAGGGGTGGGTGCAGGGGGTGCAGATGTTGGTCCTGCTGGTGCTGCATGATGACTCACACCGGAGGTGCCAGGTAGGTCTTCGCCATCCGAGGAGGGTAGAGGCTGTTCCACACCAGTGAGCTCAGTGTCCCCCGGAGCCTGGGACAGGGACTCCTCCTCACCTGCTGCTGTGTCCCTATCATCATCACCTGTATTTGGAAGAGACATACATTGTATGTTATGTTTCTGCAGACATCAATGATTCACACACCTGACAGTTGTGACTGTACCTCTGGATGCGGGCATGTACATTGCATTGTCCTAAGTTGTCACAGTAAGAGGTTGATTTTGGTGTGGCACATTGTCCTGCATACCTGGGGCATTTCAATGTGAATGTTGAGGTGTGTGCATGGCCAGCATTGGTTGTATTTGGTGGACATCCGGCCATCCTTCTCCACCTAGCCCAGTTATCCCGCCATGAAGCATGCCACCCTTGCAGTGGGTTCAAGTTGACTCTCAGGATGTCAGGCAGTGTTGTCTTGCTGTTCGTTGTTGCACAGTTGCCAGCAGGGCCATGTGCTCCCCACAGCAGTGCCCAGTGTCAGCCATCTTGTCAGTCCTTATCCACTCCCTGTGATGTGAGCATGGTTCAGAGTGGAGTTGATGGGCCAATTGTGAGGGTGAGCAATATCTGTGACTACAACTCCCATCATGCTATTGCCTACACCCCCCTTCCCAGCGTGCCCATACTTCCTTCCTTTTGAGTGGACTTCACTGTGTGTGAGTGTGACAGCTATGGCAAGATGGCTGACAGTGGTGTCTTGCTGTTGGTTGGTGCACAGTTCCCAGCAGGGCCTTGTGCTCCCCACAGCTGAGGGCAGTGTCAGACATCTTTGAAGTGGCTTTTCACTCCCTGTGAGGTGTGCATGCTTCAGTGTGAGCTTGCCGGGCCATGTGGGTGGGGGATGTTGAGCTGTGATTACCACTCCCATTATGCTATTGCCTACAACCCCCTTCCCAGCATGCCCATACTTCCTTCCTTTTGACTCTGCTTCCCTGTGGGGTAGTGTGCCTGTGCTGACAGGGAGGCTGACAGTGTTGTCTTTGCGTTTGTTTGGCTACAAGTCCCAAGAGTGTCCCTGTGCTTCCCACAGCATTACCCAGGGTGGTGGTTGTTTGTGGGATCTTCATTTGGTGTGTGAGGCATTGCATTCTCCCAGGTGGGTTCTGTGGAGTTTGTGTTGAGGGGGGGTGTGAGGAGAGCTGCTTGTGACTATGGTCAGTGCTGTGAGTCCTCCTTCCCACCCAGCCAGATATCCCACCATGCAACATGCTTGCATTGCAGGGAGTGCAAGTTGGCTTTCAGGATGTCAGGCAGTGGTGTTCTGCTGTTTGTTGGTGCACAGTTCCCAGCAGGGCCATGTGCTCCCCACAGCAGTACCCAGTGTCAGCCATCTTGTCAGTCCTTATCCACTCCCTGTGATGTGAGCATGGTTCAGAGTGGAGTTGATGGGCCAATTGTGAGGGTGAGCAATATCTGTGACTACAACTCCCATCATGCTATTGCCTACACCCCCCTTCCCAGCATGCCCATACTTCCTTCCTTTTGAGTGGACTTCACTGTGTGTGATTGTGACAGCAATGGCAAGATGGGTGACAGTGTGGTCCTGTTGTTTGTTGGTGCCCAGTTCCCAGCAGGGCCTTGTGCTCCCCACAGCAGTACCCAGTGTCAGCCATCTTGTCAATCCTGTTCCACTCCCTGTGTTGTGAGGATGGTTCAGAGTGGTGTTGATGGCCCAAATGTGAGGCTGCCCATTATCTGTTACTACGAGTCCCATCATGCTCTTGGCTACACTGACTTCACCAGCATACACTGGATTCCTTCCTTTCTGTGAGCTTCCCTGTGAGGTGGTGTTCTAGTGGTGGGAAAATATCTGACAGTGTTTGTTGTTTATATTTGTGCCACTGCCTATCTGTATTTGGTATTGGGTTTGTACATGTCATGACACAGTTACTTGTCACTATGACATGGCATGTATTGTGTTTATCTGACTAACATACACTTCTTGGGATGATTATCTTTTGGTTGCTATTGATTTGCTAGGGGTGCATGGTTTGACTATCCCCTTGACAGTGATGTGTGTGTATTGGCACCCAATATTGTGTACATTAGTTGTGTACTCACCAGGCTCTGGGATGTTTGTTAGTCCATATACACTCACTGGTGGTAGGATGGCCCGCACCTTCTCCTCCCAGGGCCTGAGGTATACTGGTTTGGCAGGAGGGCCACTGCCGGTGTGCTAGCTCAGGAGGTAATCTTTCTTCAGTAGGTCCCTGACCCTCCTGCGCACATCATACCACCTGTTCTGGATATCTTCCTTTGTGCGCAAACATGGTGATTGTGCATTGACCCTGTCGACGATCCTCACCCACATCTTGGTTCTTTGCGCCATGGGGGTCTGTTGGACCAATGTACCAAACAACTGTGGCTCTACCCTCAGGATCTCGTCTACCATGACTTCCAATTCACTATCTAGGAACTTTGGATTCTTCTTTGGGGGCATGGTGATTGGTGGTGGTGGTGATTGGTGTGTGTGTGTGTGGAAGTGAGGGTGTGTGAGTGTGAGTTTTGCTGGGTGTGTGTGTGAGGGTGCTATATGTAGAGGTGCTGATGGTGTGTGGCTTGTGTGATGGATGAGCTGTGAGTGTGTCTGTGGTTGCTGTCTGATGGTGTTGTGTGCTGGCAGGTCGGTGGCATTTGCAAAGGATCATGGTAGGGATTTGTGGCCTTTATGTAGGTGGAGTTGGGGGTGTGTCCTTGTTCCATTTTTTTCACCCCCTGTATTTATTGGCTTTATCATTGCTTGTTTGGCCCTCTTTTTTTGTATTTTTTCATTTGTGATTATTGTGCATGTAGGAGTCGTTCTTCTGACCGAGTAGGATGTTGCAGTTGTTTCGTGCGCGCCTCTCCGAGTCGTTCCCGCTGTGTTTCAGCTCAGTTTCATATGCGATACAAAAGGGGATGATGGACGGAACGTTTGAACCAATCAAACACTCACCCCCAGTCAACTGATCTGGGTTTAATCCATCATCATTCTTTAGCTCACTCCACCACCCCAGTTCAGACATGGCCATATGCAAATCAGTCTGACCCTGTGCCTCATGGGAACAGTCCAGCCCGAACTGCCAAGCCATGTCTTCCCTGGACCGGAAACAAGCATCCTAGACCGGTTTCTGGCATTTCAGCCGTCATCAGCCAGGCTTGCTTGAATCCAGTGGCAAAGTGAGCAAGGGACCCACGTCTTGGCATGCCCCCGCCAACTTAGGGCGAACAAAGCGATACAAAAGGGGATGATGGACGGATCGTTTGAGCCAATCAAACACTCACCCCCAGTCAACTGATCTGGGTTTAATCCATCATCATGGCGGGGGCATGCCCAGACATGGGTCCCTTGCTCACTTTGCCACTGGATTCAAGCAAGCCTGGCTGATGACGGCTGAAATGCCAGAAACCGGTCTAGGATGCTTGTTTCCGGTCCAGGGAAGACATGGCTTGGCAGTTCGGGCTGGACTGTTCCCATGAGGCACAGGGTCAGACTGATTTGCATATGGCCATGTCTGAACTGGGATGGTGGAGTGAGCTAAAGAATGATGATGGATTAAACCCAGATCAGTTGACTGGGGGTGAGTGTTTGATTGGCTCAAACGTTCCGTCCATCATCCCCTTTTGTATCGCTTTGTTCGCCCTAAGTTGGCGGGTGCATGCCCAGACCTGGGTCCCTTGCTCACTTTGCCACTGGATTCAAGCAAGCCTGGCTGATGACGGCTGAAATGCCAGAAACCGGTCTAGGATGCTTGTTTCCGGTCCAGGGAAGACATGGCTTGGCAGTTCGGGCTGGACTGTTCCCATGAGGCACAGGGTCAGACTGATTTGCATATGGCCATGTCTGAACTGGGGTGGTGGAGTGAGCTAAAGAATGATGATGGATTAAACCCAGATCAGTTGACTGGGGGTGAGTGTTTGATTGGCTCAAACGTTCCGTCCATCATCCCCTTTTGTATCGCTTTGTTCGCCCTAAGTTGGCGGGGGCATGCCCAGACGTGGGTCCCTTGCTCACTTTGCCACTGGATTCAAGCAAGCCTGGCTGATGACGGCTGAAATGCCAGAAACCGGTCTAGGATGCTTGTTTCCGGTCCAGGGAAGACATGGCTTGGCAGTTCGGGCTGGACTGTTCCCATGAGGCACAGGGTCAGACTGATTTGCATATGGCCATGTCTGAACTGGGGTGGTGGAGTGAGCTAAAGAATGATGATGGATTAAACCCAGATCAGTTGACTGGGGGTGAGTGTTTGATTGGCTCAAACGTTCCGTCCATCATCCCCTTTTGTATCGCTTTGTTCGCCCTAAGTTGGCGGGGGCATGCCCAGACGTGGGTCCCTTGCTCACTTTGCCACTGGATTCAAGCAAGCCTGGCTGATGACGGCTGAAATGCCAGAAACCGGTCCTAGAATGCTTGTTTCCGGTCCAGGGAAGACATGGCTTGGCAGTTCGGGCTGGACTGTTCCCATGAGGCACAGGGTCAGACTGATTTGCATATGGCCATGTCTGAACTGGGGTGGTGGAGTGTTTGATTGGCTCAAACGTTCCGTCCATCATCCCCTTTTGTATCGCTTTGGTCGCCCTAAGTTGGCGGGGGTATGCCCAGACGTGGGTCGCTTGCTCACTTTGCCACTGGATTCAAGCAAGCCTGGCTGATGACGGCTGAAATGCCAGAAACCGGTCCTAGGATGCTTGTTTCCGGTCCAGGGAAGACATGGCTTGGCAGTTCGGGCTGGACTGTTCCCATGAGGCACAGGGTCAGACTGATTTGCATATGGCCATGTCTGAACTGGGGTGGTGGAGTGAGCTAAAGAATGATGATGGATTAAACCCAGATCAGTTGACTGGGGGTGAGTGTTTGATTGGCTCAAACGTTCCGTCCATCATCCCGTCCATCATATGCGGCGTACGCGTCGGTCGCGGAGAGTTGTGCTTGTTCGGCTGGGTTTTATATGCGTGTCGGTCATACGGCTGGGGCTCCGTGCGAATCGGTCTGATTTTGCACGCATTGCATCGTACTGCTTGGGTCGGAGTTCGCGGGTCCGTTTCGTTCGGGTTGATTCCTGGTGCATGTCGGTCGGTTCAATTCGCGTGGTTTCCTGGGCGGATAGCTTGTTTCCGTATGGGTTGGTCGTTCGCCTTGAGTTCCGTACGAGTTGGTCGTGATTCACATGCATTTCATCATACTTCCCAGGTCGGGCAACGCCGGTACGTGTCGGTCGGACTAGAATCCCGTACCGAGTCGGTCGGGTGGTTTTCCGGCCCAAATCGGCCCCTTAATGTGTTTGAGAAACAGGACAACTTTACTCTCCTGATAACATGCATTGGTGTAAAATGCATTTGGAAAAAACTAAACTATCAATGCATCTAACAAAATAAATTAGGCATCTTCCACCTACTTTGGGAGCGTTGAAACATGGGGATCCTGTGAAATATGGAGGTCATCTCCCTCGATATGCCATGAATTAAGCACTACGTTTACAGTTTTAGGCAGGCCACTTACAGATCATCAACATCATGCGTTTAAGTCTAGTTCGATTAACTGAAGCCAACAAGCCCATCAACATTAAATGCATTAGAGGTAGTCCCCAGAGCAAGATGGCACCGGTGTGAGATGCGAGCTCGCGTAGCTCCCCTCTGCGATACTTCCCAACGAGGAAAAGAAGCGCTGTGTCAGATACCAGAGCATGCTGTCCGGTTTTCATTTCCATGAACTCTGCAGGTGAGGCGTGCTCAGAGATGAATCGCGACTCCACCTGAACCTCCAGGCAGCTGTCGGCATCGCGTTAAACGCTTCCCTGTTGCTGCTGTGGTTCTGACGCTTCCTGCTGCGGCTCAGGGTCAAAACTGCTAAAAATCCGAGAATGCCCGGCCGTGGGGCCAAGAAAACGGGTGCGGCCACCGGCTCATCGGGCGGACTCCCTGCCTCCTCGCTGGACGCTGGTAAGGTGACGAGGGGGGGAAACTATGAAGGGGCTCCTGATAGAGTAAATGTTAAACCCAGTAATTGGGATAGTGGCACAAGGACTCGACCTGGCAAAACTGGCTTACAAGGAGACTCAAGGGGGTCCCAATCCCTAATCCCCACCTTATTCTCTGGCAGTAATAAAGGTTATTCCACGGACCTTAAAGAGTGGAGTCTGAACAGGGGGGCTGGGGCAAACACTGCTAGCCTGTGGGCAGAGAGAAGGGCGGACGCCCCCCTCCCTTTGCAACAGAATGAAGTTGAGGTCCCAAGCAATTCTAACATACCTCAGAAGGAAGTACCAATCCAAAGTACCGACCCCCATCTCACACCAAAGGCAGGCAAGGGGACACTAAATGATGTAGCTTGACCTACGGTTACGGAGTACGAAGGCACCACTGGTGACGGTCCTAACGGTGAGGGTCCAGATCATGGCACGGTTATACAGGTACAGCTGAGGGATGCCCACCTTGAATCCCAGCATACTAACCAGCCTGCGACACTTGTTCACCAGGAGACACATGCTACCAACACCACGTCGACCGCCTCGGAGGCTGTCCTGGGTCAGTGTGGGGCTATTAAGGAGCCACTCCCAATGTGCTAAACTAAATCTCCCGACATTGGGGAGAAATTCTGCTCACTTAGAGACAAGTCAGACCTTTCTAACCTGAAGGATTCGTCACCTTCCCTGAGAGATGAGCTAGCCTCATATTTGTCCTCCAGCGATGCTCCAGATAAGATCACCTGCTTAACCCAACGTAAGGTTTCCGGGAAGGGCATGCGGGAGAAAAAAAGAAGAATAAGAAAAGGGGAACCACGGTGAAGTCTCCAATGCCAGTAGTAAAGACACCTCGACAGGAAATCTGTATTGGGACTATTCAGCTACACAGCTGGTCTACTCGGGAGAGGAACCCAAAGGAACTCCAAAAGAACTTAAGGGGGCATCATCAGGCACGCCCCTACAATCCTTAACCCTGGAGGGATCATTGGAAGTAATCCTTCAGACGATCAAGCAGGTCCAGGAAGAAGCCAGGTGTTTGAGTTAGCGGGCCAGGCTAGCCACAAAAAAACTACATGGAACTATTAAAAAGATCAACAAAACTTGTTCAGACATTGCTGGTAGAACCACAATGGTAGAGGAATGGACTGAGCACCTGGAAACAGAAGTCAACGCTATGAAACTTTAGGAACCCTCACGTGAAGCAACTATGGCCGATGTCCTCTGCAAGCTTGAGGATCAGGAGAATAGACAGAGGCGTAACAACTTGAGAGTATTGGGAGTGCCCGAGGGAACTGAAGGCTCGGATACCATAGCTTACATTGTATCTTTGTTAAAGGGTGCCTTCCCAGAAAAAACAAAGTGGGACTGGGAGGCGGAAATTCAACGTGCCCACAGGTTCCCCTTAATGTTAAAGAAACCCCGGCCCAACGAAGTAGGAAGACCTAGGGCGATCTTGGTCTACTTTGGGACCTTCCTGCTGTATCAAGGGATTTTCGAGCAAGCCCGTCCCAACGCGAAAAAGAACTTTGGGGAGGTATCGTTTTTTTCAGACCAGATTTTGCTCATGCCACGGTGGAGAGGCTTTGGCGGATGAGGCAATTGTTTAGCCCATTTCAACAGGTGGGGGCTGAGGTATACCTCTCTGAGGTATACCTCCAGAAACCTGCTCGTCTCAAAGTGATATACAAAGTGCATACCCATAGCTTACGTCAGAGATTGTGGCCCAGGAATATCTGAAAGTGATTAGCGGGGGCTCAGCAGCTAGAGTGTAGGTAATTTACTCTTATGAGGCATATGCTCTTCCTTGCTTGTTTATGTATTAGGTAACAGGCTCCCATTTTTTAGTGGGAAATGTCACCAGAGTTTAAAGCCTAGATGAGTTCCTGTGCACATTAACCGTAACAAGGCGTTTTGGATAAAACCTCTAAGTTTATCTGTGGAGGGGTTATGGGAGAGGAGCAACCGGGGATGCATGCTTTCACAGGTGTCATCATTCAGGCATGCTGCCTGATGGCTCAGTTGGAGGGGGAGGAGGGAGGGGACAATGGGTGGGGGGCACCAGTGGAGGGGTTGGATGGGCGCTACACAAGATGATAGAGGGTACAGTATCAAAGGAGGAGGAGCTGGAGGTCAGGGGGAGTGGTCCCTACTGGGTGGCCAGCCGTCAACATGGCAGGCTCGAAGTGTCTAAAAGAAACCTAGAGAAGAGGGGTGATGAGTAAGTTGAGAATTGCCTCTGCAAATATCTGCGGGCTGAATAATAAGCAAAAGCGGGCCAAGGTAGCCTTGGAAGTACAAGTCCTGGCGGCTGACATAATATGCCTCCAAGAGACTCATATTGAGGGGGCTCAGGTATCACTGCTAGACATACTAGGGTTCAACCTGGTCAGTTGTGCTTTCCAAAGCACTCGGACTTGTGGGGTGGCAATCTTGGCTAAAAGGGATCTTATTCAGTTTTTCACACAAACCCGTACAGATAGACTGGGGAGATGGGTTATCTCAGAATTTCGGTCCACTAGTGCAGTTTTACTTTGTGTTCCGTATACGGACCTATTTTAGATGATGCAGGCCTGTTTGACTGGATGACAAACAAACTGGTATCTCGGCCTTTGCCTATTGTTTTGTGTGGAGACTTAAACATCAATCTACCCACTAGCTGGTCGTGTGATGAGCAGTATAAGTACTATGGAAGGAAACCAAGGGTATTTCAGTCTCTCAAAGGCCTTTGTAAAGACCACATCCTGATGGATGTTTGACAAAGGAAGAGACCAACTGAACAGGGATATACCTTTTTTCCTTTCCTCATCAGTCGCACGCACAACTAGATTTTTTGTTTGTTTCATAGTCCATAAGCCAAGAGTGTGATATTGAAATCTACCCCTGGGTCATGTCCGACCATAATCCTCTTGTTTTTGTGATTTCAAAGGGGGGGCTCTGCAAAAAGGGCAATAATTGGAGCTTTGAGGGTGCACTATTGTTCAACAACGAATATCTCGGTCATATGAGGAGCTGGATACCATTATTCCTCAGAGAAAATTTAGGTAGCACGTCATTGGAGATCGTCTGGGATGCACTGAAAGCGGGGATTCGTGGAGAAACCCTGAAGTTCACATTGACTAGGGTGAAGAAAAAACATCAATTATCTAGATTCAATACATTCCCCCAGATTTGGTGAAGAAGAACAACTGGGTCTAGAGGGGAGTACTCCTTGGGAAATGATTTTAACTGCTATCTCCTCTCTGGCGACAGGGAAGGCAGCCGGGGTTGATGGTATACCCGTAGAATTTTATAGAGTATTCGTGCCAAAACTGAGGGATTGCCTAACTGGTCTGTTTATGCATACATTTGAAGGAAACAAGCCCCCACCTTCTTGGTCACATGCAAAGATTGTGATTTACCCAAAAAAGAATAAACCTGTAACCGAACTCGGGTGCTATAGACCGATTACATTGATTAATGGGGACTCCAAAATATATTCAAAGATTCTAGCCTCCCGACTGTCCCCAATCATTAGCAAGGTAGTAGCCGGGCGGCAACACGGGTTCATACCTGGGAGAAGCACTACGGACCACATTAGACATGTAATTACACTGTTCGATACAGCCCAGGTTGCGGGAGACCCTATGGCTCTGATTCTGCTGGACGCGGAGAAAGCTTTTCATAGGGTCTCCTGGCATTACATGTGGATTGTGTTAGAAAAGGTAAATATAGGTCCCGAGTTCCAGCAAGCTCTTAAGGCTCTATGGGGGATATTCACAAGAACGTGTGCTAAACATCTCCAGAAAATGTTAACGCAACTTTACACATCGCAGTCTGTCGCTGGAAAATAACCCCGTGTCAACCCGGAATTCACAACACGGCGGTACCATGCACTAGTCCTCCGAAAACATAGCCAATGTCCGCGAAACAACCACTGCGACCGAGTCAAAAATACAAACCCCAACACCAAAAAACATGCAATGAGCCCATTCGTGATGAGGAAATCAGCGATAAGCAGCACCAGGCCTGCCATGCACACACGGTAGGCGGGAAAATCACTACAAAAGGAGAAAAAACACACAAACACAAAATGACCAACACCGAAGCACCATGGAGGCAGCCGGAGCAGGCGCAGAGGACAAGCGGAACCCCACAAGCACCCCGGACGACCAGCCTGGGACCTCGGTGACAGAGAAGGGCAAGGACAAGAAGAAGAGGAAGACGAAGTTCAGTCCGCAGGAGAATAGGATACTGGTCACGGAAGTGATAGAACACCATCAACAACTGTTCGTCGCCTCCAATGTGTCATTGGGCACCAAAAATGGATTATGGCGGTCCATCGTGGACAAGGTGAATGCCGTCGGAGAGCACAAGAGGTCAATGGATGAGGTCAAGAGGCGATGGATTGACATCAAGCGCAAGACAAAGAAGAAACTCGCAGGCAACCAGAAGGCAGCAATGCAGACTGGAGGTGGGAGCCCAGCGCCACAGCTGGAGCTGGATGACATGGAGGTGCTGGTGTCGACAGTCATCAGTGTGGAGACCGTGGCAGGAGTCGGGGCACCGGACACTGCTCAACATGACACAACACAACGGCAACAGGGTGAGTAACCACCAGGTACTGGGGGGACGGGGGGAGATGGCCACAATGGCACACATGCACAACCAAGCAGAGCACAGTGCACACCCACAATGACTCTGGATCATGGCCCTGAACTACACACTGTCACAATGTACATTGCCATGCTGTCTGAATGTCAACATGTACCATGCAGCCACATACATGTGGACACATTGTAACACAGCATCGCCCCTTCACATTGCAGGGGCACCGTCAATGCCACCGGCAGAGCAGTCCCAGCCACTCTTCACTGATGATGAGGAGGACACCACCAGCATTGACAGCCAAGCCCTCCAAGACATCATGGAACTCATCCGCCAATCACCTCCAGGACCAGGGCAGCCCAGCTGCATGGAGGAGACCCCACCCACTCCACAAACAACCCAGCAGGAAGCACCCACAACCCCGGCTGTCTCCCAAGACCCCCACAAACAACACATGGTCTTCCAACACCGTGTGTTGGAGGGCCAGAGGGAGATGGCTGAGCAGGTGCAGGTGGGGTTTGACCTCATGGCTACCAAACTCGACACCATCCATGGGTGTCTGAGTCCCATCAGGGACCACCTCCAGTCCCTAACGGACACCCACAGGCCGCTCCATGGTCTCCAACGAGCCCTGGCTGACATCGCTGGAGTCATGACTCGGAGACAAGAACACCTGTCTGCTCAGAATGGCTCCAGCGATCTCAGCCGTGAGATGGCACACATGCGGAGGCTCATGGAGGACATGGTGCGGATGGAGGCAGAAAGGATGGCAGCCACCGCTGCACATCAGCGAAATGTAGCTGGGATCTACCATGCCCTGCATGTCCTCATCATGGCATTGCTGCCACAAGGTGTGGCGCAGATGAATGCTGCTGCCCCTATACCATCCACATCTCTGCCCCCTGGTGTGTCCGTGCCTCACAGTGTGGCAGACATTTCCACTCTGGCACCTGATGTGTCACTGCCACACAGTGCGGCTGACAATCCACCTCTGACCCCTGATGTGTCAGTGGCACACAGTGCTGCAGCTGGAACTGCACCACCCACAGGTGGGGCAGGGCACACATCTGAGGATGAGGATGTGCCTGGCTTTGGGATCAGAAGGAGGCACTAGCATTCATTTCAGCCACCTGGCCTGTTGCTCCTTGGTGCCGCACATGGCCCCATGACCTTCCACTGACCCCCGATACACTCTGCGGCACTCACCTTGGACCGCGACATGGACTGCCATATTCTGTTTGGTGACCAATGAGACAGCGGCCAGACTGCAGACTGTACTCTTCCTCTGTACTTGTCATTCCCCGATGGACTCTGGCTGGCCCTCCATGGGCCCATATTGTGAAGTGGGGTTGGCATGGCCCTGTACTGCTCCAGCTGCTAAACTCCACTGGATGTGCAATAAACATTCAGAAACGCACTGCTGTGTCATGTCTTTCATCATTCAAGTTTGAATGTGTGGATGTATGTAGGGTCAGTGATTCCCCCTAACATCAATGATGCTCATCTAGTGGGATTCCAGTCACAGTGTGCTACGTTGTCGATTGCTTTCCAGGTGCCGTAGACACTACAACAGGGACACACACATTAGTCACTTCCTTGCCCGGACATGGACTGCACCACGCCCGGAGCCCCCGAGTCATTGTTGCAAGCCCTGTGCTGGCCCGGCGTACGCCAGGCCAGACCACTCCACTTACGCTCCGAGGGGGGCCACATAACCACATGTCGCAGGTCTACATGCTAGTGGTCTTCAGGTCACTGGTCTAGTTGTCAGCATGTCACGGCCACTCCCTGAGGGCAGGTTTGCACACACACCACACCCATCTGGCGCAGGCGTCACAGGCCATGTGACCCCGAGAATGTAAGGGGCCAGCAACATCACATTCCCCACTGCTGGAGGTGACTGGATGACGGACGTTCCACTGGGCTCAATCATGAAGGGCCCATGAGTTGTTGTGCACAGGGTTAGTGGCACCCGAGGCCTTGCAGCCGCACGGGCCTACCACCACGTGGCGCTGACTGGGGTTGCACAGGGTTAGTGGCACCCAAAGCTTTGTGGCCACACGGGCCTACCACCACGTGGCACTGACTGGGGTTGCACAGGGTTAGTGGCCCCAAAATTGCTGAGCGGGTGTGCAGCCTGCGATGATGACGTGTGCAGTGATGTGGTCTCTGCCATTGATGCCTCAGGACTCAGCGCCATATGTGGGACCTGCTGGGCCACGGTGCGGGTCCGCATGATGTGGAGCATGCCATGGTGGTGGGACCGGGGCATGGAGCTTGCACGGGCATGTGGTATGCCCACTGGTGGACACACCATTGTCGGCAGGTGAGCAGTGGGGCCTGGGTTCGCAAGGGCAGACAGCCAGCACTGGCCGACAGGAGGGGGTAGGGTGTGGCTGCATGTGTGCGCGGGGACGGACAGGCATTGTTGCCGTGTGCAGTGAGATGGACTCTGCCATGATTGACTCTTGCCTCGATTACAGATTGTAGACCTGGTGGCTTGCAGTGTATACTGGCACTTGGTTGGAGACACACCGGTGGCAGCAGGTGAGCAGTGGTGCCTGGGTGCGCGGGGCAGCAGCATCCCTCCTTCTCTCTCTCTCTCTCTCTCTCTCTCTCCCTTCCATTCCTTCTCTGTCTCTCTCTCTGCCTTCCATTCCTTCTCTGTCTCTCTCTCTGCATTCCTTTCCTTCTCTCTCTCTCCCTCTCTTCCTTTCTCTCTCTCTTTCTCTCTCTGCCTTTCTTTCCTTCTCTGTTTCTCTGTCTCTCGCTCCTTTGATGTGCGCATGACACACGTTCTGATTTTGTGCTTTATTTTCCAGGCTGTGACATCAGGATTATCCCGGACGGACCCGACAGGAGTCTTCCGCATTGGTGTTTTGTGTTGTTTTTCAATAAAGTTTTTGGTTGTTACTTCAATGATGAGTGACTGTTTCTCATTCTTCTGACCACACGTGTGTATTCTTGTTGTCATTGTGCGACATCATGCGCTTTTTGTGGCTCTTGTGTCGTGCACGGTATGTGTTTGTCAGAGGTGGGTCCTGGGGTGGGTGCCTGGGAGTGGGGGCGGTGGGTGTTGTGGCCCTCTTGGGTCTCCGAGCTGCATGATCATTGTATCCATGGCATCTGTGGGTCATCCGATGTGGCTCTGTGATGGGCTCCCTTTCGTACTGCAGGTAGTCGCCCTGCTTTACACCAGCACAAGGCAGGTGTTAAATCCCTGCTGCTACCGCGGCTTATCGCCTGTTTTTCGTTCGCATCGCGGATCTGGCAGTTTGTTGTGAAAGTGGTGTAGTGGTGTTTTCATGTGTTTTTGCACAGGAACGCCTACTCTGCATCTCATTAGGGTTAGTTGGTGGTGTCACCCGTGGAGGTAAATTTTGCGGCAGTTATCGCGGGAATACTTGCGTTGTCTGCAGTTTGCACCCGCTTGTGAATGGGGTGTTAAATCTATCTCTACTTTTGTTGCGTTAGGGTGGCGATAACTCTGCGATAAGTCCTTGTGAATATGCCCCTATATGTTAAACCAGAGGCCAGGTTGTTTGTCACAGGGGAACTCTCGGACTCATTCATGATCTCAAGAGGGGCCAGGCAGGGGTGCCCATGCTCCCCGCCCTGTTCGCCCTTTACATAGACCCATTTATACTCAGGCTTGAGCTTAATGTTACGATCCCTCCCATGGTTTTTAATGGTTGGGACACAAAAACACTTGCCTACGCTGACAATATTGCCCTAGTCACGCCCGAACCCTCTACAGCACTTGTTGAGATAGAGAAAGAGGCGGCTGAGTTCAGACGCATCTCGGGCTGTTCACTAAATAGGGAAAGAACTGTAACATTGGTCAAAAAACAGATTTCCCTACAGGACTCAGGGGTATCCACCAGCGTGGTATATCTAGGAGAGGCCATTTCTCCTGATCTGGATCTTATCACTAAAGATAATCTCGAGCCTGTGAGAAGTTGGCCTGGCATATGCTGTCCACTAATTGTAGTGGGCACCTTGCACCAGTCCAAATCGACTCTTATGGTAGGTAGGTTAAAGACAACCTTATTGAAAGCTATCCTAGTGGTAGCTGTGGAGAGCAGCCTTCAGGCTAAGTCTTGAAGGAATGTAAAGCAGCTTGTTTTACCAGTCTATAATCTCTTGAGTGACCAAATGAAAGAGCACCACACCAGGTATATATTCAAAATATATGTATTTATTACTAAACACACCCCTCTAGTCTCTTTATGAGGCTAGAGTTCGAAGTACATAGGTTATAAGATCTTAAATTACAGTAATAGCACAAATACACGTTTGGGCCCTAGGGGCGTACCAAACCATATACCAATAAAGTGGTATGCGAACCACGACTGAACTAGACACTAGGCCTAGAGCCTCTAGAAGTGCTTGGACCACAAGGAACCACCCAAGGTAGTGACACAGGGGACCCACGGGAGACGCGTGCAGTGTAAATACACAACCGCGATACGCCGTTAACTTCTATGGAGAAAGTCGGGATCGGGAAAATAGAGGAAAGGGACACTTTAAAGAGGACTAGGACAAAACCCTTTGAGATCTAGGACTTTGAAGAGTCTCTACCCACGGGAGCACCGGAGTACTCGTGTTACCTCATCCAGGGAAAGCCGGGTGCCTAGGTGCCTTTCGGGGTCGGGTTTCGTCGTCGTTTCTTATGGCGATCTGCTGCAAAGTGCTGCTGGCGACCAGGAGAAAAGTGTCCGGGTGGATCCAAGAGTGGATCGGAGTTCTGAAGAACCTGAAAGCAGAGGGGACAGAGTCTGGGTCACTAGCCAGTGACCAGGAGGGCGATGGACAGATGCCCACCGATGTCGAGTGCTTCAAGTTCGTTGACGGTTGTCTTGACTCTTCAGCCACGAGGTCCGGGAGGTGTTGTCGGCAACCAGGAGCAGGATTCGGGCTGCTGCTTGATGTCTGTCGAGTGCAGAGGTGTCGGCGACCAGATTGGACCCAACAGGCCTTGGCAACGGCAAGTCTCGAGTAAGATGTAGATCGTCGATGATGCAGACCAGCAAGGTCTGGGGAACTCACCCAGCAAGGGTAAGTGAGGACAGGCCTGGAGCAACCAGACTGCCAAGTAAAGAAAAGATTGGCCTTCGGTAAGGGCTACTAGCCAACGGGCTAGCGACCGCGAAGGAGCCTCGTGATGCCGCACGTGGAGCTGGCTTACATGACACTCGTGGAGTGGGGGCCAGTGATCTTCGGTGCAGGTGGTGCTGGAGGCTAGGGCTACTCGGAGCCCAAAGCACGACTTCTTGGGAGACCCAGAAGATGGTGCACTTGCAAGTGTGCTTGGTGTCCAGGGGTCACGGTCTCAAGTCACCCACGATAGCCACGGGCCTCAGCTTTGCTGGGGACTCAGGGTAGCCTCGGGAAGTCTGAGAATCCACCTCTGGTGATGCGATGACTTCGGCGTCCGACGGGAGCTTCAGTAATGCGAACCGGACAGATGCTTCTTTGGTGCCTGCCAAGCAGGGGAGTCACTCCTTGACCCCAAGGGAGATTCTTCAGTCCTCTAATCGTGAGTAGAGCGTCGAAGGTCCAGGATTCTGTTTCAGAGTTTCGTCCAGGTATAATCTAAAGTCCTAAGGACTGGGTTCCTACCTTTATTCCAAGAATAGGGGATGGACTACTCTGTGGCCCCACCTATGGGTGGGTCAGGGCAGAGGGGTGGCTTCACCCCTTTCCCTTTGTCCAGTTCGCGCCAAAGCAGGGGCTGCAAGCCCCTGATCCGGTTTGAACTGGGGTATGCACAGGGACACCAAATGTGCCCCCAGTGCAGGACTTCAAAGCACCCGAAAGTGCTCCCGCCCAGCCCTAATACACATTGTCCTGTCTGGGGAGGTGGTCACACCTCCCTGGGACAGGAAACCTATTGTCCAGGCCTCCCCTGCCGGAGTTTCGTCCAGCAGCAGGAGGCCAGACTCGTGTCTGTGGCAGCAGCATCCATTTTGTGATGCCAGGGCTCTGGAAAGAAGTTACCGGACTCGTCAGAGTTAACATGCCTTTCCCTCTAGAAGGGTGGAATGCTACCCCCGCCACCAGGATTGGCGGGGGGTAGTATTCCAAGATGTTTGACACCAAACACGACATGTTTAGGTGCAGCCATTCCATAGTTAGCATTTTACCGCGAGGATATAATGCGTTTAAGAGTATATGGTCAGGCTGCACTACAAACAGCATCAGAGATGGTCTCCGAACGCTGCAGAGGGGCCCTGCTCATGCAGGGGCACCCTCTCACATAGGAACCATACACTCTGCCTTTAGGATTGATAAGGCCTGCCTTAGGAGTGACTTATAGGTTTATATGTGTGTATGCTTTTAGTGATATAGGTAACCTATACCACAGCCAGGGGTGCATGCACCACCTTACCCAGGCTGCAGTAGCAGACCTGTGGTATCAGTTTGGATGGCCTACCAGGGGTGGCATAATACATGCTGCAGCCCCTGGCAGGCCTCTGAGGTACCTATGCCCTTGGTACATAGTATACCATATACTAGGGACTTACAAGGGCACTCCAGATCCCAATCAGTGATGTGCCTAAGGCACATGGAGACCCTTTTAAAGAGGAAACAGCTAGGCTGGGGTTCTGAATAGCAGGGCCCCAGCCAGACTAATGTCGAAAACCAGTGAAGTATCAGCAAAAAGTGGGGGTACCCCTGTGAAGCAGATCCTACTCTCCTACACAACCCCCCAAACGTAGGGACATTAAACTAACCTTGCCCAGTTAAGTCTTCATGTTCTAAGTGGAAATACCTAGAGAGTCCATCTGCATTCGCATGGTTACTCCCAGGCCTATGTTCCACTGTAAAGTCCATCCCCTGTAGGGAAATGGACCACCTAAGCAGTTTGGGGTTTTCACCCTTCATTTGTTTTAGCCATAAGAGGGGCTTATGGTCTGTCTGAACCAGGAAGTGTGTACCAAACAAGTATGGCCTCAACTTCTTCAGAGCCCAGACCACAGCAAAGGCCTCCCTCTCTATGGCTGACCAACGTTTCTCTCTAGGGGTCAGCCTTCTGCTAATAAAAGCTACTGGCTGATCCTGACCTTCTTCATTCAATTGTGACAGTACAGCCCCTACCCCCAACTCAGATGCATCAGTTTGAACAATGAACTTCTTGGAGTAATCAGGACTCTGCAGAATTGGAGCAGTGCACATGGCCTGCTTGAGGTCATCAAATGCCTTCTGACAGCTAACTGTCCACTGAACCTTTTTGGGCATTTTCTTAGAAGTTAAGTCATTCAAGGGTGTCACTATTGATCCATACCCCTTGACAAATCTCCTATAGTACCAAGTCAGGCCTAAGAAGGCTCTCACCTGAGTCTGGGTAGTGGGAGCAGTCCAGTCCATGATGGTCTGGATCTTGCTCTGCAAAGGTTGAACCTGGCCTCCACCCACAAGGTGGCCCAGGTACACAACCTGACTCTGCCCTATCTGGCACTTAGTGGCCTTGATAGTCAGGCCTGCCTTTTGCAGGGCCTGTAAAACATTCCTGAGGTGGACCAGGTGATCCTCCCAGGTGGAGCTAAAGACAGCAATATCATCTAGATAAGCTGCACTATAGGCCTCCAGTCCTGTGAGAACTGTGTTCACCAACCTCTGGAAAGTGGCAGGTGCATTTTCAGACCAAAGGGCATCACCACAAATTGATAATGCCCACTAGGGGTTGAAAATGCTGTTTTGGGCTTTGCAGCATCAGCTAGTCTGATCTGCCAGTAGCCAGCTGTTAGGTCAAATGTGCTGAGATATTTGGCAGAGGCCAAAGTATGTATGAGCTCATCTGCCCTGGGTATTGGATGGGCATCAGTCCTAGTGACTGCATTGAGGCCTCTGTAGTCTACACAAAACCTCATCTCTCTTTTCCCACCACTGGTGTGAGGTTTAGGTACTAGGACTACTGGACTAGCCCAAGGGCTATCTGAGGGCTCAATCACTCCCAATTCCAACATCTTCTGGACTTCAGTCCTGATACAGTCCCTGACATGGTCAGGTTGCCTATAAATCTTGTTTTTAATAGGCAGACTGTCCCCAGTGTCCACTTCATGAGTGCACCAGGTGGTCTGACTGGGTGTCAGTGAAAACATATGTCTAAACTGATTGAGGACTTGCCTGCAATCAGTTTGTTGCTGGGTAGTGAGGCTGCCTGCCAAGGCTACACCATCAACTGACCCATCGTCAGGGTTCTGTGAGAGCAGGTCAGGGAGTGGGTCACTCTCTTCCTCCTGCCCTTCATCAGTAGCCATGAGCAAGCCCATGTCTGCCCTGTCCACATATGGCTTAAGTCTGTTGACATGGAGAACCCTTTGGGGACTCCTGGGTGTTCCCAGGTCTACTAAGTAAGTGACCTCACCCTTCTGCTCAACAATAGTGTGGGGTCCACTCCATTTGTCTTGGAGAGCTGCTGGGGCCACTGGCTCCAACACCCACACCTTCTGTCCTGGCTGGTAAACAGTCAGAACAGCCTTTTGGTCATGCCAGGCCTTTTGAAGTTCCTGGCTAGCCTCAAGGTTTTTGGTTGCCTTTTCATGTACTCAGCCATCCTGGAGCGGAGACCAAGTACATAGTCCACTATATCTTGCTTTGGGGGCTTGAGAGGTAACTCCCATCCTTCCTTTACCAAGCACAGTGGACCCCTCACAGGGTGGCCAAACAGAAGTTCAAAAGGGCTGTAACCAACCCCTTCTGAGGCACCTCCCTATATGCGAATAAAAGGCAGGGCAAGAGTATGTCCCATCTACGCCTAAGCTTTTCTGGGAGCCCTTTAATCATGCCCTTCAAGGTTTTGTTGAATCTCTCAACTAAACCATTGCATTGTGGGTGATAGGGTGTGGTGAACTTATAAGTAACTCCACACTCCTTCCACATTGCCTTTAAGTACCCAGACATGAAGTTTGCACCCCTGTCTGATACCACCTCCTTAGGAAAGCCCACTCTTGAGAAAATTCCCAGGAGGGCCCTTGCCACCACAGGTGCTGTAGTGGTCCTAAGGGGTATAGCCTCTGGATACCTGGTGGCATGATCCACTACCACCAGTATAAATCTGTGCCCAGATGCTGTTTGGGGATCCATGGGACCAACAATGTCAATCCCTACCCTCTCAAAGGGCACCCCCACCACAGGTAGTGGTATCAGGGGGCCTTTGTAGTGCCACCTGCTTTGCCACTGGCTTGGCAGGTTACACAGGAGCGACAAAACTCCTTACTGTCTTCAGACATGTGGGGCCAGTGAAAGTGAGGGACAATTCTGTCCCAAGTCTTGTTCGGGCCCAGGTGTCCTGCTAAGGGAATATCATGGGCTAGGGTCAATAGGAAGCCCCTGAACTTCAAAGGTATTACCAACCTCCTGGTAGCACCAGGCTTGGGGTCTCTACTCTCTGAGTACAGGAGTCCATCATCCCAATACACTGTATGGGGACCACTAGCTTTCCCAGCAGCCTCAGCAGCAGCTTGCTGTCTGAGGGGTTCAAGGGAGGGGCAGCTCTGCTGCTCCTGGCTCAGATCTGCCCTAGAAGGTCCCCCTGTCCCCAAGAACTCAACCTGTTCAGGTTCAAGTTCCTCTGGGACAGTTCCTTCTTCAGGGCTGAGATCATCCCCCTCAAGGGACTGATCTTCCTCCTGAGCCAAGGGGAAGGCACTGCCTTAACCCTACTACTCCTCCTCTTGGAAGGCACTTGGTCCATTCTTCCAGAATCCAAGGCCTGTTCAGTTTTAGACAGTTTAGCTTGTGACCTGGTCACAGCAAACACATCTGCAGGGATCCCCAGCATTTCTGCATGGGTCCTGAGCTCCACTTCTGCCCAAGCAGAAGTCTCTAAGTCATTGCCAAGCAAGCATTCGACTGGTAGGTTTGCACTTACCACAACCTTCTTAAGGCCAGTTACCCCTCCCCAGGAGAAGTTAACAACTGCCAGAGTATGGTCTGTTCTGACATTGCTAGCATTGGTCACTTGGTACATTTCACCAAGTATAACTTGCCCAGGTAGCACAAGGTCTTGTGTCACCATTGTGACACTTGCCCCTGTGTCCCTAAATGCCAAAGCCTCTCGTCCATTGATTAAAGGCTGTTGTCTGTACTTGCCCAGATTACTGGGACTCACAGTGGAGGTCACATCCATGCCTCCATCACAGACTAACACAGCCTGAGTCAGTTCCCTGACTAAGTCAGAGCCCAACTCAGTTCCCAGGGTGAACCCTACTAAACCCTTTGCTGGAGCACTTCCACCAACTGTACTAGGGGGAACAGGTGCCTTAGGGGCATTGGTGGGTGCTGGACTGGAGTCTTTGGACTTGGTGCAATCACTGGTCCAGTGGGTCTTTTGCTTACAGACCTTGCACCATGGTTTTCTTTGGCCTTTACCCTTGGTAGACTGGGAATCCCCACCAGAAGAAGATTTTTGGGGGCCTGATGAAGACTTTTGATCTTTACCCTTCTCCCCACCCTTGTCAGAGTTCTTAGCATCTTGCTTCTTGGTTTCCCCACCTTGGTTCTGTACCTTCTGCTTCACCCTGGTTCTGACCCATTTGTCTGCCTTCTTTCCCAATTCTTGGGGAGAGGTCAGATCAGAGTCAACCAGGTACTGATGCAACAGCTGGTTTTGACAGTTATTAAGAATCTGCTCCCTCATTATCAGATTATACAATCCTGAGAAGTCACACACCTTACTGCCCATCAACCAGCCTTCCAGAACAATGGCAGAACAATCCACATAGTCTACCCAGTCTTGAGTCTGTGCTTTTTGGGTGTCTCTGAACTTCAACCTGTACTGTTCAGTGGTTAGGCCAAACCCATCGATAAGAGCACTCTTCAAGACCTTGTAATTGTCAGCATCCTCCTCTCTAACAGTGAGGAGCTTGTCTCTACCTTTGTCAGCAAAGGAGAGCCACAAGATTGCTGCCCACTGCTCCTGAGGGACCTTCTGTACTTTACAGGCCCTCTCTAAAGCAGTTATCCATTTGTGGATATCATCCCCACTCTGGTAGGGAGGGACAATCTTGCTCAGGTTCCTATGGTCATAGGACCTTTCCCTATCTCTAGGGATATGGCTGCCACCATGGGACTCTAGTCCCAACTTTCTTCTCTCTTTAAGGAGATCTAGGGATTCTCTATCTAAAGCCAATTGCTTCTCTCTGATCTCCAGTTGAGTTTCCTCATACTGGACCAGTCTCTTTCTTCTCTCATGAGAGGATTCCATCCTGTGAGAAGAAACAGAGCTCCCTATTGAGGTGCCAGAGTGGTTAGACTCCTGAGAAGGAGACCTAGACTTTCTGAGCACACTCATAATCCTTCCTGGGGGACAAAGGTGTGGTTCTCAAGATCCTCATCTTCATCTTCCCCAGAAGGGATTGGGTTTTCCAGGTCAGGGTCATTGTCACCCTCCTGGTCAGTTTCAGAGGGGGCTGGGGGTAGTAGTACCCCTGGCCCCTTCCTCATCTGCTGGCCCACCCTCTGCTCCTACCCCTTCAGTCTCTGAAGACTTACTAAGATCATAAGCCACCAACAACTCCTGGAGGTGTTGGGTGGTGGGACTTTGGCCTGTCCTTAATTTCCTCACGTTACACAAAGCTCTCAGTTCCAAGAATGGGAGTGTGTCATACTTGGAGGGGGAAGCTCAATGGCTTCCTGCAGGGCATCTCTAGATCCTGCTTTTAAAGACATCACTAGTGTGGTGTGGTGTATGCACTACCTACTCTAGTGTGGCCTACTAAACTCTCTTGAGTTGTAGAAAGGGTTGTGCTATCCCTTAACACACAACTCTAAGTTCAGTAGAACTTACTGATATTCTAAGCTTAAATTATATGTACCTTAGGTACCTTTAGTGGTTTTCAGTTGATCAATTCATTTGAGATTATCTGGTAAAACAATAGCAAGCTGGAATCCCACACGCTGCACACCAATGTGAGAAGTTGGCCTGGCATATGCTGTCCACTAATTGTAGTGGGCACCTTGCACCAGTCCAAATCGACTCTTATGGTAGGTAGGTTAAAGACAACCTTATTGAAAGCTATCCTAGTGGTAGCTGTGGAGAGCAGCCTTCAGGCTAAGTCTTGAAGGAATGTAAAGCAGCTTGTTTTACCAGTCTATAATCTCTTGAGTGACCAAATGAAAGAGCACCACACCAGGTATATATTCAAAATATATGTATTTATTACTAAACACACCCCTCTAGTCTCTTTATGAGGCTAGAGTTCGAGGTACATAGGTTATAAGATCTTAAATTACAGTAATAGCACAAATACACGTTTGGGCCCTAGGGGCGTACCAAACCATATACCAATAAAGTGGTATGCGAACCACGACTGAACTAGACACTAGGCCTAGAGCCTCTAGAAGTGCTTGGACCACAAGGAACCACCCAAGGTAGTGACACAGTGGACCCACGGGAGACGCGTGCAGTGTAAATACACAACCGCGATACGCCGTTAACTTCTATGGAGAAAGTCGGGATCGGGAAAATAGAGGAAAGGGACACTTTAAAGAGGACTAGGACAAAACCCTTTGAGATCTAGGACTTTGAAGAGTCTCTACCCACGGGAGCACCGGAGTACTCGTGTTACCTCACCCAGGGAAGCCGGGTGCCTAGGTGCCTTTCGGGGTCGGGTTTCGTCGTCGTTTCTTATGGCGATCTGCTGCAAAGTGCTGCTGGCGACCAGGAGAAAAGTGTCCGGGTGGATCCAAGAGTGGATCGGAGTTCTGAAGAACCTGAAAGCAGAGGGGACAGAGTCTGGGTCACTAGCCAGTGACCAGGAGGGCGATGGACAGATGCCCACCGATGTCGAGTGCTTCAAGTTCGTTGACGGTCATCTTGACTCTTCAGCCACGAGGTCCGGGAGGCGTTGTTGGCGACCAGGAGCAGGATTCGGGCTGCTGCTCGATGTCTGTCGAGTGCAGAGGTGTCGGCGACCAGATTGGACCCAACAGGCCTTGGCAACGGCAAGTCTCGAGTAAGATGTAGATCATCGATGATGCAGACCAGCAAGGTCTGGGGAACTCACCCAGCAAGGGTAAGTGAGGGCAGGCCTGGAGCAACCAGACTGCCAAGTAAAGAAAAGATTGGCCTTCGGTAAGGGCTACTAGCCAACGGGCTAGCGACCGCGAAGGAGCCTCGTGACGCCGCACGTGGAGCTGGCTTACAGGACACTCATGGAGTGGGGGCCAGTGATCTTCGGTGCAGGTGGTGCTGGAGGCTAGGGCTACTCGGAGCCCAAAGCACGACTTCTTGGGAGACCCAGAAGATGGTGCACTTGCAAGTGTGCTCGGTGTCCAGGGGTCACGGTCTCAAGTCACCCACGATAGCCACGGGCCTCAGCTTTGCTGGAGACTCAGGGTAGCCTCGGGGAAGTCTGAGAATCCACCTCTGGTGATGCGATGACTTCGGCGTCCGACGGGAGCTTCAGTAATGCGAACCGGACAGATGCTTCTTTGGTGCCTGCCAAGCAGGGGAGTCACTCCTTGACCCCAAGGGAGATTCTTCAGTCCTCTAATCGTGAGTAGAGCGTCGAAGGTCCAGGATTCTGTTTCAGAGTTTCGTCCAGGTATAATCTAAAGTCCTAAGGACTGGGTTCCTACCTTTATTCCAAAAATAGGGGATGGACTACTCGGTGGCCCCACCTATGGGTGGGTCAGGGCAGAGGGGTGGCTACACCCCTTTCCCTTTGTCCAGTTCGCGCCAAAGCAGGGGCTGCAAGCCCCTGATCCGGTTTGAACTGGGGTATGCACAGGGACACCAAATGTGCCCCCAGTGCAGGACTTCAAAGCACCCGAAAGTGCTCCCGCCCAGCCCTAATACACATTGTCCTGTCTGGGGAGGTGGTCACACCTCCCTGGGACAGGAAACCTATTGTCCAGGCCTCCCCTGCCGGAGTTTCGTCCAGCAGCAGGAGGCCAGACTCGTGTCTGTGGCAGCAGCATCCATTTTGTGATGCCAGGGCTCTGGAAAGAAGTTACCGGACTCGTCAGAGTTAACATGCCTTTCCCTCTAGAAGGGTGGAATGCTACCCCCGCCGCCAGGATTGGCGGGGGGTAGTATTCCAAGATGTTTGACACCAAACACGACATGTTTAGGTGCAGCCATTCCATAGTTAGCATTTTACCGCGAGGATATAATGCGTTTAAGATTATATGGTCAGGCTGCACTACAAACAGCATCAGAGATGGTCTCCGAACGCTGCAGAGGGGCCCTGCTCATGCAGGGGCACCCTCTCACATAGGAACCATACACTCTGCCTTTAGGATTGATAAGGTCTGCCTTAGGAGTGACTTATAGGTTTATATGTGTGTATGCTTTTAGTGATATAGGTAACCTATACCACAGCCAGGGGTGCATGCACCACCTTACCCAGGCTGCAGTAGCAGACCTGTGGTATCAGTTTGGATGGCCTACCAGGGGTGGCATAATACATGCTGCAGCCCCTGGCAGGCCTCTGAGGTACCTATGCCCTTGGTACATAGTATACCATATACTAGGGACTTACAAGGGCACTCCAGATCCCAATCAGTGATGTGCCTAAGGCACATGGAGACCCTTTTAAAGAGGAAACAGCTAGGCTGGGGTTCTGAATAGCAGGGCCCCAGCCAGACTAATGTCGAAAACCAGTGAAGTATCAGCAAAAAGTGGGGGTACCCCTGTGAAGCAGATCCTACTCTCCTACAGAGCCCTTGATCGAAAAATCCCCAAAAGATTTATATAGGTTGAACAACATGCACCTATCCCTGTCCGGCTGCTGCAACGTTATTAAAATGATTTTTTTCCCCAAAAAGCTTTATCGTTTTCGTGCTATTCCCTTAGAGATTGGAAACCTCTGGTTCAAAAAATTAGATGAAATGATGTCCCAGTTTGTCTGGTCATACGCAAAACCAAGGGGAGCTCTAAAGGTTTTGACCCTTCCTAAAGGCAGAGGTGGGTGGGGGCTCCCAAATTTAAAGCTGTATTATTGGGCTACTATTTTGCAGAATATTGGGCCCATTTTGCAGGAGAAACCACCCCTCCAAATAGGAGCTGAGTATTTCCCCTCTCTGTTTGAATTATTGGTTGGTGAAGGGGTGTAGGGGAATCTATGGAGGCAAATAGAGTTGAACTACTTAAAGAGGGTCTGCTTCATGACCTTACTGAACTCTTTTAAAATCTGGTCAATGGTCCGTAAATAAACGGGTCTGGGCAGGCTAAATTTCTACACCCCACTGAACGATAATAAGTATTTGCCAGGTATTTTTGGGGCTCAGCACACCCTACACTGGGTTAAAATTAGCCTAAATAAGGTGGGCTTCTTCTTCTCTCCTATGGGTATAAAATCATTACAAGAGATTAGGAGTGAATTCGACATTAGCCATAGAATTTTTTTTAAGTATCTACAGGTCAGGGATTTTTTAAATCATAAGGGAGGTGGTCCGATCGGATTGCAAAGGTGCGATTTGGCTGGCGCTCTGACAGTGGGACTCAAACCTCCAATTTGTGTTATTTACTCCCTTCTCAATAAACGGATGAAGGATGACATGGACAAACACTCATTGAGATGGCAAGAACAATTGGCCATCCCCGAATCTAGTTTCTGGGAGTCCTTCACTTTGGCTCAGTCATCGTTTTTATCCTCGAAACCACATGTACAGTACTATAAAACCTGTTTTAACCTATATTACACTCCTAGTAGGAGGCTGTCAAGAGGTAGGGTGCTGGTTATTATCTCCATGACCATTTTCCGTTTATGTATAGACTCAGCATGGGTAGATAATAATCCACCCGTGTTTCAACAATGGCTAACTATGGTGGTGGCAACATGTAATTTAGAAAAAGCAATTTTTTCAAGGAAAGGGATTCATAGTAAAAGGAAGGGTCTTAGGAGATGGGGACCAGTATTGGACTGGATTGAATCAAGGCGTTGAGGAAGTTAAGCACGATGCACTTTAATTAGGTGTTTGCTAGGATTTATGTATTTTAGCCCCTAACGGCCTCTTCTTGTATGAAAGCTTATGAAATATGATCTGTACCATTGGTAAATAGATGTTATTTAATTGTGTAGCCGGGGTGGGTGGGGTTGGGGTTTTATATTGGGGTAAAATGACGGTCTTATGTCCTGTATTATGCACTTGGATATGAAATTGATAATAAATATATTTTTAAATAAAAACATTAAATGCATTAAAGTGCTTGGTGTGTGGCTCCTCTGGCTAGTTCTAACAGCGCACCCGGGAGCCACGGCACACAGATTGGGTACCACTGGCTTATACTGAGGTGCATACATGCCAACCCTCCTAATTCAGGCAGGGGTCTACCAATTTCAGGGCAGGTCTCCCGCCTCCTGATTTCTGCATGCAGAAACCCAATTCCGAGTTTTGTAAAACTTCCAAAACTTTTATGTTGATGCCTGTCGCGCATGCTCCAATCTCCCCCTCCAAGAACTACTTCTGCCTTCAAAGGTTAACACTTTGTCCTTAATTCTTGGAGGTGGAGTTTACAGCATATGACAGGCCTGAACATTTTTTTGGACAGTTTTACATAGTGTGAACAAAACACTGAGGGGCTCATTTACGAGAAGTGACGCATCGCTGCGTGAAAGCAGCGATGCGCCACTTCTCAGTGCGCCCTCCTTGCGACACCAATGATGCGTCATATTTACAATATGATGCATCATGTCGCAAGGAAGGACAGATACGTCAGTATAACTGACGTATCTGTCAGCGCAAAAAGTGGCACGTTGCTGGAGTTGTGTCGGACCCTGACGCAACTCCAGCAATGTTCCTTTCACATGGGGCAAGCCCCATGTGAAAGGGCCTGCGTCACCCTTATGCCTGCCATGAGGCAGGCATAAGGTTTTGACGCATTGGCGACCTAGAAGTGGCGCAGCGAAATCTCATAGATTTCGCTGCGCCACTCCTACGACCCTTTTTTACGAGGGTACGCCCACCCTGCATACATTATACCTAGCGCAGGTATAATGTATCTCAGGGGTTTACGAAGTGACGCATCTACCTAGATGCGTCACTTCGTAAATATGGCGCAACATGGCGCATTTTTTACGCCACTGGTGGGTCACACAAAGCGACGCATCGGTAGTGCAAAAGTGACGCAGGGGCTCATAAATAAGCCCCTGAGTTTAGAATTCCATTTTTGTTTGCCAGAGTTTAGAACTCTGTTTTTGTTTGCGCTATGTTATTAAACTGCCAAAAGGAACAGCTGATTGTCTGTTACCATGCATACCAAAAGATCAATTCAGGCAGATTGCCTCTGCTTCAATATAAGTCAGTAGAAAAATACATTCTCCTGACTATTTTTCATAAAATCTACAACTCGCCTGCTCTAAAATGTTGGCATCTATGGAGGTGCCTAATCCCCAGCAATTGAATATTCTACAGTAGATGATCAAGGAAGGGGTATTTAGAGCCATGGAGGGTCCTTTTGCTCCTAAAAGAAAACATCTTACCCCTTAGGATCCTGACACTTATGTTTCTGAGGAAGAAATGGAGCAGCTAGGGTGATATGTCAAGCGTCTCACCTCTCAGAGGGCATTGATCATATCGGGTCTACTTTATCCCTTCCGGCTCCAATGTCGAGGGATGATGAAGATTACTTTTTTGAGCAAGATAGGACCAAGGAGCCTGACTCTCTGTCTGACCTCAAATCAATAAGATCAATAAGACATCTGCTTTCAAGAGAAATGTAGGTTGTAGAAAAGTCCACATTTCCCAGGTGGTTTTTGGTTAAAAGGTATATCCTGGATGATTTTCAGGAGGAGTTCCTGGAACAAGTGAAGGTTTACTCTCTGATCATTGGCCTAGCTTCTTGGGGTGCGATTGTCTAGGAAGATGCCTCTTCTTCATATGCTTCAGATGAAAAAGTGGTTGGAGCAATGAGTGGGGCCTAGGCTACTTTTAACTTTTCCATTGCAACTGATGACTATGCCACATATGCAGCCCAATACCTGCTGCTCGACTTCCAGGCTATAGCTGCAGCAGGGTGGAGACGATACGTCAAGTCTAACCAAGAGGGAACAAGAAGTAACATTCTTGTCAAAAATATCTTTTGATGCGTTGTGTGCAGCACCCTCTGCATCTAGAGCTTCAATTTCCGCAAGTAGACACCTTTAGCTCAGAAAATGTAAAGTAGACAACTCCCACAAAAATCTAGTGACCCACATTCCTTTCACTCTGAGTAAGCTGCTTGGCCAGCAGTTGAAAGACCTTGTGAAGAAATCAGCCAAAAACAGGACATTGATCGCTCCCTATTGCCCACCTACAGGGTTAGAGGTGTTAGTTCTTGGCATGCCTTCTGTACCTCAAGAGGAGGAAACTAGCCCTTTCCAGGATATATGGGGGAGGCGGAAGGCTGCATCAATTCTTCTATATATGGAAAGCATCAATAACGGATTGTTATTTTAATTTGTATCAGAAGAATAGAAAACAGACTTTTCTTCCACTTTAGAAGATTTCTTCTTTCCTACTCCTATTCCAAGATATTCCCAATGATGACAATCTCTATCTCAGGGAATATCAGACCTGTTGGCAAAATGGGCAATTAGACCAGTTCCACATGAAGATCGAGGACAGGGTTGTTATTTACTCCCTAATGTTTCTTGTCCAGACACCGTCTGGAGAATTATGCCCAGTTCTGTAGCTAAAAGAGGTGAACCACCTGGTCCCATACATTAGGCTCAAGATGGTTTACATCCAGTTGATCATCCCTCTAATTATTCCAGGAATGTATCTAGCCTCCTTGGACTTATTAGATGCCTATCTCGACATTCCTATGTATCAAGATTCTCAAAGATTCATAAGATTTGTAGTTGCAGGAGATCACTATTAGTTCTTCGTCCTGCCCTTTCTTCATCCCCAAGAATCTCCACAAAGACCTTCACTCTTCTGGTGGTTAATCTTCATGCCTTTTGCATTGTGGTTTCCCCCAACTCAGATAATTGATTAATCTGTGGTCCTTCTTTCTCTAGGGTTTTGGAAGCAGTCTGCCAGGTATGCATGATGTTGGAAGACCATGGATTCCTTCTGAACATGAAGAAATCCCACCGTTATCCATCTCAAACTCCACAGTTCATCGGGGTCCTTGTGGCAGTGGTTTATCCCTCCACATGAGGCAACTGAAACTGATCTCCCATATCAATACCTGTTTCAGAAGCATTTGGCAACAGCAAGGGCCTGTTTAACTGTGCAGGGGGATATACTGTAGCAGCCCTTTATCTGGTCCTTTGGGCACATCTCCATCTTTATCACCTAGTCAACCACCTTCTTGCCCATTGGAACCCAGCCTCAAAGAACTAAGACACAGAGATTCCTGTGATTCAGGACATTGTTCAAAAACTACAGTAGTGGTTTGTGCCTGACTATTTGATCAAGGGCATTTCTCTCTCTCCTCCTCCTCTGCTGGTGGTTTTGATCTCAGATGTCAGCAGTCATTGGTGGAGAGCCACCTTGGCCAAGCTCTATGTTCATGGGAGTTGGTCAGAAACAGAGCTCCTAATTCCCTCCAACTGGAAAGAATTGGCAGCAATTTTCAGAGGTCTCTAACCTCTTGCCCCTTATGTTCAGAATCTTCCTGTTCAGATTCGTACAGACAGCCAGGTAACCAAGGCCTATAGCAAACACCTGGGATCTCCAAGCTCCTTTCCTTGAATCTGTTTGGGGAGGAGTAAAGGACAATGGAAGAGATCAATCTCCAGTCTCTCTCTACAGTCTATCTTCTGGGAAGGGAGAATGGGCCTGCCAACTGTCTGTTTCAGATCCAATATTTGTAGTAATAACCTAGATGTGTGATTATATCACTGGGCAGTATAAAATAAAATAAAGGAAAGTAAATAAGAAACTGCATCAATTAATTTGACATTGATTAGATATATGATTACAGTAATGAAAGACACTTATCAACATAGGTAGCCAATAAGAGAAGGATAACAAGAGTCCATTGATTATTGCCACAGAATAATGTCTAGTTCTATTTGAGAGAGGTAACTATAAAAAGACAAGCATTGGCAAAGCCAGTAGGTCTGGCGTCGTCTACCAGCCTTTTTACAATTCTTCTTTTGTCATGGCTTTTGCAAAAGTTGATTGTTCAGGAAGCTGCCTGGTATTTGTCAATCTGATGAAAAATATTGACCAAAAGCAAAAATGATTTTTTGTCTCAAAAAAGCACACATTAGAATAGTACTCCCCGGCACTGAAGGGAACTACTTTGTGTGTTACTGTGCAAATGTGAATGATACAACCAAAGATAAATGAATGATGTGCAGCTGAATATCCCTATAAGTAACTATGGCATCCACATAATATTAGTAAAACCAAAGGTCTTGCCTAACACAGACCTAAAAAAGCCAGTCATTATGCCATTGCCTGCCAGCATCTTGCCTTTGAGAAAGAAAGAAGGAAGGAAAGAAGGAAGGAAAAGAAAGAAAGAAAGAAAGAAAGAAAGAAAGAAAGAAAGAAAGAAAGAAAGAAAGAAAGAAAGAAAGAAAGAAAGAAAGAAAGAAAGAAAGAAAGAAAGAAAAAAGTAAGCCAGTCATTATGCCATTGGCTGCCAGCCTCATGCCTTTAAGAAAGAAAGAAAGAAGGAAGCCAGTCATTATGCCATTGGCTGCCAGCCTCAAGAAAGAATGAAAGAAAGAAAGAAAGAAAGAAAGAAAGAAAGAAAGAAAGAAAGAAAGAAAGAAAGAAAGAAAGAAAGAAAGAAAGAAAGAAAGGAAAGAAAGAAAGGAAAAAAAGAAAGGCGAGAAAGTAGGAAACAAAGAAACCAACAAAGAAAGATGGATATATAGATAAGAAAGAACAATAAAGAGAGAGAAAGAAAGTAAGTAACAGGAATAGAAAGAAAGAAGGCAATAGACTGGGAAAGAAAGAAGGAATGAAGGAAAAGAAACAACAGAGCAAGAAACAAGGAATAAAAACAAAAAAGAATTGAAGAAGGAATGAAAGAAAAAAGGAAACAAGGAATGAAGCAAGAAAGAAGAAAAGAGGGAAATAAAAAAGCCAATATAGAAAGAAAGAATGAATAAAGGAAAGAACGGCAGAAGGAAAAAGAAAAGAAAGCAAGAAAGATTGAAAGTAATGAAAAAATTAAAGAAAAACAGAAACCAAGAAAGAAGAAAAAAGAAATTAAAGAAAAAAATAAAGGAGGAGAGAATGAAAGAAGAAAAATGGAAAACATGAAAGAAGGAATAAAGAAATGAAAGAATGAAAGAAAAAGAGAAAGAAAGAAGGAATGAATCAATGAAAGAACCAAGAAAAGCAAGAAAGAATGAAAGTATAAAAGAAAAAGGAAAGAAGGAATGAAAGACAAAAGGAAAGTATGAAAAAAGGAAAAAAGAATGAAGGAAAGAAAGAAAGAAAGAAAGAAAGAAAGAAAGAAAGAAAGAAAGAAAGAAAGAAAGAAAGAAAGAAAGAAAGAAAGAAAGAAAGAAAGAAAGAAAGAAAATTGGAAAGCAAGAAGATAGGAAAGAAAAAAGCCAAGAAATAAAGAACTGCAAAAGAAACAATTGATGGACGGAATGCTGGACAATGCAAACATTCACCCCCAGTCACAAGGATCTGGGTTAAATCCATCATTCTTTTGCTCACCACACCACCCCAGTTTGGACCCAGCCATATGCAAATCAGTCTTGACCCTGTTCCTTGTGGGAACAGTCCAGCCCGAACTGCCAAGCCAGATCCTCCCTGGACCGGAAACAAGCATCCTGGGACCGGTTTCAGGGCATCACCCTTCTTCAGCCAGGCTAGCTTGAATCCAGTGGTGTAGTGAGCACGGGACCCACGTCTGGGCATACCCTTCCCACTTAGGGCGACAAATGCAAAAGAAACAATTGATGGACGGAATGCTGGACAATGCAAACATTCACCCCCAGTCACAAGGATCTGGGTTAAATCCATCATTCTTTTGCTCACCACACCACCCCAGTTTGGACCCAGCCATATGCAAATCAGTCTTGACCCTGTTCCTTGTGGGAACAGTCCAGCCCGAACTGTCAAGCCAGGTCCTCCCTGGACCGGAAACAAGCATCCTGGGACCGGTTTCAGGGCATCACCCTTCTTCAGCCAGGCTAGCTTGAATTCAGTGGTGTAGTGAGCACGGAACCCACGTCTGGGCATACCCTTCCCACTTAGGGCGACAAATGCAAAAGAAACAATTGATGGACGGAATGCTGGACAATACAAACATTCACCCCCAGTCACAAGGATCTGGGTTAAATCCATCATTCTTTTGCTCACCACACAACCCCAGTTTGGACCCAGCCATATGCAAATCAGTCTTGACCCTGTTCCTTGTGGGAACAGTCCAGCCCGAACTGCCAAGCCAGGTCCTCCCTGGACCGGAAACAAGCATCCTGGGACCGGTTTCAAGGCATCACCCTTCTTCAGCCAGGCTAGCTTGAATCCAGTGGTGTAGTGAGCACGGGACCCACGTCTGGGCATACCCTTCCCACTTAGGGCGACAAATGCAAAAGAAACAATTGATGGACGGAATGCTGGACAATGCAAACATTCACCCCCAGTCACAAGGATCTGGGTTAAATCCATCATTCTTTTGCTCACCACACCACCCCAGTTTGGACCCAGCCATATGCAAATCAGTCTTGACCCTGTTCCTTGTGGGAACAGTCCAGCCCGAACTGCCAAGCCAGGTCCTCCCTGGACCGGAAACAAGCATCCTGGGACCGGTTTCAGGGCATCACCCTTCTTCAGCCAGGCTAGCTTGAATCCAGTGGTGTAGTGAGCACGGGACCCACGTCTGGGCATACCCTTCCCACTTAGGGCGACAAATGCAAAAGAAACAATTGATGGACGGAATGCTGGACAATGCAAACATTCACCCCCAGTCACAAGGATCTGGGTTAAATCCATCATTCTTTTGCTCACCACACCACCCCAGTTTGGACCCAGCCATATGCAAATCAGTCTTGACCCTGTTCCTTGTGGGAACAGTCCAGCCCGAACTGCCAAGCCAGGTCCTCCCTGGACCGGAAACAAGCATCCTGGGACCGGTTTCAGGGCATCACCCTTCTTCAGCCAGGCTAGCTTGAATCCAGTGGTGTAGTGAGCACGGGACCCACGTCTGGGCATACCCTTCCCACTTAGGGCGACAAATGCAAAAGAAACAATTGATGGACGGAATGCTGGAAAATGCAAACATTCATCCCCAGTCACAAGGATCTGGGTTAAATCCATCATTCTTTTGCTCACCACCCCACCCCAGTTTGGACCCAGCCATATGCAAATCAGTCTTGACCCTGTTCCTTGTGGGAACAGTCCAGCCCGAACTGCCAAGCCAGGTCCTCCCTGGACCGGAAACAAGCATCCTGGGACCGGTTTCAGGGCATCACCCTTCTTCAGCCAGGCTAGCTTGAATCTAGTGGTGTAGTGAGCACGGGACCCACGTCTGGGCATACCCTTCCCACTTAGGGCGACAAATGCAAAAGAAACAATTGATGGACGGAATGCTGGACAATGCAAACATTCACCCCCAGTCACAAGGATCTGGGTTAAATCCATCATTCTTTTGCTCACCACACCACCCCAGTTTGGACCCAGCCATATGCAAATCAGTCTTGACCCTGTTCCTTGTGGGAACAGTCCAACCCGAACTGCCAAGCCAGGTCCTCCCTGGACCGGAAAAGCATCCTGGGACCGGTTTCAGGGCATCACCCTTCTTCAGCCAGGCTAGCTTGAATTCAGTGGTGTAGTGAGCACGGGACCCACGTCTGGGCATACCCTTCCCACTTAGGGCGACAAATGCAAAAGAAACAATTGATGGACGGAATGCTGGACAATGCAAACATTCACCCCCAGTCACAAGGATCTGGTTTAAATCCATCATTCTTTTGCTCACCACCCCACCCCAGTTTGGACCCAGCCATATGCAAATCAGTCTTGACCCTGTTCCTTGTGGGAACAGTCCAGCCCGAACTGCCAAGCCAGGTCCTCCCTGGACCGGAAACAAGCATCCTGGGACCGGTTTCAGGGCATCACCCTTCTTCAGCCAGGCTAGCTTGAATCCAGTGGTGTAGTGAGCACGGGACCCACGTCTGGGCATACCCTTCCCACTTAGGGCGACAAATGCAAAAGAAACAATTGATGGACGGAATGCTGGACAATGCAAACATTCACCCCCAGTCACAAGGATCTGGGTTAAATCCATCATTCTTTTGCTCACCACACCACCCCAGTTTGGACCCAGCCATATGCTGGTGTGTTTTGCTGTTCGCCCTATGTGGGAAGGGTATGCCCAGACGTGGGTCCCGTGCTCACTACACCACTGGAGTCAAGCTATCCTGGCTGATGACGGCTGATAGCCAGAAACCGGTCCTAGGATGCTTTATTCCGGTCCAGGGAAGACATGGCTTGGCAGTTCGGGCTGGACTATTCCCATGAGGCACAGGGTCAAGACTGATTTGCATATGGCCATGTCTGAACTGGGGTGGCGTGGTGAGCAAAATAACGATGGATTAAACCCAGATCTGTGACTGGGGTGAATGGTTTGCCAATGTGCAACATTCCGTCCATCATCTTGTGTGTTTTGCTGTTCACCTTATGTGGGAAGGGTATGCCCAGACGTGGGTCCCGTGCTCACTACGCCACTGGAGTCAAGCTATCCTGGCTGATGACGGCTGATAGCCAGAAACCGGTCCTAGGATGCTTGATTCCGGTCCAGGGAAGACATGGTTTGGCAGTTCGGGCTGGACTGTTCCCATGAGGCACAGGGTCAAGACTGATTTGCATATGGCCATGTCTGAACTGGGGTGGAGTGGTGAGCAAAATAACTATGGATTAAACCCAGATCTGTGACTGGGGGTGAATGTTTTGCAAATGTGCAACATTCCGTCCATCATCTTGTGTGTTAAGAAATAAAGAACAGCGGACATAAAGACAGAAAGCAAGAAAGAAGGAAAGAAATAATGAAAGCAAATAAGAAGGAAAGAAGAAATGAAATATGAAAAGAAAGAGAGAAAGGGAGAAAGAAAGCAAGAAAAAAGGAAAGCAAGAAAGAGTGAATGGAAAGAAAGAAGGAATGAAAGCAAGAAAGAAGAAATGGAACAAATGAAAGCAAGAAAGAAGGGCAAATGGAATGAAAGCATGCAAGAAAAAAGAAAGAAAAAGACAGAAAAAGAGAGAAAGAAAGCAAGAATGAAGGAAATAATTGATGAAAAAAAGAAAGAAGGACATTTTAAAGAAAAATGAAAACCAAGAAAGAAGGAAATAAGTAATGAAAGAAAAAGGGAGGAAAGAAGGAATGAAAGGAAAGCAAGAAGGGAAAGAAGAGATGAAAGAATGAAAGAATGAAAAATAAAGAGAAAGAATGAAGGACTGAAACAATGAAAGAACCAAAGAAAGCAAAAGAGAAGGAAAGGGATGAACGAATGAAAGAAAAAAGCTGAGACGGAATGAATGAAAAAGGAAAGAAGGAATGACACAATGAAAGAAAAAAGGAAAGCAAGAAAAAAGGAAAAAGGGAATGAAGGAAAAAGGAAAAAAGAAAGAAGGAAGAAGGAATAAAAGAAAAAGGAAAGAAAGAAACAAGGATTGAAGAATAAAAAAGGAAAGAAGGAGTTAAAGAATTAAAGAAAGGAATGAGAGAAAAAAATAGGAAAGAGTAATGAAAAAATGGAAGGAAGGAAGAAAGAAAGAAAGAAGGAAAGAAGGAAAGAAAAGAAAAGAAAAGAAGAAAAAAAACAAAGAAAGAAGAAAAGAAAAATAAATTAAAAAAGTGCTGCAAACTAAACACAATAAAGGCTGGTTTTCTTCGTGGGCAAAGATTAGTAAAGAACCCTTGATGAAATTGAGTTCAGAATAAACTTGTTCTGAAGAATTGTCCACTTATGAATTCAAGTGTGAAATATTGATGCTACCAATAACTTGATATAGAATAGCTTCAAAGGACGCAATGTTTTATACTGTTAAATTCCTTTTGGAGTGTCCTTTGTTTATTTGAGAAAACAAACTAAACAAAGGACTTTCCTCAAATGAAATTTACAACAGCATTGGCAGGAGACAGGAACTAATAAAGCATGCAATGAGGCCTTTGCTGTCACATCAGACTTTAAACACAAATGCAACATCAAAGTAATACATTGAAAACAAAAGCATTGTCACAGAAGGGAACTGGCGGATGTGCTCCTTGTGAAAGAGCAACATGCAGTCACTCAAAGTGAAGTTATCCAGTGGCTGAAGTGGACTGACCCCCTGACTCATGCTGTATGCTGTAGTGGGCAGGAGCAAAATGTGACTGGCACACCAACAGACAAATGGATGAAGAAAGCTGGCTTAAAGCCCCTTTATATAAGTATATTTTACATATATATATATTTTATATCAAAAGGTCTTGGCTAAAGCCTGAGCTAAAAAGGTCTATTAAGCTAGTAAGTGGAAAAGGATAATCACGTTTATGTTATATTTGATCTGTTTACAGCCACAGCCTACTGAAGACAAGAATTGATTGGTAGAAAAATAGTTCGTAATAGCCAAATATTGTACTTAAATCCTGATGAAGGCTATATATATATTAAAAGCTCAAACGTTTTGTACAAACTCAGTGAAAATAAATGTTGAAATAAGGCTTTATGGTAGAGAAGTATACCAGATAGACTTCAGAAAAGCAATGGACTGAAATAATTGGATTACCTTGCATATTGATAGCGCTGACTCTGCCTCTCTTCCTATCCTGTCTCACTACGTTCTACCTTTATGTATACTTCTTTCTCTTTCCTAGACTATCATTTGCTTCAGCATCTCTTACTATCTGTCAATACCCTTCTTTACTGATATTTCAAATCTTTTGTCTGCCTCCGTCTCAATTACCCTTCACTTCATTGCCCACTGTTTACCTTGCATCTATCTACCCCTTCCTTCTCTTTGTACGTCACCTTCTGCTACTTCCAATCTCTTTCAACCAATCTATTTGTACCTCATTTCTCCCTATCTCACCAGTCACTAATTCCCTAGCCATATCTATCTACCCCCATCTGACTACCTTTGCCATATCTTGTTAGCTGTCTACCTCTCTTTCTCTGCCTCACCTATCTTTCTGCCTTAGGTATTTTACTTTGCCCCAGCTCTTGAACCTCACCTCTTTTCTTTCCCTCATTCTCTACTGATCTCTACACCTCTACATACTTACTCCACAATCTCTATTTAACCCCTTAGCTGCTCAGCATCCCCACTCTCCACACCCGCCCACCGTGCTGAGCCATTGTTTGGCTATTTGGGGTAGTTTGCGTTTACAGCTCCATAACTTTTTGTCCACATAAGCTATCCATGCCAAATTTGTGTCTTTTTTAGCAATATCCTGGGGATTCTAAAACTACCCAGGGCGTGTGGATTATCCGGAAGGGAATGGAGAAAATAAGCAAAATATAACTAAATTCAGAGTTTTTGGGGAAAAATAGGAAAAAGGGCTCTGGATAAGTGTCTGTTTTTTTTCTAAAAATTGCATCAACAAACGGTTTGCTGTGCGAAAGTCCCCATCACCCCAGCTTTCAGGAACACACAGAGCTAAATAAATAAAAAAAATGACCACACTTTTGCCATTTTTTAAAGAGGTAGCCCAATTTTACTATTTTTTCTGCTCTCAACCTACTTCCAGTCTGTGGTGGAACCAGTGTAAAACACATGGGTAATCCATAAAAGCTAGAGCTATGAAGTGCAGACAAAATTCTGAATTCATCAAGGGGTCATATGTGTCGATCTCTCAAGGTTTTCCAAAGAAATTAAGTGTTGAAATAAAGAAATATTGAAAATGAGTAGGAAAAAATGACCATTTGTGACAACATTTTCATTTGTAACTTTTTGTCTCAATGGCTGATTAACAAAAGTAATATGCCATTACATCTGTTTGGCCCTTCTGGTTTTGGGGATATATAGGGTTTGTGGTTTTCCAAGAACCTAGCTAGCCAGAGCCAACAAATGAGCTGCACCATAGAATGGTTTTTCATTGTGCACTGAGTATAGACCAAGTCATATGGTGAAATATGTGGTGTGAAAAATCCATATCAAGGAAACCTATGTATTTCTGAAATGGGCACACAAGATATGGAGTTTAGGAGCAGTGGTATTTGTACATTTCTGAATTTGTGGGTACCCGTACTAGCATATGAGTTGGAGATTATTTTTCAAAATTCTTCTTTTTTTCACACTGGCTTACATTTGGAAGACACAAATGCTGTGGAATCCAGTTGGTAATAACAAATGTACTACTTTCTTATGCTCCCACATGTCTTGGGGTAAAAATGGTACCACTTTTGTGTGGGTAGGCTTAGTACCTGTGATTGGAAATGGCCTAAAATCACAACATGGATGCATCACATTTTTCTACTGTATACTGACCCACCCGTTTTTTGCAAAGAGGGTAGCTGTGGACTTCGGTCCCTAGCTCAGCTGGCGCCCATGGAAACCTAGCAATTCTGTACATTTTCAAAAGCTAGACAACTAGGAGACTTCAGGATGGGGTGACTTATGTGACTTTCACCAGGTTGTTTTACTCAGAATCCCTAACAAATCCTCAAACTTTGACTAAAAAACACATTTTCTTCACATTTCTGTGATGGAACGTTCTGGAATCTTAGGGGAGCATCAAACTTCCTTCCACCCAGGATTCGCCTAAGTCTTCCCAAAACAAATGGCACATTACTTTTGTGGGTAGACCTAGTGCCCCTGTCAGGCAACATCACAAAAATGCAACATGGATACATCACATTTCTCCACTGAAAACAGACCTTTTTTTGCAAAGTGTTAGCTATGGATTTTGTGCTTTAGCTTAGCTGGCACCTAAGGAAACGTAGCAAAACTGTACATTTTCAAACACTTGTCAGCTAGGGAAATCCAGGATGGGGTGGCGTGTTTCACTCTCACCAGGTTCATTTACTCAGAATTCCTTACAGACCTCAAACTTTGACAAAAAAACACATTTCTGTGATGGAAAGCTCTGGAATCTGTGGGGAGCCACAAGCCTCCTTCCATCCAGCAATCACCTAAGTTTTCCGATAAAAATGGTACCTCACTTGTGTGGGTAGGCCTAGTGCCCGCGACAGGAAATTGCCCAAAATGCAACATGAATACATCACATTTTTTCACTCATAACTGACCCATTTTTTCCAAAGTGGATAGCTGTGGAGTTTGGGCCCTAGCAAAGCCAGCAACAGAGAAACCTAGCAAACCTGTACATTATTTAAACCTAGGCACGTAGGTGAATCCAGAATAGGGTGACTTGTGTGGCTCTCACCAGGTTGTTTTATCCAGAATCCCTAACAAACCTCAAACTTTGACTAAAAAAACACATTTTCCTCACATTCCTGTGATGGAACGTTCTGGAATCTGTGGGGGTCCACAAACTTCCTTCCACTCAGTACTCCTCTAAGTCTTAAAAAAAATGGTACCTCACTTGTGTGGGTAGGCCTAGTGCCAGTAACAGGAAATGCTCCAAATGCAACATGCATACATCACATTTCTCCACTCAAAACTAACCTGTTTTTTGTAAAGTGGGTAGCTATGGACTGTGGGCCCTAGCTCAGGCAGCACCGAGGGAAACCTAGCAAACCTGTACATTTTTTAAAACTAGACACCTAGGCTAATCCAGGATAGGGTGACATGCATCGCTTTCACCAGGTTGTTTCATCCCTTTAAAAACTCAAACTTTGACTAAAAAACACCTTTCCCTCACATTTCTGTGATGGAAAGTTTTGGAATCTGTGGAGAGCCACAAACTTCCTTCCACCTAGCATTCACCAAAGTCTTAAAATTAAAAAGCTACCTCACTTGTGTGGGTAGGCCTGGTGCTCGCAACAGGAAATAGCCCAAAACGCAACATGGATACATCACATTTTTCCACTCAAAACTGACCAGTTTTTTACAAAGCGGGTAGCTGTGGATTTTGGGCCCTAACTCATGCAGCACCTAGGGAAACCTAGCAAGCCTGCACATTTTTAAAACTAGACAACAAGGGGAGTCAAGGGTGGTTTGCCTTGAGTGGATCTCATGAGGTTCTTTTTACCCTCAATGCCATGCAAACCTCAAACTTTGCCTGAAATCACACATTTTCCTTACATTTCTGTGATGGAAACTTCCGGAATCCACAGGAATCCAAAATATTCCTACCACCCAGCATTATCCCACTTATATTGCTAAAAATGCTGCTGCACTAGTGTGGCTGGACCTAGTGCCTGTGACAGGAACGGATCAAATCAAAGTCAATGGGATCCCTAGCATGGGGACTCCTATTGGCCTCGGTTTGATCCGTTAAGTCTTTAGGGGTGAGGGTGGGCCCTAATGTTAGGATGGGAAAGACCCACCTCTTTATTTTATTAAAAATATACATTGCTGCCATACAGTGGGCTTTCTTCCGCCAGAGGGGACAGATCAGGGTTAATTACCCCCATCAAGTCCCCCAGAGGGCAGAAAGACTGTTGTCCCATTTATTTGGGAGTGGGCATAGCTATGCCATGCCCATTCTAGGCAGCCCCCACCCTTATATTCAAAAATAAAAAATCCATGCTGTCTAGTTGGCTTCTCTTCCCCCCCAAATGCCCCCAGGGGGCAGAAAGACCCCTTCAGTTGGGGTGCCGGCATAACCATGCCCATGGTGGGAAGCCACCACCCCTATATTAAAAAAAAAAAAAATCCTCTGGAGTCTAGTGGGCTTTCTGCCCCCAGGAACTGATATGGGGTAATTACCCCCATCTATCTACTGGGGGGGGGGCAGAAAATTGTTGCCCATTTACTAGGAATGAGGGCATATTAATGCCCATGCTGGGCAGCCCCCACCCCTATATTAAAAAAATAATAATTCCCTGGCTTCCAGTGGGTGTTCCTTCCCAGAGGGGCAGATCTTGGGTAAATACTCCAATCTGCCCTCCAAGGCGGGCAGAATGACTGTTGTACCATTCAGTTGGGGTTGGTGCATGGCCATGTGTATGGTAGGCAGCCGCCACTCCTATGTTTTTTTAAGTCCCTGGTTTCTAGTAGGCTTTCTGCCCCCCTGGGGGGCAGATCAGGGGTAATTACCCCAACGGCCCTCAGGGGGCAGAAATACTATCTCTCTTGTTGGGGTGGGGGCATGGATATGCCCATGGTGGGCAGCCCCCACCCCTATATTTAAAATAACAAAAGGAACCATTCCCTGGTGTCTAGTGGCATTTCTGCCCGCTCGGGGGCATATTTGGCATAATCACCCCCAACACCCCTCCGGGGGTCTGGAGGGGGCAGAAAGACTGTTGCTATAGTTCTTGTGCATGGAGTTGGGGGCATGACCATGATGCCCATAATGGGCAGCCTCCACCCCCTATAGTTATTAAAAATATGACCCTGGTGTCTTGTGGGCTTTCTGTCTGCACCCGGGGGGCAGATCGGGGGTAATTACCCCCATGCCCCTGGGGAGGCAGAAAGACTATCTCTCTTTTTGGGGTCGGGCATGGCTATGCCCATGTTGTGCAGACCTACCACTATATTATAAAAAATAAATACAGCATTACCTGGTATCTAGTGGGCTTTCTGCCCCCTGGAGAGGACTGGGGTAATCACCCCATCTGTCCTCCAGGGGGTAGAATGACTATCATTATAGTTTATCAGGGTGAGAGCATGGCCATGCCCATAATGGACTGCCCCCACCCCTGGAAATATTCTACAAAACAACCCTGGCATCTAGTGGACTTTCTGCACCCCCCCCCAGAGTGGCAGTTCAGGCGACAATACCTCAATCTGCCTACCAGGGGCAGAAAAACTTATTTGCTATGGGTGTAGGGGGAGCACAAGCCCTTGCTCAAGGGGCCCCTCCCTTAAAATCCCTGGTGCTAGTGGGTAGATCTCTGCTTGAGAATCGCTCTCCTATGACTATCCCCAAAAAGGGATCCACTTGGGAGCAGTGACAGCCGGTGCAAACAAGACCGATGGGGCAGGTGGGGGGAATCGACAGATGACGATGAAGCAAAAGAAAAAGCAAAAGAAAACCATGTGTCTTGCGCTCACCGCATCGCTGAGTCGGCGATGCGGCGAGTGAGAGTTAAATGGTTTTCTTTTTTTAATTTTATTTTTCCTCGTCGTCGTCTGTCAACTCCCCCCCACCCCGCACCACCACTCTTACCTTCACCGGCCATCACTCCAGGAGAGAGATAACATTGGAAATGGGAGATTCTCCCCTTTCCAACACCCCAATTAGTGTTTGCGAGGCTGAGATGTGCCCCCGAGTACTAATACAGAGAAAGTTAAAAGAGCCTATCGGCTTGTTTTACTTTCACTTTAGTTTCACTTTAGGTGCCTCCCCTGTTTTGGCCAATAGCCGAGACCCACACTGGCGAGGTAGTGCGGCTGTTGGCCATTAGCCGATGGACACACCTATAAGGCTATTACCTTTGTACCACATTTCTATCCACCTCAACTCTCTCTTTCAAATACACCTCTCAGAATCCCACCTGTCTTTACCCCTATCTCTCCTACAATCTGTGCCTTCCTCCACTTCTCTTCTTCCCTACCCCATGTCTACCTCACCTCGTTCTCAGCACCTTATAGTCCTTTCCATCTCACTGCTGTGTCGATTTCCTTCCTCTACTAAACCTCTCCCTCAAGCATATCTATTTCTTTACCTCATAATTCTGTCTATGCCTTACCTCTCTCTACCTTTATCATCCCCTCTACCACACACACCCTTCGTCACCTCTCTCTTGACTTCACATCTCATACATTATTTCATCTTTCTCCCCTAAATTTCACTCGCTCACTGCACAACTTCTCAATTTCCCTCATATTTGATCACTGTCTCACTCTCCTCTCTACTTCTTTCTCCATCTGTTCCCTTTATGCCATCTCTCTCAAAACCTTACTCTTTTATCTTTAACTCTTTGTCTACCTCTAGCCATCTTTTTAAACTGCCATTGCCTTTTTTCTCTCTTTCATTTCCCTCTCTGGACTACCTTTTAACACACCTTCCCTGCCACTTTCTTTTTACACTCCCACTCTTCCTGTCTTAATGTCAACCCTATTTCTCAATGTTACCTCTCTCCCTACTACACCTATTTTTCCCTCCAAATAATCTTTTTCTAATGTTCACCCCTCTCAAACTACCTTTGTCTGTAATTTACTGCCCACTGTATTCAACCTATCTACCTGGGGACTCTCCTAGACCCTTCATGCCAACAAACTACACCTTCAAGCAGCCTCCACTGCTAGGAAGAGAGCCCGGATTGGCTCCTGCTGGTCCTGCTCCTGACACTCTGGCCTCATAGCTGGATTTCGACTCCCGCTTCACGGGACATGCACGGATAGTGCCCGGGCCAAGGGCGGACCCATCCACTCCCATCAGAGCCCGTAGGAGGCCGGGCAAGGCTACCCCCCTTTGGCCTGATCCTGAGCTTAACGTACTATACACCCCAACCCTGTACTGCCTGCTGCCCCTGTCCCTGTGCTGCTTCCTGTCCCTGCCCCAGTCCCTGCCCCTCTGCTGCCTGCTGTCCCTGCGATGCCTGATGCCCCTGTCCCTGCACTGCCTGCTGCCCCTGTACTGCCTGCTGCCGATGTCCCTGCACTGCTCCCTGTCCCTTTGTTGTCTGCTGGCCCTCCCCCTGTGCTGCCTGTTGCCCCTGCATTGCCTGCTGCCCAGTCCCTGCACTGTCTGCTGTCCCTGCCCCTGTACTGCCTGCTGCCCCTGTCCTACTCTCTGTCCCTGCCCCTGTGCCATTGGCAGCCCCTGCACTGCCTGCTTCCCCTGTCCCTGCGCTGCTCCGTGTCCCTGACCCTGCAATGCCTGCTGCCCCTGTCCCTGCGCTGCTCTCTGTCCCAGCCCCTTTTTTGCCTGCAGCCCCTGTGCTGACTGCTGTCCCTGCCTCTGCGCTGCCTGCGGCCCATGCACTGCCTGCTGTCCCTGCCACAGAGCTGCTCACTGTCCCTGCTCCTTTGATGCCTGCTGTCCCTGGCCTGCTTACTGCTCCTGTACCTCTGCTGCCTGCTGCCCCTGAATTCCCTGCACTAGGACCTCCTAGTGGAGGCAGCCACATGACCACTCAGCAGGCACGGGTAATGGGCACACCACCAATGCATCGTCGGCTGGACAACGCCCAGCGCCAGGACCCCTGGTCATCTTGCTACCAGATGGTACACCACCAAGGAACTCCTCGACCTGGACCCCGGATGCTGAAACGACAACTGCGTCTCCTCCTCCCTATGATCGACCAAAGGTCCCTTTACCTGCTGACACTGCCACTTCTCCTGCAACATAGCCCACAAAAGATCCTGCACCACTCCTGCCCACAAGACCAAGGACACCTCGCCACTGCTCCATTGTATCCTGCTCAACGCCCGGTCACTCTGAAAACACGCCACAGAAATCTAGGACGCCATCACCACCCTCCACAGACGTTGCCTTCATCACCGAAACGTGGCTCAATCACTCCTCAAATCCCAACATCACCACTGCCACTCCTAAAAGGTACTAGATGATACACTGTTACTGTGCCAAGAACAAAGCAGAGGCATAGCCATCATCTTCAAGGAAACCATCATATGCCCCATCACCAGCGACGAACCCACTCCTCTCATGGAACACCTCAACTTCCTAATAAAAACTGATATGAAGACCACGATAAGAGGCACCCTCGCCTAGAGACCCCCAGGACCCGACCAACATTCTGCAGTGTCATCCCAAACCTCATTGCCTGCCTAGCAATCGACTGCCACCACTACGACCTACTCGGCGACCTCAACTTCCACATCAATGACCCCAATGATGCCAACTTCATCACACTCCTGGAGAACCTGAACAACATCGGCCTCATCCAATTGGTCTCTGAACCCACGCACAAAGCCAGACACACACTGGACCCCATTTTCACCTACAGCAACAGAATTAAATTCAGCCATACTACAGAACTCTCCTGGACTGACCACACCATTGTACACTTCACCATCAACAACGCCCAGCATACCATCACCTGGCGTCAGATCTCCTCCCACCACAGCTAGAGCAATCTCAGTTGGTACTGGTCCACACCACCTCCCAACCAGAGGCCTCAACAGACCTCAACCAGGCCATCCAGAACTTTCCTGCCTGGATTACCTACAACGCTGACAGAGTCACCCCACTGAAACCTACAAAATCCAAAAAGAGCCCTAAACATGCCAGCTGGAACACCCCAGAACTCAGGACCATCAAGCGCCAATGCCACCAAGTGTAGAAATGATGGGGTGCAAGCAAGAACCCCACCGACATAGCAGCTCACAAAACAGCCCTCAGCAACTATCAACGGCACATCAGAGAAGCCAAGAAAGCAGCCATCACCAACCGCATTGACTCCGTGGCCAACCACACAAAGGAATTCTTCAAAATAGTTAAAAAATTCCCCATCCCGACAGCAATAGAGAATACCATCCACCCCTCCCAAGAACTCTGCGACACTCTAGCATATTGCTTCCACACTAAGATCACCAACATCTACAGCAATTTCAATGTCCAACCCATCACCCTCACGACCGTTGACCTCACCCAACCAGCAAACACCAGCCAAACCATCACCACCTGGTCACCGCCCTCACCACCTCAGCCATCATGTCTTCTATTCACTTTGGGGCGTCCACTGATCCCTGGCCCCACCACCTCCACAACCTTCCAACACACCCTATCAGCACACAAATCACCAGCATACTTAACACCTCCAACTCCACAGCAACCTTCCTTGACAGATGAAAGCACGCAGATGTCAGAACCTTCCCAAAGAAAGCCTCCGCTGACCCCAATGATCTCAAAAATTATCGTCCGATCTCCCTGCTACCGTACCCAGCCAAAGTTCGAGAAGCCAACAACCAGCAGCTCACCGAATTCCTGGAGCAAAACCACCTACTGGATGCCTCTCAATCAGGATTCCATGCCAACCACAGCACTGAGACCATGCTGATCGCCGTCACTGATGACATCAGAACACTCCTCGACTGTGTAGAAACCGTGGCCTTGATCATCCTCGACCTCTCCGAGGCATTTGACACAGTCTCCCACAACACCCTCATCAACAGACCCCACAGCATAGGCATACAACAAGATGCTCTCAAGTGGATCGCCTCCTTCCTCAGAGGATGCACACAGAGCTTCTGACTGCCTCCCTTCCCCTCTGCATCCATAGACATCATGTGTGGCGCACCGCAAGGATCATGCCTCAGCCCCACCCTGTTCAACATCTGCATGACCCCCCTCACTGACGTTGTCAGGTCCCACGGACTCAACATAATATCCTATGCAGATAACACTCAACTGATCCTCTCGATCACGGAGGACCCCTCCAATGCCAAAATCAGCTTCTGCAATGCCATGACCAATGTAGCCGAATGGATGAAAGACAACTGCCTCCAACTCAACTCAGACAAAACTGAAGTGCTTATCTTCAGGAAGAACACCTCTGCATGGGACCACAGCAGGTAGCCTGCAGAACTCGGACCCACATCGACTGACCACACACGCAATCTCATCATCATCCTCGACAGCCAACTGACCATGAACTGACAAGTTAACGCAGTCGTCACCTCCTGCTTCCACACACTTTTCATGCTCCTCAGAATCTTCAGATGGATTCCAACAAACACTAGAAAGACCTTCACCCAGGCCCTCATCACCAGTCGACTACGGCAATGCCCTCTATGCCTGCATCTCCACCCAGCTCCTCAGAAGACTCCAGACCATACAGAACACTGCAGCCAGACTCATCCTGGACCTCCCAAAACGAACAAACATTGCCTCCCCACCTGAGAGACCTCCACTGGCTCCCCATTCAGAAGAGATGCTAGGTCAAGATCCTAACGCACACCTACAAAGCCCCCAATGACCTAGGACCTGCCAACCTCAACCACTGATTGAACTTCCACCAACCCTCTGGACAACTGCACTCCTCTTCACTCACCCTTGCACACACTCCCCACATCCGTTGCAGCCACAACAGTGGCCGCTCCTTCTCCTACATTGCTTCCAAGAACTTGAACGGCCTTCCCCTCCAGCTCCGTACAGACCCCTCACTGGCAGACTTCAGAAAGAGACTCAAGACCTGGCTCTTCGATGGAGACAAAGCACCCAGATACCCCTAGGTATCTGGGTGATATGCTGTTTGATTGATTGATCTTTCATCTACCCTACTTCTCATTCTGCTGATTTCTACCTCAATGCTCTCTCTAGCATTTCTTTGTACTTCTTCCCCATCTTTTAGCCTGTTTGTAGAGGTCTACAGCTCTCTGTCTCCAGCTCTCTCTAGCAGAACCCTCTTCCTACATTACCTTTCCCTTTAACTCACTCCTCTGTAACCGCCCTCCTTTTCGCTTTACATTTCATAATCTCAATCGCTCTACATATCTACCTCATTCCTAAATCGAATCTATCACTCTACCTCCCTTTTTCTCTTATGTGACATTTCCATTACCCCATTACCCTTTCTATTGTGTTCACTCTGTAGAACTGGAGATCACTATCAAGCTAGAGAAAGAAAGGAAGGACTAGGCAGGGGAAGAGAATTAAACAGAAAATTATTATATTTCATTAGATTAAACAGTGAAAATCTTCAGAGAAGGGCTTTGATGTTCACTATTGCAGCAAAAGAACCAGTGGTCAAAAGGGTTTTATTTATGATTACAAATATTAAGCAACATAAAAACCTCAATCTCAAGTACTCTGTGCTTATGTTTTAATATTATGCACTGGTCCACTGAGCATCCAGCAAGTCACCCTTAGTGTGTATTTTCTACAATTATAGGAACCAGCATGTTAGGCAATGATTTGTAGATAAAATGTTCCTTTTGCATGACAAAATATTTAAATCCAAACACAAAAAAGAAATGGCCTTATCAATACTTGTTCAAGGTTTTTTTTGGTAGTAATTGGCTGACAGACATCAGACAGCTTAAGCTTTCAGCGGTTTTAGCATGCTCTCATTTCTGAAAGGTTAACATATGATTTAGTATTCTTTGAGATCATGAAGGCTTCTATTAGCTGCAAATGCACAGAAAATTAACAGCTGTTTTGCACAAGGGCCCCCAAAATAGTTCTTGTCTGGGGCCACAAAAATCCTTAAGATGGCACTGAAAACAAAGAGTAGGCTTGGGGTGTTCATGCCTTAAGGCTCTGACCACACTCCCTTCCCAATAAAAAAAAAAATCTAAAGGGAGTGTGATCGTGTGTTCTGGATGGATCTCAATAGGAAAGTTCTGTAGGACCCTCAACAGCTATTTTCGCTCAATGGTATATGCTTTGCCACTGACGTACTAGTAGTTGGTAGCATCCTCATCGGGTCTTATTTCCTCCACCAGCAGGTAATCTCTCTGATTAAAGAGATTAGCTTGGATCCGCATAAGAATGAGGGTTTAAAATGACCTCTTATCTAGAGAGAAATGATTTATTACAAATCTAGAAGGGGTAAGGTTAAAAACAGAGAGTGGATGTGCAGATGGGATATACAATGTGTCCCTCACATCGCATAGTAAAAAATTTTCTACATGTTTCAGCCCACCTGCTCCCTCACTGGGTCGGTGGCTTTCGTCAGGACCAATAGTATCAGTGATCCCTTTGTTTCCCTCGTTAGGTGGAACACTGTCCCCTGGGTTTGTTATGGTCCAGGTCAATTCATTCCAGATAAAAAGAAAACACTGTTCTCTGCTCCTTTTTGCTTAAATGGACCCCATAGGTTCGGAGGAGAGACGGTATGGCTGCCCTCTTGTGGCGCAGTGCATCCGCTTTAGTCTGGTCTCTCACGTCCAGGATAGAAACGTGGGAAACTAAGGGATCCCTTATACTATTGGTCCTGATGAAAGCCGTCGACCCGGTGAGAGAGCAGGTGGGCTGAAACATGTAGACCATTTTTTACTATGCGATGTGAGGGACACATTGTATATCCCAATTGCACATCCACTCTCCGTTTTTAACCTTACCCCATCTAGATTTTTAATAAATAATTTCTCTCTAGATAAGAGGTCATTTTAAATCACTCATTCTTATGCAGATCCCAGATAATCTCTTTAATCAGAGAGATTTCCTCCTAATGGAGGAAATAAGACACGATGATGATGCTACCAACTACTAATATGTCAGTGGCAAAGCATATACCATTGACCGAAAATAGCTGTTGAGGGTCCTATAGAATTTTCCTATTGATATCCCTCCAGACACACGATCCCACTCCCTTTTGATTTTTTTCTTGCTATATACCTGAAAGCTGAGTGGGGTCCAAACACCAGATTCTTCTCCTTCCCTCCTATGATATTTACTGTCACACTCCCTTCTCATCCAGCCACCTATTTGGGGTTTATGGTGGGAAGGGTAGTTATTACGAAATATTTCCTTCCTATCTTCTGATTTCCATTCCTACATTTTCCAGGTAAGAAAGATACATGCAACTGATTTCTACATTCCCCACTATCAGCAGGCTCTAATGAAAACGGTGGAGCCGGAGGACAAAACAGAGAGCTAACCAGCCCACGGGTAGACAGGAGACGCTGCTTCGACAGACTGCTGCTTCAGACCGCTACTTAATCTCCTTATGGCCCAGCCATCTCCTGTCCTGCCTTCGAGGAAGGAATCATGGCCTAGACCTAGACCTTCAGTGGCCCAGTCCAACTCCTGAGGCCCAGGCAGAAGGCAGGTTACAACTTTCCCATCCAAAAAAAACCAGGGTCACCCAGCACTTTGTTTTCTCGAACTCTAGCAAACTAGGAGTATCACAGGGCCAGAACACCAACTCCAGAGGTCCATCTAATTTACCTTTCAAACCCCCCCTCCGCCTCCACCGAGGACTGCCCAACTCAGCCTTTCCTACTTTTCCATCTTGGCTTCAGACTAGGTTTCTGTGATAATCAGTGTCCAGGGCATAGTTGGTTGGGAAATGGTATGTCACTTCATTGTGCAAGGCATTGACCCTGCAAAGGAAGCAGTTTACAAAGCTGCAGTGTTTCTAGGCTTGGCCAATGCTATGGTCCCTTATCAGCTTCAAATGATTACTTTACCACACATACTTGCAAAAATGAGCCCTTTGATCTGAATCTAGCAGTGTTTCATGAAAAATTGATCCGCAAATGTGAGACACTATTTTTGTGGTGTCCAGGCCTATTTTTGATCCCAATCTGACCCTGGATGCAGCGCTTAGCAGTGTGGGGGATGAAGAGGTGCGAGAAAGAGACACAAGTTTATGGTTTTTTCAGTAACCTTGCAGCTTTTAGCAGCTTGCAGGCTCCTTTATGGTATTTCTTATGATTGTAGTCCACTTAGCAGGATACCGCACTGGGTTGTCCAACCTATTTTGTCTAAAATGTTTTTGTCCTGAGACGACTTTATCTCGGCTGTGTAACTAGTGTAGAATGGCAGGCACCCTTGACTGTCTGCAACTGCGTACATTGATGGTACCAAGTACATTCAGACCAGCAAACCCTTTCAAACTTTGTGAGTTGAACAAGAGGTCCTGTTGTTGGTACATTATCTCCTCTTTCGCCTACCACCCTCCTTTCCCATGGGAGCGCTCAACTCACGCAAGACCCTCAGGTCGATGATGGTATGACACAGGGTTTGAGACGTCATGCAGGTCTGAGGGAGGACTTTGCAGGGTGCGCGGCCTTCGCAAAAGATGAAGTGGCACGTGAGTGCAGAAGCTGCAAGAGAGAGAAGGGTTAGTGACAATCGGTGCACTTACTGGAGTATGTTTTTTTAATCCTTATTCCTCACTCCATAAAGTGCACGTCTACCACCGTTATCAGTTAATGATACATTCAGCCATTGGCAGCAAGACTAGACTCGATAGCTCAGCGGGTGTCTGCTCCGCTGTACAGTTCCGAGCAGAACTAGTCGTCAAAAGTTCCAATCCGACTGATTCACCGGTTACAGAGCTCCACGTTATCCCGTAGACCCCAAATTCTAGGCCCCAAATATACATCATAGGTCAATGCCCCCACCTCAGTAATCCGTGCCTGCCCTTTGGAGTGATTAGCTGCGATTTTAGTAATTTCTACTAGGGATTAATATGTTTCCTACAAAAGACCCATGTGTAACCTGTAGGCCACTCATTACAATCCCAGGTAATTGACAGAGTTTTGGGGTTAATGCACCCACTTTTGAGCTCTGTGGGGTAACCTGCAGGTCACATTCTATGGTCCCAATAAACTAACTCAGAGGATTAATGCACCTGCCGCAGAGTCCTGCTTTGCACCTGCTGGTGACAGGCGACAGTGCCACTACATTAGACCAGGGGAAAATGCACCTGCCACAGACCAGAGCCCCCCAGAGCACAATGCATTCTGGTAGTTTGAATCCGCACTATCTGATAATGCGTTTGAAGACAGTAAACAGCAGGGCCCAACTTTGACAGTTCTTTTCCAAAGGGAAAGACAAGCTGCCTCCATAAATGATCAGGACATTCGCTTTATGTACTCTTACAACTATTTCTAGTTAAAGCGTGGTGCTCCTCAGACTATCTTCACGAATGCTCCCCGCTCAATCCCACTTGGGCTTTAAAACCGGCCCGACCTAGAAAAGCAGGTGCCCTTCTGAAAGAATGTGTTTCATAGAGTAAAATTTCTCAATGAAATTCGTCTTCTCTCTCTTTATGATTAAACCCTTTTGCTGCCTCTTTCAGTGGATATATCTGCATGCAGGGGCTAATAATCTTGTAATTGGGGAGACAACACTCTGCAAGATGGAGAGCAGAATGTTACACTGTGGCAGGGGGTGTCTGTGATTACTCACCCTCCTGGAGAACGAATTCCAGCAGCAGCAGCAGAAGGCGCCTCATCGTCCTTCCGCTTTTCTGATTGGTTGATCTGAATTTGGAGCTTGGGGCCCGAGTCGGTCTGCTTCACTGTGGTGCGTTGAGTCCCTCTCAGTGTCTCCTCTCACTCGCCTGCACACTGCATAAGATATACACACACCCTACTCTAGGCTGTTGCATCAAACATCACTACACCTCACCTCGAGTAACTTTAACCTTGTTGCAGCATCACTGGATATGTGTCATCTGGCGCGAATATTCATCTTATTTTCATGGTTTGTGAAACATTCTGGCCTGGGCCTCCCTCTGCACACAGGTCATATGTGTGTCTTGGACGCAGAACAGTACACACAGACTGCCCATGAGCTGCGATGCACAGTACACACAGACCGCCCATGAGCTACGATGTACAGTATGCACAGATCGCCCAAAGGATGCCGTTTGCACTCAGGACATTCTGTGTTTGTCCTGGGTACAGTACATGCAGAACTCCCAGTTGGACATGGCACCCTTGGTACAGGGCCTGGGTGTCTATGGGCCCCAGTTGTAGACAAAGGCCTGACAGGTTCAGGGAAATAAACAACCTCTGTTGTATAGTGGGCCTTGTTGAACAAGTATACACGTGTTTTTTTCCTCCAAATTTTGATTTTATAAATTGCAACTTCTGCCACCACAAGGGAATATGCACCTGCCGCCTGCTGTGTGTTTACTCCAAATAAGCAAGTTGACAATTCAAAGAGCAATGAAAGTTTAGAATTTGAGCAGAACCAGCCAAACATCAAATGTGGGGCTCTTTCACCCACTATGACAGGAGTAAAGTTTCTGAGACTGATAATGACTGGGCTTGCATTTGGTAGCTAGGTTCTTTACCAATATTTGGCTGTCAGTACTTTGAGCAAAATGTTTTAAGGGGAACAAAGAAGAAACGTACTGCTCATGTGAGTGCCTCTAAATTGAACTCTCTCACCTAGGGTTTGCAATAATTGACCTGGAAGCTTTTTCTGGCACAAGAAGTTGAGTTTAACAGCAGTCTACACGTGGTGTTGCCTGGAGACTAGTTCAGTTCCAACTGCCCCAAGAAAAACAGTGCAAAGTAGACATAGGCAAACAGGCTATGCTACTGACATACCAGCTTAGCTTAAAGCTAAAAAAAAAAAAATTGTTGTAAACAAACTTTATTAGGCATTTTTAGTACATACAACAATATGGCATAATCTTTTGTATAAGCATGCAATTCAATGCAAAGTTATTGTGAGCATGTATGTGGCTTATCCCGGCTTTGTAGTTCTTCCTAACCAGTCAATAGGCTCTCAGGAAATACATTTATAGCCAAGTTCATAACTCACAGTGATGTATAGTGTAATTGACAGGGAATAAACCCCCACCCTCAACTTTATTAACAACCCCACCTACCTACCCCCCCCCCGGCGTGCTGCATATTCCCATGTTCAAGGACCTTTGCCGGGTCTACTCGTTTTATAATTTCTATCCCGTTGACGTAGTATCCATGGTCTCCTGTCAATTGCAAATAGAGGAGCACTTCACCATTATCTCTCCCCCCATGCCTCTTTCCCATGTAGCTTACAAGCCGTTTACTTATGGAGCATCTCTGTCACCTTCATCCGTGACATCGTTTAGTTGCTTAAGGTGTAGCGTCAAAGCTTCCCAAGCCCTGGCTGCGTCTAGCGTCTTCTCACTCTCATTACGTCTAGCATCTCTTAGCCGTGCTGTTCCCTCACTTCCTGCCCAGCGCTCAAACTCCTTTCTCCACCTGCCTATATTAGGACCGCCTCTCACCTTCCAAAAGCTCGTGATATCCCGTTTCGCTAATATCAGCCCCAAATCCTGAAACTTACTTTATTCTTGGCAGTGTGTGGAAATCTATGGAGTAAGCAAAGCTCTGGATTCAAGTGCACCTCCTTCTCAGTAATTTCCGCTAACACCTCCGTCACTTCTCTCCAGAAATGTCCAAACTCTGGACAGCTCCAAAACATGTGAAGGAACTCTAAACCTATTTCTCCACATTTGGGGCAAGCCGCTGTTACCATGTTAAAATTCTTATTTAGTCACCCAAGGGTGAGGTATCTCTATGGGTCTCTATGGAAGAGAAAAAATTTACCAGCTGGAACCTAGCATTCCTGGAAACCTTACCAACCATCTCCGTGACCTCTTTCTACCCTTTATCTTCTATGGGCTCCCCTATATCCTTCCCCCCCACTTCTGTTGTAGCTCCTAAAGCGGCAGTAGCGTCGCCCTGCTCAGCCTTCTGTATAAACATGTAACCGCTTTAAATGTCCCTGCCGCCGACACCACATATTGGCACCCTTCATTTAAAGGATGTTCAGTCAGGCCGCTTCCCCAATGTTTGCGGATTGCAGCTGTCAGGGACGCATGCAGCAAGAAGTCACCCCCAGGTATCTCATTTTGCTCACTAAATGTATCGAATGGTAACAACACTCCATCCTCGTGTAGCTGCCCCATAGTGAGTACTCCAACCTCCTCCCAAAGCTCTAGCCTCCTACAATCTGCCCCATGGGGTAGTTCCATGCAATATTTCAATGGGATCTCCGGTGTGTATGGTCGCCTCTTTTTAGCCCTGTGTAAGCTGTGGACCCAACACTTATAAGCTACCCGCAGTTCTGCCGACATATCCCTTTCCGGGACAGGTAGTCACAGCACTATTCTAGCCAGGAGATCTGGTGCAGGGCACCCATCTACCTGCTGTGCTGTGCCCCGTAGCTGGCCAGCCACCCATTTCATTAACCATTGCAGTTGAGCTGCAATATAGTAATATTCAAAATCCGGCACTGCTAATCCCCCGTCTGCTCTGGGGCGCAACAGGGTCTTTAAGGCCACTCGTCTCCATCCAGTCCCCACAGGAACTCCGTCACCATTGTCCGCAGCTGCTGAAACTTCTCCGCAGGGATCCACACCGTAAGTACACCGAATACATATAGAAGCCTCGGTAGGGTCACCATCTCTATTAGGGAAACTCTACCCATTAAGGGCAAGGTGAGTGTGCTCCAAAAGTTAAAAATGGCCTTTGTCCCCCGTATGACCTTTCCCACATTTCCCTCTAAGAGATCTGCTCTGTCATGATATTTTCGCCCCCCTAGATACGGGATACATCTCTCTTCCCATTCAATACCCTCCACTGTTTGCGGTTTTTCCCTCCCCACCTGATGGGGAATATACAGGACTTACTCCAGTTCACCTTGGGGCCTGCCACTCTCTCCAAGGCCAACGACAGGTCTCTGGCTCTCTCAAGGTCTGTTCCCGTGTTACTAAGAAACAAAATAAGATCATCTGCATATAGGGATATGTGGTGGACGTGCCCCTCCACTTTGAGTCCTTGGTACCAATTCCCAGTCCTAGGCTTGGCAGCCAACGGCTCCATAGCCATTGCAAACAGCAAGGGCGATAGCGGGATCCCTGTCTCATCCCTATTTCTACTACGTATCTGTCTGATATAATTTTCCCTGTCCGGACCCGAGCTATGAAATCCCTATACAATAAAGCAGTCCATGCTACAAACTCCTGTCCCAATCCAAAGGCTCGCATCACACTAAATAAATACTGCCATTCAAGGCTATCGAAAGCCTTTTCGATGTCGAATGCTAGGATAGCAGCCTCTGCCTTGCAATAAGAATTCACTCCCATCACTCGTAGCAGTCTTTGGACATTCATTGCTGTATTGCATGTCGGTATGAAGCCTGCTTGATCCCAGTGTATGAGATCCGTCATATGCGGCAATAGGCGAGTTGTCAATATCCTACTCAGGATTTTATAATCAAGATTAAGCATTGACAGGGGCCGATATGCCGTCCTGTCCCATGCCTGCTTCCCTAGTTTTAATAAGGGAACAATCAGTGCCTCCCTAGTGGTTCCCGGAAGCTTCCCCTCCTGTTTTGCCTGATTGTATAAGGCTACCAATCAGGGTCCCAGAAAGTCTATATATGTCGCGTAAAATTCAATAGGGAACCCGTTCGTGCCCGGCGTCTTGTTCCTGGCCATGGTCTTAACAGAGTGTCTAACCTCTCTAAGCTCTATTTCCCTTCCCAAGGCTTCTGCTTCCTCTGCGTCAAGTGTTGGTAATTCAACATCCTCAATAAATTTGGCAAGTTCTGCAGTTGTGGGGGATGCTTTGCTCTTATAGAGATCAGAATAATAGTCACAGAAATGCCGATTAATATCCTGCTGGCGGTACCATATCTCTCCTCGGTCCGACCTCATTTCTAGAATCACTGATCCCCTCTTAGCTGGATTGGCCAGACAAGCCAGAAGGGCTCCAGGTTTATCCCGTTTGGAGTGCGCCCTTGCCATATAATTCTTATAATCAAAACAGTGCAACCTTTCTACATGCCCAGCTACCTCCTCCCTGGCTTCTAGGAGCTCCCTCTGTGCTGCTACATTCTCTGGTCTGTCACATTCAATGCGACGTAGCTTTTGCTCTGCCTGTAGTGTGTCTCCCAATAGCGCTCTCTTTACCCCCACAGCTGCTGCAATGTACCTACCCCTGAGCACTACTTTAAATGATTCCCATTCCACTGTGAGTGTCGAGGCCGTCCCTGCTTTTTCTGCAAAATATTGTTCGATGGCTGTCCGAGCATCAGCCTGGTATACCTGGTCTTCCAAGTTCTCTGGTCTAAGTCGCCAAGTGCGAATCCCTGCCTTGGCCCTAGACCAGCCAAGACAGACCAACAAGGGGTTATGGTCCGAGACCGTACTTGCCAAATACTCACTGTTCCTTGCATATTTGTGCACATCAGGCATGCATAAAATGGCATCTAATCTGACATGTAGCTCATGCATCGGAGAGAAGAAAGAATATTCTCGTTCCCCTGGGTGTTGTGCCCTCCAAGAATCCACAAATCCCCATTGTTGCTGCCAGTCTCTGCGTGCCCTCGCCGCTCTATGAGCAGGGGAGTCAGGAAGCGGGGGATGCGATCGGTCAAGCCCCACATCTTCAACACTATTATAGTCCCCTCCTAGGAGCACTGATCCCGTCAGTACCTGTGCTAGTGATCTGGAAAGGTCTGCTAAAAATGAAGCCTGATCCACATTCGGGGCATAGATACTCCCAAACGTGACATCTTTCCCATCTAACTTACCCACCACCGCAGCATACCTCCCTTCTGGATCAATAAATTCCCTGGTACATTGGAAGGGGACTCCAGCTCGCACCCACACTATCACCCCTCTGGTAAAAGCCGCATAGCTTGTGTAAAATAGTTGCCCACGCCAGAGTCATTTCAAAGCAGCCCCCTCCCTTGCATTTATATGGGTCTCTTGCAATAATGCAATTTGTGCCCCTCTACGCATCAGAAATGCATGCACCTTGTGCCTCTTCACCATGGAGTGCATCCCACGAACATTTCAAGAGATACATTTATAATCTATGTGGATCCCATGGGAATGAAATCAAATCAAATCTATCGTCACGTTTCCTTCGGTCACGCTTGGTCCCCTGTGAATATTCCCACAACAAATAAACTGCCCAACTCCCCTTCCCCAGGACAGGTAGAAGTGACCCCCCTCCAATCCAAACTTTGCAACAAAATGTGTATATGGGTATAGTGGCTGTCGCCCAACCCCGGAGCCCCATCCACCCGGGATCCCTCCAAACCAAAGTTATTGGTCTCCCCCAGCACCCCAGTTCTTGAGTTACAGTATTATTCACCAAAACCTCCCCCTTCCTTCTTCAACATGACCCCATGTGTAACTTCCTAGTAAGGGATATAGTTCGCCAACAGTTTTAGTCTTTGGTCTGTGGAGCAACAGCTATAACCTAACTCATCTGCAGTGTGAGGCGTCATGACAGGCAACTCCGTTTCCGACTCCTCGGCAGCACTCAGTATTGGAGAGCTCTCTGATCGCCCATCCTCTCGATTGCTCCTCGCTGAACTAGGACTGGATCCCGCTTGGCTGAGCTCCACCACTGCTCTGATGACATTGCTGCGCTTGACCCGTGCTTCCGTCGGGGTTGGGGCTCTCATCGGACTACGACTCACTCCCCCATCACCTGTAGTCGATTTCGGTGAGTTACCCCGATCTCCGTTCCTGTACAGTGTCCAGCCAATCCCAGGCTTCTTGTGGCGACTGAAAGAATAAAGTGCCCTTGGGTCCCACGACCCGCAGTCTGGCCGGGAAAAGCAAGGCATAGGGGAACTGAAGTTGGCGTACTTTCCTCTTGACTGCCAGGAACGTGGTCCTATGCCACTGCACTTCCCTGGTAAAGTCCAGAAAAATCATCACCCTACTATTTCCGACTTTCAGGTCCTTCAGCTGTCGAGCCTGTTTAAGGATTTGGTCCCTATCCCTGAAGTGTAGCTAGCAAGCAATAATCGGTCTCGGCGGTGCTCCGGGTTTAGGAGGTCTGGCCGGTACTCTATGCACTCTTTCAATGGCGTAGAATCGAGACAGCCCTTCAGGTGCTACCTTTTTCTGGGGCAGTCCTCCAGGAACTGCCCTAATTCGTCCCCTTCTTCCCTTTTGGGCACTCCAATTATGCGCAAGTTGTTGCGGCGTGATCTCCCTTCACTGTCTTTGCACGGGCTTCCAGTACCTTAACTTTGGTCGCCACCTCTGTGAGAGATTTCAGTAACTCCGTAACCTCCAAAGAAATATCTGTGATCATTTTCTCTGTGCCAGTGACCCACTCCACCAGGCGACAATGGTCATCCTTCAGGAGTCCTAGGTCAGTGCCAATGGAGTCTATTTTAGTCTCAAGTGGCTCCCGAGATGCCGTAATGGCCTCCATTATATTGGCTAGCGTGGGCTTCATAGAGGATCCTTCTTTTCCGGGGTCCATGGGATCCTCCTCCTCATCAGTCTGGGTGCCCCCACCTACTGCAGTCGCAGTGCTCATGCCCCTTCATTTAGTAACTTTCCCCATGGCTTCCTTCCACTTGTGATGCCCACTACTCAAGGGCCTCCTAAGCTTGCTCTCAGGCTGCCTCCGTAGCAGTCCCCTCCCAGCGCCAAGTGCCTGGTTACCTCAAGTAAATGGTGCAGGGATGTCCTCCACCAGCACCCACGATGGGGGCCCATGCAGTTGAGCTCGTCGGCCATCTGAGCACTACAGGCAACACGCGCTTCAAATGGCCCCTCAACGTGCTCCGCGTCACTATGCACCTCCTCCTTTGCTCCTTCAGACCCTCACCACTCTACTTAATATCTTCCTCGGGGCCCCAGGCCTCATGGATCCCACCCTGAGCTCCACTGATGTCAATCCCCGCTCCGGTCCTTTATACATAAGGGCCTTGGCTCACTTCACCTGCTCAATCTAGTCGCCGCCCAGGGCTCCACCATCAGGTCTCAGCCTATACTCCCACTCATGCAAGCCTAGCCCCAATGGCCTGGAGGCCTTCGTGTCTCTCGGGCCTGCTTCGCACTCTCCACCCAGGCTGCTTCACGGGGGGTCCCTGTACTAACGGATCCGATGCAGCCCACCACAATGGAGGACCTGATGTCCCTCCGTCCACTCGGTGCCCTTTCCTTTCAGGGTTCCCGCATCGAGCTCCAGCAGGCACTCCTATGCCCTTGGTTGTGGGCCTCTGTATCCTGAGAGCTAACGCTCCTTTCAGGGTCCCCACCGCTCACTCCAGTGAAGTTACTGGGCAGGAAATCTCCTTTCCCCTTCGGGAGCACACTCCGGCACAGAGCCCGCCGGTGGCCAAGCCCCACTAGTGCATATCGGGCAGCTCGGTCTGCACCCTACGCTCCCAGGGCCCAGCTCACCTTCCAACGCTGCCAGTAGTGGAGCGGCCCCTCAATGACACTCAAAAAGTTCCGGCAGTAGCAGCACTCTCTGCCATTCACTTCCGGTCGCACTCCTCCACCAGTTCTTGGGCTCCACGGTCCGTTCTCAATTCGCGGGCGCCATCTTGGGCGCTGCGTCCAGGGACCTCCGCGTCTTCAGTTTCCACTTTATCTCGGCGTTTCACCATGGCTCTCCCAACCTTCCTATTCCCACTGGTGTCCGAGGGGGTCAGCCACTAA